>CM023481.1:206907435-207507435 GCA_013339685.2 Hyalomma asiaticum
AGTTGCAGAGTTCTTTAGTAAGTCCGAGCGTCTTCTATACGTGGCGTGTTTGTGTCATTTCCTGGAAGGGCGCTCGAGGTTCAAGTGTTTTTGTTAAGCCCTGTGCCATTTTGCTTACGTTATTTCTTAGTGTGTTACATATGAATTGACTGAATCCATAGAAATGAAAAAATAAAAGCTCGGGACATGTACGATGACCTTTAAAACAGCGGCGCTGTTGTGAACGCGCCGGTATCACTGTCTGCTGGTGTTGATGTTTGTCCATGTCAGAGCTTTTCACTACGGCTTTGTGCGCAAGCTAACGTGAAGTCATTCACGCATGATACTTGTAGTTTTGTCATTACTTTTTTCTTGTTTATTCGCAACAAGTTGTGAAGCTTGTCAAATTTCTTGTCAGATGAC
Organism: Hyalomma asiaticum; assembly: GCA_013339685.2. Taxonomy (NCBI): domain Eukaryota; kingdom Metazoa; phylum Arthropoda; class Arachnida; order Ixodida; family Ixodidae; genus Hyalomma; species Hyalomma asiaticum. The sequence goes on from CM023481.1 coordinate 206,907,838, forward strand.
CATCATCTTGTCAGATGTGTGCACCACATGTGAATTCCTGGCCCGTCATATTGTATTGTGCCATCGTATTGTGCAGTACTTGATATCGCATGGGTGATTGAAAAGACCTTAAATTATTTGTTAGTATTGCTGTTGTACCCCAGAACCTTTACGACAGCTTGTGTTTTTTGAGCATTTGACTACGCCTTGCCTGACTGATAGCTATTTCGTTTTTTTTTTTTTGTTTTTATGGCAAGAAACATAGTTTTAATGTCCGTGGCATCATATTCATGTGGATTGGAAAGTTTAATTTGGCAAACGTTATAGCCATATAGCATTGCCTTGGTAATTTACTGGATGCAGGACATTTGTTTGCCCCGCCACGGTGGTCTGGTGGCTATGGTACTCGGCTACAGATCCGAGGGTCGCGGGATCGAATCCCGGCCGCGGCGGCTGCATTTCGATGGAGGCGAAATGTTGAGGCCCGTGTGCTGTGCGAAGTCAGTGCACGTTAAAGAACCCCAGGTGGTCGAAATTTCCGGAGCCCTCCACTACGGCGTCTCGTAATCAGAGCTGGTTTTGGGACGTTAAACCCCACAAATCAATCATCAATCAGGACATTTGTTATCGTATAAGACAATAATGAAGTTTACCTGCTAATGTTTAACTAAACAGTTTTTCCATGTGGATACAGGATATACCACTGCGGATATTTTATATGTTGTGCAAAATGCACTGGCTCACCTTGCATTTTGGGTTCAGTGTGAATTTTGATGTGCAACATTAAGCAGACATTTGAGATAAATATTATATACACCAAATTGAGAGACTGCATTTTTGATGGCTCAGCTGATGGTTCACATGATGGTGTCTGCGACTGGGAGCTTTCAGATAACTTGAGGAGTCTAGAAAGCCAAGGAAATTAGTACTTGTGTCATGAAAAATTAGGTATATGCATTTATTGATAACACTGCATGAAGTACATCCTTCCTTCCTCCATGCTTTAGTCGCAGTGAGCTTTGCTGATTAGTTCATTCAAGGTGCAAGGATGGTGTACTTATTATGTGGACCGCACAGGACGCTCCTTTATGAAAAGGAACACATGCCCTTTGTTCTGAACTGACTGCTCAGATTGCCAGTGAGTGCAACAAGAGGAAACATGTCTGCATTTGTCGCTGTCTATTGGCTAATAAAGTAACCAGGCACGATGGATAGACTAGTTTCTCCTAAATTGCCACCCTCACTAGATTGTTGTTCCAGCGACTACAGTTGAACCTTGTTCATTTGAACTCCGAGGGGACAGGAAATCTGTTCGAATTAAACGGAGTTCGAACTAGCGAGGGTCCCTTTGATTGGCGGTACTAGTGCACAATACCAACATTAGAAACGTGCGCTATTGACTGTGACTCCTGCGCTGCCGCCACCGGTCTCATCTTGCAGCGTACTTGTGGGCCAGCGGAGATGCCACTGTGCATGTGTGGCATAGCTCAGTGGCACGGCTGTAGCGGTTTCGCTCACCAGGTGGCCCGTAGCCTCTTTCCTCGCGTGTGTTGCGGGAGGAGAGGACGGCGCCGGGCACGCTTGAATCAGCTGGCATAATTTCTGCAAGCCGCAGAGCGAGCAAATACGTACGGGTTTGTGACGCTATGGCGGCTCACGCATCAACATTTGGCGATAGGCTTTGGGTTTCATGAAATGTAGTCTTAGCGGACGGGCAAGCTTCTTCGAATTAACCGTGGTGCATGTTTTAGGTTCCAATTAAGAGGGTTTTACCCCATTCAAATACATGTAACTTTGCCAGGACCAACGGGCCTGTTCAAATTATCCGTTGGTTCGAATTATGTGACTTCGAATTAACGATGTTCGACTGTAGTAGATAATGTCAAAAGTGGCTGCACTTCCTCTTGCTGCTACGTGCTGGTGCTCTAAGCAGCTGCTACAGAAAACAAGCGTTCAGCTTCCCTTTCATAAAGGACCACTCTGTGCAGAGGATTTTGGCTGCTAGTAGCCTCCTCTTGTTTTATTTTGCTCTTATGATAAAGTTGCATTATGATCTGTTGCTCCTATTTCAGTTATTTTCTATACAATGTTTGTTGTTCTGAGGTGCAGGAGCTGTTCCTGACAATGATGCAGCATGTGCCTTGGCTCCACTGTAGTCATTATTATTGCATTATGTGTAGGGTTGTTCGTTCCCAGGTTTAATTCAGGCACTAAAAAGCGGGTGCTATTTTTCAATATGTAATTGGGTATAAATTGTGTTTTTGAGGAACCATTGTGGAATTTGGGTTTTTTCAGCTTAAATTTACACATTTACTAAGGAATACATAGATTTGTTTTTTAATGGGGGTTATCACAAGCTCCTTAAGCTGGCTTTACACTTGATAACTATAGATCTCTTCCAGAGTGGCAGTCAGGGTGGCATGATGATTTCGTAGCAGATACTTTAAAGGGGCCCTGCGACACTTTTTCTGCTGCCTTTCTGGAGCACTGGAGTGTGTGTAGTATTGAATACTGAGATGAATTCAAAAAGAATTATTTGAATCAGTGCACGAGAACTGAAGGTATTAGCCCTCGAAGTTTAAAACACGAGCAGACGGCCTTACAAGAACGTTCCCTTTCGCATTCACTCTCCCACTGACGTAAGCGGTGGGATCCAATCAGCGCGCACCTCTTATACAGAGATACCGGAAGTTTCTTCTCAAGGTGGCCTGGTCAAATTACTTTGCCACCGCTCTTTTTGACAGAGTTGTCATCATGGTTAAAGCACGGATGACGAACCACATGTGTCAGTCAGCAGCACGACTATTGTGTGACCTCCTCTATCAGGAGAGGCAGTGGGCTTTTGAAACATTATACTGAAAACAATTTTTTTTTTCGTGTCGGAATTGCTTCTGTTGTGTCACTGACAAACCTCCAGCACTTTCAGGTGCCCCGGCGAGTCGCTACAAAACACAGCACCACTGCTGCTATCAACCGGTTTCTGGCACCCCTTCGCCGCCATACACATGCTCAAAAAAAGAAAGAAAAAAAACACACAACAATCGCCTCCCCGTGCGGCTGCGTCTTTGTTGAGGGTGGACAGCAAACAAGTTTCACGTGTTCGGGGCTATGCCTAGTGGAGGCACTAGCTACGCTTTTTAAACCACTGCGAATAAAGTGTGCTTTTATGGGCCGAGGACATCCCTGGACATCAGTATTTATATTTTTTGTGGTGAACTGCACGGCCTAACAGGGATCAATGAATATAAAATGCGAATTCGCGTGTCAAACCAATGACAATGCTTCACCACAGTCGTCACTTCCTGTAACAAAATTCGCCGTTGTGTGCCGTCACAGTTCAAGAAAAACTCTGCGGAATGTGGTTTCTTCGTTGAAATAGAATTATAACCACGTTACTTCTGGTGCTCCCACACTCGCTGTGGTATCCCTGCATGCCGCAGTTCTAGAATAAACAAAAACGGCATGCTCAATTGGTGTCGCAGGGCCCCTTTAAAGTACACTGTTTGCTCAGAAACAAATAAGTAGTAATGAAACATTTTATTCACAAAAAGCTGGTGATTAGTTTCTTATGCATCTTTGCTAAAATATGTTATCAGCCTACGCAATGTGTCTCTCTATCTGAGACCTGTCTGACCTCTGAGCTCTGCTGTGAAAAAATTCTCTCGACAACAAAGAAGTTGATATGTGGTTTTGGAAACTGATGAGATATTGGGTTTAACCCGAGTCTTTGGAAACGTCTTCGGCGTGTAAGAATAGGGCAAAATCTGGTTTTATCCGAAAACGGACAACATTAATTATGTGCCGCTGTCTTGATGTTGCTAAGAATTTTGATTTGTAGTGCCAGCACCATGCAATTTTCTGAAGTAGCTTTTCAATATAAACTTTGTTAAGAGAAATGGTGAGCTAGGGACCCTCTCCCCTATGCACCTGCAGACACCACACATCTCAGGCTTCATTTACGACAAAGCAAATGAATTCACCAACTTGTTTTGCGTCTGTGGTCATCCGTGTGGCTTAAGGTAACTATGCTGTGAGCAAACATGCTGTGTCCTACTGATGACTAGCACCTTGAAGTTTTGATTGGAGCAAGGAGCGCTCACACTTTGATGCAAGTTAAAAGATTGGTCTCTCTTCTTGAACAAGTTAATGGATGAATTGTGTTGGTGTGGATTCAGTTCTGCATAGCTTTAAGATTTCTTTAAGGCATTTAGTTTACTGTGCATATTATTAACCTCTCTGTTATAGTAGATGTATATACTTCAAAAGTCAACACTGTTTTGTTCTTCAGATTTTATCGTTGGGTGCAATGTTGATGTAAATTATTAGGCCACTTGAGAATGGTAGTGACAGATATAACTGTGCTAGGCAATCCTGATATGAAGCAGAAGTTCAGTGTTACTCAGGGAACTTGAAAATGCCAGCTTCTTTGACACCCTACACATGCAGAAGCTTGATTTGTGAGACAGGTGGCCCTTTTTTGCTGAACTGGAAGCTCTGTTAGTTATACCACCATGGTGATCATATGCTAGGTCATACAGATCTGCTTAGTGTCAGCTATTTGTCAATAAAAAAGAAAATTGTTCTGACCGAAATCACTAACAGTGATTGTCTGTTGGTGCATTCGCACATAGTAGAAGTATTTAAGTTCCATAGCAGACACTCAAACAGAGCATGACAAGGCTTCTGTTTAGCTTCATTGTTCTATTGGTGAAACACACTGTGCATTTTGGAAGGCCGTTTGACCTTCCATGTGCAAGTCATCCTTCTGTTTATGATAACTACAGTTGCAGTGCTGCTTACTGTCATGCATAATCTGTGCCTCCTGAACTTCTGTCCTGATGGGTACTGAGCCACTATTTTGCAGAACCAGGTTAGGTTCCTTGTAGAGGATGGATTTTATTTGTCATTTTTATGCGTTCGTGGCATTGAGTCAGTGGAGCATGTTTGCTTCAGCTGTAATGTACATGGAAGTTGTTTGGAAAGTAAAAGTGCAGGAAACTCCATTAAATGCTTAATGAGCATATTTTATATAGAATAAGATTTACCTCTGAAACTTGATTTTCTGTGCAGCTGTAACTGCCAAAAATGGAAGGTTGTATGTGGGTTGTGTTAATTCAAGAGGCTTCAAGTGGTATTAATGTCCCTAATCTATGTACATGCAGCGCTGTAGAGTGATATGAAAGTAAGTTTTTGTTGATTTCTGTCACTGAGTATTCTTGTGGTTTCTTGTTGTGATGTATTTTTTTAGGATCGTCACACCGCAGAGCGTGTGACGCGTTGAAGATGGAGGAGACGGTGGCTGATTTTGAAAACAACACGACATTTATATTTGGACAGCACACACACACGAAATACATAAGGCGAGAACATACAACTATAGTCTATCGTCCCATGTGATGGTGCTAGAGTCCGGGAAGCAGTGGACTGGTAGGGTCCCGGTGGTGATGTTGTCGTCGTCAGGTAGATGTCTACCGTGGTAGTGACGTCGCAGTAGCAGGGGTCATGGGGCGAGTGGGCGACCCACCACTCGCTAGACAGCAGCTGCCATTGTCTGTAGCACCCCGGGTCTCTTCAGTGCCAGGCGAAGATCTTGTGACGCTCGCTGTCTTGACGGTGGAACACCGCCCGGTAGGATGAACCACATGCGTAGATGGGGGTTCCCAGACAGCAGCAGGCCACGAACAGATCTTGCGAGGTGGAGAACGTGAGGCGCTCGTTGTCCCGAAGACAGGCGCCTCTGTGCGCGAACCCCGTGCATCGATGCCGGTTCGGTAGACCTCCGGCCCATTCTGACCGTGTTCCAAAACTGACTCACCTGCACGAGCCCCTTTTTCTTCTGTTCTGAAGCATGAGCTGTTTCTTTTTCCTCTGCTTCCAGCAATCAGCCGCTCCATCGTCTGCTCTCACTGGCTCGCCTTTGCGTGCTTCTTCACACTAGCATGTCTTTAAAGAGACACTAAAGAGCAAAACTATTTTTCGTGTGTTACTTAATTACCCTCTGACAATACCAACAGCACCACTCCCCACGAGAGAACACTTAGTTAGCAAGAAAATGCGCAAAAAGAAGATACATGTGGCAACGCCACCTTCACGTTCCTGCACTGAATGCACTGTGACGTCATAGATTTTGAAGGGGCCTGCTATGGTGCACAAAATTATTTACTGCTAAATATAGATCACATTGTGTTGTAGGGGGGCTAGACACTTAATGTAACAAGTTTCATCAAATTTCAGTGAGCCAATGTGGCCAAAACACGAAGGAAATGCTTTGAAATCCGTGACATCTTGCTTACGTTTGGGTGCCCCGGTTTTTATTTTTTTTATTTAAAGAAATACTGCAGGCCACATGGCCCAAGCAGGAGTGGGATACAAAGCATAAAAATGTTGAACACTAAAGGAATTAAAACAGGCTACAGTAGGAGCAGAATCCAAAAAAGTAATAAATGGAATAAATACGGCAAAAAGGCAGTACAACTTAATTAGTGTGGGTACAGCAACAGTGAAACAAATATCAAGTGAATGAAATAGAACCAGTTTCACTTAACACTGCTTAAGGTAGGCTAGGAGGAGGTACACAACTGTGTAATGGCCAACAGTTGGTCAGGTGACAGGCTATTCCAATCTGTAATTGTTTGGGGAAAGAACGAGAATTTATAATACATTTGTTCTGGCAGAAAAGGGGGTTATAGAGAGCGGATGAGTATGACGAGTGCGCCGGGTTCCAAGTGGAGATATGTAAGGTGCTGGGTCTAGCCCGAGCTTCCGATTAAGCAAAGAAAACAAAAACCTCAAACGCTGATCTTTGCACCGGGACTGCAATGAAAGAACCTGATTAGATTCCATAACTGACGTAACTGAAAGCTGGTGGCCATATAAAGCAAAAATGAATCGCACAGCCTTTCGCTGGATTTTTTCAAGCGCGTTTATGTTGACGGGCTCGAAATTCAACTTTAACCTTCATTTTCTCTTCTAATACTGAACCTATGGTGGCGAAGCCAAGGACAATCGAGTTCTCAAATAATAATCTATTGGCCTAAGCCAATTCATTGTTTCTCTTTAGTGTCCCTTTAAGAGACCAACTTGAGTGATTAAGTTTGATTAAATTCTGAAAAAAGTGAATGTCCTTACAAAAAGCAAGCTTGTTGTGTATATCCTGTAAAGCAGTGGCTATATATATGAAGCTTAATGCCAATTTACTGATTTGTTCCGTACAGATTATGGGATCAACAGTATACTCTACCAGCGTGGAGTCTACCCACCAGAGATGTTTACTACTGTTCAAAAGTATGGCTTAACAATTCTTGTTACAAGTGACAAATCCCTGCAGAAATATCTGGATACAATTTTGGCACAACTCAAAGGTTAGTAGATGTTATTTAGTAGGTGTCATACAATCTCATGGATTTCGTTTTGGTGTCACACAGCATCCATTCATTGTTTACAATGTTTACAACAGCATAATGCTGTTGTAGACAGTGAGTGGGTTTGAATAAAGTTCCATGCTTATGTGCTAGGTGTACTCAGGCACAATTGCTGCATACCCTAGTGTAATATGGAAGGGATCAGTGCAGTCTGATGCTGAAAGGGTGTAAAGAAAAGGATGAGAAAACTATGTAAGTATAGTGAAAAGATTGCCTAGTAGATGCCGTCATAGTAGCTTAGAAGCTGTTGTGTTGCAACACTAAGTCTAAGGGTGCAAGTTTTATACCTGGCAATGGCAACTGCATTTTGGTAATGCAAAAACATTCATGTGCTTATATTTAGGTGCATGTTAAAAATCCCATGTTTTGTAATTCAGGCTTTTACAGCATGCCTCATAATGTGATTTTGGCACATAAAATCACAGCGTAACTTATGAGCCTGCATCGTGAATTTAAATTTTATAGTGTGGCTATTTCATTCCTTGCAGTCTAAGTGCAAGAAATGGAAGGATTGGTGAGCAATATGCAAGAAAAGATTAGTGTGTATAGTCTCGACATTGTCATGGAAATAGCTTTTTGATGTAATTGAAATTCATTGACCATTTTGCTTGAACTCGCAGATTGGCTTGAAACCAAGGTAGTTCACCAAGTCGTTTTGGTGATATCGAGCGTTGACACTAAGGAAACCTTGGAGCGATGGGAGTTCCGAATTCAGTCTGATGAGGAGATGACAAGCAATAGGTAAGTATTTGGGCAGAGCCTAGCCAAATCTGCTCTCACTGAGGTCAGGTAAACTTGAATGTAGCTACAAATTCTGTGTCTTATGGTAATAAAATGTCATGGTTGTTCCACTTGCATACATTTCCCCCATGTGTACTTGGGCACCGTTTAACTGTTCAGCTGTCTATCGCAATGAATGTGAGTGCAACAAAGTTTATCAACTTTGAGCACTTGTTTATATGCCTGTTTGCTTAAAAGAACACTAAAGGCAAACAAAATTTTTTGTTAGAATGAGGAATGAAGGCTTGAGATTGTCTAAACATTACCTACACCAGCACTTTGTTTATTGAGGAATTTAGGTAAACGCACAAGAAGAATTGTGCCACCATTGGGATATTCTATTAACTGGGCATGGTGACATGGTCAAGTCTTGGAAAAAGAGGTTCAATGCTCATGACAATAGTTAAACCATCCTTTTCTCCTGCGTGCTCCTGCCTTTTGTACGGCTTGCTGGACTGTTGGCCTGTAAAGGGAAAACAGCGAATCTACTGTCTGCAGGACCGGGTTAGGCGGACGGTTTGAATACCATATTTACCCGCATAATTTGTGCCCTCGCATAATTTGTGCACCCCTGATATTTAGCCGGCTTTACAAAAAAAAAATCCACGCATATCCACGGAGTGAATGATGATGAGTGGGCGAAGCTCCGGAGGTTCATCGGTAAAAACCGTGAATCTTGCCCAGTACATCATCAAAGACGTGACAAACACTGTGTGTCGCCCATAGAGTTTCCTACTAAAATACTAGAGGGAAAACTGGCGCTAGTGTCTACGGGAATTTCAAACAAGGCAGTTGAGCCAGCATGGGAATGATGGGTATGACATGGATTTGCCTAGTCTTCGTTCTTCTGGCTTCATATGACTTTGCCACTTCAAGAAAATAGGCCGTTTACGACAAAATATTGCACTAAAACGGAAGATTTTGGAATAACTATGCGCGTGCGCAGGTACTAGTTGCTTTTTCGCGGTTAGAAAAATACTGAACGCTCAGAAATTTAGCAATATTGTGCGATATGGCAATGTTGCCTCCTCTGTTTGTGCCCAGATTTAGAAGCGTCCATACAGGTTTAAGTTCCAGGTGTAGTTGTATTCGAACATAACATAAAGATTTTTGCTCTTGTAAGTGACGTGCTGACATTTTAAAGTGTGTAAAAGGTAGATGTGTCTTCTAAATATAACAGACACGCTTTTGCTCGCTTCCTATAGTGCAGGGCAAGTGCTCCACGGTATTTTTACAAACTATATGCATGGGTAAAGCCCCTGCGCGAGGCCGTAGCAAGAGTGCAGTATCGCCCATCGCTTGGTGATTGGTTTTGTGAAAAAAACGTGATGTTAAATAAACAACCATGCCGTTAAACTCCATCGGAAACTGCGCCTGAGCTTTGATCTGAGCTGACTTTCTGAGCGTCGTTGGCAGGCGCGTCTGCCTATCGTCCACTGGGCGTCTACTACGCACGATAATTGTGCGCTTGCTTGGCGCGTTCGGTCGGCGTTGAATTAATCAGACAGCGGAATTGAAATGCCGTAGTACAAGATATCGAAGAGCCTTCTGACAAGGGATGTATGTCAGCCGTGAAAGCAACCCTACAGTTACAGATTCTATCGCATCTGATACAAAAGAAAATAAAAAAAAAAGACAGCAAAACCGCATCGATAAGGTACGCGAGACGCAGCGCGAATATTTCTAAAGTTGGGTACAAATACCGCTGCAAATAATATGTGTAGCCATCAATCAACAAACACAACAACGAAGCACTGCATGGCACCTCATCATTGCAAACGACTGTGGTAGATGCGACAGCCTGATTATCTCTAGCAGTAAAGCCAGTAAAGCGTACACTACAGCCGCTGCCTTCGTCGGGTAATGAAAAAGTGTAGTAACGTAACTCGCGTCACTGAAGTTAAAAAGCAGGAATAAACAAATCCACCAAGACGTTTGAAGCCGCAGGCACGAAGGCTAGACAAATCCATGTCATACCCATCATTCCCATGGCATCTTCACGATCGCAGCGCCAGTTTTCCCTCTAGTATTTTAGTAGGAAACTCTATGGTGTCGCCATCTAGCGCTCTCCTATCACACTTGAGCACGCAGCGAGCGCCTCCGCGCCATCTATTGATCAATTCACGTACTAGCTAAGCAGCACCGCAGCGCTCGGACGGACAGACAGACAGACTCCCATACTACGCGTTCCCATACATCTGAATGAAGCGAGCATATGCTGGGATTCGAGCGCATTATATGTAGACATACTAGCGCCATCTAGTGAGCGCTTCAGAAACTACAGGTGGCTACAAACATCGAGGGAAGGACAGACCCACGTCCTAAGGAGCTTCGCCCCTAAAAAGTCCTCGCATATTTTGCGCTACCCGTCCCGCCTGAGCCAGATTGCCGGCACGCGCGCACGGACAGACTTGGAACAGCCGCACCGCCGCGCCCCTCGCTGCGCAGGCGAGAGCAGTCATACGCAAAAGGGGCTGCGAGTGCAATGTCCCTTTTTCCGATTCTTTTCTCTGGAAGCCCCGGAGCCCAAAGCACAGTCACTAGAATAAAACCATGCGAGTGGGGGCGACGAAAACAGCTGAAGCAGAGATCAAACGAGCCCCCCCGGCCTATCCCCGTCGCTCGATGGGCGCATGTGATAACACCACCCCGATTGGGACACCTGCCGTCGATGCGGGGAGGAAATGCCCTGCCCGTCTTTAACAAGCATGAAAAGATGCGAGTGGGGGGAGTGTCGCTCCGCTTGTCAAGTGATCACATGGTGGCCGAGATAGCGCTGGCACGTGCGCTGTCGCAGTTATCGGCAGACGGCTCGTAAACCCTTCGACATGCTGCGCTCTCAAAGCGAAGGGACTGCGAAAAGTGTCCATAGAGCAGCTGTATTCTCTTACACCAGCGTTTTGTAGTGTTATGCGAGATCGTATCCAAAAGAGTTACCGCGCTCGTTGCATTATTTCGAATGTGTTCGCGAAATCTCCGCGTAATTTGCGCACTCCCTCTTCGGAGCTCTGAAGTTGCGAAAAAAAGTGTGCAAATTACGCGAGTAAATTACGGTAGTTCTAATGGCATGCTGACCACTGAAGTACGATTTTCATTCCAACTAAGCATTTTCTTGGCAACAAGGAAGTGATACAATGTTTCTTAAATGGCATTTCTACGGTGCATGTCGACTTTATATTTGCCTTTAGTGTCCCTTTAATTTGAAATATCTGTTCACACTTTCCTCCTTTTTTTTAATGGCAAAAAAATCTTTATGCCAGTGGCTGAAAATCTCAAGAGATTAAAACATTTCTGCAATGCAGCAGCAGTTCATAATGGAGTGATGCTGTAAGTTTAGTCCACCACTGGTAGTACCAGAACATGTTGTCACTTAATTAAGGGGGGACCCTGCACTTGAAAAAGAAATCTGACAGATTTTGGGGAAATTTCTGAGATCATGCATCTTTATACCATAAAATCCCAAGCAAGCGCACCCCCCCCCCCCCCCTTCCTGAATTACCCAAATTTGCTGAATTACCTTTCACCCAAGAGGTGGTCGTGGGTGAAGGGTAATTCAGCAAATTTAGTATATGGCGGGCCCTTGCTTGGTCGCGATCCAAACCCAAATTCAAAACGGCGGAGGAACTGCCGGGGAGAAAAAAGAATGCAGAGCAGTTCTTTTCATTAATTAATATTGGTGGAACAGGTGCATGCATTTAATGCTTTTATTTGGCCCTGCCACGGTGGTCTAGTGGCTATGGTACTCGGCTGCTGATCCGAGGGTCGCGGAATCGAATCCCGGCCGCGGCGGCTGCATTTCAATGGAGGCAAAATGTTGAGGCCCGTGCACTATGCGATGTCAGAGCACGTTAAAGAACCCCAGGTGGCCGAAATGTCCGGAGCCATCCACTGCGGCACCTCTCATAATCATAGTGTGGTTTTGGGACGTAAAACCCCAGGAATCAGAAATCAATGCCTTTATTTGGCGTCATAGCTCCCGAAGACGTCAAACAACTCTCAGAGCCGCAAGCACAATTTGTGGGCTCATGATGCCAAGCAGCACTGAACGTTAAGTTCGCACTAGCAGTTGATGCGGTGCACATCCGTCCATCTAATTAGAACAACCTAGAACAATTCTAGCTCACACTCGTCAGGTGAAAATGGGAACTCTCAAAGCCTTTCGCATCCCAGCTATAGTCATGGCTGGTAATAAAGATGGAAAGTGCACAGTTGCGGTGCAGCTAATATGAGGCCTTGGCAAAAGTGCAGCTAAAGAACAATTTTCTTTTCCTTACCTAATTGCATCATTTCTTACAATTTATTTTCCAACTTCTTGAAAAATTGAAAAATAACTTGTCGACCAGCCTGGCGTTGATGCGCACTGTGGTAAACAGGGTTGAAAATAAAGGGAGTGGGGGTGCTTGCTCGGTCGTTGGCGCAAACTTCAAATCTTGTGAAAAAGGGAGAGGGGGCGGTTTCCTAGTGAAGCGTCAACGCAGTCGGAGTTATGTCTAAGTAGCGTAAGGACAGCAATTCGTGATAGCGTCGCTGCAACTCTTTCGTCTGTGGTCATTTACACGTGGGGCACGCAAACAACGACAATTTCACAGTCATCCAGCGACTCTGACAGTGATTTAGGCGATTTTTGAGGCACTGTGTTCATACGTCATTGTAGTGTCCATTGCACTGGGGCTGGCTTGCAGTGCTGGGCGACGAAAACTTTAAAGCTAAACTATATTTTTACGTGTTTCCTGGCTTCCATGTGCGGAGGGCGTTAAGAATGCGTGGCTATAAAATGAAAAATGTATATTTTGTGCCGCCACAAAATAGTGTCAGTACTCCTTTAAGTATCTCATTGTACAAGTTGCAATGCGTATGTAAGCTCCTTCATCTGCAATAAACATTATTTGAAGTTCAGCGTGTGTGTCGTCATTGCACCTGTTGTGTGCTGTCATATACCGTATAAATCAGACTATAGGTCGAGTGGGTATATAGGTCGACCCCCCAAGTTCAGGTGACCAAAAAAGAAAAAAAAAAAGAGAGAATAACCCAAAATTGCCGAGACACATTTATTTGCGAATCAGGCGCACCGCCCACCCTTCGTCGGAGCTCCCCTGAACCATCATCGCAGCTTTTCCTATTCGTAAGATGAAGCATCACTGTCTTCTGAAGACGAGAGTTTGTCGCTGGCCACCTCCCACAGTGCGTCGTCTTTTGTGCCATCCAGCGAGTTGCTGATGCAACGTTTCTTCAAAAGCATTTTTCATCATGGGATCTTACAAGGAACGCCAGGTGGAAAGCACCTAGCCGCAGACAGTCGCAAGCGTGAGGCCTCTGTAGGCCGCCCGTTGGAGACTTCGGGTTTTCGCCAGACATCCACTCCTGGTTCTCGAGTCGCACTCGGTCCTTGAACGGCCTGTTCAGCACAACGTTGAGCGGCTGGAGGGTGAGTGCGTCTGGGGTGCGTCTCATGAATCGACACACCCACGAGTTTGGTGCGCGGAACTCTTCTCTCGAGCCCAGCTTCTCGAGCGAGCTACGCGGCTTTGTTGCGAATGGTATCCACGGTCACTGGCAGCAAGCGCGCCCAAACACATGCTCGCTTTTCCGCAGAGCCGAACCGACTTCCCGCACAAAGTCCGCGAGCGTATCCTCCAGCTGTGGATGAACCGCACTTCGCCCACGAAACGACATTTTCTGAGGGTTGCACTTCTGCAGCTTCCCTTTCCGTGCTCTCCACTAGTGCACGCTTTTTTCCGAAACGCCAAAGCGGCGCTAAGCGGCCATGTTGCCATTTGCTTCGGCGAACTGAACAACATTTAGTTTAAATGCAGCTGAGAACTGCCTCCTCGTGCCGCTACTCATATTCAATGAACGAAAAAAAAAAACTATAAAAATCAGATGCGATGTCAATTGGAGCGGAGAACACGGAACAGATCGGATGCACAGCATGAACAGGGAAAACTGTAAAACTTAAAAAAATGCCTGCTATTGGATTTGGATGTGGATACGGCCGTACGTGGGTTTTGACACTCATGCATGCCACGTGTTGCCAGACGGCGACACACTGTCGGCTAAACACCGCTATATAAGAAGAGGGTGACTTTAGCTCGTTGTTTTATTGAAAATATCTCGTCTTATATTCCGGTTTATACGGTACTATATACTTTGACCTTAAAGGAAAGCTCCATTGGCCTTTTTACTATGTCAAGGTAATGGTAATTTAATGTTCCTGAGATGTTCCTGTCATTGGCTGGTAATAGAAATGTTTAGCAAAAAAGTGCAGAACCAAATTCGAAATTCATGCAAGTAGTGCTGCCTTCACATGACGTCAAATGATTCAAGAAACAAAAGTCGCGAAAAACATGCCAGTTCTGACAGTGCGGAATATGAAAGCTGCAGACAGCAGATGCTCACTGTAAAGATGACCATACTGCACTGTCTGTACCATGTCTGTGATTATAGTGTCTTTTGTACAAACTCCGCGCAGTGGTCAGGCAATACGAAGTTTTAGCAATGCACAGCTCCCGAAAGTTTACGAAAGCAATAAGGTAGAATACACTTATTTCCATAGTAATAGTCCTGTGATTGCTTTGTAGATGTCCTAACTGCCGGATGGTGCCGCTCATCCAGGCCGCTCATGTTTATGGCTTTGTGGCTACATTAACCTAGTAAACTCCTGACACTGATGGGCCTGCAGACATTCTAAAACTCTCTGATATTGTTTTAGAAAAAATGGACATTTGTAGATAGCGTCATTCAACATTGCAGCGATATAATCGATGAAATTTATTACAAGTCAAATGCAAGCTGTCTTTCACGCAGTGCACAGCGTACCGTAAGGAGGCAGAACTGGCATGCACTGCGGGAGTCTTTCACGTACAGTAAAGTTTATGCATGTGCACTCTCCAGCTGGCATGGTATTTCCATACTTACCGTATGGTAAACCAATACTGCCAAAACTCTTATAACAAAAGCTGATTCAGGTGCATTTAGAAGCTGGTATGGCTGTATTTTCGAACACCTATCTTTCGTCACTTCCTTCCTTCACTTTGTCCACAGTGACATCACACACAATGTAGCTAATAATTCTGCAAAGCCAAGTGAAAGGTTTGAGGTAATCAATAAAACTAATTTGTAAACAATCTGCTCATTTATCGAGCCTTTAATTTGGCATATATAGTGGAAACATGCCAAGGAATGTACCCGACGAATTTTATTGAGATCCATAGGCCTAGAAAGATTGCCAGAATAGGCCTTTGTAAGATGTGCTCATGCATTAATTAATATTCTTTCGAAGGTCAACTTAGAGTTGTCAAATACAGTGTATACTGTACTAAAACATGGCATATTTGAAATTGGCGTATAAATGTACATAAATACAGCAAATTCCATCAATATTAATCAACAACTTGAGAAAAGTTAAGCAAAGAACAAGCTCACAGGGATATTTAGTGGCACCCTTGTCACTGACAAAAGTCGGTCTGGAGAGATTAGTGTAAGTGTGATATGTAGATTAGATTAGATTAGATTAGATTAGTGTGATTTGTAGAGATTAGTGAACTGACGTCAGGCAAACCTTTGCCTGGCAAAGGAAAGCAAATCACACTGCAAGACGATAGCGGCATGAACAGTTGTCGGTCGATGGTAAAAAACTGACCAGTGGTGAAATGTGTCTGCTTTTATACACTCGTCACAGTGCGTTCTCATATTATCATTGAGATTCTAGAAGACGCTCATATGTGCGTGTCAGGCATGCAAGATTTGTAGAACGGTCGACATCATTCTCAAAGCAGAATGCTACGTGTGGCTTGTGCTGTGCGTCACAGGAAAGTGGTAATGTGATCCCCGTCAACAAACCAAGACAAAGGCACTTTTAAATATTAATATTATTTCTGGTTCTTTCCATCCGTGCAATACTTGTCTATTGCTCCGTATATTTTCATTGAAGTCCGTGAGTTGAAATAGTTGCATAGTTGATATTGCAAATTTTTGCGTTCGTAATGTGGTCTGCGTCACCAACCACATTCTTTTTAAAAGATTGTGCAGCTGCATGCACTTCACCTGCTGTTATGGGGCTGTCAAGTTCACGATTGTTTGGGCTGTTGTAGTTGTGGTATGCCATTTCCTCAAATGGTCCCTCCACAGAGCTTAGATCAATTTCTTGAAGTTGAACAATTAGTGTTTCATCACTTCCTTGAATTCATTCTCTGTTTGTGAGAAAATTTTTTCCATGGCTCTTTTTGTATTAGTTGTATCTAACACACTGTTTTAAGTGAGTAAATGTGGGCCCAGGATCCATAACAAACTAATAATTGATACCGAACTCAGGTGTTTCCGTGCAAACACAGACTATACTGCACCAGATGATACGTTCAACGCTTTACAACAAACACGACAGTAATAATCATTGTTTGCAATGTCTATAATACAGTCCTATGCGCCTAGACACACGTAAACTGTCCTACTCGCCGATACGTTGCGTGGGGTTCCTCGTCGTCGTGGCCGCTCCGTGAGACAGTCCAGCGCCTCTAGGGGTACCTTGATCAGGCCGTGTTGAGGTAGGAGAGGAACGGCAGGCCAGCAGGACACCAGGCCACTGTAGTACTGGTCATTGGCCAGTCGCCGGAAAGAGCTGTGGGCACCTCGCAACACCTTGTCCGCTGGCGGCTGACGGTTGTCCTTTTGGTGCCAGGAGACGAACATGCTCAGGTGCCAGGTCCTCAGGTCAGCTACAGCTACAGCCTCAGGCTAGCTACAGCTACAGCTACTATGGCTCACGGCATTAGTACTGGGAGCAGGATGGTCACCGAGCTCATCTGGTCCACATAGCTGCAGGACGCCTGGTTGCGGGAAACAGCTTAGAGCGCGATGTCACGCTCACCAGGTCTTCATGTCTGCAGGACACCTGGCTGAAGAAGGCCGTAACTCGAACTGCTGATCAGCCAGCTGCCATTCAAATCCTGTGACGCTCTCTCTGCTCGAGCTGCACGCTGCATTCGCTCTTCCTCTTTGTCTCGTTAGCAGCGCATCACACCGAGCCGAACTGCCGGTGCATCTTCGCTTCCTCGCTGCATCACAATCCACATCATCACGCCACCCCCCCCCCCCCCCCCCCCGTTTAAGATAGTTGCGGGCAACTATTCGACGCTAGGTCAGGTGGAGAGAAGATCAGAACCCGCCTGGTTCCCTCAGGAGACACCACACCAGGCCGCCAGGACAGCAGGCCGCTGCTGCACAGGAGAGCACGATCACGAGTGGGATCTCGGCCCCAGGTCCGCACGGTAGGACACCCGGTCGCCTGCCCAAGCCTCGAACCGCCGATGAATGAGCTGCCGTTAAGGATGTCCGCTCGCTGTCACATTCTGCCCGTTTTGCGAGCCACTTCGTGTCTTGCGGTCTTTTTCCTTTTCTTCATCTTCTTCTGTCCTCATCATCACAGACTGTCTTGTCCCGCACTGCCTTTTCTGTCACGTCACAGTCACGTGCCACCCAATTGACCTCATCACACACACTTTGTAATATTGCCTTATTTTGGTGTGCAAAGTTTCCTGAAGGGATGCAAAAGATTGAAGCCAGTTGTCATCTAAGTTTGAGCGTAATCATTAGCTTTTTGGGTGAGCTCTGCAATTGTTATGTTTAGTCTCCCATTATATTGCTCGTTTTTTTGTTTTTTCATCGTGTGGCTACGCTGTCTCGCTTCCCGCAAGTGTAGCAAAGGGGGGTCTACGGCTGATACGCCTGCAATTGTTGCTACCTTCTGGGTAGCCTTGTCATTCATGTTTTGAATCAAGTCATGGACTGGACCACTTTTAGGGAAAAACTTGGACACCTGGAGTGAATAACACAGCTGATTGGGCAAACTTCATTTGGCTATGCAATTCCCCATACTACTCCCACATAACACTCAGCATACTTGTTTTTGTGGCTTATGATGCAGGCCTGCACTCTATGGAGACAAAAGTTAGTCATTCTGTAGAGCCTAGAAAGTTTAAGTGGAGCAGAGAAAGCCATTCTTACATCAGTTCATTTGGCAATCTTTTTCATATTAAGTGATGCACGATGTACAATTGTGGCTAGCTTTTCCTTTTCCTGAGGTGGTTCTTTGTCCATTTGGTGGTTCCAAAACTTCGGGATTTTTTCCATTATTGAGGCAGAGACATGTTTTAGTTGGATGCAGCTGTGCGTTTAGGACCTATGACAGCACTCTCTGTACAATTATAGTGGTCTTTTTCTGGTTAAAAATTTTTGGAAGTGGCACCCTGTGTGCGTATGTGCATGTACCTTCCTTTTGTTTGTTGCCATATTCTTGGCTTACACCTGAGAATATGTGAAACAACATGCCTAGTTACTTATCCTGTCACTGAAAGTGTAATTCCAACAGAAACCTCTTTACTCCAAATTTAAACTCATTAAATCCAGATATCACATGGGATCAGTATTAGTAAGTTCATAAGGAAACTTAATTTTGCACAGAAATGCATATGCCTTAGGCCAGAGTCCTTCAGTGATTTTCTAGTCACGAAACTCTGCCCACCATTTCATGCAGGAACAGGGAGCGTTGGTGCCACTGTAAGCAAGGGGCCATGCGTCAGTGCGCAGTTTTTTATTATATATTGTACTGCGGATATTCGACTATCACTCATCTTTTACGTAGCGACATACGATGTGGTTGTTGGAAAAGGGGCGAATTGCTGCAGTGCAATGTAGATAATTCTGCGTGGAAGGGAAATTGCCATCTAGAAAGTGCTGGTTTTTATGCGTAATATGCCTTACTTTGTATTCGTGCTGCAGGTATGAGCACCATGCATTTCCGAAATAAAATCAGTTAATTGTTACCGCACGTCCTGTCGTAGTTCTTGTCCCTGCCATTTCAGTGCTGTTGCTCTAATTACTGCAATCAGCTCATTATTCCAAAGACATACTCTGAGGCTTTGTCATTGAATGAAATAAAACAAGCACATGCGTTCACAAGCATAATGCTGCTGCACAGTCACTTACATATGAGAGACACAAAATGAGACAAATTGCTCAAATACGTGTCAAGCTGAAACCAGAGAAGTTCCCAATTGGGCGTAAAACTTCAGTATGATGTAATATTCCAATACAGCTGTGTGCGAACAGGGCACTGTTGCAAACCAGTGACTGTAAAAAAAAAAATAATTATGGAACCACCTCAAAAAATTGTGGTGCTTGTGCTAAGTCACGCATGGGTTAACACAGCAAAGCTGGTTAATTTGAAGTTTGACGTGATTTTGCTAGGTCTTGCATGTCCTTGCTCGGTCTTCCTAGGTGTCACTTGGGGGCTCTCCCCAATTAGTCTTACCAAACTAGACTTGCTTAATTAGGCTTGCCCACTTAGTCTTACTTGTCTTAGGCTTAGCATAATCATACCTGACTTAATTAGTGTTAGCCTAATAAGCCATAGCTTAATTGTGCATGGAATGGTTAGTATTGCTAATTAGGTCTAGCCTGATCAGTTTCAGCTTAATTGGTGTTTGCCTAACTAGCCATAGCATAATAAACATGCCTGGATTAGTTTAACTAAAGGGAAGGGGTGTTACGACTGGACTGCTACTAGAGCTGGCCAGCGGGTAGCATGGTGGCGAGCGGCGAAAACGACCCGCAGGTACCGGGTCTCAGGGCGACGGGAGACGGGGCAGAGAGAACTTAAAAAGATGTTTATTCTACATATTTACAGGGAGCTCGCTTCCGCGAGGCTCCACTAGCCAGAGGGATTTCTCCAGAGCGCTCATCATTTCCGAGGGCTCCTGCGCTTTTTGTTTCCCGGGCTCTTCTCTCATTGGGTCCTGGGAGAGGATGGGTGGTGTCCAAACGTCCTTGACCCGCCCATGCTGTAGTCGCTGAAGGTCCCAGGGGACGAGGTCGAAGCCGAACACGTCGCGCTGCCCGCAGCACCGTCATCACACATGCAGGTGTGGACACGTTCTACCTGGTAAAAGTTTGTGGCCCAATAAGGTTGGCACGCCAGGCGAACCACTTCCAGATGTGCCGTGCGGGGTCGCCTCTCCGGCCATTGGCCAAACGTACATGTGGGGTCTCGAACAAAACGACCACCCTTTCAGCTCAGCAACTGAAGTCTTTCTCGGCACCACCGCGGCGCCTCGGCTGAACGCAGATGTTTTTAATCTGCGAGGACGCGGAGCTCAGGCCAAACGAGCCGGCGACCTTCCTCGTCGGGCTCGTTTTGCACGCCAAACGAAACAAGCCACGTGCGCCGTTCTCAGCAGAAAGCCCGGTCGTAACAGGGGTCAAGGGCTCGTTCTTTATTTGTTAGAAACAACTTAATGAGCAAACAGACAATCAAGCCTAGGAAAGCATAGGGGAAGTTACTTGTGGTATTGCAATTGTGGAGAAAGTAGAAAGGAATTAAAGTGGACGAAAAGACAAACCTGCCTTCGGTGGGAACCGAACCCACGACCTTCGGATGTCGCGTCCGATGCTCTACCAACTGAGCTACGAAGGCGGTCGTCCCCCCATCCACTTTATTGTGTATTTATGTACGTATTATCCTGGGAGTGTTAGGCAGCGCCACTCGTGGCCACGGCGGCGTGTGTGGAACACACTTTCTTGCCAGGAGGCGTCACGTAGAACGTGAACTTAGATGAGATGGCTGCTGCCCAATAAGCCCTCGCATGCTACCTAAGGCACAAAGTCTGCTCGTTCTCGCATGCTACCTAAGGCACAAGGGCTCGTTCTTTATTTGTTAGAACGAGCCCTTGACCCCTTCCCTTTCGTTATTTCATAGCTTGGGCCTCGTTGCGGCAGACTTGGTGCCTTAGGTAGCATGCGAGGGCTTATTGGGCAGCAGCCATTGTTACAGTGTGCTGGGAATGTGTGCTTGTGTGTGAGCGTGCGCGAGCAGATGTGGGGAGTGCGACAGAGACAGGGTCCGCGGGAGAGAAGATAAAAAAGCAGCGCCGTCTCCCGCTGTGCAGCAGAGGCCGCGGACGGGTGGGGGAAAACAAGGCAATAAACGCTCCCCGCCTCCGGGGTAGTCAGACACGAGAAAGTAACGAGTGCAGTCTCCTTTTTCTCGGCTCTCTGCGGCATCTTCTATGCGGGCACGCTAGTGCGCCCTTTTCTTCCTTCGAGTCGCAACAACAGCGGCTCGTAACAGCCATCTTATCTAAGTTCACATTCTACGTGACGCCTCCTGGCAAGAAAGTGTGTTCCACACGCCGCCGTGGCCACGAGTGGCGCTGCCTAACACTCCCAGGATAATACGTACATAAATACACAATAAAGTGGACGGGGGGACGACCGCCTTCGTAGCTCAGTTGGTAGAGCATCGGACGCGACATCTGAAGGTCGTGGGTTCGGTTCCCACCGAAGGCAGGTTTGTCTTTTCGTCCACTTTAATTCCTTTCTACTTTCTCCACAATTGCAATACCACAAGTAACTTCCCCTATGCTTTCCTAGGCTTCATTGTCTGTTTGCTCATTAAGCTGGATTAGTTTAGTTATATGTGGCCTAATCTATATAGTTGTGGCCTAATTAGTACTAGCTTAGGTCACCCTGACATAATTAGGCTCAGCTTATGAAGGATCACTTCGATTAGGTGTGGTTTAATTAATTTTAGCGCAATTAGGCTTAACTTAATTGGGCTTGACTTAACTTGTCTCAGCAAGCTTAAATTGGCTTTACTAGTTTGGCATGGTTATACTATTATTACATCGACTACAGTCTGTTCCACTAGTTCCGTGCAGCGGAGCCAAGGCTACAAGGCCATCGAACGCAGAATTCTTCTGAGGCGAGACGAAATGCCTTTGTTCGGACATGCACTCCCGCTTCATCTTCCTCCTTCCAGGGCAGCAGCTCCCACTGCAGCGCCTGCCATTGGCAGATGACAAGCCATGGAAGGACACGTTTAACATGTGTTCTGTTTGGTCAAAGAGGCCTGTAGCTTCCGCAGTGCTGCACAGAACTTCTGAAACAGACTATAGTCAAGTTTTCTTCGGATGTCTTATGCTTTAACGAAAAGCTTAAATGGCTTTGTTCTTGAAACAGCAACTTACAAAAGATCGTTTGTTCATTGAAAATAGTGACAGGAGACGTTGAAAGGCTACATACAGTGTCTCCTTTTACAATGAAGTTGTTGCCTTGAATATTGTCCGTGGCACGAAAATGTTTTTCACACACTCGGATGTATTGGGAGTCAACCATAAAGCCCCCAACTTCTTGTAGTAGTCGCGCTGGTTTCCACTCCTTCCGCTCGTTAGCATCACATGGCAGCAAGCTTTGCCGTCGTTGCTTTTGTGGGCTACAGACTACAGTGCCTAGAATATACTACATTCTAACAGTAGGCGTGAACAGTTCTTGTGTCGTTGCACACAATTCTTAAATCCGTTCAATCTTCAAATTGGGCGAAACTGGGAAAAACATGAACGCTGATGCAGCTAGATTTCTTGGGCAAGCCACGACCCTCACATAGCCTGCAGCTGGCGCAGCTCTCGTCTGTCCCCCCCCCCCACTCCTTGCCCCCTCCATGCTCCTATAGTCGCGGACAACTTTTCTTGGCAATGAAGGGAAAGCTACGGGGGCGGAGCTACTGCACATGTACCCCTCCGCGATGTAGTCCGGTTCGGCGCGCGTTTCAAA
Source organism: Hyalomma asiaticum (assembly GCA_013339685.2). NCBI lineage: Eukaryota > Metazoa > Arthropoda > Arachnida > Ixodida > Ixodidae > Hyalomma > Hyalomma asiaticum. Next base: position 206,930,619 of record CM023481.1, read on the forward strand.
TTTAGTTTCGGTTGTGAACCTTCCGTATCTCCTGTGACGGCCGTTCGATTATTCGAGCGGGTCTGCTTTGTCTGCTTCGACAGCCATTTGTTCGTCAAATTCGTCACAAGCTCCTGCGGTGACTTGTCGGAAAAGCTGGAGGGAGACGAGCGCGCACCTGATAGTGGGGAGGCCATTTTGACAGTGAGGACTGTGACCTGCACGTAAAATGTGCGACGTTCTCGCACGTGCAAAAACGCGAAAAGGCACTGCGTAAAGTAAAAAAATTATAAGTATCTCCTTAATGCGAGCAGTGCCTCTTTTTAAAGAGCGTCCTGAAGAAAATAAATCAATGTGTTTTCTTAATTCTCACGCAGAAAACATGGACGAAATTGTGGGACTATATTCTTAAGTGGTAGCACACGCGTAGTTTGGCTCTGTAGCCTTCCCTCCATTGCCAAGAAAAGTTGTCCGCGACTATAGCACCACCCTGCGGCCTCTGTGGCAGCATAGCAAGCTCTCCCCATAGCGTTACGGAGTTCTGTGGCCAGAAAAGGATTGATGGACTCTGCTTAGGCCCATCCAGCATCAACACTTGGCATGACTTATAGTGCCCTAATCTTAAAAATTTGGGTTAGCTTAAAATATCGTATAGCTTACAATCCTAAAGCATGTACAAACACTTTAGGGACTTGGATGATCAGTTCTTACATACATGTAAATATAGAATCATATAGTGTTCCTTGAGAGATGCCAACACTAACTTTGGGTGAATCTAAATGAGTCAGGAGCGCATAACATTTATTAAAGTGTGATTTGCAACAGTCCAGTTCCGGCTTGCCATATCTGGCCCAGGACTGTTTTCATCTAGCCATCAGTGCCTTGTGCTTGAAGAGTCTGTAAGTCACCTTCACATTGTTGCAGTGCATGGGTGCTCTTACGATGTAGAAATTAAGTTGCACATGCTGTTTACTGTATGCAGCAAACCCAAGGAAAAGGAACTGAGCAACATCCAGAATGAGATTAAGAGTGTCATCAGGCAAATTGTGGCCAGTGTCACATACCTGCCAATTCTGGAGACGGCATGTAAGGTTGTTTTTGTGTTTCTTGTATTCCACAAAAGCTCTTTATTGTCTTCTGTTTCAGAACAGATGTGTGCCTTCCCCTCTCCCATACCGTGGTCTGCATGCTTTAGCAGCCCTAACTAAAGTTATTTTGTTCAAGGCGTGAAGAAGCTTCCAAATCTCAGTCACAATAATGCAAGATTTATTTCACTTATTACACAGATGTTCAGTAAAGTGCTGTGCAGATGCCGTTGTGGAGAGCTTTATAAGTACCTCAAGAACGAAGGTAGTTGCAAGCTTCAGTATGACTCGCGCAGGGCAAACTGTATGAACAAAATACTTTATGCACACCATTTATCTGCAGAATACTAGGCATGGCCACTGTGTGTGGTCATTGGATGAGGTTCACTGAGCCATCCTTTGCTTTTTTTTTATTTTTTTTTGTTTGTTTGCATGAAGGCTGCAATCGGCTTTATTATTGTTGCACACTAAAAAACATGAGCCATTGTCACCACAATGCATGACCTCACAGTTCCTCAATAAGTCCATGGTTTCATGTGCATCTGTATGTTATAATGAAATATACCATATTTCCACTTTGCTGCGAGTGGTACCACCTTTGTGTTTGCTTTCCTTAGCTTGAACTGATTTCTCTTTTTGGATCACCACACTTAGGTAAATTTGTTCAAGCAGACTACATGTACACATGGACATCACTTGCATGACAAGCTGAAATTGCCATTCAGCTAATCAAAATTATGCAGTGGTAAATTTCAATCATTGAGCACTTCTTAAAACAGCGCACCATATTTACTTGCGTAACTTGCACACTTTTTTTCCACAAATGTAGGGCTTCAAATAGATGGTCTGCAAATTACGCTGCACTTCTCCAAACACGTTTAAAGTAGCGTGTAAATTGTCCCGATGCAGACTATACATGAAGAAGAGGTGAGAATCAGGTGTCAAAGCAACAATGAAGGTGCGTGTTTATTAAACAGCATGCACGTGACTTTGCCAAATCTTCTAGAAGCCTGCTGGAAATCATTCACTAGCCGAAAACAAGAAGTCTCACTCAGAATTGCCGAGCCTAAACTGCTGGGCCTTAACTACCACGCATAGTCCCTGCTCTGTGACGAACTGTCCACACTCTGCTGTTTTTGCACGTGCTGGTTCGGGTAGCATGGGGAGTGCAAAATATGCAAGTGTATTTTTTTTTTCTTTCTTTGTAAACGTGGCCAAAAATTAAGGGGTGTGCAAATTATACAATTAAATACAAGTTGTAACCAATAGGGAGTGCAAATATTGAAATTTTCTAGTACATATTGACTACAATATCTAGCTTTGAATATTGAATCAAGACATTCTTTTTTTTCACTACTAAACACCTATTTTACTATAAAGTTATGTTGAAAACTACACACTGGAAAACTATTAGGACAAATCTGTGATTATAGAAAAAGTTTCACCATCTGTGCATCCCAGAAAGCCTATCATCTAACCATTTCACATTGGACATACTTTTTCCTTCTTTAAGTGGTAGCAGTGCATTAAAAAGGAAAAACATTTCAGTACACTGTAGCAGCTTATCAGCTATATATGTTGTTGGACTGGTAAGCACAAGGGCACACGTTTGACGCCCAATCATGGTGACCAGATTTTCATGAGAATGAAATCTAAAAACACCTGTGTGCTTAGACTTATGTGAACATTAAAGAATCCCAGGTGGTAAAATTGATCTGAAGAGTTCCGCTATCATAATGATATTGTCATTATGGCACCCGCACAGCCCCCGAATTCAATTAGCCTATAGCCTTCTATAAATTTTTTAAATTTTAAAAACGCCTGGTTTAAAAAGTGGCGTCGGTGGAAGAAATGATATTTTGCTGCTTTGTGGGCTGCACTTGGCGTGTGTGCTGCCGACATGCTCAGTGCTGGCAGTAGTGTCTATGGCAAAACAGCGAGATTGCGCAGAGACCAAGCCTTCGACAGCGCATGCATGAGATGCCTGGGTGTGTTGTGCATTTGGTGGTTTGTGAAGACACTGCCTGGAATGCTGCCTAGCCATGCAGCAACCTCAAAAATGGACATGTGCCACCGTTACTCACAAATGAACAACTAAATGTGATAATGCCATAGTAAATAGTGATGTGAAAAGTGTACACTAGAAGGCCTCTTCTTTGTTTTACCAAAGTGTGGGGAATGTTCTGTTCATATAGTAACTACATTATAGGCAACACACACAAGGAGACATGGCTCCAGAAGGGATGGACAACTCTTGCATCTTTTCATGATGCAAGTACACATGTTTGCACGACAATCCGTTAATGAAAACTGGCACACCTTCATAAAATGCTGTACCTGCTGCCGTGAAGAGACTATGACCCCTAGGATGTGTGTAGTGCGTTGTCTTCTGAGTACACTGCATCAGTGCAGGTGTGTTCACTGCATCATAATGTGTCTGCATTTGGTCATGCACGTTGACAGTTTTATTCATGCTGGTTGGTATTGTTAGTCAGTTGCTGATGCACTTTTCAGACAAGTGCAAAATGAGAAGTTCTTTTTAAGGGTGTGCAAATTGCGATTATTGAGACGAAATTGTATTATATATATTATGTACAAACATACACGCTTATGCTACCCGATTCTTCATGTGTATGTCTTTTCGTTCAGGTGCATTTGATCTTCTGATTTATGCGGACAAGAAATCAAGGCTTCCAAACAATTGGGAAGACTCACCACCGCTTCTTATTGAAGGGAATGAGACAGTTCGCCTCAAGAGCTTTTCGACCAGTGTCCATACTGTGGATACTGCAGTATCTTACAAGAACACATTTAAGATGTAGTGTCTCATTGCCTCTTCTTCCCCCTCCTTTCTTTTTACAACCTTGCATGTGAATTGTGACTCCTTTTTAAATTACATTTTCACTTTTGCTCATATGTGTCCCTCATTTGTGAGGCATTAGTAACCTGAATTTTTGTAATAAAAAGCATGACAACATTCACATTTTTTTTGTCATAGGCCATTAGACACAGTCACGAACTAATTTTTCAGAGCTCTCGATATTATTTGGGCTGCTCTGTGTTGCCACAATTGGCTCCATAAATCACTGCAACTTTGCATGTGAATTGTGACTCCTTGTTTTAAACTACATTTTACACTTTTGCTCACAAGTGTCCCTCGTTTGTAAGGCATGCCATTAGTAACCTGAATTTTTTTAATAAAAAGCATGACATTCACATTTCTTTTGTCACAGGCCATTAGATACAGTCACCAACTAATTTTTCAGACGCGCTCAATATTATTTGGGCTGCTTTGTGGTGCCACAATTGGTTCCATAAATTACTGACGTGATATTCCTGACAATTCATTTTCTGTGTTAAATGAAAGTCTGGGGTTTTAAACCAATGTAAGATACTGCCAATCCCCAGAGTGCTCTAAATCAGTGAATATTCTACAGCCAGTTTTGGTTTTGTTTTCTGGCTGTTAAACTGGTTGTGGTACAGAAGATGGTCACATGGGTAGAAACATTTGAACTCACTCTGGCTCACTTGGCTGTTTTCTATACTGTTACATAAGAACAAAACCAAAACAGGCTGTAGAAAATTCACTTATTTAGAGCACTCTGGGGATTTGCAGTGTCTTGCATTGGTTAAAACCTCAGACTTTCATTCAACACAGAAAATCACTTGTAGGGAATATCACGTCAGTAATTTATGGAGCCAACTGCGGCACCACAAAGCAGCCCAATCTGTGGTTATAGAAAAAATTTCACCATCTGTGCATCCCAGGAAGCCTATCATCTAACCATTTCACTTTGGACATACTTTTTCCTTCTTTACGTGGTAGCAGTGCATTAAAAAGGACAAACATTTGTGTACACTATGGCAGCTTATCAGCTATTATATGTTGGACAGGTAAGCACAGGGGCACACATTAGGCACCCAATCATGGTGACCAGATTTTGATGAGAATGAAATCTAAAAACACCTGTGTGCTTAGACATATGTGAACATTAAAGAATCCCAGTAAAGCCAGGCAGAGAGATGTCACGAACTTTAACGTAAAAGAAATAGAGAAAGCAGTAGAGAAAGGTACCAGCATTAAATCGGTCAGAAAGAAACTGCAATTAGGAGAAAACAAAATGCATGCGCTGAAAGATAAACAAGGCAACGTAATCAGCAAATTCAAAGAACTAGTAAAGGTAGCAGAAGATTTCTACTCTGAACTGTACAGCACTCTGACAGACCATGCAACGTTAGTGGAAATCAAATCGGAGGAGGACACTGAAATTCCATGTATAACAACTGACGAAGTCAGAAAAGCCGTCAAAGGGATGTCCCGCGGTAAAGCAGCAGATGAAGACGGCATAACAGCCAACTTGATCAAAGACGGAGGAGACATCATATTTGAAAAGCTTGCGTCACTGTTCACGAAATGTATCAAGACATCTAGTGTACCGCTCAGCTGGAAAAATGCTAATATAATCCTAATACACAAGAAAGGTGGCATAAAGGAGTTAATCAATTACAGACCAATTAGTCTACTCCCAGTAATATACAAGCTGTTTGTGAAAGTAATTGCAGCTAGGATAAGAGAAACACTCGATTTCAACCAACCAGGAGAACAAGCTGGTTTTGGGAAAGGTTACTCGACAATGGACCACAGCCATGCTATCAATCTAATAATTGAGAAGTTCGCTGAATATAACAAACCTCTTTATATGGCCTTTATAGACTACGAGAAAGCGTTTGAGTCCATAGAAATACAAGCAGTTCTAGAAGCTTCGCATCGACAAGGTGTACCTGACATATACATGCAAACCATAAGTAACATCTACAAAGTTTGCACAGCCACACTACTCATACATGAAAAGAGCAGAAAAATTCCGATCAAGAGAGGAGTCAGACAAAGAGATACAATATTCCCAATGTTATTCACTGCATGCCTAGAAGAAGTGTTCAAACATCTAGACTGGGAAGAAAAGGGAATTAGAATAGACGGAGAATATCTCGGCAATTTAAGGTTTGCAAACGACATTGTGCTCAACAATTACGGTGATGAATTACAAAACATGATTGAGGAGCTAAAACGGGAAAGTCTTAAAAATAGGACTAAAAGTGAATAGGCAAAAGACTAAAATTATGCTCAACAGTCTAGCTAAGGAACAGGAATTTCAAATTAACAATGAGCCCTTAGAATGTGTGAAAGAGTACGTATATTTGGGGCAGTTGTCAACAGGGATGCCTAACCATGAAAAGGAAATCCTCCGTAGAATAGAATGGGATGGAGCACATTCGGGAGACATTCCCAAATCATGACTGGAAACTCGCCGCTCTCACTAAAGCGGAAAGTATTCAGTCATTGCATTCTCCCAGTACTAACATACTGTGCAGAAACGTGGAGGATAATGAAAAAACTAGAGATTAAATTAAGAAGTGCAGCGTGAAATGGAGAGAAAAATGATAGGTGTAACGCTAAGAGATAAAAAACGAGCGGAGTGGATCAGAGAACAGACAGGAGCAGCCGATATTCTTATATTAATTAAAACAAAAAGGTGGACCTGGGCATGGCATATGCGGAGGACAGATAACAGATGGACAGTAAGAACGACAGAATGGATACCAAGAGAAGGAAAATGCATCAGAGGCAGGCAAAAGGTTAGATGGAGCGAACAAATTAAGAAGTTCACGGGCATAAAGTGGAACCAACTTGCTCAGGATAGGGTAAATTGGAAATCGTTGGGAGAGGCCTTCGTCCTGCAGTGGACTTAACAACAGGCTGATGATGATGATGACATAAGTACTTAATGTGAGTGATGGCATAGGATTTAACCAAGTGAAAAAATGACTATGTCCTGCTTTTACATTACTACATTTTGTGTCGTGACTTTTACATAGTAACATTCTCAGAAACTAAGTCAGAACACTGTAGAAAACTACTGGTAAATCATCCAGTGGTCTAAGGCATGGGTACTTGGTATTTTTTCTACAGTTGGAGGCCGGGCACTTTCACATGGTAACAAAGGGGAGGGGGGGGGAGGAGGGGGGAAAGCAAAATATTTGGCAGTATATAAACAAATAAGGGCTACTGAAATTTCAGATGCAGTACAACACACCACTGATAATCTAGAGTCCATATGCACAAGTTCAGCAGAATTTGTGTGGTTGCATCAAGCTCTTTGAGCCTGTGCTAGAAATGTGAAGGCTTGAGGAAAATTTCTGTATTTTCTCGGAGCATACAAACTGGATGAGAATTAGTAGACCAACTATAAAATCCAGTAAATTGGTGTAAACTGTGAAAATGTTAGCTTTTTGTTGCTTTATAAGTAAAAGCATGCAAGTTGCATACACAGGGTGTCTTTTCAGGAACAGTAGATTTATTATAAATATTATCCTATGACAGTGAGGCCTCGTTGTCTTCACCCATGAACTCTATACTGAGGCAGAAATACTTGGCCACTACTATAATGTTGCTCTGAAATGACTAATTAACATACTTGTTAACATTTTAATTATGAACTTCAGGGCAGTTGTCGATATGGTAAAGTTGTAGGGCATAAAAAGTTATGGCATGATGATTTTTTAGAAATCCAAACAATGCACATAAAGTTCTAATGGTGATACCAAAAATGGGTGAACCGCATGCACCGGAAATATGGCCACTTTATTATGCTATATTGGAACTTCCCATGATGAAGTGACGAGCTTTAAATCTAGGTGTGTTGCTGTGGAATTCGGGGTCCTGTTCTGGACATTGTCTAACTCTGCCATGTTGTCAAATTCACCATATTGTCATCTCTGATTGTTCCAGAGTGCTGGTGCGGCTTCCCTGAATGGCTTAAAATGTTGCCATACGGAATTTGACAGTATAGTGGTATAGGACAGTGTCCAGGATAGCACCTATGGTCCTGAAACTCTACAAATCATCTAAAATACACTAGTGAACCCCTTTTTTTTGTTTGTGATGTGTGTACCAAGTTGCTTTTTTTTTTTAAAAATCTGAATAAAGACATAGTATTCTTCTCTTTCCCTGTTGTTCTGTTTGCGAGTAGTAGTTCTGAAGTGGCCGCCACCAAGTTTTATGATGCACAGTGAAAGAAAAGGTAGAAATTATGGCTTTTATTGCATGCAACACAATAGAAACAAATAAGCACCATGAACCAAGAACATGCAAAGTTAAGGCAATATGCGGATGTAAGACGACTTGCCTTTTTCCCAACAAGATACCACTACGACACACCTTGATGCAAAGCTCATCACGTCCTAATCATAGGAAGTTCAGATATGGTAAAATTATTGCCATTAAAATTCAGTCATTAAGATCTCAAATTACATGTGATATTTTGGGTTTATAAAAAGTGGTATTCCACAGATTGGTACACCCTACAAGTTTCCCATATAAACACCTGCCTTCAAGGTGATAGCTGGTGTTAATTAGCAGGTTTTTTTAATCAGTCGTTTCAATATAACTAGAAGGGACAAACTTTCATCTTGACGAGTTCATATGCAAAGATGACAGGTGCTTGATTGATTTGTGGGGTTTAACCTCCCAAAACCAGCTCTGGTTATGAGAGACGCCGTAGTGGAGGTCTCCGGAGATTTTGACCACCTGGGGTTTTGCCCCGCCACGGTGGTCTAGTGGCTATGGTACTCGGCTGCTGATCCGAGGGTCGCGGGATCGAATCCCGGCCGCGGCGGCTGCATTTCGATGGAGGCGAAATGTTGAGGCCCGTGTGCTGTGCGATGTCAGTGCACGTTAAAGAACCCCAGGTGGTCAAAATTTCCGGAGTCCTCCACTACGGCGTCTCTCATAATCAGAGCTGGTTTTGGGACGTTAAACCCCACATAACAACCACCTGGGGTTCTTTAACATGCACTTACATTGCACAGCACACAGGCCTCAACATTTCGCCTCCATCGAAATGCAGCCACTGCGGCTGGGATTCGATCCCGCGACCCTCGGATCAGCAGCCGTGTACCATAGCCTAGTGACCACCGTGGCGGGGCACGACAGGTGCTTCACTGCTGTAGAATTTTTATAAAGAATCCCTACTGTCTGAAAAAAAAAAAAAAAACACTGTACTTATGTTTCAGCCAGCTTGTGTAAAATTTTTCATGGCAGAGGTGCGCAGCACAACTTTTATGAATAAAAAACTGCAAGGACATTCTTGGTATTCGCTTTATCCATAATAAAAGCTGCCTAGCCTCCTAATGGATGCCTTAGCTACTATGCAGGCTTTGGCAATTCAGTGCTGCACCTTGAGCAGCTACTTGGTAGTGGTTCTAAGCATCAAAGCCAGCACTTATCCTCTTGCACTTTCATCCCATTATAAGCATGGGAGCATGAAAGCGCATTCCCTCCTGTTCCATCATTTTACTTGTCTGAATATTTACATTGTTAAGTTTTCTCTGAAAAAGACCAACTTAACGTCACTTTCTTCAAACGTCACTTTCTTCAATTCTAACAAGGAAGCCACCCTTTTCCTTCACTTTAGGTGCCGATGCTAACACTCATCCTATCATATTCATCGCATGTCTAGTGCTCCGAGGCCAGAAGTAGCCCTTGTGGAAAGAAAACCTATGAATCGTCATGCTGGCATGGTGTACCAAAGTAGGGGGCTGTGTGTCTACACAGCTTGAACGGATGCACTTAGCATATTATTCCATTGTGTTGCTATCCCATTTTTTCCTTGAACGACAAGTCGTGCAAAGAACAGATTTATTACCCTGTTGGAACGATTATTATATCTACGTATGTGCCAGCCAGGGGAAACATAAAATAAGAAGAGACATGGGCATTGCTGCTGGAGATGTGCAAATTCTCTTTCCCCGGCGGCTGAAGAAGTCGCATCATAATCAGGTGTGCCTGGAAATGGCCTCTCTATGATGACCTTGCAAAGCCATTGGTTACGGTGGTCGCGAAAAAGAAACGAGAGATATTTGTATTTAGGCTTATCAAATAAGTCTGTTTGCAATATAATGAAAAAAATAAAACAGTGAGAACATCAGTGCTTTATTGTGGCAACATTCTTTCCACAATGTTGTCTCGCAATGTTGCTTCGACATTCGCAAATGCTTTAAAGCACTCGAACCTCGTTATAAACGTAACGGGACATAATGAAATAATCGATATAACGAAGTAAAATTCCCTTTGAAATTTCCATAGGCGTGCATAGGAAACCGTTTTAACGAAGTAGTGGATAAAACGAACTAAAATAGTCTCCAAAACCAAAAATAGGCGCAACAAAATCGCTTCCGCGATATTGAGCGCGGTGATAAAATCCCGCGGCCCGACGAAACTGCCGCGCATAGCCGCGTGCAAGCAGCGGCGCACACCAATATGTCCCGCTGCCTTCCTCCGTCCTGTTACAGTCTTCACTTGCCATCCCAGTTGTTTTTTGCCCCTTTTCTCGCAGCAGCTAGATGTCAAGGCATGACCTCCGAGATCGCCACGACGCGATCTCGGAGGCAATGCTAACTGCGCAGCCAGACGGCAGGCGCAGTGTAAATTTGAGGGACAAACGCGATGGTGCGCCGTTGCTTGCGTGCGGTGGTGACAAAGTCATTAGTGCATCCATTTTCTCGTTACGACCGCCCGCGAACGCTACGGAAAACTGACGCGGCTAGGCGTGGCCTCCGAGAGTATCGACGACGTATATAGCTACCTCGCGAATCGCAAGCCAGCGCGCCGGCGCGGCGACTTTCGTTGGCCTGCACATCGAGTGCATATGAACGCGAAAGCGTTTCTTGGCTAGGTTGGCGATAGCGCGCGCCCAGCTTCTGTCCGCAAAGCCGTGCCTGGAAAACACGTGACAGCTTCTGTCCGCAAAAGCCGTGCCTGGAAAAAAAACACGTGACCTCTCCCACCGGAAGTGACGCCGGCGCCAACAATCGCCGCAGCGGCAGTCGGCGCGTGCTCCGCTCCGCTGCAGCTACCTGTAGCGGCTTGCGAGCAGTGATGTTCCGTGCAGGAATTTTCCCCTTCTCAGGGAATTTTTGAACGCCATTTTGGACGAAAGGGAATCCTCGCAATATTGCAGGGAATTTTGGTAGTGGAGACATATCCTTATAATGTTTCCAATCGTTTCCGGCGCGCGTAGCACGCAAAGTCATAGCTCTCAGGATTCGTTCCTTTCACTTCACCGAGTGCCTTTTTGATCACTCCGGGCATTAGGCTTAATATCCACGTATGCGCTATGTATTTACAGATATGAGCTCCGACATAGTCGGTTGCCATCGTAGCACACCCGAGTGGAAGCCATTATTTTTTCGGCTTACAATTTTTTTACAGTGGAAGCCAACTTACAGATGTGCGACAAGCCGAGAGCTCTCAATAACAAAAGCAAATAATAATAATAATAAACATTTTCATTTTACACAGCGGCCGCGTGTACACAAACGACTATGTACGCGCGCATTTCTTCCGCATCGCATACGCCTTGAAGTCAGCTGGAATAAAAAGAACAATAGCAAGAGCCCGAAACACGCACGCATGCATGTATGCATACATATTTGTGCAGGGAAATATGCGGGGATTTTCAGCGATGCGTGTGGGGAAACGAGCCCAAAATCGGGAATTTTCATGCCTCGGAAAGGGAATTATTCAGCACAGGACCGGAACATCACTACTTGCGAGATTCTCTCTTCGCTGTGTTGGCGAAAGCGCGCACCTAGCTGCGTGGCGTCGCCGACGCAACACTCGGTGCGCGAGCGCCCCAGCTAACCCATCGTTCCTCGCCGCCATTTGTGTGCCGACGCCCACTGAGGCCATCACAACGTCGAGATTGTACGTGCATCGATCTCGCATTCACCAACGAGCTATACATTGTGCGAGATGTGATGTATGTCTCCTCCTACTCGGATCACAAGGCCATATAGTAGTATCTATGCACCCCGCCCCAAGTACGCCGTCATGGGAACGATAAGTCTAATGACACCACTCACACCGCCGCGGCACAGAACACTTACAAAGGCCGCGGTGTTTACACTTACAAACGCCGCGGCATATGCCCTGCCCGAGACCTGCCCGGGCAGGGCATATCTCTGCCTGGACGACGAAATAGAAGGGGGCATGTGAAGTGTCGACACCACTTTGATGGTCTCAAATCATGTAAATAAACAAAATCCGGCCTCCCACATTGCCTCATTCTTTATTACACAACTCGGCAACACCTGTTTGCAGCACGTACCCCTCCGCAACGACAATCTAGCCAAAATTAAGAAACGCTTTTGCGTTCTCATAAGAATATGCTTAGGGATTGTCGAACTTTTTAATTCTTTTATAAGCCTTCATCACATGCGTGGCTCTGTATAGCATTACCATAGAGTTACTGTATATGCTCCCTACGGGAGCAGAGTTGCGCATAGGTCCGCCATCTTGCCCATCCATTCGCGTTGAGCAGGAAAGCTGCTCCTCTCGAATGTAGGAGACGGCGCGGCTCAGCAGAGGCGTGTGTTTTCTCGCTCGTTCATTCTGCGTCGCTGGCCGAAAGACTTTCGCTTCCAAAAATGAAAAAGAAAGGTGATTCGAACAAACAACCAATTTACCAATTTAGACATAAGTGGTTATAAGCTGTTCGATGGCCCTCACTATTGACAGAAGCGTTTTTATTTTTTTGTAGATATCAAATGAAAACACTATTCTGGACAAAATTTATAAGCTGAATAAATCTCTCGTTTCACGTCGTACTTGACACAAGGCTTTAAAATACAAAATAGGTACATTGAAAAACGATGAGCGCAGATAACACAAGTAAAAGAGATTACCTTCACGGCGAATGTTCGCATGCATACGGCTTACAAAATTTTATGCTGCGTAGCAGTCTGTGCTATATCTGTACAAGGTAATCCTTATTCATATTCAAATGCGCATGTTTTTGTTCTTTGCGGTGCGATTTTTGTCACCGGCTAGCCAGCTCTTACCAAGCGGGCGTGAAGTCCTACTTATCCTGAACGTTTACGATTTCACTATCACAAAAGTATTACTAATGAGAGTTATAATTGCTCCATTTTTCTTATGCGAGGCGTATGTAGGGATGTGCATTCTAAAACGTACTGCATGCTAAGCTGAAATAAATATTTGGGTCTCATCTAGCTGCCGACATAACCCGCTGTGCTGATTTCGACGACCGACCACGACCATTTAATCATTTTGCTTCGAGTGTCACTTCCCTTTTTTTTTTTTGGCACATGTTTGAGAAGACAGAGTTTCCAGCAAAATTAAACCACACATCACGCTGCCACAGCCAACGTTATTAGATCACAGCTGAGCCAAAGGAGCTATGCCTTAACGTCGAACCATGGCCTCCGCAATTGGCAGCTGCTGTCGCCGATTGCCGAGGCCACGGTCGGACAGCGGTGGCGCGGCGGAAGGTAGCGGCCATGGTGGCGTGGCGGGCGTCAGCGCACGCGCTGCCGTGAAGTTGGCTTTCCCTCAAAAGGATGCATTTTGCGCACGTGAGCGCTCTAGACGAATGGGGGCGCGAGCGGCGAGTTCTGTCAGAAGCGCAACTCTGTTCCCCAAGGGGAACATATACAGTAACTCTACGTTACCGCGGGCCGCTGCGCCGTTTTTAAAGGGACCCTGAAATGGTTTTGACGATTTTGTGCAAACATGGTGATCCGGTATAGAGCGGGTCATTAGGACCACTACAGGGCAGATTTCAGCGCTGTGCGTAAAGTGTGCAATTTACAATAAGGTTTTGAACACGCGTATCGCAAAAGGTCGCAGCGGCTCGCCAAAATGCGTTTTCAAACGCCCCCGCCAATCGAACTACGAATGGGAGGTCGCTGATTGGCCCCGAACCAGTCTTGTGCACGTAATTTTCAAAACCTAGTTGCGAACAACATGCTTCTACAACGTACTCCTTCGCTTCAGCCAACGGTATTGCCGCGGCATCTGGCGGCGTACACACGAGTCGCCGGCGCTCTATTACAGACGCTAGCACTGCCGAGGCGGGCGACCTCAGTGAGGATATCGGGGCGCTATGTCGCTACGGAAGGCTCGGCAGAGCGGCTGACGCGGGAGGCGCTGTCGTCGCTAGCGCGCACTCCGCAGCAGATCAAGTTGAGGAGGAACAGCAGTGGTAAGGAGGAAGGCGACAGAAATAAGCCCATAGCTGCCTTCGCGCATGGTGCTTCGCTTTATTTATGGTGTGAATGATTTCACAATTGTGTTGCCTAATCAGTGATGCAATGTCAAAAAAACGTTTCAGGGACCCTTTAAGGAGTACTGACACGAATTTTTGACATTCTCGTATTATTGCTGTAAATGAAAGCACTGCCGTGGAGAACCTTAAAAAGAGCATCATGGTGCCTCACAAGACAATGAATATAATTTTAATACGGCTACCTTAAAAGCCCACTTTCGATTTCGAGGGGGCGGTTTCCTAGTGACGTGTCGACATAGTCGGAAGTCACGTAGGGACAGAAATTCATGATAGCGTCGCTGCAACTGTTGTCTGTGGTCAGTTACACGTGGGGCACGCAAACAACAATTTCACGGTCGTCCAGTGACTCTGACAGCGATTTAAGCTATTTTTAACAGACCGTGCTCATACGTCATCGTAGTGTCCATTGCGCTGGGATTGGCTTTCAGTGCTGGGCGACGAAAACTTTAAAACCAAACTAAAATATTTTGTACGTGTTTCCTGGCTTCCATGTGCGGAAGGCGTTAATACATGGCTAGAAAACGAAAAATGTACATTTTGAGCCGCCACGAAATCGTGTCAGTACTCGTTTAATTGCATGTGAAAATTTTCACATACAAATGCCAAACATATCAATAAAGGGGTAATGGTTATAACGAAAGAATGGATATAACGAAGTAATTACATATCTAGGTTTTCGGACGTCCCACAAATCAATCACTCAATTACATGTCTCCGTTCAACTTCGTTATAACGAGGTTTGGGTGTATAACATTTATACGGCAAATGAGTTTGCCATATTCATGCCCCCATGCTTCAAGTTGTCGATCAACTTTAAGTATTGTTTGTTCAGTCCACTTGGCCTGTAATTATCACTATTTTAAAATTGTGGGCTGTTTGGCAAAAAATAGCAGCACAATTTAAAAAAAAGGAAGTTTATGAAAAGAAAGCTCCCCTTAAAAAAAAGTTTCATTGTTCATCGCATGTATCCGCCTGGCTAACTTCTTTTTTTTTTATGTTGAAGCCCTACTTTTTCTTGATTGCTGGTTCAAACCTCTCTTCTAGTCAGTACACTGAATGTCTTTTTCCTATATCCTGTACAATTCTGTGGCATTTGTATTGTCTGTTTCTCTTCATTTGTATTTGTTTCTTCATGCGACCCAGCCTTTTTATGTGACGAAAAGTTATATAAGGATCTACATTTTCTGTTCCTTTGTGCAGGCCTTGGTCAGAATGCTATAAGCTGTGTCAAAAGAATGGATGTAGTGCCCAGAGTCAAATCATTAACAAATTACACACAAGCATGCTGCCTGCGAAAACGTCAATGCAGAAAAAGTATTTTATTCATAGTGTGGAAAGACTGCTTTCTCTGCTGAAAACTGGAGACTAATTTGAACATGTTTTTCTTGATTGCTGGGACAGAGTTTTCTTTTAGGATGTTCTCCGGAGAACTTTAAAGAAGGATTTACCTCTGGATGCCCATGGCATACAATTTCTTCCAATTGGGAAAGAGTTACTTCTTGATCTACCAAAGTTACTGGGCCTGCACAGTGTACTGCAGTCTAAAATGGTGGTGTGCCATGATGGTGATTAATGTTAATGCATGTCCGGTATGACAGGGCCTTTTGGAATCTATGTTCATTCAGAAACTCAAAAGCTTGTACAAAATGCGCCTGAATGTCTTTATCAAGCAGAACACCTTTTATGGTTGAGGCAGTTGAAGCCAGTAAGTGTGTAATCACCCGCGCACTACTGCAAAGTGTTGGCTCGAAGGCCTGTACTTTTGTTTGCTGTGAGTGTTATAACATACATAGAAAGAAAAAAAAAAGAGGGTGTGTAGTCTAGTGGTTAAAAAAATTTGGAGGAACAAATTTTTTTCCACTCTAATGCATTAGTTTCGTGGTGTAAGGCGCCAGGCGTTCAGTTTAATGATTCAGAACGCTTCAATACACATTAAGTCCACTGGTCCCTAGGAGGCACTAGAAGAGGGTTTTTGCATAGAGTTACTGTATATGGCTTATAGAGCAACTCTATTTTTGCATTGCTACAACGCTGCCACCAACCCAGGCTATACCAGGCCCGTAACTGGGCGGGGGGGGGGGGGGGGTGCCCTTGGAGCCCAGGCCTCTCTCGAAATTTTGGTTGGGAGGTGGTTTGGATAACATAGTTTAGTGCTAATAACATAATATTTAAGCCTATTAATAACATTTCATTTAAAAAGTCACTTATTGTACATACTGCAATTTTTACCAAAAGCAAATGAAAATAGATGTTTTTCTGAAATAGTGAAGGCCTTCAGCAGGTGGGCCTCTACCGAAAAAAATTCCTGCCTACAGGCATGGTCTAGACAACACAAGTTTTGCTTGAAAAATTGAACAAGTAGTGTTTCTGGTGTTCAATGCAAGTCTCATCGCATACAACTGCCCAGGGGTGTTGCCAGGATATTTCAAAAGGGGGAAAAAAGGTGGGGAGTGAGCTCTACACCCCTACGTACGTGTGTTTGCATAATATATATTGCCGCATCATTTTTTTGTGCCCAAATTTGCCACTGACACTTCTTACAAACCAGTGCACATAGATTGTGCTCTTTTGATGGAATTAATACAGGAGTTCAAGTGTCCGTGGTAAGCTTGTAGAAGAGATGTGACATCACGACCACATTGGCCGCTGTTGCTTCTCTGCTTCTAGACTCGAGACCCAGACATACGGACAAGTGATTGGCACTGCACTGCTGCCACTGAGGCCGGGCTACAGCCACGGACTAGCTACACTGCGTGCCACTGCTACTGTGCCGTTCCTGGCATTCTGAAGCGTTGTTCAAGCTGTTCAAGGCTGCCTTGGATTCCAGTATGTGAATGCAGCAATTCAGTTTGAGGTGCCATAGTACACTGGCATTGCCTCAGCTTCTTTTTGTCTGGCCCTCCGGTATTATGACAAGCTGCAAAAGGTTGTGCTGCAGTTAGTACAGCACTAACCAGTGCACTTGGAAGCACCAATAATGTGGAGTGACATGATGGCGGCTGACGTGGCTGTGCTGTCATCGCTACCTTTGAAGGCAGAAGTGGAGTGGCATCAAAACTTGGACTATGAGCTAGAGTGCTATATTTTTGTCATTACTCGTGCCTTAAGCTATA
Source organism: Hyalomma asiaticum (assembly GCA_013339685.2). NCBI lineage: Eukaryota > Metazoa > Arthropoda > Arachnida > Ixodida > Ixodidae > Hyalomma > Hyalomma asiaticum. The sequence goes on from CM023481.1 coordinate 206,947,944, forward strand.
TGGCGACCTTTCAGCGAGGCTGGCTGCATGCAACTGCTGTGCCAGTACGAGATCTGAGATTATTTGATGGCTCAATTAGGTTCTTGTACTTGTTAGTATCACAAGAGCTAAATGTGTTTCTGATGGCAGCACTGTTGCCGTCACTGGAATGTATACACCATGCTTATAATCACTGCCAGCCACCATTTCATCATGATCATGCATTCCATTTTTAAGTCTACTGCAAAATGAAGGCCTTTCCAATTGGTGTCCATTGTATCTTAAAATTCTAGAATAATTGGACATTTGCAGAAGCATGACCTCATCAACAAATCAGTATCGCTTTCAGAGCAGTAACTCTACTGAATCCATGTTATGACATTATCTTTGCTAATGTAGAAAGGCATTTTTTGTTTAGACCTCAATAAAGCATTCTACTTATTTAAGCACTACATTCTTTTCTCTAAGTTACCTTCTTGTGGAACCAATTGCATTGCATCGGAATTATTATGCAACTACCTACCGTGGTGCAATAGGTAGACATATACATTTGGGCATATGTATAGGTATATGTCTCCAGGCCCGTAGCCAGGAATTTTTTCCGTGGGGGGCCCACTTGCTGTAGGCCTTGACTATTTGCGAAAAACATCTATTTGCATTATGTCTTTTCGGCAAAGATCGCAGTATGTACAATAAGTGACTTTCTAAATGCAACATTATTAATAGGCTTAAATTTTATATTATTAGTGCTGCACTATGTTACCAGCACCACCCCCAACCAAAATTTCGGGAGAAGCCTGGGTCCCTAGGGCACCTCCCCCCCCCCCCTTCCCCCCCGGCTACGGGCCTGTATGTCTCTTTTTTTTTTCTGCATGTGTGTGCTGCACTCGTGCCAGGATCCTAGTCATGTGCATATAATTATGCCTTTAGCTCTGGCGCCATGACAATCCATGAATGTTCACGTATTGTCAAAAGCATAATAAACTTCAGCTTCATCTTCAACCCTGTATTGGTCAAGCTGATTACATTTTATGTCTGCAAATTTATTTCATCACCCCACCTATGTTCCTGCTGTTCTTGGACACACTACCCACCCCTGATATGTATCCTGTTGCTTTAACTACTAGCCCTTTTTTACTTTGCTGACCACTCTCCCCAGTGGCAACACCGCCCCATGGACTAAACATTACGATTAATTCTGACCTAATCAAATGATCTGCCAGTGCCTTTAGCCTCAAACCTCCTGTTCTGGATATTTGCACTGAGAGAGGGATAAGAAAATTTATACAAAGATAAAGAAAAATAAATTCGCATAGTAGGATAGGAGCACTAGTTGAGGAGCCTACTCGTCCGTCCAACCTGGCCATTCAGGTTTCTGGTTGGCCATACAAGAGCCAGACAGTGGCTGGACAGTCGCACCTTACACTGCTCTATGTTGTGCTGCTGACCCTAGTGTCTCTCAGGTGTGGGAGCTGTTTTGAGCAGCAAGTGGTAATTTGTTAAGTGTAAGACTTTCAGTGTATCAGGGGCAAGAACCTTGGCCGTACATCAGGAACATGGCGTGTAATCTTTTTAAGTGTGGATAAATCCCTGCTTAAAACATTTCATTCATATGGTCTGCTCTCCTGTTAGATGCTTATGGGAAGGGGTGCAAACTTGTTAGGTAAAATGAAGTGAGCAGGTCCCTTGCGACTGCAGGATAACTTTGATGGGGGCTGTGACTTGGAAGTCTATTGAAGTGGCCAGTGTCGTTGCCACAAAAGTTATTGCATTAGCAGTGGAGTTTGCACTGTTGTCTTCCTCCAAACCCTTCTGTAATGGGCATGAGAAGATGGATGTGGAGGAAATGATTCATCAAAGTCCCTTAGCATTTGCAAATATTGCTTAATAGTAGGAGGCACATGCTGTCAGAGAGTCTGTGACAATGGTACTGTCATGTCCTCTACATTCACCTGTGTGTATGGCGGGTACGATAGCTTTGATCTCAGTCTTTTTCACAGAGGACTCCTTGAAGGGGAGCGCATTAGCTTTTTGGCTGCACTTGTTGAGCTCCCTCAGGAAAAAGTGTTGGTGATCGTAACATTTCCTTTGTGGATCAGCTCATCCGTAAGAGGCGACATCAACATAGCAGATGTCCTCAAAGTACAGAATGTGCAGTAGTGCTGGAAGCCATGCTGTGACAAACTTACATATCCCTTCATGGCGTTCCAGGTGCATGTTTTTTGGCCACAACTCCCCGTCTGAAGGACAAGGCTCCTCGAGCTCCTTACCCATGCGCTACGAGTCCTCATTTAAAAAAGAATCATGACCAGACAACTCGTGAAATAATCGAGGCTTTGCATATACATAACAGGAATTCATGCATCAGCACCCGATTTGTCGCCTTTCTGACAAAGGAAACCCTCTATTTAAATGGGCAGATATGATTTTGTGTTATCTGTGTATTGGTGGTACCCATGTGTGGGTTTATAAATGTGTGTTGAGTGGAATAAACTTTAGTTGCAGAGTCCAGCGTTCATCTTCGTGTCTAGAAAACGCGCACACAAAAGGCAGAAACAAAGTGACAGGACAAGCGGCACTTCCAACTAAATAGGTCTGGTTGTCAACCCAGGAATAAATAGTCAAGATACATGCGCAGGCTCCTCACATCGGCCAAATGGCACGCTGTATAAATGAACAAGCTAGGGAGCACAGATTAAATCTAATGAAAGATGGCTTGGTGCATTTGCCTATGCACAGCAAGAGCTGCACGTGCCAACCACGTTTTAAAGAGATCAAGATTTTAGGCAGGAGTAAGAATCAAACTGTCCGAGAGTTGATGGAAGCATATTACATAAAAAAAATCACAGCATATCCACGGGGTGAATGATGATGAGTGGGCGAAGCTCCTGAGGGGAAATCATCGAAGGTGGCGAGAAACGTCGAAAACGTCGAAGGTGGCGAGAAACTCTTCCAACGAGACGAACGATCCCCTCTCCAAAGCGTCGTGCATCTCTTCGTACCATTGCTTGAGTTTCTGACGATGTGCCTTCTCGGCCTCGTCCTCGGTCGAAGGAAAGGGGACTACAATCCTAGTGATTTTCGTTATTAACTGATTTGGGGGCCAAATTAGTTTGTTAAATCGAGTTTTAAATGTACCTCACACTCGGGGAGTCGTTTATGCTGCAGTTCATAAACTAGAGGTAGCAGCCTGGACACACAACACCATCTATTGAGCCATTCATAAACTAAACTAGAGGTGGCTACATACATATGGAGGAGGGAACGACCCACACCCTAAGGAGCTTCGCCCCTAAAAGAAAGGGACAAGTTGTATCAGCGATACGTCCTTTGTATGATTCTGAGAAGAGATTGTTTGACCGCTGGATAACGTAGGCTTGTGAAGAGACTGCGCATGTATCTTGACTATTTATTCCTGGGTCGACACCCAGACCTATTTAGTTGGAAGTGCCGCTTGTCCTGTCGCTGTGTTTCTGCCTTTTGTGTGTGTGTTTTCTAGTGGCGGCTTCGTCATGTCCTTAAATACCAACTAGGCAAGCAAGCAGTCTTGTTACTACAACCTTTGTCTGCATGCCTCCTAAAACCTCCTTTTGTAGATTTGGCATCAGCTTCACTTGTGCCCGGTGGCGGCTATGTCATCACACCACTTCCTGATGTCCTTTTGATGCACACTATAACTGCACTTCACTCAGTCATAACTGTTGCCACTACCAGGTTATGCCTCTCAGTTCTTAGTTTTGGCTTGAAGAGCATGTGCTACCTCAAGGTATATTAGTGTCCACACTGAGTTTTCTAGCCTGGTGCCAAGTGACCTGCTGCTTTTATTTGGGACATGTTGTGCAGGACCTTTCTAGCTTCACTAGTTACACATGGGACTTGCATATTTTGTTTTCTCCTACTATCAGAGCTCCTTAATGGGTTTATAGGAAGTTGCATAAATCTTTCACTTTCTAGAACACAACCACTGAGGCGAATTTCTTAATTTCGTCACTCCATCTTACTCTCTGTCGTCCACGGCTGTGCTTACCCTCTCTTGGTATCCATTCCATCGTTCTAACTGCCCATCGGTTGTCTAGCCTTCTCATCTCGTGACCTGCCCATGTCCATTTTTTCTTCTTTATTTCGACTATTATGTCAGCTACCCCTGTCTGTTCCCTAACCCACTCGGCTCTCTTCCCATCTCTTAGAGTAACGCCTATCATTTTTTGTTCCATCGCGCGCTTTGTGGTTCTTAACTTCCTTTCTAGCTTCTTTGTAATTCTCCAAGTTTCAGCCCCATATGTCAGTACTGGCAAAATACAGTAATTATATAATTTCCTCTTAAGTGACAATGGTAAGTTTCCATTCATGAGCTGGGAGTGTCTCCCGTATGCGCGCCATCCCATGCTTATTCTTCGGTGTATTTCTTTTACATGAGTAGGTTCTCCTGTTAGTAACTGTCCTAGATATGTGTATTCTTGTATGACTTCTAATGCCTGGTTTTCAGTTGTGAAGGCACGTTTTTTTCGCCGTTCCACCTATCATTACTTTTGTTTTCTGCATGTTCATCTTTAATCCTACCTTGGTGCTTTCCTGGCTTAAGTCTACAATCATCGTCTGTAGTTTGTCGCCATCATTGCTGAAGAGTACTATGTCATCGGCGAAGCGCAAGTTGCTCAAATATTCGCCGTTAATCCCGAGTCCTGTTTCGTCCCAGTATAGTCTTTTGAAGATTTCTTCCAAGCATGCAGTAAATAGCATTGGAGAGATTGTACCTCCTTGTCCGACACCTTTCTGAATCGGGATTTTCTTGCTTTTCTTACGCAGGAGTAGGGTGGCTGTAGAGTCTTTATATACATTAGCTATCATATTTACGTAGCTATCACATATCCCTTGACGACGTAATGCCTCCAGAACTGCTGTTATCTCTACCGAGTCAAAGGCCTTTTCGTAGTCTATGAAAGCCATATAGAGGGGTCTGTTGTATTCAGCCGATTTCTCGATTACTTGATTGATCACATGAAGATGGTCTATTGTGGAGTATCCTTGTCTGAGCCCTGCTTGCTCTCTCGGTTGATTAAATTCAAGTGTCGCTCTTATTCTATTTGAGATAACCTTTGTGACTGTTTTGTATAGTGCTGAGAGTAGACTTATCGGCCAGTAGTTCTTCAGGTCTTTTACATCCCCCCATCTTGTGTAATAATAGAATGTTGGCATTTTTCCAACTTACTGGTACATTTGAAGCTTTGAGGCATTCTGTGTACAGTGTCGCGAGCTTTCTAGTTAGGAAGTCTCCTCCATCTTTGATTAAGTTGGCGGTTATGCCGTCTTCTCCAGCTGCTTTCCCATGGGGCATGCCTTGAATTGCTTTCCTAACCTCACCTGCAGTGATGCATGGAACTTCTCTGCCCTGATTGGCGTTTATTGCACTCCCGGTGGGTTGTCTCGTGTTTGAGCTGTAGAGTTCCGAATAGAAGTCCTCGGCCACCTTGGCTATATCATTGAAGTTAGTAACGATGTTGCCCTGCTTGTCTTTCACTGCATGCATTATGTTCTTTCCCACACAAAGCTTCCTTTTAGTTGTTTTGATGCTGCCTCCTTTTCTGACGGATGCTTCTATTTCTTTCACATTATGGTTGCATATGCCACTGACTCTACTTTTGTTGATGAGCTTAGACAGCTTGATGAATTCTATCTTATCTCTTGAGTTAGTTATTCTCATCTGTTGGTGCTGTTTAATTAAATCTTTAGTATTCTGCGAGAGCTTATTCACATCTTGTCTCAGTGCTTTGCCTCCTACTTCGATTGCGGCTTCGGTGATCAGCCTAGTGATGTTTTCGTTCATCTTCTTTATGTCATTTTTTTTTCCTGTCCTAGAGCCTCATACTTGTTCTTAAGTGCAATTCTAAATTCTTCTGTTCTTGCCCTGACGGCATTGAGGTTGGCCTGTTTCCGTATGAGTAACTTTGTTCTTGTCTTCTTAAGATTCTAGCTAGGGAGATTCTTGTCCACCAGCGCTTCATGCGACAAAAACACGGGGCGCCTCATAAGTCCCTTAGTGGAGAAGATGCCGCCGATCTTTGAAAAATTCAGACAGACGTTTACCCCCATCTATTGAAACTACACGCAATATATCCGACTCTATACCCGGCCGTGCGTCCGTGGTGCGGCAGTAGGCCAACTCTCTACCACATCTTGTGGGGATGCGCGAGCAAACCAAGCGACCTAGCCTATTATCTCGGCAGCACTTTAATGCCTACTATGGAGCAGTGGGAGGCACAACTCGCCAGCTCGGACCTGGGGGTGCAAGTGGCGCTCCTGGATCAAGTCCGGCGGGCAGCCAAAGCCAATGGAGCCCTGGACGTAGGGCCCCAACCATAGAAGCTCCAAGTTCACCCTTCCCCCCTTCATTCTAATAAAGTTACTTCTCTCTCTCAAGATTGAGAGTTATCTTTGCCCTTGCTAGTCTGTGATCACTAATTTTGACCTTATTAACCACTTCCATGTTCTGTACTATACCTGTGTCACTGCTTAGTATGAAGTCTATTTAGTTTTTTGTTGTGCCGTTAGGGTTTTTCCATGTCCACTTCCTGTTCTTACGTTTCTTAAAGAAAGTGTACACGGAGTTGATTTGTTAACATCACGGAGTTGATTTCTTTCTGCGAATTCCACTAGCATCTCCCCTCTGCTATTCCTGTCACCTACATTGTAGTTCCCAACTGCCTGTTCTCCATTTAGTTTCTTTCCTATTTTCGCATTAAAGTCCCCCATTACTAGCGTATATTGGGTGCGTACTTTGTTCATTGCTGTTTCCACATCCTCGTAAAAGTGTTCTACATTCTCATCATTGTGGCTGCTCATTGTATAAGTTTTAGTTTGTATCTCTTGTTTAGTTTTATCACGGACTCCTGCTACCCTTTCATTGATGCTATAGAATTCTTCAATATTGCCTGCAATATCTTTGTGGATAAGGAATCCTACGCCGTATTCGAGCTTCTATGGCTGTCCTCTGTAGCAGAGGGCATGCCCTTCGTTAAGCAACAGGTATCCTTCCCCTGGTTTCCTAACCTTACTAAGGCCAATGATATCCCAATTAATACCATTTATTTCTTCCAGTAGTTCAGCTAGTCTGCTTTCAGTTGATAGCATTCGCGTGTTGAGAGCTGCTACGTTTAATTTCCAATGGCTGCCTGTCCGAGTCCAGAGGCTTTTTGAGCCTGCTGTTGCCATACCACTCTGGTTGGATCCTTGTGTAGAGGTTCCATCGCTGCTGCTGCTGTTGCTACTGTCGTCGTAGGTACAGGGTTTGCTTGGTTGGTTAGCAAAGCCCAACTTTGATCACCTAAACGAATGGTCCACGCGAGACGCTACCAACTAGTAGGCAGCGGTGAGATCAAGAAGAGCCTTGCAGAAAACTGCCGACAGTAGAGCGACATCTGTCGATCCAGGATCAGCAGAGCTCCTCTTCGTGGCTCCGGGAGGCACAACCATCGCAGTAACGGTGTGGAGGCTGGAACGAATCAGAAGAAGAGCAGCAGAAGGCGCAGTCCACACAATCTGGGATCAGTGGACCTGGCAACGTGGCTGCGGCAGACATGACCTTCGCAAGCTCGCAGTTCGGTGAGTGCCTGAGTGACTACGTTTTGCCAGATGATAAGGACAGGGTTCTGTATCGGGCAATTTGGTCTGACTAGCCGCCACTGGGTGCGCAGTTAATTCAGGGAAAGTCGTAGCTGGCTCTTGACGACATGGATATCACCGTGTTGAGAAAGGAAGAGCTTCTGCTGTTGGCAGCAGAGCTCGGAATGGATGTAAACAGTAGGTTGAGGAAGCCCGAAATTCGCACTGCAATTGGAGAAGTGGGTTTCGAGGAGAACGAGCTCACAGATGCTTGGGAAAAGATGTGTCGCGAGCGGAATGAAAGGGCGGAAGAGAAAGAGAAGCAGGATAAGAGGGAACAAAAGCAGGCAGAAATTGAGCTCGAGAAAGAATAAAGCTAGAGCAGGCAAGATTGGCGCGCAGTGCGGATGCGGCGCCACCACCTCTAGCAGAAAGTGTGAAAATGACAAACTTGCTTCAGCTGTACAAGACAGGTGATGACATCGGTCTCTACCTGATTGATTAATTTTGAACGGATATGTGAGAAGTACTCATTTCACTGAGACACATGGCCAGAGCGGTTGCTTGCGTTGTTGCCGGGAGAAGCCTCGCAGGCTGTGGCCCGACTTAGCGCAGCCGAAGCAAGTGAATACAGCTCAGTGAAATCGAGCTTGCTTGCAAAATACAGGCTTTCAATGGAGGAATTTTGGAGGAGATTTCGCCAGTAAAGAAAAAATGCTAACGAGAGCTTTGTGGAGTTTGCGTGTAGCCTGAGGGAGAATTTTTCGGAGTGGCTGAAAGGAACAGGGGCGGATAACTTCACTAAATTGGGAGATTTAATCTGCTTAGAGCAGTTCTATGAGACTTTGCCCGATAACATGCGCCTTTGGGTTAAGGATCGACAGGAAAGTGTGTCTGTAAAGCGTGCCACACAGCTTGCTGACGAGTATGTCGCAAGTCGAGGCCTTAGGACTCGGGTCAATAGCGCGCACAATTATCAAAAGTCTTCCCCACGGCCACAAGCGTACCCTCTAGGACAATGAACCGCAGCTAAACGAGACGATGCTGATCAGAATTCAGCTCGCTCTGAGGGTATAGCGAAAGCACCTGAAAGGGGTAGTAATAAACCCACAAATCACTCGAAGAGCTCGAAGCCATAGTTCAGGTGACATGCTTTAACTGCAAGGAAACGGGTCATATCGCCCGAAACTGTTAAAGAAAAAAGGCCCGTATTCGCTTGCATAAGCAATCATCCAAGTAACGTTGATCTACTGAAGCCATACATGACAGACCTCATGGTAAATGGGAAAGAATGTGAAGTGCTGAGGGACTCCGCGGCGACCATGGATGTCGTTCATCCGAGCTATGTAAAAACTGACGACTACTTATCCGAATGTACGTGGATAAGGCAGGCCGTCAGCGAAGACTCAGTGTGCTTACCTATGGCAAAGGTACAGATTGAGGGACCTTTCGGAGCTATCAAGACAGTGGCAGCAGTCTGCAAAGGGCTACCCGAGGGCTAGCCTTATCTTTTCTTGAACAACTCAGAGTCGTTAAATAAAAGGGATGCACATTTGCCGAAGCTCAGGTTATGGCTTTGACAAAGTCAAAAGCGTGCGCACTCGCTCAACAGCTGCGTTACGACGAGAATGAAAGCGTCCAATCAAAAGATGAAGTAGTCAGCTCCGAAAACATAGTTGCGCCAGAGGAGAACCCTGAAAATCTGGAGGATTCTCGCGGTAAGGAGCAGCCAGTTGAGAAAAAGAAAAGAAAATCTAAAGGAAAAGATGAGTTTTCAGGGAACGGTGTTAGCACCGACTGCATTTAGCTACGAGCGCTTGCTGGGTGTTGATCGAGAAACGCTACGAAAGGCACAAAATTCACGGTCGAGAGCGACCATTGCCCTCTTTCATGGCTGAACCGAATGTCGAGCGAAAACGAAAGGCTGCTAAGATGGAGCCTCATTTTGCAGGAGTATAAATTTGAGGTCAAGTATCGAAAAGGGAGCCAGAATAAGAACGCTGACGGACTTGGTTGGGGATTTCAGTAACCGAACAGAGATTTCCATTTTTTCTTGTTGCTTTAAGAAAACTTGTTCTGTTCGGTCTGTTACCCAGGAAAACGTCACATGGTATTTGTTTTCCAACCTTGCGAGAGCTGGCCACGACTGAGATAAGAAAAATTAGCAGAGAAAGAGGCAGAATTGTATAAATCCTTGTAGGAACTTGAGTGTCTGGCAGACATGCATGTCGCTTGGGCACGCCGACCACGATGAATGTGTTGTGTTTGTGTTTTTTGCTGAGACAGCTCCCAGCTGCAAAAGTGTTCTCATTCATCGCAGGAAGAAAGAACCTCGACGCTTCGGGCAACCAGACAGTTGGCCACCCTTAGGTCGGATCTCCCGGCGGCGGAGGAGTTTGTTGCGTTTCAAGATAAGGTGTCGGTGAAGCACGCCTTAGCTGCGGGCATGGGGGCTGTGAGATAACCTTATGGGGAGCAAGTGTTCGTTTCACGCCCAAGGTCGCGACCACCTAGCCCGAAACCACCTGGGTGTCATTAAGACGAGTTGTAACAAGGAAGAGTCAACTTTGTAGCCTGCCGAAAAGATAGCTGTTTTCGATGTGGGGGAGGACAGCCTGACATGCACACTTTGACCCCTGCTGTGCTCCGGCTCAGAGGGAGCCATGCCTCCGCCCGGCCGCCCCTCCTGTCTTGGAATGGCCCTGATAGATGGATGAGAGGGCTGCGATGGATGAAAGAAGAGATAAGAGACAAGAGATGGAGATTGGACAGCGAGGTTCTCAGTGCCCAAGTTCGCTGTGCCAACAGTTGAAATGTAACTAAATATCCAGTTTCCATTTTCAATTACCTGAAGTCGTGCCTTCATTAGCAAAGCCCAACTTTGATCACCTACACGAACGGCCCACGCGCGGCACTACAAGAGCTTCAAAGTATGCATGCCTATTGGCCTTGAGACCGACACGTAGGTGGCAGCACCGTAACCGCGTGAGTGTGGATAGGCGTTCACTGGCACGCATTGAAATGTACAAAGCGACGCTCTGTTGTGAGCTGTTTGAGGCCGTTGTTAGCTAAATAAAAGCATTAATTGCAGTCAAACGGTAATACATGCGTCCTTCAATCTCAAATCAGTGCAGGAAACACGCAAAGCATTTTTATTGTACGGGAAGGAAGCATGGTATGCCATTCAACGGGGCACTGACATCACCCAGCCTCACAGTGTGACTTCATCGGCGGTTGTCACCGTCTGTTTTTCTTTCACCATATTTAAGTTCAATTCTGTCTATAATGTTGGCATTGCTGTTACGCGACTGAAGGGGTTCACTATTGTGTTCTCGCTCATTTTTTACTACATACAACGAAAAGGGACTGTTACTGCGCATTCAGTTGAAGTAGCAGCTTGTGTACTCCGCTGTATCACTCACACGCATGCTTGCATTTAAATGCTTTGCATGTCATGTTGCATGAAACGCAAGGCAGTTAACTGGCTCAGTTAGTCAAGCTACGTGACTGTATACACCGCTTGAGTACTATTATAATATTTGATACATGCCTATATTGAGTAATGTTTTACTACTCAAACACATCGCTTTCCTTGCATGGTTACTTGCCTGACCATGACAAGAAAAAGTTTATTTCTTTATGCACATAAAGAAACGTGTTCTTCAAGCTAGGAACATCTGCTATTTTCTGTCATGCTTGGAACCACATATCACGAGACGATATCGCTGCAGCACTGCATTTACATGTTGATGTTTCCTGCTTAACTTATTCAGAAGGGCGCTAAGTGCACTTTGCCGTATACTTGAAATGCACAGCAGCAGCCAAACTGAAATAACTGTGCCGAACCGGAGGTGCGACAGTGACATAGCACGCTCACGACACAGGTGCTCAGTGATTTTAAAGGGTCCCCGAAACGTTTTTTCGACATTGCATCACTGATTAGGCAACACAATTGTGAAATCATTCACACCATAAATAAAGCAAAGCACCATGCGCTAAGGCAGCTATGAGCGTATTTCTGTCGCCTTCCTCCTTACCACTGCTGTTTCTCCTCAACTCGATCAGCTGCGGAGTGCGCGCTAGCGACGACTGCACCTCCCTCGTCAGCCGCCCTGCGGAGCCCTCTGCAGCGACATAGCACCCCGATATCTTTAGTGAGGTCCCCTGCCTCGGCAGTGCTAGCCTCTGTAATAGAGCGCCGGCAACTGGTGTGTACGCCGCCAGATGCCGCGACGATACCGTTGGCTGAAACAAAGGAGCACGTTGCAGGGGCATGTTTTTTGCAGTTAGATTGGGAAAATTACGTGCACGTCACTTGTTAGGGGGCCAATCAGCGGCCTCCCATTCCATTGTTCGATAGGCAGGGGCATTTGAAAACGCAATTTGACAAGCCGCTGCGATCTTTTGCGATGAGTGTGTTCAAAGCCTTATTGTAAATTGCACACTTTACGCAGAGCACTGAAATCTGTCCTCTAATGATCCTAATGACTCGCTCTACCGGACCACCATGTTTTCACAAAATCGTCAAAACTGTTTCAGGGTCCCTTAAGAAAAAGCAAAGAGTGCAGTGCAATGCCAAATAATGCTATAACTAATACTTTTATGCATGGGTAAGAATACATGAAAGCATTGAACACTGCACTGGCTCAGGGAACAAACATATTGGAGGATATGTGGGACGTATGTGCACATGTAAAAGCGCAGTGGCTAGCAGATGACGCGAGGAGCCATCCACACTTGGGAGCTTCGTCCACTCGCCGCTAGGCGCCGACTGTGTTCGATCTCGAGGCCAATAGTGAGAGTACAATTTATTCTTCCGACATGGGTGAGAGTGAACGTACTGACATGTGCACTAACTGACTATGAGCTCAGAGGTGGACATTTGGGTTAATTTGTATGTATTCATCTTGGTGGAAAAAGTGCTCAAAGGACATGTAGTGCCAGTGTCATCATTTTCCTTCATCTATGTTCTTACGGTGCTTTTTCTGCCAAAGTGAATTTGCCTAAAATATTTCCCAATGCCAGCAAATTTTCTGCACATAGGATAAACTTACTAAATCCTTAGTTTTGGGTTGGAGTCTTTTACAGCAAAGCTGTCTCTGTGGACCCTGTGTAGTTGTAGTAGCAGGAGCATGCAGGAATTTCATTGGCTGAGTTGGCAGTCACGTGACCTCATCTTCAACAATCAAGTATAAGTGCACAATTAAAATATATTGGTGGATTCACCTTGCATACCATATGAATGGCCTGGGTTTTCTACTGAAAAATGAAGGAAGAAAGACGGTAACAAAGAAACAAAATTTGTTGGCAGGGCTCCCACCCTACAAATCCAAGTGTCTTAACCAGTATGCGAAACACCCACACTTGCAACTTAGGAAACAAATGAAATACTTTACTGAAAGGGGCGACAGCTGTGCTGTCAGATGGATTTAATGATGCGGAAATGGCATTACTTTTTATAAAAGGAAGTATCAGCTTCTGTTCACACATGATTCTGAATATGTACTGATCTAAATCCTGGACTGGTTTTAACTCCCAACTACATTTTCAACAGGTGTAACTGGCAAAGTTTGTTTATTTTTGGTATTTTATGAGGTCTCAATGCAATGAAAAATCTGGAGGAAAAATTTCCTTGAGATATTTTTGAATAGCCTTACCAAGCAGTGAAAGCGCTGAATAAATGCTGTGGATGGCAACACTACATCATTCAATAAAACACCTCGCACCACAGGCTGCCGCAGTTATACAGTGGTTATGGTTCTCAGCTGCACTCCTGAAAGACAAGAGTTCAATCCTGGCTGCAGTAGTCGCATTTTCAGTGCATGCAACAATGCTAGGCACCTGTGTACAATGTGTTATCAGCACACATTAAGAACCCCAGCTGTTCAATGTTTCTGGAGCCCTCCACAATAGCATGCCTTATAATCATATTGTGGTTTTGGCTCGTAAAACCCCAACAATTATTGTTAGGCATTATTATTTGGCACCGCTCAGGCATTCACACAATGTGTGAAAGCCTGAGGAGCAGTGTACGTACGAGGACAGATGCCCACAGCAGCAGAGGGAATGTGACCTCTGCTACTTGACTGCTATCTGAAACAACAAAAGCATGCCGCCTTAACATTGGGAAAGTGCTCTAACTCCACGTTAAAGGGGGGCACTTAAAGCAACATGCAGCAGAATTCTTCCAGTAGCGTGCACAGTACAGAAACATTTTAATGTGTGTGCATGTCGTACTTGCAGCTAAATTGCTGTGCTGCCCTGCGCAGCTTCACTGGTCAACAACCTTCACAGTATGGAATGGAGCACAGCGTTTTCTTTAGGGAAGGAAGCAATATATAATAACCTTTTGAAATTTGAATGAAAGGAAATAAAAATAAAGCAAGTAGGAAGTAAAGCTTCTCAAAATTTTTTACATGAACATGCCAGGTCAGTGTAGAATACAGTATTATGAAAATGCTGCACCATTATCAAAATGAGATCAGTGGCCATGGCAGACGTGAAATATGGAGGCTTGCCAACATGTGAAACAAGCCCATTTTATCAGTTACAAGCTCTAAGCGCATACTCCAAAAACGGATGCTTGGGCTAATTGGTGGTCTGGAATCGAGATGTTAGCACAGCGCAAAAAATGAGGACATAAGAAAGGACATAGCACCTGTGTTGCACGTGTCCTTTCTTATGTCCTCGTCTCTTGTACTCTGCCGAGTTAAGCACAGCACCACTTCTCATCTGAAGGACATTAGTTGATATTTACCATGGAGTGTTGCTGAAAATAAGGCTGTAGCATAGTACGACAGGCTTCACTGTTATCCAGGTTCCCAAGTATTGATAAGACACACAAACACACACACTCACAAGGTGATATGAGTGAAAAAAAAAAAAGGGCAGAAAGAAAAATTCTGAGCAGGTAGCTGAAGAGCGAAGAGGGCATATCAACCAAAAATACATCTATAACAGATGCAAACACATGAACTGCGAACATAGTACCATGGCCACCCTTATATTTGCAGCAGTGCAGTCAAATTGGTGCCAACACAATTTTTGCAGACATGCATATGGAATGCCTTGTTTTCCTTCAAGCGGTTATCTTGATGCCTTTCTGTTTTTATGTTGCATAGGGACGAAGTGCTATTAGGGGTATGTAAATATTCAAAGACGTCAAATGTTGAATTGAATATAGTGTCGCATTCAATATGATGTTATAATTGAATACACTGTCTATAAACCCAAATATGTTTCTAATAGTTAACAAATATTTCAAAATGTTAACTGCAGCACGATTTTTTCGGTAAAAATGTGATAACTTTCGTTCATTTCTGGGGTTTAATGTATCATAACTTTCATCGCTGCTGACACATTATAGGAATAAAACATGAGAGCCTAAGTAGTGCAATGGGCTACTTCGCTTAAGAAGTGCGACTTTGCTGGCTATAAAATGATCATTCATACTTCAAGAACAGTTTTGTGGACATTAATGGTCTGCTTATTTCCTCCAGATGCTGTAACTGTGCTTTTAGTAGGAGTGCACAAATACATATCAAGTTTTTCTTATACGACTAGAATATGAATATAAAGTGTTGAATATCGAAACACAGATACACCTTCAGCAATAACTTTTTTTCACACAGAAATATGTAGAGAAAATAAGCTAAAAAACTATCAACACAAAATTTAATGTTATCAGCAACATGATGTTTAACTGTATTGGTTAAACATCGCAGCAGAAAGCAATGGACAAGAAATAGCAAAGGCTGTCATGAAGGAATATTAGTTATTCCACATAATCAAACCACTGCAATGCATTCTGAAGAGATTCTACACAAGGATGAGGCTGCAAATGTCAGGGCAGCATGTTTTGATTTTTTGTTAAAGGGCGTGCAGAACACTGGCATGATTCCATGAGTGCCAACAGCACCACCGAGCATGCAGTTGATGACGTTTGTCATGACAGCCCATACTAGTGGTGACAAGTCTTACATACTGGTGTGCTCATCTTTGGCCGCCATAACGCCTGCGTGCACTGCCAATGCTTTCCTGCATATGCATTGCTGGTCTCGGCGCCTCACATAAATGCAGATTGGTTAATTTTGGCAAGATGAGTGGATTGTATATTCAATCTTTCGGAATACTACTTGAATCACCTTGAATATCTGAAATTTTCAAACACTGGCATTTTCAAATTGAATACGAATATTGAGAATGTAATAGTTGATGTATAGTTGTGCACCTGTACTTTTAATGCTAAAGTTATGAAGAGGAGGACATGAACATCGATTTACATTCATTGTAAGGACAGCTGTTTGAAAAGTATTCATCCTGTGATTCACTTCTGCTGCCAATGAATATTATTTGATCTCAAAAATTGCTACTGAAGCACAGTGACTATTTCAGGGGGGGAGAGGGGCACTGTCACCTACATTCTTGAGCTGAGGCAAAGTGTTGAGTGGAAGAACGTCCTAAATATGAGAGGGTTAGCACTGCGATGCTTGCCGAGTTTTCGCCCAAATGCTGCATCTGGCAGCACTGTGATCTCTTGCACATTTGTCTGCGGGTGCATGTTACTGTGATCACTTGGCTTTTTCATTGGTGGTCCACTCGTGTGCACTGTGCAGCGAGGTAAGAAAACACAGCTGATTGTTGACAAGGTTTATTCTGTCACACACAATGTGATGCCCACACAATTATCACAAAGCACAAAAGGCACGCGGAAAGGTGTGCACTCAACGCTTAGTTGTGGATGGAAAGTGCCAGGTTCTGTGTGCTCGGAAGACAGGAAAGGATGCTTTGACTGCTGGCTGGTACTAATACTGTTACCACAGCAAAATACATTCACATGTACGACAGCCGAGTCCAAAATGACTGCTATAAGCTGCCTGTGCTATTATTGCAGAGGAGCCGTTCAGAAGTGTCAAAATGTGGAAGGAGGCAAATAATATATACACTGCACAGGAGCAGTCTTATCTGTGACCTCGCGTGGCTCCAGTCACTAATACGTACAAGAGAAATAGTAAAAGTCACTTGTGCGAAAATCAAGGCATGTCCTACCATAGCAGTGATGATTGCCTGAAGTTTGTGAGCACACATATGGGAAGATGGGCTTGCTGGCAGCAAACATATGGCCACAGGGGGAGAAAAAAAAAAGTTTCTTGGTGTGTTACATTATTGCTAGAGACTTTCATAGAAAGCATTTTAAAGAAGACATCTCTAGAAAAACTTTCCAAACATACTTTCCAAACATATAGCTCAGCATCTACTTGAGAGTATCCAAGACAAATGCATGTTCACCTTCTGCAATATACTTAAGTAATTGTTAGAACGAGAATATATATATATATATATATATATATATATATATATATATATATATATATATATATATATATATATATATATATATATATATATATACACACACTCCTTAAGACCACAACACGGTGCAACCAGTGCTGCTTTAAACAATATTTGTGTACCAGCCTTATTGCATCTGATAACATAGAGAAATATTAATAAAATTTGAGAGTTGTTCTGCTGCTGTGGCACTATAAAAGGGAAGAAGCAAGATTGAGCTGCTCGCTGCCTCTTGTTTATGTTGCTCAGATGTCAGAAAAGAAATAATTGCAGGTGTATACACAAAATATACATAATAAGCATGAGCAGACTCCAGGTAGCAGTCATACCAGTACAATGAAGAACAATATTTTGTGCTTTTTGGTATGCTGTACTCACGCGCTAATAGGTTGTTGACTACCAATAAACAGCCTTTGGAAACAATCCAAAGGGATCAAGAGAAAGACAAACCGAAACAATGTTGTGAAGCTCCAACGCATATGGACAAAAACCATTTAAAATGCACGAACATACACTAATAGCTGGAAATATCCAGCAGTAACACCAAATATCACAGCAATAACATGAAAACAAAAGTCATAAGTTTAAGAACAAAAAGCGTTGTGTTCTTGGAAAAAAGTTCCTCACACTGAAATGGAAAATTCTGCTTACAATGAGCCTGCAAGGTTGCAGAGAGTATAATATAAAGGAGTTGGAGCTACCATAAGGCAATAATATAAAATAAGGGCTTAAGAGGCACTCGAGTGTTCGTGAAAGGCCCTGCCTTCTTTATGTGTAACAAGATTGAAATTTTCATTCTAGATAACCACACGAGCATACAAGAAACTGTAATACCTCCAGTTAAAAGGAAGCTCTCACTTATTCTGATATGCACTAGAACTAGGGCAGGTAGTGGTAAGGTATAGTTCTGGAATGCCTCAAGTCCTGCTGTTGTTCGATGTTACCATTTTCTCACACAGCCAAGATACCTATGACTATGTTAACTGAGCATTGATTTTGTTGCTCTAGCCTGGTACCAGGCCAGTGATTAAGAGCAGAAAAGTCGTTAAAATGGTGACAATTAAGAGAAAAAATACACTATGTACAGAGAACTCAACAAGTTAAAAAGACAAAAAAAAAGCAATGTTGCACTATTTGCTTACAGCTGCACTAATGTACTTCTTATAGTGCAATGCAAAGTAGACTCAAATGTAATATGTGCACAGTATGTTACAGCGTGAAATAATAAAGGGTGGCGAAGTTCTCTTTGTTACCAGTTCCCTGCAGTTTTTACACCAGCTACTGAAGTTGCAGCAACAAAGAACAATGGTGAACAAAAAAAAATGACAGCAACTGAAAAATAAAAGAAAATGTTTTGGGCGCTTGAAAATGTTTGATGGTGTACAAATGTCTTTGTGATTAAGTTCAATCCAGCCACATAAAAAGAAAAAAAAAAACAGCACATGAAAGCCATTACTGCCCTTCCTTGCCTTTGAATTTTTCGCAGCTTCTGACCACAAGATGAACTGCTAAGTAAGGATGCTACACTTCCTAGTGCTTTAGAGGGCCAAAGATGTACTTATAAAGTTTGATTGCCACATTATATAAAAATACAATACTCATTGGCACATGCCATTTTCAACATGCTTTCAGAGCCTAGAAGGCACTAAGGTCAACACCAAAGTATGTTGAAATGACAGGAACATTGCATGATGCCATGTTTCGATGCTTTTATACATCACAGCTGACTGCAGAAAATAACTTTCCACAATATTGTGTGAGCCACACCTTCAGAAAGCTCAGCAGCAGTACAAATGGCTTTAAATTATTTTTTTCAGACAATGCAACACTCAAGGTCATCAATATATAAGCATGTTTGATTTTAAATTCCACAGAGGGCCTTAGCCAACTGGATGCTTTATGAAAGGGTGACATTAACATGTGCTGCATAAGTTGGTGGTGCCTGAACAATAGGTGTACTTTCCTTTCAAGCAACATGGGTAGTCCTCTCTGAATGGCGGAAAGTGATTCATGTGCCACTTGGCAACTTCAACTTGAGCTGAAAGGGTTTGCGGGATTTTTTGGAGCTGACAGGAGAAGCTGGCGCACTCTTCTTTTGGCGAAGAACGAAGTTCAGGGCGTGTGCAGTGCTGAGTGCATAGAAGACGTTGGCTGACGGTGGAAAAACTATTTCTGAAAGGCAGGATAAGCAATGGAATTTAACACACTGGGTGCTTTTAAGTTCACACTGCATATCTGAGGGGGACAGAGTGATGCACATCTTACACAGTATTCAATGTATTACTTCGTGAGCTGCGTGCTCAAAAAATACATACACAAGAAAGGAATACATACGGACAAGGATGTGCACCATTACCAACTGATTTATTGAGACAGTGCCCCTCCAATATAAATGGTTTTACCACATATTTGCCACACCCACTTTTCTTAATCAATGAGAAGAGAAAGAAAAAGAAAAACAAACACAAAAAGTGCACGTTTTAAAGGGCCCCTAAACCACCAAGAGGTCGAAATTTAGTTGTGGTGTTGCTTTTGTACCGGTGTCCGCAAGAAACACGTAGCCGCAAGAATTTTTTGAAACGGTGCAGAA
This sequence comes from Hyalomma asiaticum, assembly GCA_013339685.2. Classification (NCBI taxonomy): domain Eukaryota; kingdom Metazoa; phylum Arthropoda; class Arachnida; order Ixodida; family Ixodidae; genus Hyalomma; species Hyalomma asiaticum. The sequence continues at coordinate 206,967,463 of CM023481.1, forward strand.
ATAGCCGAGTTACACCCGTTTGATTATTAAAACGCGGCGCTTGCTTGTTTCACCCTCTCCTGCGCCCGCCGGCCGCTTGCCAGTGCCACCTCCTCGCCGAGTGCTCCTCCGAATGTCACGTGACATACATCGCCGATGACGCGCATCCGGTTGACTTGCCTCCGCCGGGCTCCCGCGTTCGCGCAAATGTCTCGTTGGTGCTGTGCCAACGCTCTCTGTTAGCGCTATTCGTCGTGTTCTGAGAGTTGCTGCAGTTTCTAGTCGGCTGTACCTCACTTGCACTTGCGTAGCGTAGCGCATTTATGAATTCACACGTGAACACCACTCGAACGACACACGACGAGGAAAACAAACAGGCAGGGAGCGCGTGCATTTTCTAGCAGACTAACCGGAAGTCGACGTCCTCCTTCAACCAATAAGCGGAGCTCGGACTCTTTTGACGTCAGCAAAAACCACAATGTCGTCACGGCTAACTTTGGCATGCCGGAACTGGCCGGAGAGGCGCACGGGATTGTTTTTCGAGTTTGCGGCGCGCCCGCGGCGCGTAGCGCTGCCGCGTTTGACATCGTTCATCGTGACGGCATTTTCAACTTGATGCGCGTGCTAACTTGAAATGTTCAAAAAAATGTCGGGGGTGGTTTAGGGGCCCTTTAACAATCAGAGTTCAGAAGATCAAATTCTGCCCTGTACATACACAAGGCTGTTTTGCTTATGCATACATCAGATTTCTTTTTTATAGAGAAAGAATCCAAAGCCAATCTTACTGTGTAGTTTGGCAATTTGCCTAGGATGGTGGTCTCAAAATCGTGCCTCACAACAGCAATCACTAATATGGGCAACCAAATGTGCATCTTATTTTTTTTCCTAACCGTTAGCACATGCTCCCTGAACCAGTCGATAACGCACCTTTTGGTTTGGCTGACGTACACCTTTCCACACATCAAAGGAAAGGAGTACACCAACCCCATCCCACACTTTCTCCTGTAGTGGCAACCTTGTTTGCTATCTCTGCAAATACGAGGGCAGAGCCTACACAGTTTATTAGGGGCCATTCATGCAGCTGCGGCCTCGCTTCCGCAGAGTGCCGCCAGCGCAACATAAGGAGGGACTAGTATGTGTGAGCCTCTTTCTTCTCAGCTCCCCTGGGTCATTCAAGCCGGCGACATGATTCCTGCCACCACAGCTGTATCCTTTCCTCCTCCCTCCAAACTTCGTATTGTGTTCCCCATGGCTTGCATGCTGGAAGTGCGCCACCACTTTTTGGTTGCTGCAGAAATCTCTGCATTTCACCTTGTTAACATTAAACCAGGAGAGACTACTGAAGCTTTCCATGTCTTTTTTTATTTTATTTAGCCACCATGGCACTCATTCTTGCTTTTATTTTATTTTTTATTTTTCATGCTGTGTGCACATTTGAGAGTTGACTGCAGTGTCCATGCATTCAGACACTTAGGTGCATCATTGCAAGGATGGGTGCCTCAATGGAAAAACGGTCCACCCATTTCGCTGGAGCTTGGCTTTCACTGCATGCAAATGGAGCACTCCTGAACTATGTGCAGTTTTGCATTCTTTTTTTTTTTCTGTTGCTGTTTTTTGTGGCTTACTGCACTGTCAAGCTGATGGAAAGTATCCGATATCATGGTGATGATAACAAATCTTTGGAGCCGATTTGAGCTATGCCCTTCGCATTCATGTCACAAAATAAATGTGTTCTGGGTTTGGTCTACCGCCAGTTGGCCCTTTGTTTAATTCACATGTATCTGTTTTGAACTTTCATGCCGAAACTACATATAATGAAAAGTTCTTCATAATGAAAATTTTCAAGCATTTGTCAATTTTGCTATGTGAAGGTTCAACAGTATTTCTAAGCATTTTGTGTGACTTGTATAAGTACGGGACATAATACATCGGAACCTTATTGCCTTTTCCTGTATTCTTGTTTCTGCTTCGAGCACATAAGGAAAATATAGTCTGGGATTGCATACTAAACTGACCTTTGAGAGATACGAGGATCAATATACATATTAGTAGATTCACAGCTGCATGCCTAATGGTTCCCAAATCTTACTACGAGCCCTTAAGGGCAGCCTACTTGTGGCTCTAGAGCATGAAGGTGTGTCAATGAACAGTGGAACAATTTTTTTTTACCATGAATAGAAGTACACAGAATGCAAGGCATCAGGGCTCCTTACCGGAGTCTGGCAGCTGCTGGGTCAGCTCATATTCATCTGGGTCACCCTCCAGGCCATGTTTCTCCAAGGCATTACGCACCACAGTTGGAGTATGGTCCCCATTGCTAAGCTGCACATTAATAACAGTCGGTCAAGATGGCAGTTATGCATATGGTTATGCCTTTTTAAAAACTGGTGAATATGTAAAGTCTAGTAACACTGAAGAACATCATCCAAAGTGCAACAGAAACTTGAGCAATGCACACAGGAGAAGTTTTAATAACAAACATTATGACGTACTAATATGCTCTTGTAAAGTGTTGTGCCTTGATTTGTGCCAGATGGACTGCACTGTCCTGCAGCCAATGTAGGATCCAGGCTGACCCTGATGACCTTCAAGTCTGGGTCATGTGGTGGAGTCGGCGGTGGGCATGCACTCATCATGCTCTGCAGATTTCCAGTGCTTTGCCATGGGCGCTGGTGGGTCCACTGAAATTATTTCAAAGGTAGTAGATTGTTCTGGTCTTTTGTGACAAGCAAAAATACACATGAAATGAGAAATGTTTCTGACATACACACATGTGTCCATACACACACAAGCTACAGGTAAATGTACTCAGTTAACATTTTGAGATGTTATGTTTTGAGATGTTCTGAGATGTTTTGAGATTAACAATGATGTATGTGTACATCATTGTTCACTTGACTGAAAAATGCACCACTTCATGAGCTGTCTTTCTTCGAGGAAATGTCACCCTGCAGGGATTTAGGAAATTTCTTCCCTGCACTGCCTACATTTGCTTTCCATTCATAACTCGTAAGTTTTATATCGGCTATGAACCCCACATCTCTCCATCTGTGCATGTGCAGGCACACAGCAGTAAATTTGGCTTTTGTATCATGGGTGACTTCAGTTTTTTGCACTTACACACACACATATACACACCTGTACATGCGCATGCGTGCACACACACAACAAACCCAGAAGACAGGCATACGTGCTTTATAATCTCTCAAAGGGTGACTGCTTGTTATTATCCTTCTATTGCCCATACAGGTAAGATTTCAGCTATCAGCAGGCAACTATTATATACAAATGTCGCTGCTATATGCAAATGATGCTACTGTACCTGAGCATTTTCTTTCTTTGGGCATGGACTTTTCGAAGCCTGCAAAACATATATTTGTTCCAATGAACATAGTTAATATACTGTTACGGGGATGTTGGAGGTATATACAGGATGTATTTACAAGATATTATACAGATGTAGTCAATCTGGCCAAGATGGCTGACCAGCAAAAGCATGCAGCAGCCAACGTCTCCCGATTTTCTTCTTCCTTTATCTCTCCGTAACAAGACCCCTGGGCACTGAAGCGCCGTCTCGGTGCATTTCTGGGGAAGGACTGTGTGTGAAGCACGGCTTCAGCCGTGAAGCATGGACAACGTCAACAGGAGCCGGATCGGAGGCCAAATCAAACAGTAAAGGCGCAATCTCGTAGTTGACATGGTTGACCTGGCGTAGGATTTCATAAGGCCTTGTGTAGCGGGACAGAAGTTTCTGGGATAGGCCCACACGGGAACATGGGGACCAAAGAAGGACCCAAGTACCTGGGGCAAACTTGACATCGCGGCGCCTGTGATCGTATCTTTCTTTTTCTGTGTCCTGCAAAGCGGATAGATGAGAACGGACGACTTGGCGAGCCATGTGACCGCAGTAGATGAAGTCATGAGCGTTCTTAGTTGAGACCTTGGGTACAGAAGGGAGGATGCTGTAGAATAGCAATGTGGGGTCGCAACCACACAGAAGGTAAAAAGACGAATATCCTGCAGTGTCGTGTCGTGACGAGTTAAATTCGAATGTCACGTAAGCCAGCATGGCGTCCCAGTCGCGGTGGTCGTTGGAAATGTACATCAAAAGCATCTCTGTGAGGGTGCGGTTGAGACGTTCGGTAAGACCGTTTGTTTGTGGGTGGTGGGCGGTGGACAGCTTATGCTCTGTGGCATAATAACGGAGAAGATCTTCGACAGCTCGAGACAAGAACGAGCGACCGTGGTCTGTGAGTAACTGTCGAGGCACACCATGGTGGAGGATGACGTCATGGAGAAGAAAGTCTGCGACGTCTGTCGCGCAATTAGTCGGCAAAGCCTTTGTTATCGCGTAGCGTGTCGCGTAATCAGTAGCGACAGTGATCCACTTATTCCCTCAATTTGTCGTCGGAAAAGGGCCAAGAAGGTCAAGGCCTACGCGATAGAACGACTCGGAGGGAACATCAATTGGATGGAGTCGTCCAGCAGGTGGCAGGGAAGGTTTCTTGTGGTGCTGACACAGGTCGCAAGTTGCGACATAATGACGCACAAAGCGGTAGAGACCCGGCCAGAAGAAGTGACGTCGCACACAATCGTAGGTGCGCAAAACTCCAAGGTGTCCTGCCGTCGGTGCATCATGAAGTTGTTCGAGAACTACGGAATGCAGATGATAAGGAAGTACAAGGAGAAGCTCAGGGCCCTCAGCGCTGATATTGCGGTGATAGAGGATGCAGTCGTGCAGCACGAACATGCGGAAAGCAGCGTCTGTGCTGCCAGACTGCACTCCGTCGATGATGAGCCGCAGGGATTCGTTGCATTTTGTTCATAGCACGTGTTGAGTACGTCAGTAAATGCCATCACAATGGTCTCCAGATCATGCGTAACAGGATCAGGGGGATCCACGGGGTGACGAGAGAGACAGTCGGCAATTTTGTGCAAACGTCCAGACTTGTAGATGACAACAAAGGAAAATTCTTGGAGCCGCAAAGCCCAGCGACCAAGATGTCCTGTCAGGTCCTTGAGAGATGAGAGCCAGCAGAGGGCATGGTGGTCTGTAACGACAGAAAATGTGCGTCTGTACAAATAAGGCCAGAACTTTGCGATCACCCAAACTAATGCCAAGCACTCTCTTTCGGTGACGGAGCAATTTCTCTCAAGGTGACAGCAGGCGGCTAATGTAAACGATCATGCACTCTCTACTGTGCTGCTGCTAGGCGAAAACAGCACCGATGCCATGGCCACTTGCGTCAGTATGTAGTTCTGTCAGTGCAGATGGATCAAAGTGGGCAAGTATGGGAGGAGTAGTCAGATATCCAATGAGAGCAGTGAATGCGTGAGCCTGCTCCGGCCCCCATTTGAATATTGTGTTCTTTAGAAGATCTATCAAAGTTATAGCGACGTCGGCGAAGTTTTTGATGAAACGGTGAAAGTACGAACAGAGGCCAACGAAGCTGTGCACATCAGAAGTAGAACGTGGCACAGGGAAGTTGCGAACGGCGCGAACCTTTTCAGGATCTGGTTGTATACTGGATGCGTCAACGAGCTGGCCCAAGACAGTAATTTGACGGCGCCCACCTTGACATTTTGTGGAGTTTAGTTGGACGCCGGCTTTGCGGAAGACTGCGAGAATCATGGCGATGCGAGTAAGGTGGCTGCTGAACGTGGGAGAAAAAAACAATGATGTTGTCAAGGTAACAAAGACAGGTGGTCCATTTGTAGCGTCGCAGAAGAGAGTCCATCATTTGTTCAAATGTCGCAGGAGCATTGCATAGCCCAAAGGGCATTACATTACTTTGAACTGATATAAACCCTCAGGCATGATGAACAGTAGCCGGACCGAAGATCGATGGACAAGAAGTAGTTAGCTCCGTGCAAGCAGTCGAAAGCATCATCAATGTGTGGTAGTGGATATACGTCTATTCGCGTGATCTTGTTTAAGCGGCGATAGTCGACGCAAAAATGCAAGCAACCATCATTTTTTCTTCGCAAGGACTAGAGGTGAAGCCCAAGGACTGCCTGAAGGTTCGATATCTTTGCTGAGCATTTTGTTCAGTTCTGATTAGTGATTGCCCGTTCAGCAGGCGACACACGGTAGGGACGCCGATGAATCGGACTCGTGTCCCCAGTGCGTATACGGTGTTGAACAACAGATGTCTGGCCTTACGGCTTGTCGTCAAAGTCAAAGATGTCCCGGTACGATTCCAGAAGGAGACGGATGTCCTTAGCCTGTGCAGAAGATAGCTCAGCTGCACTCATTTTTGATATTTCATCGGTTGTAGAGCCAGAGCAGGAAGCTGCAAAAGGCGCTAATTGACTAGTATCACCGTGCAGGGTCTCAGTTTTAAATTCGGAGACATTACAAACGCTGGCCAAGGACATGCCTACAAGAAGCACCTGAGCACACAAACTAAAATTCAGGAGTGGAAGAGCGACATTGTTATTTGTGACTGTGACCAGCGGAATAGCAACGTTCCGGTTCAAAATGACGTCGACAACTGGAAAAAGCACATGGTCACCATCAGGAACCGGAGGCTATGCGGTCAAAGAGATGAAAGTGACTGCCTCGGGTGAAAGACGCACTTCTTGAAGCGGGCACAAGCGCGGTCGCGAGTTGAGGCAGCTCTAGCTGAAGGACGCTGCCTGCGCAGTCTATAAGAGCCAAATGGTTACACAAAGTCCAAGCCAAGGATAACGTCGTGAGGGCAGTTGTCGATCACAGCAATGAGTACAGAACTAGGGCGGTCAGCTATAGTTAAACGTGCAGTATACATGCCAAGAACAACCAGCACGCCGCCGTCGGCTGCATGAAGCACTTGTGCAGCTGGTGGTGTGAGGACCTTCTTTAAACGTCTACGTAAGCTAGAACTCGCCACAGATACATGGGCTCCAGTGTCGACCAGTGCTTGGACAATTACGCTGTCTACTTTAACGTCAATTACACTTCTCTTTGTGGACACTGAAAGAGGATTTGCTGCAGTAGTCACCAAGGGCTGCATTTCTTAGTTTTCCGAAAGGGTGCGGCTGGAAGCCACAGGTGATGAGAGGCGACGTGGCTGTGGTGAATAAGACTGGTGTCCACGTGGTGATGGCGTACGGCTGTACCATGTGTTCCTGGCAGAGCTGCTGGTGCCGTTGGGTTTGGTGTTGGGCAAAACATGGCAGGCATTTCCATTAAAACGACTCGGGTTGGTCAGCATGCGAGGTGTTGAAGGCCATGAGTAGCGACAGTAGTGGGTGACGTGACCAGCTCAGCAACAGGTGAAGCATATCAGCTGGTCATCCGCAGTTTTCCATTCAGCCGAGTTGCATAAACGTGGAGAGAAGTATTGGGTTGGAGCGAACACGGTAGAAGAACGTTCGTTGACTCTGGGTTTGGCGAGAGTACAAACCGAATGTAACCAACGTTTTCAAGCTCTTGGCGAACGATGGCTTGCACAAGAGCAACTGAAAGAGGGGTGGCGTCAGGGGTACGTAAACAGAAAGCTGCAGGCGCCATTGCTTCTAGTTCACGTCGAACGATGCACCCCACGTCCTCGGATGGCGAAAGATGCTTGTACGCTGACTGATCTTCACACGTCGATGTTGCAGCAGTGTTTGGGAGCCCGCCGAATGGTTTCAGTACGCGTCGGCTTTTTGCTTGCTCGAACTGTCGGTACTCCATGATGATAGCTCCCACTGTGGAACAGCTTTTGCAAATGAGGAGGTTAAAGGTGTCATCAGCAATTCCTTTGAGCACGTGCCCTACTTTCTCAGCTTCTGCCATGTTGCTATCGGCTTTACGACACAGAGCCAGCATGTCCTGGACGTATGAGACGTACGACTTGGTGGGAGATCGGGCATGGGAGGCGAGTTCTTCTTCGCGGCAATTTTATGGCCGGCTGGTTTGCCAAACAACTCTATCAGCTGCTCTTTGCATAGACCCCAGCTGGTAAGTTCTTCATGGTTTTCGTACCACACTTTTGCCGTGCCCTTCAAGTAGAATAACAGGTTAGCCAGCATAAGTGTAGGGTCCCACCTATTGATTCCACTTACGCGCTCATACATTGCCAGCCATTCTTCAACGTAGGCACCATCGGTCCTGCAGAAGGTTCCGGGATCCTTAGGTTGCACCAAGACAACAGGCCTGGACAGAGACATAGGTGGTGGTGGCAATGTTGGTCCAGCATGCTCACCGTCGCTCATGGTGGGGACGGTGATGCGACGTCCACTGCAGAGCTCCATTTCCAGCTGCGGTACCCCGCACCTCCCACCAATATTATTATGGAGATGTTTGAGGTATATACAGGATGTATTTACAAGATATTATACAGATGTAGTCCATCTGGCCAAGATGGCTGACCAGCAACAGCACACAGCAGCCAGCGTCTCCTGATCTTCCTTTATCTCTTCATAACAATATGTTTTCTCTATTTTTATTCTTAATATTCATCAATATCAATGCACCTATGCCCATGAAAATATTTTTTGTCAATTTATGTCCAGTTAAAAAATAATGTAAGTTTTTCTATATAAACAACTCTATACTATACAATAGAAGAATTGAGGCTCAGAAGGTTAGGAATACCGGCACGTCTGCTGACCCCATTTAATATCATCGAAAAAAAAATAAATGCTTCACTGTCCAAGTCCCTAGGACCACAAAACCAACCGTAGTGTTGGGAAAAAAACAAAAACAAAGCAGCTTTTGCCAAGGAAGTTCATAAGTGTACACAGAACTGGAACAGTTTTTTTTCTCAAACGGGTGAAAATGGGATTTTGATGAGGTCCGAGAAAAAAAAAAAAGAAAAAGGAAAAAAAAAAAAAACCTACTGTAACTGTAAGCATTTTTTTTAGCTGATCTATTTTTAAGGCTGAGAAGTCCATTCCAATTTTTTCCCTCTTCACCTCTTATGTTATGAAGTCTCAGTACTTTCATGTTATTTCTTGTTTGACAAACTATAAAATGCTGGCTCTCCTATAACTGAGAACAGGTGCAAGCATGAAATGGTTACTAGCCGAACTTTGTTGCAACTCTGGTGTTGACCACACAATGTTGCTGGCAAGGTTGCACAGCATGGTGCCATCTCTTTTGTGCTATCTCTTGAAGGAGATGGCACAAAACCCATGCCGTGAAACTCAGGGACTGCAGAGGTTGAAAAGAGCACAGGCAACCTTGTCTCAGCACCAAAAAATGACATGGCGTGTGGTTGGTGCCCTGTATTTGCCTTTGGAACATTGCTTTTAGAAACGACAAATAAAATTTCAGCGTAACAGATGTTACAGCTTCCGTGATATTGTGAAAACATTAAGAGCTCAGACAACAATATATATATATATATATATATATATATATATATATATATATACACACACATACATACATACAATAAAACCTTGTTATAATGAAGTTGAAGGGGGAGTGGTTATTACTTCATTATAACTAATATCAAATTCATCTATAGAAATTTCAAGGGGAATTGCGATTGCTTCATTATAGCCAATAGTTCGTTATATCCAAGTTCGTTATAACGAGGTTCTACTGTGTATATATATATATATTTTGCAACTTGCTTGAGCAATAACTAGCATATGTAATGCAGCCCTGTACAAAAAAGGGTTGAGGGAAGAGACCACATCTGCTAAACTGTTGACTGGATGCCCAAATCTCATCTGAGTGGCCCAGATCTCATTTGAGTGCCTGGATAACCCTGGATAACGGCTCTGACTCTTGGCTTATGAAGGTCATTGAAAATGGGAGCTAAAGGAATTTTATGCTTAAAATGTATGCCTTGTCACCAGTAAACCTTAGAAAGAAAGTCTGGGTCAATTTAGTGCTTCTCATTTCAAATGCAGCATAATTTTACCTGACGACCTTTTGCTTGTCTGTCAAAATTCAATGTTCAAATTTTGCAGTGATCCTTTGCATCCCCAAATCTTCTGTTGAGGTTTGCTGAACCGAGCTACTCCAACTATACAAGGTTCGTTGTTGGTCTCCAAGCACAACTGCACAAACTTTTTCAATGATTTCATCTGTTCAGGAAGCTGATGCGTCCAGAACAAGGTTTGTCAAGACTTGACATTTCTCCCTTTATGATTGCCCCCAAAACATCCATAGACTTTTTCTCATGGCAGTGTCCTTGTGGCCAGTGAATAACAATCTGACGCATCCTCCCCAAGTAAGAAACAAAATTCCACAGGTGCATGCTATTCACATAGAACAGCCATCCCAAAAAATAAGAGGTTCGCAAAATTGATTGCACATAAAAACTCACTGCACCCGGAGTCAACTTTCACAGGAGAGGCCCCAAGGTGCAATAAGCTCCAAAGAAGTGGTGAAACACTTATCTAGTAAGAGAAATGTGTACCACAGTGCCCAGCAAAGCACTATTCTGGTTACTTTTGAGCGCTCCCTCGTATGTCAGGAATATTTTTCAGACCCACAGCTACAACAGATTTTTTTCTTGGACGTCATTGCAATACCATTCTCGTGCAACTCACAAAACGTAGTTCTGGCTCAAAGAACCCTTAACATTTTTGGCAAAAGCTAAAATTTTTCCATACTAAGACTGGATTTGTGGTCCTGAGGGCTTCAACAGCAAACAAAAGTGGTCTGCACAAGCGCACCGACATTTTCAACTGAACACACCCAATGGCATATTTAGATAAGCCCTGCAACATTTTTTGAACTACCTGAAAATGTTGCCAATCTGTAGTAAAAGCTCCTGTGAACATCTAAGCCAAATATTATAGCACCAAATGGGGCAGGAAATTTACAACTTCATCTTCTAGATAGTCAAAAATTGCTTGCTCTTTTATCGGCTAACTGTGCAGCAGGCAGAACTTACTATTATGCAATAGGCAGGACTGACAGCGACATAGGCTTATTTCATTGTCACGAAAACATACCCTGCATTATTTCTATTGTGTGTTTTGAATTCAGTGTAAAGAATGCACGTGTTCCTCTCTTCAAAGACACTGAAAAAGTAACTCATCATCGTACTCCAGGTCTCAGTTTGATAGTATTCAGCTTAACCCTCTCAAGGTCAGCGACATACATTGATGCAAGTCTCTGATGGCTGATGACATACACGTACGTTACTGACTGCATGTTTCAAAAACATCCCAATTTTGAGCTTTTTTTTCCCAACAAGTGCTGTACTTGTGACACTGTGGCAAATGAACTAATTTTTTTCTTGTGTGACTGACCTTCTGTTTTCATGCCAAGGTCAGTTCAACTGCAACTCATTAGCTATCAATGCAAATTAGCTATCACTCCCACAGCTACATATGTCCACAGTGGCAAGTTCACCTTTGTCTCATGGGTAATTTCAGGTTGTTTCACTCACAATAAATCATGTCTATCTGGCACCTAATATCTAAAAGGGCAACGACTTGATACTAACTTATTTACTACCAGCAGACGCCAGTTCCAGCTGTTCACAGGTGGGAGCTGGAATATATAAACGACACTGTCCCACCTGCGCATTTTCTTTCTCGGTGCGCATGTTTTTGTAAGCCTGGGATATATATTGTTACGGGGAAGAAATACTCTGGTTAATATTGCTACGAAGCGACCATAGTCCTTGAGTATGGCACATACCATTTATGGAAAAGAAGACGAAGATGGGACTGGCTGATGGACGGACTGTCCACCATTTAGGTTGCTGCTAAAAGCCTCCCTGTAAATACATTTGTAAATAGCCGTCCTCTGCGTCTTTCTCGTAACATCTTTGTGGTGGAGGTGCTGGTTGTTCCCTGTCCCCAAAATGGAGCTCCGCAACGGCCGCCTCATCACGGTTCCGACCATGTCAGACGATGAAGGCACATCATCTTCACCACCTGCCCCTTCCTCGGTCTCCGTGTCGTCCACCTACGTAGTACTACCTCCTGCCCGTGAGCCCGGCGTCTTTTCCGGCCAGGATGGTGTTGATGTTGACAAGTGGCTCAACCTTTATGAACGCATCAGCGCCAACTACAGGTGGGATCCCACCATTATGCTTGCCAACGTGTTTTTCTACCTCGATGGCCCACCACGGGTGTGGTTTGAGATGCACGAGGCTGACATAACCAGCTTCGTTTAAATCGTTAAAAGAACAGATTCGCGACCTTTTCGGTGACAGCACTGGCTGGCAGACTGCGGCGCGTAATCAACTTGCGACTCGTGCGCAGACATCCACCGAATCCTACGTCGCGTACATTCAGGACGTCCTCGCTCTTTGCCGCTTGGTTGACGAAAACATGCCCGAATCCGAAAAGGTTTCCCATGTGCTCAAAGGCATCGCAGACGACGCCTTTAACTTGCTCGTCTACACACATGTTGACACCATCGACGCCATCATCAAAGAGTGCCAGCGGTTTGAACACGCCAAGAGCCGCCGTATAACGCAGAGGTTCGCCTGGCTTCCCAACACGGCCGCAACTTCATCGTGTGATGCAACTCGCCAGTCGCCTATGTATGACAACGTTACGTGCATTGTTCGTCGCGAGCTCGAAGCAGTCTGTCCTGCACCTGTTCCGCCGCCTGTTTTCGCAACGCACTCGAGTGACCCTTCGCAGCCCTCTGTGTCCCTCATTCAGGCTGTCGTCAGGCAGGAGTTTGCTAACCTCGGTCTTCCATTAGCGTGTCCAGATACTTGACCTTATTTTACAGGGCCCGCTCGTCGATCCTTTACCTCCACTTTGCCCCGCCGTAACCCTGCTGAATGGAGAACGCCCAACGATCAGCCGATATGCTTTCCCTGTCATCAAGCTGGACACATTTCACGTTACTGCCGTCGCCGTTGGACCTACCTACCAAGACAGACCTTCCCTACCTACATGCGCTCTCCTCCAACCAGACAGTCAGCGCCTACTTCACCTACTTACTCGTCGTCGACCACCCACGAGCGTTTTACCGCCGATGCCAACGATGTTCGCCGCTTCTCCCGTTCCCCGTCGCCACAACGCCGCCAATCCCGCTCTCCGCAGCCTCGACGCTTTTCCTCTCCGACCTTTGCTGGACGCTCGCAGCCGGAAAACTAGATAGTGCAGCTTATAGACCTTTCCATCGGCACTCTCGCACCGGCGAGCAGGAACCTGTTTTTGTTGTCTGCTAGTGCGCGGGAGAGAGCTCTCCGCGCCACGCCCCCCTTCGTTGGGCTGTTTGTTGCGCCGAGCCGCCCATACGTTTTGCCGTGCTTGCACGGTGCGCGCGCTGTTTTTCGCTCTCTAGAGCGATTTAAAATGTCCTTTAAGAACAGTATATCGACAGCGCATCACTGCATTGTTTACGGTTGCACATACAACCAGAAGAAAAGAAACGCTGCACGTAAACAGCTGTGCAGCAAGCGCAACGTTGCGCAGGAGGAGTGCGGCTGCGCACTCACTGGCGTACTCGTGCCAAAATGCCGCACCGCTCATGTTGCCACGTGGTCAAACGCTGATGTCGCCAACACTCCCTCAACCCTAGTCAGTGCCGTTCTTAGCATTTGGTGCGAATGTCCCAGATTTCTTCTTTCATTCTCTCCCTACTCGATTAGCTTCAACCATGAGAGCTAAACGCGTTTCACAGTACTACCAAAGCAAGGGGTTTTAGTACGGACATTTCTTTTTCTTTTTTTGTTGCTCTTGTCATTGCTGCTGTATGCCTCCGGCCTGTGCAGTGGAAACCAGGCGGGCATGTTTTGTTGAACGGCAAACGTGCTTCAGCACCTTATGTGACGCGGACGCCTCCTTTAAAAAGAAAAAGAAGTGGAGAGCTCGACGGAAGTCGATAATGAACTAGGCTGCGAGAACGGAGCCGAATGATTGCTTCTTGACCATGAGTGCGATAAGTGAGAAACCTGATTAGAACAAAAAAAAATCCAGGTCTCACGCACCGTGGGAGCCAATGTTATGCCAAGATGACAGCGATGTAATTGTAAGTATTAGCCAACGTTATTCATTAAACAGAAAGTCAGCACACGATAGCCGACAGTTGAAGGAACTCTAGGCAAGAGTAGCTATCTAGCGCTGGTTTTAATTGAGTAAATGCCGCACATATGCCATGGCTTATACATCATGCCACAACATTTTTACGATGTTATGCACACAGACATACGTGTGGCATTTACTGACTGACTATCACACCTTGTTAAAGTTTACTTGCTTTATTATCAGTGTCCGAACGCCGTTGCACTACTTATTGAGTTTTGTCGTTATGTTGAGTAATGACCATATCGAGCCACGATCATGTCGTGTCATGAACATGATTATAAAATATCACATCCCTCGAGCTCTACCTTTAGTTTGACACCCATATCCACCCCCTTAAAGCTTTCATGTTGAGTCATAATCACGTCATGCCATGACCATATCGTGTCATGAAAATGACTAACTCATATCACATCTCCTCCTGTGCTTTTCGTTTTACAACCGGTATCGAACCCCCTTTTGCATAATGATGCTCATGTCATTTCATGTAAGCGATGTCATGAACATGATTATATCTTACATACATCCCTCGAGGTTTACTTTTCCTTTGACACCCATCTTCACCCCCTACCGTTAATTTCCGCTCTGTCATGCTCATGTCATATCATGTATTTCATGTCATGAACGTGACTAACTCGCGTCTCTGGACCTGTATCTTTCGTTTGACACCCATCCTGACCTCCTTCCTTTACATTTGTTTTTGCAGAGTCATGCTCATGACATGAGCACATCATGTCATGTCATGAACGTGACTATGACCAATATTATATTCGTCGACATGCACTTTTTGTTTGACACCCATATCGATCCCATTCCAGTGGCCTTATGTTTGCAGAGTCATGCTCATGTCATAGCATGACCTGAGCACATCAAGTCATGTCATGAACGTAACTACGACCAATATTACATTCTTCGACATGCACCTTTTGTTTGACACCCATATCGAACCCCTTCCAATAGTGTTATGTTTCCAGAGTCATGCTCATGTCATAGCATGACAAGAGAACATCATGTCATGTCATGAACGTGACTATGACCAATATCACATCCTTCCAGATTCACCTTTCGTTTGACACCCATCTCGACCGCCTTCTTACAGTTTCAAGCTTTTCCTTGTATTATGTGTCATTAATAACATGCTTTGAAAAATCAGGTCATTCTTTAATCGTGATTTGGTAATTATCACGGTGCGCTCTCATTATCGTAACCAGTCTAACCTACCTTGTGTGACTTACAAACATTAGTTAGTGATTTTCAATCGTTGATTTCTGGACATGCTCATTTTCATAGTTATAGGCAGGTTGCACATCTAACTCCCCGCGACGACGCCAGCGCCGTTACAGCGGCGGGCGCGTCACCGTTGGGAGAGCGGAGAGCGGTCGCGCCTGCTTGCCCTTGGCGACTGCGGCAGTTAAAAGGCTCTGTCGTCGCCCTGCACCGCAGCAAAAAATTTTTTAAATGCATCCGAACGGTTCTTTGTAGAAGTGGCAACTGCAGTGTTGTGGAATCGAACAGTTACAGTTCGATTGTAACAGTTACAGCAGCTTTCCGTAGACGAAGTATCAAAGCTTCCCAACGCGCCCGTAAGTGCTTCATAGCAGCGAGTTATGAATTGCAGTAGATTTTTTTTATTTAAAAGACAACTGTGTGGTTGCTTGCATGAATTGTAGATGATAGCAGATTTTTCAGTGTGGCACAAATATGGGAAAATCTGCAATGCTTTTGGAGCAATTTCGGGGTGCAGATATGAATGTTTGTAGGTTGTTTTGGCTCAATAAACGTTCAAAAAAAAAGAAAAAGAAAAGGAAAACGTTCAACAAGCATGACTTATTTGGAGCATCATATTAACTTCTATTACTTTTTATAAATTTTAATACACTGAGTGAATCAAAGCGATTATAGAAGCAGTAAGTTTGCTTCCCCTTTGATAGCGAATTGATTATTTTTTTCCGTTACCAATTTCCGTAAGCATCACATACTTCGCACATATTTCTTTCTACCCTTTATGCTTGAGGCCAAGTTGTTTCACAGTTCTTAATTAAAAGCACAGCGGCCGCACTGGCGTGTTTGCGCCTGCATATGTGCCCTTGAAGGCGGCGGGTGGACACATCTGGCGCCAACTGTTTATTTAATCCCCATGTATCACTGCTTGAACACGCGATGATGGACAACGCGAACTTTATTAAACAATATCGCCACAAGACTAAACCGCCAAATTGGGGATCGGCCGGGTTCTCAATATCACTGTGCACAACAAAAGTGCTCTTGCGCTGGTTGCTGAGAAAATGCTCAACAAATTAACAAAGAAAACGGTCGAACCTGCAGCCAACTCCATATTCTTTGAGAGAGTTTTTGTCCACATTTGCGGAATGCGGTGGAGGGTGGTTTCAGCTCCAGCTTTCTTGATATCATCTGTTACGTCATACGCAGAGCTCACCTGATCCAGCACCTTACCGTTCCCAGTGCTTTCACCCAATAGAAAGCTACAATTGTTTACTGATATATTCGAAAAGACGAAGGTCAGTAACACGAGCGCTCATGGTGCACCTGTCTGTAGTATATATACGCCTTCTCGTCCTTCGCTAGCGCTTAGCATTTTTTTTTATACGCTGCCCACAAGACCGAACATCTAGCCTTCTCGCAATACATGTTCAATTCCACGTAGAGGTAAAAAAAAATCTGCTATTACATCCAGCAACACAGCGCTCAGCAGGCACGGCGCCTTACTTCTCTCGGAATATGCAGGGGGGCCCGCGAAAGCTCTCCCGACGCTAACGAAAAAGTGGCCACAGTGGCGCTGGCGGGCTATGCAATGGTGGAGGCTCCTGGCGGGTGCAACCTGGCCATAGTCATGAGCATGACTTAAAGCCTAGCTATCATGCTGATTATGCCAGAGTCATGTCCGCGTTACATTAAGGGTTCCTTTGATATATCGTGTTACGTGATTAGTCATTTATTTCTCAAGGCATCGTTTATTGTGATTATTTTCCATAATTTTGGAACCACCCTCTTTTAAGGTGACTGAAACATTAAGGTTACTCTAATTGAGAAATAAGGCTCTCGCCTTAATGAGTGGCACCATTGTTAGAAAAAGCAACAGTACTAAATTTATTATGAGACGAGTAATGTTACAACAGTAACTCAAACGAAGAAGAGGCGACAACGTTCCCGGTTTCCCAGTTTTACTGCTACCGACCGGCCCCTCTGATCCCGCCTTCGCCCGCGAAATAACACGCGAAACAATGCCGATGGCAACTGTCCTGCTAATCATTCAGATCCCACATACTCACAAATAAAGCTACCTAACGATTCCTCGATGTTTACAAAGAGCGAAAGCAAGATCTTGCTGAAACACACACAGCGAATGCAAGCGCCCGCACGGAGAGCCCGGCGAGCAAACAGCCCAAGATGGCACCACCGCTAGACGTTGCTAGCGGCACTTCATGGCAGCGCCCAGGAGGGCTCTATTGGAAAGGTTTATAGAGGTGAAGCTGCATTACCGCCGTCGCTCGAAAACCCTCTACTGACGCTCCCGACGCACCATAGCCTTCTGAAAGTAAACGTCGACGACATTCCTGTAACAGCCCTTATCGATACTGGTGCGCACATATCTATTATGAGTGCCTCTTTACGCCGCCGTCTGAAGAAGATTATGACGCCGTCTATGACGCCAACAATACGTGTTGCCGATGCAGGTGATGTTCACATCGTAGGAATGTGCTCTGCCCGTGTAAGCATTGCCGATCGTCACACTGTCGTACTTTTCGCTGTTCTTGCTCGCTGCCCACATGACCTTATACTTGGCCTTGACTTTCTTTCCGAGCACTCAGCTTTAATTGACTGCTCTTCCGGAGTACTTCACCTCGAGCTTTCTCTGCTCTCAGATATTCCTGAAACGCCCGTCAGCCGCCTAAGCTCCACCACTTTTGTTCATTTACCGCCTCGGGCCGTCACTTACGTCTGCTTGTCGTCGAACCCACCTGTTCCTGACGGCGACTACATCGTGACCCCTATAACTGACGTCCGCCTGACCTGCCATGTCACTGTGCCACATACCGTCACCGCAATAGCAGACAAGTGTGTGTTCCTCCCGCTCCTAAATTTTGGCCTCACCCCCCAAGTGTTGCCTCAACGGATGTCGCTTGCCCAAGTTGCAGCTGCGACAGACCATGACATTACTGTTGTTGCTGCAACCATTCCTGACCAAGCTGCAGTTACACGGTCACCTTTTAACGACGACAACATTTTTCGAAAAATGATTGGGTCAGACCTCCTTCCCAACCAGGCCGATGCTCTCTGTCAGCTTTTGGCATCGTACAGCGACATTTTCGACGTTCACGATCGACCCTTGAGCCAGATGAAGATTGTCTCTTTGCCCATTCACCGCCGCCCTTACCGTGTATCCGCAACGGAATGCGACGTGATCCAAAAAGAAGTCGCCAAAATGCTTGTGAAGGACATAATCGAACCATCATCTAGTCCTTGGGCCTCACCCGTCGTATTAGTTAAGAAAAAAGACTGTTCCTAGCGTTTCTGCGTTGATTATTGACACCTAAACAAAATCACCAGGAAGGACATGTACCCTCTTCCTCGTATTGATGACGCCTTCGACCGCCTCCATGGTGCCGCTTTCTTTTCATTGCTGGACCTTCGATCTGGTTACTGGCAAATTGCCGCAAATGACATGGATCGCAAAAAGACCGCCTTTGTTACCCCCGATGGTCTTTACCAATTCAAGGTCATGCCTTTCGGCCTCTGTAACGCGCCAGCAACATTTGAGAGAATGATGGACACGTTCCTTGAAGGATTTAAGTGGCAGACGTGTTTGTGCTACCTGGACGATGTAGTAATAATCTTCTCACCATCTTTCGCAACACACCTGGAGCAGCTGACAATCTTGGAAATTTTTTGGCAAGCTGACCTCCAGTTGAACTCCTCGAAATGCCTCTTCGCTCTTCGTGAAATTACCGTGCTGGGCCACCATGTTGACGCTTTCGGAGTTCGACCAGACCCAGCACGCTGTCACGAGCTTCCGTTCCACGCTCTGTCCATGATGTTCGAAGCTTCGTGGGCCTGTGCTCCTACTTCCGCCGTTTCATCAAAAACTTTGTGGCTCTTGCACGTCCCCTCACTGACCTTCTGAAGCACGACGTCCCGTTTTGTTGGGGTCCTCTACAAGCCGACGCCTTCTCTCAGCTAATTGCGGCACTAACCACTCCACCTATTCTTGCACACTTTGACCCAGATGCACCCACAGAACTGCACACGGATGCTAGTGGGTACGGCATCGGTGCAGTTTTGGCACAGAAGCAACGAGGCGTTGAACGTGTCATTGCTTACGCAAGTCGTCTTCTGTCAAAACCTGAGCGCAACTACTCGATTACAGAAAAGGAATGTCTTGCTTGTTTGTGTGAAAAGGAATGTTGTCCTTACTTATATGGCTGCCATTTCCATGTTCTTACTGATCACCACGCTCTTTGCTGGTTATCTTCACGAAAGGACCCTACTGGACGACTTGGCCGGTGGGCGTTGCGCCTACAGGAGTACTCTTACTCAGTTGCGTATAAGTGTGGTCGCCTCCATCTGGACGCCGACTATCTGTCACGCTACCCTGTTGACCCACTGGACGAGTCAGACATCGAGCCTAGCCCCTCATGTCTGTGTCTCAGTTCCTTCATATTGGTGACAAACAGCGGCATGACGCTTCCTTGCGGTCACTCATTGGCTGTCTCGAATCTGCACCAAACGACACGTCGTTCCTCATGTTCGTCCTCATAGATGGAATACTCTACCGTCGTAATGTCCAACCAGATGGCCCTGAACTTCTCCTCGTCGTGCCTAAACATCTGCGCGCATCGGTCCTTCGTGAGCTTCACGACGAACCCACTGCTGGCCACCTTGGCGTGTCTCGCACGTACGACCGTGTTCGCGACCGCTTCTTCTGGCGTGGTCTCGCCCGGTCTGTTCGAAGCTACGTGGCCACCTGCGAAAAATGCCAACGTCGGAAGCGACCTGCTGCACCCCCTGCCAGACTACTTCAACCACTGCCTGTCCCGACCGAACCGTCCTTTCGTGTTGGTGTCGACCTTCTCGGCTTTTTTCCTGAGTCAAACTCTGGCAACAAATGGGTCGTCGTTGCTACAGATCATGCAACCCGGTATGCTATCACTAGGGCTCTTCCGACCAGCACTGCTACGGACATCGCCGACTTCTTGTTGCACGACGTTATACTACAACACGGTGCCCCTCGCCAACTGCTCACAGATCAGGGCCGCGCATTTTTGTCGCGAGTAATTGACAATCTCCTGCGATCCTCCTCCACGCAGCACAAGTTGACCACCTCCTACCATCCCCAGACAAATGGCCTCACCGAGCGCCTGAATCGTACCCTCACGGACATGCTTTCAATGTACGTTTCGCCTGACCACCACGACTGGGACCTGGCGCTACCCTACGTCACTTTCGCCTACAATTCATCACACCATGACATCGCCGGTTACACTCCGTTTTATATGCTTTTTGGCCGCAAACTGATCTTACCACTGGACACCCTACTTCCGGATGTTACAGCGCTGCCTAGCGAATATGCACGTGATGCCATCGCTCGTGCCGACCACGCGTGTCAAGTCGCCCGCTCGCAGCTGTCCATCGCGACGTTGCCTTCTCACCCGGTTCCTTAGTCCTACTATGGTGTCCTTATTGACGTGTTGGCTTATCAGAAAAGCTGTTATCAAGATACACGGGTCCTTACCGTATCGTCGCCCAAGTAACGCACGTTACATATGAGGTTGTTTCCGCCTCCCCAACTCTGTCTCCTGCAGCTCCTCCCAGCGACATAGTTCACGTGAACAGACTCAAGCATTACTACCCCCCGTCTAACGACCGAGTTTAAAGTGCGCCGAGACGGCGCTTCTATCACCGGAGGTAATGCTACGAAGCGACCATAGTCCTTTGGTATGGCACATACCATCTATGGAAAAGAAGGCGAAGACGGGACTGGCTGATGGGCGGACTGTCCACCATTTTGGTTGCTGCTAAAAGCCTCCCTGTAAATACCTTTGTAAATAGCCGTCCTCTGTGTCTTTCTCGTAACAATATATACATACACGCTTTGTGCAATGGGCAGAACACACGCATACAAGATGGAGCCCCGTCCGCGCGAACATCAGCGAACGTAGTCTTCCTCAGTGCTGTCTCCATCGTCTTCTATCACAGTGCTTCGTCGCATGACCACGGCGGCGAAGGTGCCGTCTCGGCGCCTGGCAGGTTCGAGTGAACATTCTTCAAGCCCTTGCAGGAGACACTGCAGGATCAGTTAAAACAGAAATATCGTGATCGCAAGCTGGAGCAAGTGTTGCAAGAGAGACAGCTGGGGGTAGTACATGAGGGAATAGTCCGAAATTTACAATAGGGAGACATGCCGCATTGTCTTTTATGTTGATGACAGAGTGCGGGAACATCACAATGTGCAAGCAGAGCATGGTAGCATTGGGTGAAACGATGTACTCTCCATCATCAACAGGGGGATCAGAAAACACATCGATGTACGTCACGGCTAGATGCGGGAGGCGAATGTAATCCGTGGGATGGAGTTGACTGGGCGCTGGATCCGAAGACTCAGGGCATTCAATAAGCGCCGAATGTGCTGATAAAAATCAAGCCCCAAGATGATGTCATGTGGGCATCGGTCCAGGACGTAAAAAAAAAAAAAAGAAAAAAAAGAACACACCCAGAAGTATGGTGTCCAGGAACAGTGACATGGGCGGTGCACATCCCAGTAACAGCTGGTGTCGCACCATGGTGACCCGGACTAGAGCGATCAGAGCAGGGGTGAGAACTTTCTTCAGTCGAGCACGTAGGTTTGAGTTCATGACTGACATGTGAGCGCCAGTGTCAATGAGTGCGATGACACGTGTACCATCTACGTCGACGTTGATAAGGTTGCGATGTCCAGGGTCAGGTCGTTGCGGCAGGCTCACCTCTCGGAGCTGCGCCTGTCAGTTTTCCGAAGAGCGACGTGGGCAGGAAGGAGAAGGAGAGCGATGGCGCATTCGTGAGCGGGGCGGGTGTGAGGATGCCGAAGGAGAGCGCTTTGGTTGAGCTAGCCATGACTGCAGAGCGTTGTCGTCTTCATTGTGGAACGGGGCGCAGGAACTGCCAGCTGGATGTCGGGTATATCGATAACTTGACCAGGGCTGCCAGTTGCCAACATTTCCACAATGATGGGAAATGTGACCCACGCGTCGACAAGAGAAGCAGATGGGCCTATCATCAGAAGTGCGCCATTCTGCGGTATCCTGAAAACGAGGACGAACGTATGGGCCTCAGGACAGCTCAGGTGCTCAGGGTGGACGGTAATCGGGCCTGCTAACTGGACAAAGAGTCTGGAGTCCTGCGTTTGCCAGTTCCTGATGCACAACGGTCTGAATAAGCGAAACAGTTGCACACGAGTCATCGGAGGAACCTACTTGGAGGGGAACTGGAGAGGCTGCTTCAATCTCGTGGCGCACGATGCACACAAGGTCGTCGGATGCTGCAGGAACTGGTGGGGAACGAAGGTCCTCACAGGTTGATGTCGCAGCCGTGTTTGGAAGACTGGTAAAGCTCGGAGTAATGCGGCGGCTTTTTGCTTCTTCAAAGCGTCGGCATTCATTGATGATGTCTTGCACCGTGGATGAGCTCTTAAAAACTAGAAGTGTAAATGCGTCATCTTCGATACCTCTCAGAATGTGCGCAACCTTCTCTGCTTCTGGCATATTGTCGTCGACTTTGCGACAGAGTGCGAGCACATCTTGAATGTACGTCACATAGGACTCTGTGCAAGTTTGAGCTCGGCATGCAAGTTCTTTCTGGGCAGCACGACGGCGTCCGATGGGCTTGCCGAATAGGTCAATGAGCTTCTGTTTGCATACGTCCCAGCTGGTAATTTCCTGCTCGTGGTTCAAAAACCATACTTGTGCTGTTCCAGTTAGGTAAAATACGATGTTCGCCAGCATTAGGGTAGGGTCCCAATAGTTGCTTGAGCTCACCCGTTCGTAGAGTTGAAGCCAATTTTTAACGTCTTTGCCGTCTGAGCCGGAAAATGTACCAGGGTCACGCGGCTGCGTGACGACGACGGGGCGATTAAGGGCGGCTGGTCGAGGCATGGTTGGTGATCTGCCCGGAGTATCCTCGTCCTCGCCTGCGGTTGGCATCGCAGGTGAAGCCAGTGAACGTCCACTGCGTAAATCCGTCTTGAGTCTGGGAGAACCCGCACCTTCCACCAAAGTGTTATGGGGAAGAAAGACTGGTCAATATATATATATATATATATACACACACACACACACACACACACACACACACACACACACACGCTTTGTACAATGGGCAGAACGCAGGCATACAAGATGGAGCCCCGTCCGCGCGAACATCAGCGAATGTCATCTTCCTCGGTGCTGTCTCCATCGTTTTCTATCGCAGCGCTTCGTCGCATGACCCAAGCGGCGAAGTCTTGGCGCCTGGCAGGTTCGAGTGAAGGCGCCTCGTCGCAATATAATTACTCTGATGAATGTACTTTTTTTATTATTAATGTAAGTTTCTCACTTGCTTTTACATTTAATATAATTTCGTGAATAAGCAATGCCTCTACATCTATGGAAAGTACTCTTTTGTCACTTTATGGCAACTAAAAAAAAATAGAAAAAGGTCACGATCAAGATTTTAAATATGTAATAAAGAAAATGGCAGATCCCATGTGCAGTGGGAATCAAGGAAATGTGAAGCACGCATCAGGAACGTAAAATGGATCTGCACTGGTCTCTCTCTATACCGATTTTGGTACACATGAAGTTAACGAAAAGGCTGCAAGAGCACCGAGACAGTGGCATGTAAACCATGCCGCTCATGACACGCATGTCATGATTGTAATGTTATGGCCTGTCATTTACGTTCGTCATGCAGTCATGTTTGCCATAGCAACTTTGGTATACATCCAATTAATGAAATGGCCAGGAGAGCACCAAGACCGTGGCATGTAAATCATGCTGCTCATGACATGCATGTCACGATTTTCATGTTCTTAGAGCGTCTCAACCATGGTCGTCAGACAATGTCGTCTCACCTTACCAATTTTGGTATATATCAAGTTAACTAAACGGCCGCAAGAGCACCAAGACCGTGCCACGTAAATCATGCCGCTCATGACATGCATGTCATGAGTTTTATGTTATTACCTGTCATATATGTTCGTTGTGCAGTAATGTTGTGGCATACCAATTTTCGTATACATCCCATTAACGAAATGGCCAGGAGAGCACCAGGACCGTGGCATGTGAATCATGCCGCTCATGACATGCATGTCATGATTTTCATGTTACGACCTGTAATTTATGTTCGTCAGGCAGTCATGTTATCACAAACCAATTTTTGTATACATCCCATTAACGAAACAGCCAGGAGAGCACAAAGTCGTAGGCGGCCAGATAGATAGATAGGTAGATAGATAGATAGATAGATAGATAGATAGATAGATAGATAGATAGATAGATAGATAGATACGCTCACCAAAGTTCGCTAAGAAATGCTTCGCATTTAAAAAAGCCTACTGCGGGAACTATTTCAAACACTACATGCATGGCTCAGTCACTTTTCTTACAACAAGCCCATTATGATAGTTCAACGTATGTTGCCATTTCCAAAACTACTAGTAAATTTTCCAGTGACCACTTGCTCTCTCCCCCAGGCCTTGCTAATTAGGCACCTTGCAAGACATCACTTTGTAATTAGCTAACTGAAACTGCTTCAAGATCCGATATCTGGATTTGGCTATTAGTCACGCAAGCTGATGCAGGGCCACGGCATAAATTACAAACTCTTTAGGTGACGACACTCGTGCGATGTGATCGACCTCATAAAATAGCAGCGTTCAGCACCCGTCCGCCTACTGACAGCAGCACCTGCCTGTGGAGGTAGGACAAAACTTCGAGTGCTTCTATAGCAACATATATTTCTCGGGAAACTCGAACTCATTGATAGACACTCGCGTTCATGAATACTCAACACGTCTGACCAACTTTGGGACGTACGTGAGGCAGGCTCTTTCCTTCTCCGCCGCTGACCTACTTTTGGCATTTCTGATTTGCCGCAATGCGCTGGCTGCTATAGCAACCAGAGGAAAAATCTTTGTTTTTCAAGTTTCGTCACAATGCTGATAGGTATCCACTGCCATCACTGGGCTTGGGCGTGCACTGTTGCTACCTTATCTGGTCAACCGCGTCTTGCAAGTAAACCAGGAAATGTCCCCACCTAAAGAGTATATATCTTACACTGTGTACAGGACAAAGCTGGTTCACATTAAGTTCTCATGAAGCTATAGCAAACTTGGGCATGACAGTTGTGCTCCTTGTGCTACACAGGTACGGTGGCTGCCACAGGCTGCCGCCGCTTGCCGGTGCTGCATTCATGTGAATCAGTAAGGAAGCTGACAAAACAACGAGAAGTAGCTCAAAGTTATGACATGCACTGACATATCCCCTTGCCCTGATTGCCACCACAGTATGTTATGTTCATCGGCACGAAAGAACAAAAGCACTCAGGGGGCGTGCGAAAAATTTACGTAACTCCATTTGCAGTACTGAGTGATCCAAAAAATTTATGCCGCAGAACATGCACGAGACAAGATACTCTGTTAGTGAGGCCACTTGATGACTAAGTAGAAAGGTGATGCAAGGGCCCTTAAAAAGAGCCATTTAAAAATAAAAGGCCAATACCACCACAGCAATGCCATCAGTGATGGTGGCCATGTGATACAAGAGTGTTACCTTCAACGCAGTACACATTAGCTTCGGCGCACTACTCAAATGTTAGCTTCACCGCAGTACACGACTGTTACCTTCGCCGCAGTACAGGGGTGTTAGTGGGAATGTGCACTTGCCACTAGACAGCATATTTTGCTCCTTAATTTCAAAGTTCAAATAGTTCGATTAGTAAAATTTTTAAAAATATTATATTTACACACCCCTATTTACAAAGCCCTGGGCCACTTTTCTAAGTAATCATCAAATAACCTCCCCGTAGGTGCTTCTCTGAATCCACTGTCAAAAAGTATGTTAAATTCATCAAGTATAAGTGTAATTACAGACTTGTTGCAGGCTCCGAGTGCACCCTCTCGCCTTTTCTCTCAAGAAGTGCAATGACAAAGGAAAGGAAAGAGAAGTTATACCAGGATATGTCATACCCTTCAACATTTTCTTGGCACAGTTCTGTTATAATAATGGCATGTACCCATGCTGCAGTTATATGGCAGCACCCCGTGGTTGTCATTGCAACTATGCAACACCGTAACACTTCTTGGTGTGCTGTAGTCTGAGCAGCATGCACAAGCATGGTAAGGCTTGAGACTACTTATGATATTTGAACTATTTGGAACAAACAAGGCAGCACTGAGCCCTCACTGAAATTTTATTCAAATGCACTTGTGCAGCTGCGCCAGAATCACCGCTCATTTTGCTTGCAGCAGAAAAACTGGTGTGCACACACACAGTGTAATTGTTGTGTATATTAGTGCACACAAGAAAACTCTATGGTGCTGGACCTGTAAGGAAAATCAAATGAGTGGAAGACTTACAGTAGTCTTTAACCTTATCACCACAAAGAAGCAATAAATGTTCATGATTCTGAAGAAAGTAAATGTGCCAGTATCACTATATGATGAGATCATTTGTACAAAGCAGTGCCTGTGTGTGAACAGCTGTAATTGCATCCCTGTGGGCAACTAACACGCAAATATCAAGCAGTCACACTTTCAGAGATTAGAAACCAGACAGACATCAGTTTTTCTGTGTGCAACAAAGTGCCTGTGACAGATAACTAAAATTTACTGCGATGCCTGCGCATGCATGGTTGTGTTATTGACAGTCAACTAGTTCGCCTAAACAAGCATAGGGATGAAAATTGGAAGTAAACACTGAAAGGAAACTGCATCCTTATAGCGTGACAGAAGTTGCTGGGCAAAAGGAAAGCTAAAATTGGCATGTTTTTCGTACAGCATCAACCATTCGGGACTTGCTCACAGTAACATATACTTCGAGTCATTGACTGTCAAAGGGTTAACAAAAAAGTCAATGTTGAGGCTAATAAGCTTACCTGGTTTATCATAACTGGAATATTTAAGTGAGCTAGTTTTATAAGTCATATCAAGTTTTGGATGTTAACTCATTGAGGTCTAAGAAATTTATCCAATATCAGGCTACTCTGGTCCAATACTACTTGGCTAATTTTTAGTAACATGAGGAAAAAAAAAACTCTGCAGAAAAAGATCGCTGTATATTTATTCTTGCTGTTTTCTTTTTATGCCCAAGTCTTTCATCAATATTTGGTCGGCATGCAGAAGTGCTCAAAACATTCTCTTTCTGTGGTCCCTTATTATTGCTGCAAGTTTCATGGAGTGAGTGATAACCTTATTGAGTAGAACTTGTTGTTGGGCTAGTTGGTGAGACATGACTTTGTAAATTTAAGAGTGCAAACCATACACACACCCACACACACAGATACACATGAAAAAAAATAAAAATAGCGCTGAATGTGGCGTATATTTTTTTCTTATATGCGTATCAGTGTGTGTGGTTTGGTGCTCTTAAATTTATGAAAACTTATTGAATATGTCCGACAACTTTGAGATGGGTGGGGCCACAAGCACCCTGGCCTAGGCGATGACATCCGAGTCTTCTGACATGGGCAGCTTCCTTGGCGTGCTGGACGGCCCACAGTTCTATAGGTGAAGTCATGATTGAGCAGGGTCACCTCCCAGCATGCCCCGCAGTTGGAGACTGCCATATCTACCCCATTTATCTGGGACTCCTGCTGCTTGTTAGCAGTGCATGACCACAGCACATGCTGCAGTGTTGCTCTGGCTTTAGACACTTTACACTCTTCTGATGAGTAATGGTCTGTGTAACAGAGGCAGATCATGAGGTTCACATATGTGTGTGGACCTTTCTCTTGTTTAGTTCGGCACGCAGCGGCTGGTATTTGCACCAGTTCAACTTGAAGTGTTGCACGACAGCTCTTGAACTGGCCATGCAATGCTCTCACGTCCACTCCAAGATTTCTGGAGCCACCCATTATGGTTTTCCTCTCCTTTCTACTATTTCATTTCCTTTACCCCTACCCCGCGGACACTAAGCCAAGCTCCCTACAAGAAAGCTTTGCGAAAAAAAAACGCAGTTTTTTCCAGGCTCATGTTTTCCAGTTACTGCAGGCAACAAAATCCATACTGGTTTGGCCAGGGAGCTTGTAGATGAAATGAGGCTTCACATTCAGTCTCTCTTCAGAGTCCAAATGTGAAAACGGGTTCGACTTCTTAGTGGACGCCTTCACATAACTCACCATCTGCTCAATCATACTTCAGCGGTACTGCAGGTGTAACTGCTCTTTCTGCCCTTGCCTCAGTGGCTGCATCTGCAGCTGAAAAGGCAATGTCTTGGAAACCGTTTGTGCAAGCTTTCTAGGTTGTAGTGCATGGTCATGCATTGTTTTTGTCTCGTATATGACCAGAGTCGCCATCTTTGTCGCTGGCCTCAGTCGTACTACATTTTCTTCCAGACTGAACCATAAGGCACACAATTTTCTCCCAACTAAAGTTTCCTTTAGCTAAGGGCTTTGAAATCATCTGACGTAAGAGGCACCCAGTAATAAAGCATGTATACTTCGCAGTGAGCCGTGTGCACTGGCAAGTGCCATGGCAATCCAAGCAGTTGAACTTTCCAAGACAGAGCAAAAGATCTTCACAGTAGTGTACAGAACAGAAACCAAAACATGCTTATTCCTCAAGAGATGACATGCCATGTCTGGGGACAATACACTTGCAATGCAGTGTAAAAATGCTTGCAATTCAGCCAAGAAAAACCTTGTCAGGCAGTATTTGAGAGTGGCTAAGGACATGCTCTGTTGTTTAATGGGGACCAACAACAAACTGCAAAGCGTTAAAAAATATGAGTAAATGCAGCACTTAGCACAATAAATTTCCTCGCCTCTGAGGCGATGACATGAAAATCAGTAGAACTTGTCATTGGGCTAGTTGGCGAGACATGTTTTCATAAATTTACGAGTGCAAACCACACACACACCGAGGCACATGACAACAGACCACCACAGAGTGCTGAATGGACGTCTATTTTCATTCGTGTGGGTGTGTGTGTATGTCTTGCACCCGTAAATTCATGGAAAAAAAAAAGATGAAAATCAGGTGCTGAGCGGCACACGTGGCTGGGCCCCTTGAAACGACATTGCTGTTTACATCACTGAATGGCAGGCAGCGAGTGCTGTGCCAATCCACACTATGCACAACACTGACAGGGACACTGAGCGTCGATTGCCTGCTGTTTAGAGGAGTACAGACACAAAAATTTTGCATACTGCTTGTCGGTTGCAAAAAGTTCCTAATGACTCCTTTCACATGTGTGGAAACCTCCTGTACTTCAGCACGCAACGGCTATTTAATCAGAGACATCTTTATGGCGGACAGTCACAGTTTCAGTTTCAGAGAGTGCTGAGGAAGGTAGGATTTTGAGTAAACACAGCTGGCCACATGACCACACAAAGCTGTGATGTGTGCGCTGCCCTCGGCAATGTGTGCACACGAGCACAGCATCTGTGAATTCTTGCACCTGAACCCATAGGCAAAAATTTGTGGGACCCTTAAGCTTCTCCTTAAGAGTTCAATGTGATAGCGATGCGTGGCCCTATTTTCATCATGCTCTTCCGCTTGCCATGCTCTTGAGTCACCTAGCCATGTAATTGTCATGACACCACACTTGTTATTGCATGTCTTTACTCGTGAAGTTGAGATTGACAATTACTGCAGTGTAATGGCCAAAGTACAAAGTGGGGTTGCGCCATCAAAACTCGCTGATGAAGATGGCATCGCAGTTCGCCTAGCACTTGTAAACAGCACAGAATCTTTCACAAATGTGTCAACATGGCCTGAATGAATGTCTACACGCTTGCGAGCACAGGCGCAAGCACAGGCGACCACGCCCTTAGGCCAATGTGTCAGCGTCCTCCTGCGTGCTCCTTGCATGCGGAGCAGCGAAACACGCCGCTGTTAGTGTCCCTGTATGTGCTCCCAACAACGTGCCATTAGGATGCCTCAATACGCGCTACTCTGTACAGGGTGGTGACAACCACTGGCTGCTGCAACGTCATTTTGAACCACAGCGAGCAGTTGTACGTCTCTTTTGTGCCCATTCTTAGTTACAGACGCAGTGCGCGTCTGTTTGGTGCCCGTGCTTTGTTCGAGACCCAGACACACGTCAGAACCTGTTTATGAACGCCAACGCAGCCGTGTCTCAGGGCTCATGTGATTGAATATGGCGGGGTTGTCACCACCCTGTACAGAGTAGCACGTATTGAGGCACCCTAGGTGCCGGGGCCCCTTTATGCCATCTCACAGGTGACAGTCAAGCCTCTTCCATGCTGAAGCACCTCCGAGATGTGCACCTCACCAAAGGGAAATGGTGCATATAAAAGGCTCGCCGTAACAGCTCATAACAATGCTTGCGCTGTGGCCGAGTGCATAGTGCATCGCGCTCTGGAGCAAGGGGTCACACGTTTGACGCCCACTCGGTCCAAAGGCTTTTTTTTTTCTTTACATCTACCTAAAATTTTTGCTCACGGACAAAAGTGATTTTTCCCTCATGGGCAACAACGCCGCCGCCGACACCAGAATTTCTGTGAAACAAGCTCTTTAACGCTATTGTGTTAAAAGCCTACAGAGCAACGTACCCCTGACATAGTGCTGCACCGTCTGGTGTATGGAAGGCTGGGCAGAAGGTGAGGAGACAACAAAGGAATGTGGGGCCCCTAAGGCTTGGGGCCCTCAACAATAAAGCTCTCTTACACAGCAAACAACTGTGGGAGAGAACACACATGTCAAGCAAACAGCCCAGTAGACTGGCAGCAGCAGGCAACACAACCCTGTGACATGGCTGGTTGTTTATTTGCACAAAATCCTGCTAGACGTCAATGTTGCAATGTCCTGCGATGATTGCTCAGTTGCATTACACTTGCTTTAAAATTGATCTTCAATTTATTCTAGGCTGTACTGTATTTGCTGTTGATGTTTCAAAGAGATGTATGTGTGTTCACATAAATTTATTAAGTTATCTAACCTTCCAAAAATTCTGTTAGAACTCCTTTAAGGGGGGACATGGGTCTTAAGACCAAAAATATTGTCAAAAAATCAATTTCTGGAAAAAAGCATTTTTGCGATCTACATCCATCACTCTCCATATATGCCACGTTTCCTATCTGTTACGGCCATATTTCAGCCAAATCATCAATTCAAAGGCATATAAAGCACCTGATTTTTTGCTGTGTCAACGCTAAATGGAGACATATCCAGTGACGCCACGCTCACAGTATAGTACCTTGAGCATATACTAATGGTAGCCTACCAAATTTTTCTAAGTGTGTATGTGTACAAACATTTGCAACTGCTTGCACCTAAACATGGCATTTATTTGTTTTCTTGGTTTTCTCAAAATGCTACCTTTGCACACCCAGCAAGACATTTACTCCGATATTTAAGCGGCCATCCCAGATAGAAGAATAATTCTTTTTGCAACATGAATCTGGATGTTTGGAGCACACAACATAGGAAAGAAATTTTTAATATTACTTGCTTAAGTTTATCAAATTTGTTTTTTGTGAGACATTTACGTGGCCATTTTTGAAATGATACAGTTCATTGTACTTTATTATAAAGCAAAACATAATGACCTAATCACAAAAGTGCTTCCATTGTTGTGATCCTTATGCCTTCGGCTAACAATATGACATTTGTATATTTCAGTGTGGTGGTAGTCTGTCTATTGTGGTAAGAGCAAGAGAGGTTGTCTTGTTAATTAAGTCACTAAATAATGAACTCAGGGGAAAAATAACAGCTTTTTTAGAATCAGAGAAAGAGAGCAAACAAGCATGCAAACATTAATCAAATTTGGTTCATAAATAAGTAAGGACACCTTTAAGACCCACATCCCCTTTTAATCATGCAAGCAGCAACCTTGTCTCAAGGAGCACGGCCATGTGCACAGTTCAGCAACTTGTTTTGGTTGCACGTGCTCACACACCAGAAAACTCACTTGCATTTTTCTACGTTCAAAAACTGACATGGCTTTTAGAAATGTAGCCCTCTGATAACCAGAAACAACTGCATAAGCCACTTTGGTGCAAAGTGATGCTATAAGAGAGGTAATAGGTACAGCACACCATTCATTAAGAAGTTTAATGAGTGTTCTCTGCTGCAGTGAAAAAGCTGTCAACTGAATGACGACTCCTGCACCTTCTTGTAATTAATATTTAGTTATTTTTATGATATGGCACATGTACCATTGACATATCCACATAAATTAATTTTCATATTTATGAAGAGCAGAAGAGGTTGACATTTTGTAACATTGTCGTTTATTATTATAATGACTTTTCATGCTTGGCCATTGGTCAGAGTGATGGTCCACTCAAGTTAACAGAATCATGAGGCCTACAGGGCATGATGACTAACAAAGAACAATACAAAATACCGACCGTGTAATGTTCTTAAAAAATGTTGACGTCAATTGCACAACCTTTTTTTTTGCTATGTTTGCACCATATTTTGAGAAAAATATATAAATATGGAAGCCTTAAGGACACCAACGCATAGTCTATGGCTGATGGGGACAAACAGCTTACCCCATTCCGTCGTAAGCTTTCCTGAGAGCCACCGCTCTGTGGCTGGCTGCTAGTGCTGGTAAGTGATGCTGTGTCTCCATCAACAGCATTGCCTGAAGAACTGCACAGCATAGAAATGGCTTCAGAGCATTGAAAATTGAAAAAATGTTCATAAGCAAGCTCATATGAAGTTCCCGTAGGCTCATTCCAGGCCAAGTGAATCAGCCATTTTTCTACCACCATAAAAATATGACTGAAAATTTCTTTGAAGTTCAAAATTCATTCTTATTTATTATTGATGCCAAAATCTTTTTCCAGTTTTGTGAGAAATTTGACCGAACTTGTTTTGTTGACTAAGCCACGGAGCATCAAACAGCACTTTTTTTCCAAAGGAATTTTATGTGATGCAGCTGAAATGGTCAGTATGCAAGCTAATGGAGTGATGCAGCTGTAGCAATAATGAAATCTTAAGGCAATATGAATATTTTCTAGTGCTTTTAGAATGAGAAACATGTAAAAAAAAAGCCCAATTGAATGTTTATTTGGGGGGGGGGGGGCTGAATGTTAAATACAAGGGCACAAATAAAATATGTTGCAGTGGCCTGGTAAAAAAAAACACTACAAGAGAAAGTGGATGGACCCCACAAAAAAGGGGAAATTGGTAGTAAGCCAAGCTTCATGTTTGCATGGGGAAACGCCTTGCGCATTGGAGTGTTGTGGTGCTTGGCAACCGACAACGTCTGCGAGGAAACAAAATCAGAGATTTGTACCTTACAAAGTACTGCTCAAGGTATTTGTCTCTTCTGACAAATGAGATGCACTGCTCTGAGAAGGCTGCTACTCACTGTTGCTTTGTCAATCCGATTTGGTTATGCTCCTCAATTAGTTGTAGTGCTCATGGTGCCCTGCCAGACGCTGTAAACTTGTTTTCATTCACAAAGTGGAAATCATATATTAAATATAAGGAGCTGAAAGTTTTATTGAAGATTAAACATTGTGCACACATCTGCCGAGTGGGCAATCATGTTAAATACAGTAAAACCTCGGTAATTTGTACTCGGTTAATTGGGAATCCTGGATAATTTGTATAATTTGTGTGGTCCGAATTTTTACATGTAAATTTAACCGCATAATTGGAGCGGCTAGTCTGTGACTTCCTGGTTAATTTGCACATGATCTCGGCTTTCGACCTGTGGGATAGAAGGAGGTGATCTTGGAGGCCGTGTATTTTGTACTGAAAGCACGTCATAGGCACCATGTTGGAGCGCTTCCGAGCTGTGAGGTAGATTATGATCTTGGAGGCTGCATATTTTTTTTGTACTAAAGGTACATCATAAACGCCATGTTGGAGCAATTTGTTTTGGAAACGCCAGGCGGCGATGTGTGCTGTTACGATCTACCACCATCATCATCTTTACAACAACACAGTGTGTGTACGTTTCGTAGGCCTTATGCATCACTGAGCATTCGTCTGCCTCGTGTGTGTACGTGTTGTAGGCCTTGTGCATCAGTGAACGTTCGTCTGCGTTGTGTGTGTGTGTGTGTCCGCCTGTGCTTTTTTTTTCCCCCCCATGAATTGTTTAATTGCCGCGCGCTCAGAAGATGCCGAAGTATAAGAGCCTGTCGCTCCAAGAAAAGGTTCGCTTAATTGAAGAGGCCAGCAAGTCGACAGCGTCGAAAACGGCCCTCGCCGAAAAGCACCACGTGCCCTTGTCAACGCTTTGCAACATTATCAAGAACAAGCAGAAGATAATCGATGCCTACAACAAGACGCACTCGGCAAAGCGCACGCGAGTACGCCCTCCTACATACGCCGACTTTGAAGAGGCTTTAATTGCTTGGCTGCAGAAAGCAAATGCAGCTCACCTTCCGTCAACGGTACCATTTTGCGGGAAAAGCCAACCAGCTGGTGCTGCAGCTTGGCCATGAAGAGTTCAAATGCAGCAATGGGTGGTCTTGCAGCTTCAAGGAGCGTAACAACTTGACTTTTGTAGCCGTTTGTGGTGAAAGCGGCAGCGCGGACCAGAGTGTTGTCGACAGCTGGAAGCAGCATGCCTTGGCTCCGCTACTCACCAAATACGAAGCAGCGGATGTGTACAATCTTGATGGGGCTGCTCTATTGTACAAAATGCTGCCCACAAAAACATTCGCGTTGAAGGAGGCAGACGTTAAGGGGCAGAAACAAAACAATGACAGGGTCACTGTCTTGTTCGGTGCGAATATGTGCGGCGAGGACAAGCTGCCGCTGCTTGTTGTTGGCAAGACGGAAAAGCCTCGTTGTTTTAAAAATGCACGAGTGCCACCCAAGAACGACCTTATTTATAAACACAATAAGAAAGCGTGGATGACAGCTGCACTTTTTGAGGAATACGTGCGGCACCTTGATCGCAAGTTTGCGCCTGCGGGGCGCAGCGTTTTGTTCGTCATCGATAACTGCCCTGCTCACGGCGACATTCAAAATCTGCGGGCAATTAAACTGGTATTCCTACCGCCTAATACTACGTCCCTATCGCAGCCGATGGACCAAGGCGTCATCCTTCATACTAGGAAGATATATCGCTACCATCTGCTGAAGCGGATGCTCCTTTGTTACGATAACGGCAAGGAGTATTCCATTGACCTTCTCGGCGCTATATGCCTCATTGTTCATGCGTGGAGGCAAGTGGAGGCCACCGTTATCCGACGCTGTTTTGAGCACGCCGGCTTTGTGAAGAAGGATGCCACCACCGTCACCACTGACAGTACTATCACCTGCGAGTTTGAGGAGGAGGGGGAGACTCTCTTATGAGGCCTTGCACACCGAGGACGGAGAGTGCAGCCCAATCAGCTTTTCCGATTACTCGAAAATCGAGGACACAGTGCAGACATGCTACGCTGACCTAGACAGCGAGATCGCTGCAAAAACGTCCGACTCGGCCACAAATGATGAACAAAGTGATGACGAGCCTCCGCGAGCACCCCCTTTGGGGGAAGTCGTCGATGCACTTAGTGTTGTGCGTAGCTTTGTCGAGTGCAACGGCGGCGAGGCTGAGATGCTGCGCCTGGTCGACCATCTTGAAAGTATGACTTTTGGCGCAGCAAACTACCGAAAACGTCAGTCTCGCATTGAGGACTTCTTCTCGAAGTAGGTGCACTTATGGCAATAAATGTGTGCCACTCATGTAACACGTTTTCTGGCTGATTCTTTAGCTTTCGCGTCGTTTCGGATAATTGGGAATCCCGCTTAATTGGGATATTTTGCTTGGTCCCGAGGCCTTCAAATTAACGAGGTTTTACTGTATGTTATGGTTTCAGAGGCACCATGCGCATATACCCATTTGACAATCCGAATCCACTGTATCCACAACAAGCATTTCCGTTTTCATTATCTGGTGGTTTCAGAAGCAACATGCATATATGTATATACAGGGCACGATTTGAATCCACTGTATCTCCAAGAAGAGAATTTCCCTATTACTGCACAGGCGCAGCAGACATAAGAAGCCGAGCTTTCATTTTTTTTCTTTTTTTGTTTTGTTTTCCCTTCGACCACTGCCGGCACCACTCACAGATGCATGGATACGGCCATGTGGTGGTGTAGCAATAAACCCAGCAGCATACTTGGTGTGCCAGTAATTGTCCTGCTAGAGCCCAGCATTGCCCAAAAAATGCCCAAAACTGCTGAAGATGGCTTCACCTTAAAAATACAGCTGGATACAAAGTGGCTGTGGCTCCGGCAGACTACACCGGCAACGTTGATCTGCATCAACACGATGTGCGCATTCCGATCGTTGTCCTCGCTGCCGCTTGTAGTTCGCAAAAGCGTAGCCTTTGAAATATGGGGCTGCGTGACGTCATCTATGTCATCTCTATGGTACCGATCTCGAAGGCCATGTTTTTGTTAGTTGCGGTTTGCATACCTGCCAAATCTCCCAGATTAGCTGGGAGACTTACGGATTTTAACCATTTCTCCCGGTAACAGGAAAACCTCCCAGAAATTCAGTTGTGCCCCACTTCTATTTGCTTAAAAAAAATTTTGAATTTGATTGATTTTAAGTATGTTATATTTCGTAGATGATGCGTGCACATCCACACAAATCTATCCCACAAGTTATCTCACCTTCAAAATTGTGTGTCAATACTGCTTTAAAGGGGGGGACGTGGGTCTTAATGGTTTCCTTATGTATTTGTGAACGAAATTTGATAAATGTTTGCATGTTTGTTTACTCTTTTCTTCCGAATCTGAAAATGCTGTTATTTTTCTCTGTGTTCACTATTTAATGACATAATTAACAAGACCACCTCTTTGGTTCTTACTACAATAGACAGACTACCACCACACCGAAATATACAAATGGCATATTAATTGTTAGAAGAAGGCAAAAATCACAACAATAGAAGCACCTTTATGATTTTTCAAAAATGGCCATGTGAATGTCTCACAAAAAACAAATTTGATAAACTTAAGTAAATAATATTAAAAATTTCTTTGCTATGTTGTGTGCTCCAAACATCTAGCTTCATGTTGCAAAAATAATTATTCTTCTGTGATGGCCACTGAAATTGCTGGGTGTGGGAAATTTGCATTTTGAGAAAACCAAGAAAACAAATAAATGCCATATTTAGTTGTGAGTAGTTGCAAATGTTTGTACACATACACACTTACAAAAATTTAGTAGGCTACGATTAGTATGTGCTCAAGGCACTAGAATGTGAGCATGACGTCATTGGATATGGCTCATTTTAGCGTTGACACACCAAAAAATCAGGTGCTTTATATGTCTTTAAATTTATGTTTTGGCTGAAATATGGCCTTAACAGATAGGAAACGTGGCATATATGGAGAGTAATTGATGTAGATTACAAAAACGCTTTTTCCAAAAATTTTTTGACCATATTTTTGGTCCAAAGATCCATGTCCCCCTTAAGTGGAGAGTGTCTGTCGATATAGTGCGCGCAATCACCCCTCTTCCACAGGTGCCTTTCGCCAAAGACGGTCTGGGCGTTGCCTCTCTGCTTGAGAAGCAGGCAACAGGCATCGCACGTGGAGCGACGTTATCGCATGAGCCATTCATGCAATGGAGACAGCCGGATCATTTCATCTCTGGTTCAGCTGCGTTTGCTCGTGCGTAGGACATATGATACGCAAGCGATGTTATCGATGTAGTCTTTGTACAGAGTGGCGGCAGCAAAAACCCACTGACAGTGTCCGTGTAATTGACATCACAATACCCCCCCCTCCCCCGTTGATTAAGTCACCTGGACTCTGTTTCTCCAAACTTGTCAGGTATGGGTTTGCTGCAAGGCCATAAATGCCATTGTCACTGCCGAATTAATGTTTGCCTTGGCCAACACCTCCTAAAAAACTTTAGGAGGCGTTGTACTTGTTTCGTATATCTCTTTCGCTCGTGGTCACCCTGTTTTGAAGTTAATTCCGTTGAACTAAAGATGGACTTTCTTGGGACAAGACGAACAATGACTGGTGCTTCAGGCCTAGTCAAGTGAAGCTTTGTCGCGAAATGTTTCTGTAAGCATGCTTTGTGGTGTGAAGTTGTGACACTGCGTGGATCATCGGTGCTGCTAACAGCGTTGGCTGCCTCAATGAATTTTGTGAGTTATCAGCATTTATGGGTGTCCTCTCGAACAGGCTCACAGTAAGCGACATCATTAGTGCTGATGACGATGTGCGAGTCATTTATGACTGCGCCGATCCTGAGATCGTAGCTGACATTGGCAGTGCCGAGGGATCAGACCCGATGAGTGATGAACATCTACGCCGCTGATAAACGACTTTGTACCGTGCTCTGAGAGCTCGCGTCGGCATTCGAGGTCATTTTCTGGTGTTGTAGTGTAGTGGAAGGTAGAAGGGCACGCATTTGGGCTGGTTGGTTCATGATTGCAAGAAGACGAAAACAGCGCAGGACACAGGACAAGGAAGAGCACAGACACGGGCGCTGTGTCTGTGCTCTTCCTTGTCCTGTGTCCTGCGCTGTTTTAGTCTTCTTGCAATAGTGGAAGGTGTTGGATTTGCTGATCTTTAAGGCCACAGGATGGCTCGAGGAACTTGATGGCTTACAAGAAGCCTACATATTTCTTTCATATGAAATAAAATGACTGTTTTCAAGCTGATCTATTGCATATTGTGAGCAAATTGGTAATCTACTCCTTGTTACTATTTTGGGAAACAAATATAAGATATGCACTGTTTTAAGATGAGCTCCAAATAAGCATATTTGGTATTTCGAATTATCAATATGTCAAACTAGTTCATGACCCCCCTAGAGTTCGATATATCTGGGATCGACTGTATTATTTTAAAAAATACTCAAAAATTACTTGAAAAACATTCTATTTTATTCGTACTCAAACATTATTATTTGAATTTGCATTTAAATTTTGCTATTCGCACAGCTCTACTTATACTTCCTGCGAACTCACCAAATAATAAACCTGAAAGCCACCTCCTGAATTGCAATGAAAACGTTGACAGAACTCTTGAAGGATTAATTCGGACTCGTGGTGAAAATGAGTGGTGGCACAAAAGGCAGCGAGGAAATGCAACCCCGCCCCCCCTTCACCAGTCAGTATGCCACTGTGTCTGATATCCAAAAATTTCAAAAACTAATAATCCCATGTTAAAAAAGATCATGCTCTTTCATCACTTAACAAATGCTAGCGGAGGCAGAGAGCTGTATACTGACGTATCATACATGTAGGGTGTTCGTGCGCCACTAGTTGAAGCCACTGCTTCCAGGCCCATACATTCGATGGTGAATAAAGCCTCGGGGCCATTTGAATGCTAGGAGTCTTGGTGTAAGGCTTGTTTCTGACCAGGCAACAACATATCTTATTTGTGCCCTTTAGAGCTGTTGAAGTTCCTTAAAGAAAAAAATTGAAATTATGCTGGTTTCCTTTCTCATTTTTCTTGCACCATAAGCACTTCGTGTACTTAAATACTTGAAGATATTATTTTTTACAATCACATCATCTCTTTAGCATGGTTAAAACCCTTTTATGAAATGCATCACATAAAAGCCACATGAAAAAAAAAATTGCTTCATGCTTTCCAGCCCAGCCAGAA
Source organism: Hyalomma asiaticum (assembly GCA_013339685.2). Classification (NCBI taxonomy): domain Eukaryota; kingdom Metazoa; phylum Arthropoda; class Arachnida; order Ixodida; family Ixodidae; genus Hyalomma; species Hyalomma asiaticum. The sequence continues at coordinate 207,007,121 of CM023481.1, forward strand.
CAAAACAATATCAACTCTCACAAAAAGGTGGCAAAATTTTTGGCAACAAAATAAACTAGCAGAACAAGTTTTGAACTTTGACAAGAACAAGGAAATAGTTTTCAGTCATAGTTATATTGAAAAAATGCTGGTTGATTTGGCATGGAATCATCCCCTATGGTGCAGTATGAAAGCTTCATTGTCTTCCAGTTACAGGTTCTGCTTTTTGATGCAAAAATGAGTCACATGCAGACTATGGAAGTACCTCTATAACAATCTAATTACTGCACTGTACAATAGTTACAGTGAAGAATGCACTTTAATCAACCCTGAAAGCTAAAAAGTGACAACATTTGCTTGGTTGGGTCAGAGTCCTTGAGGACGGCCTTCTTCAGTCTTAGCTTGGCTCCTTCTATAGAGGAGACAAGAGCTGCAGTTTTACTCAAATAGGTAATAAAAATAGAGGGGAACCCGCAGCAATGTTTTTTTTTTTGTAAATGGCAGAAGTGGAAGTACCAAAGTTGGCTATAAGGCATTGGTCTAAACATGCTACTACAAAGACCCAAAACTCACTGCACCTTGTATGTTGACACAAATGAAGAAAAAAAAAATTGGCCGCGTATCTCCGTGCTTCGCTGCAAATGTCGTCGAAAGATGATAGCCTTCTACCGGCCGTACTACATGAGTCCCGGTTCACGTGTTTCTATTTCCCCGAGGAGTTGCGCAAGCGAGAGGGAAAAACGAAAGACGCGAGGAGAGAAAGGGACCGGCCGGAGTGGCGGGCGGCCGTTCCGCTGCCTTGTGCTCCCCGTTTGGCACGAGCGTGAGATAAGGGCGCCATCTGGCCATGGTTTCGGGAAACGCAAGAAGCTTGCCTAGTACGCAGAACTGCGTAGGAAACGTCCGCTTTTGCGCATCCTAACAAGCACTAGGGTCTTTAGAATTACGCATCTATGTATTTTCTACTAAAGGAACACACCGTCTAATACTTACGTATTGATGTTGCATCTCAGATATGCGTAATATTTGCTTTTTGGCCGACTGTGTTCAAAAGTATGAAGGTAGCTACCAGTTCAAGCTGGGTGGTCGTTGAGGAAGGGGTTCACCTTTCGCAGCAGGACAGACACACACACACACAGACAGACCAAAATTTCTGCGTTGAAGTATCCCAAGAAAGACTATCGTCTTTAATTGAAGAACAGCCTCTGCTAGGTCGTGCAAGGCTAAAGAACAGCGAAGGTGGCCAACAGCATGCAGAGCATGGCTATAATGTCATTAAGCTTGGTTGAACTGGCACACATGCTGTTGAACGTGACGTCACAGCAGCTGTAGTGGTGGTGGAGTGAGAGAAGAGCATGGTTGTAGGGGTCCATGCTTGGCATAGTGCAGTGGTGGCAAGGCTACTGCTACTATGTATGCGTGTCTTGGCATGACGTCACGATCGCAAAGCAAAGTGATTGCAGGTGTTGCGCAGCTCGGCATAGCCGTATGATAGCTAGGTGCGGTGATGCAAGTAGGACAGCTTCTGCAAGGTCATTCAAGGTCATATGCGTGATATGGCTTAAACAGCTTTGCTGTTAAAAACAGGGTGTTTGTGAGCAGAACCAGTACTGGCTACCCGACAGAGTTCACTTGGTAAATCATTCAACAGTGAAAACTTCACTGCTGCACTAAAAAGTAGGGGTGTGCGAATATTTGAAATTTCGGATAATTTTCAAATAGTGTTTGCTATTCAATTCAATCTGCAATTAACATTTACTATTCAATCCACTCGAAGTTGGTATTTAAGGGAAAAAAAATATGCTGTCTCGTGACAAGTGGCCCACTCCCGCATGTAGTGCACATTCGCTGCATAACACCCGTGTACTGCGGCAAAGTCAACAATCGCATACTACAGCAAAGCTAAGACCAGTGTACTGTGGCGAAGCTAATACTTGCGTAGTGTAGCTAAGTTGCCTCAGCGTTCTGTTGCACAGTTCTCTGTTGGACTTTGCAATGACACTGTGGGAATACACTAGTAATGCAATAATTTTTTTTGCTCATGTTTAACAGTACATTTCTCCATAATTAGATATGGTATTATTAAAAATATTCTAAAATTATTTGACAAATATTCACTTTGATTTGCATGTGAACATAAATATTGGAATTTGCCTCATCTCAAAATTTTTCTATTTGCACAGCTCTACAAAAAGGAAAAAAGAAAGTTTTTCCTGTGTTACATTAACTGAAATGAAACCATGTTTCACGTAAATGGTCTAAAGAAAATAAATAAGCACACATCTTCAGAAGAAAGATGCAGCTGCACTGGTAATTTATTCTGAATGGTTATCGCATTTGCTTTCTTCAGGAACTGATCAAACATCAGCTTTTCGTGAGCAGACAGCCTCCTAATGTTCTGATAAATGTTTTTCTGTGCTTGCTCATGCAGTTATCTTTGTGAGCTTCATCAGGCCTCAGCAGAGTCCCTGTATCAGCTTTGGAGCTGGTCCTTCAGTAATTTGTAACTCCAAAAAAATGCAGATGACTTCTGTGTGGCAGGCTGTGTCCATGCACACATCAGAGTCCACTGTCGCATTTGCAGAACAATGCAAAATTTCAATTACATATGCCTGAGCCATTTGGGAGTAGCAAACAAAGGGCCGAAATAAGCAGTGTGGCCATGCGAAGCTCTGCAGCCATTCGATTTACCTCAGCCGATCGGACTACACTGAATGATTAGTTCTTTTCGAGGCACATGGCGGACGCTGTTGCGACTGAAATGCCGGAGACAAGGCAGCACCACCAGTTGCTCGTTTGTTGCGACAGAAAAACTGGAGACGAGACGACATGTATCGAAAGCCGGAAACGAGCAATGTACAGGTAATCACTTAGTTACCTCAGCAGGGGGTGTTAATGTACCTTCACCCAAAGGAGTCCAGCTGCCTTTCTGTGCGGTCCAGCTGCAAGGGTTGTCTCGGCGAAGTTGTTAATTAAAAGGATGGCCCATCACCTTCTCCCCCTTCGAACCTTCGACATGGCATTGGAGGAGAGACCCCAACTGAGTCCCCCTTAGAAGACGTCATAGGACGACGCGGACTATTTAAGAACCCCAGCAGGAAAGAAAGCATTCGGCAATCAGCTGTATGCTTTATGCAACTGCTGGCTTTGCCGCAGTACATGAGTGTTAGCATCATTGTAATACGTGAGTGCTAGCCTTGCCTCTATGCGCAACTGCTAGCTTTGCCGCAGTATGCAGGTGTTGTACGACGAAGCATACTACCTGAGGGAATGGGTGGGCCACTTGTCACCATACCGCCCCTTAATTACAAACTTCAAATAGAATCACGAATCGAATAGCAAGTGCTATTCGAAAATGGTTTGAATATTTGCACATCCCTGGTTGGAACCCTTTCAGCAAAGTGTTTGCAGTTCTGGCTTCCACACACATCCGAGTTTTTGCTTGTGGAAGTTGCTGGGTGCACCAAGCTTATCGCACTGATATTGCATAGGACTGTTGTTACCATTGTTAGATTATTTTTAAAGAATTCAACGTCCTTTTGAGGCGCACTGACAAATGACATGGCAGCATCGACCTCGCGACCACGAACGCCGCAAAAGGTGTCGGTGCTAGGCCTAACCTGATGTCAGAAGATCCTCATTCACGGCGTTTGTTTCAAGAAGTGTCCTACACCATCTTCTGTGGTATTTGTGTCCAGTTAAAGCATTCTGAATATTGGCATCATGATTTTCTGGGCTTGTGATTATGCGGAAAATGCAACAGAATGCAGAAAAATTCTGACATGGTGGCAGTGGTGCGCTGATATGATTCACAATGTGTACAAGGCAATAATAAATGCACACAGTCAGAAATATTCACTCCCTCAAAATAAGAAAAAAAGAAGGCACCCCTTTGCTCATTGCTGGCAACCACACACAGGAATGTAGATACTAACACTGAAGCATCCACAGCAACACGCTATGTGGAAAAAGAAAAAAAACTTGGATGCATGAGAGTCAACCACGCGCCGCACGCCGCATGACTCTGCCCTTTTTCCCTACCAAAACTGACGTGACACCAAAATGCTTGTTTTTCAGGCTGTTTTGGAGCAATTTTCCTAATTTTCATGCTTTTGGAGAAGCTCAGTGCAAGAAAATGTAAATGTATCAAAACTGTGCAATATGCTCAGTTGTCTTGCCCCTGCAGTCAAAGTGACATTCAACCATTTCAACAGGCTACTGAAACTAGTGATTGCTACAGGCGAGTGCCCAGGCCTGCTCGGACTGGTTTGGTTCGCAGCATTAGGCATCAGTATCACCAAGGTGCACCATGTCAGCTAGCCGCTTGCTCTGTGCGAACACATTCAGAGAATTTGCTTCCATGTTCAAGGGGTGCTGGGACGTTACCATGTACCACTGGTGAAGTTTGCTCTCAACCCAGACAATGCACCAGTATGCTTCAAGGCTAGGAGAGCACTATTTGCACTCTGCCCCAAAATCAATGCCTAACTGAATAAACTTATAACCAGAGAATTCTTGAGCCTGTCGACCACGCCCAATGGAAAATGCCTATTGCTACTCCTTTGAAGGCCAGTGGAGATATATGCATTTGTACTGTTTACAAGTCCACTATTAGCAAAGCCCTGCAGCCTTGCATACTTTCTCTGCCAGTGATCATCCATCTTCTTGCATCCCCGTCAGGAACAGCACTCGGAAAACTAGACTTGGCCCAGGTGTACCAGCAACTGCCAGGGACTGAGGAAGCTGTGGACACACAAACAATAGTAACACACCAAGGACATTTCACGTCCGAAGACTACAGTTGGGGTGAGTGCGATGGCAGCTATTTCTCAAAATCCAGTGGAAACCCTGTTACGTGGGATACCGGGCATCGTCCCATACTCTGATAACATCATCACTGCTGGTGCTTCACACGAAGTGCTTGCTTGCCACCTCTGCAATGTCCTCAGTTGATTTGAAGAAGTCGAGCTGAGGGTCGACAAGTACATGGAATTTCTTGGTTTCATTATCGACGCTGAAGGGGTCCATCCGATGTCTAGCAACACGCATGTGCCCCATGAACAAAGCTGAACTGCAGGCTTTTTGTGGCACTTGTCAACTTCTACCATACATTCCTACCTCATAAGGCAACAATTGCAAACGTGTTACATCACTTTCTGGACAGGCATGCAACCGCGGTCCTGTGTCGGAGCAACAGAAGGCCTTTGTTGGTGTGCAACAACTCCTGGCATCTAACCAAATTGTTACACATTTCAATGAGAGGAAACCAGTGATCCTTGCATGTGATGCATCTCTGTACGGTATTGGAGCCATGTTCAGACACCCATTACTAGGTGCCACCAAAATCTTATACGAACTTTGTCTGCCGCCGAGAGGAGCTGTGCCCATATTGACAAGCAGGCCTTTGTCATTGCAGTGGGTGTCCAGCAGGTCCACTATTATGTGTATGGCCACACATTTCAAATTCACATGGATCATAAGCCACTCCTTGGGTTGTTCATTCTCAACTGCCAGATGCCACAAATGTTGTCGACATGAGTGCTGTGTTGGTCCATTTTTTAAATGATAACCCTACTCCACCAACAGGAGTGGTAGCTGGTATATGTGGATGGCCTCAGCAGACTGGCTATGTTGCAACGCCACCAGAATGGCCCAAGCCACCAGAGATCATGTTGCTGAGCACAATTCCCGAGCCCCTGCTCCATGCTGTGGACATAGCTGCCTGAGCAGCAAATGATAGCACTCTTTCCCCTGTGCTGAACTTGGCATGGAAGGGCTGGCCAAGGGACCATGTCACCACTGAATTTGCGTCATTCATTTCTCAACGACATAAGCTGTCCATTCAGAAGCAAACAACCCTTGTGAATGGACAGAATGGACAGCGAGGTGGTGCCCGAGAGTTAGATTTCTATGTACTTGAAATTCTGCACCCAGGACACTCCCGCTTATGCAGAGAGCAGAAAGGTACACTCTGCATGCAAGAACATAGGCAGTATTGCACATTTACGTTGCTCATCAATGCCCCTCCGTAAAAACAAACAATGAAATCCTCTAATTTGTAGCTGTAGCTATGCAGCTGGAGCAACAACACCATACACAGCAAGTTTTAGGCATCATCACTCGTGTGCACTATCACCTCCGTCCGCACACAGTGCTCCAAGCCATCGGATCAAAAAATTATGAGAAGTGAGGAAACCGCACATCGATTTCACCGGATTCCTAGGCACTCAGCTCTCATAATGTAGTGCACAGCTGCTGTGACAACATAGCAAGCTCTCTCATACAATAACAGCAGTTTTGTGACCAGAAAAGCACTGACGGACTCTGCCACAACTGCCGTGGCTTCAAATTGACCTGAAAGCAAATTACTTACCTCAAAGGGCTTCTCTTGGGACTGCTAGCTGGCTCCACTTTACAGGACAGTCGGTAACTGCACAGAATACATTAAACAAAGTGGCACACCAGGCGTTTCAGATCTTCATAAAACAGCCACAGCTTTGAAGTAAGATTTAACATGCTTACATCAGGTGTGTGCAGTCCAATAAGACGAACTACAACTGTATGTTGTAGTAGGTAGCGCACAGTTAGAGATAAATACGAAACAAAGAAGTAAAGACTGGACAAAGTGCTGTGTCCAGTCATCACTTCTTTGCTTCGTCTTTTCTTTAACTGTGAACTATCTGCTACGACATGCTTAACTACCAACAAGCCCACTCATATGTTCTATCAATGAACTACAACCGATCAGCTGCAGTACACATGACATAACATGGGTGACATAATCTTATAGAAAGACAACAGTGTACCATCCACAGACGAATGGACTTACCGAGTGACTGAACAAGACTTTCACAGACATGATCTCAATGTACACTGACGTCCCAACACAAAACATGGGACCAAACCTTGCCTCATATGACCTTTGTGTATAACACGACCACCGCAAGAGACATTCACACCATTTCACCTTCTTTATGGTCGGGAAGTTCAGACCATGCTGAATGTTATGCCGCTGCATCAAGACGCTGACCACTTGACAGCTGACACCAAGGAATTTGTAGAGTGTACCAAGGAAGCTCGGCAGCACGCATGGCTAAACATCGGTCAGCAGCAGCAAGCAGACGCATGCCGCTACAACCCTGGAGGACCAGTTTGGGTGTGGGCCCCCGTTTGTCGTCGTGGCCTCTATGAAAAGTTACTGGGCCAGTACTTTGGTCCATATAAAGTCCTACACCACGTCAGTGATGCTAACTGCGAAGGGATTCTGCACACGTCGTCACAGACACAGACCAGGACACAACGTCCAGCAAGTTCAAACATACAGTTAAACCTGCTTGTAACGAACCTCCATATAATGAATTCCTGGATATAACAAGTTTTTCTATTCCCTGCCGTTACTCCATAGAAGTACATGTATTTGAGACCTCTACATAACGAAGTGTCAGCGAAATAACGAATTTTCTCCGCCAACAACCTAGACATATTGTCCCAAATTTTGTCACTTTTACACGAGCAGCAACCCGAAGCACCTTCTCCGCCGCGACGGAATGCGAAGTGGTGGAGTCGCGCTCGAAGGCATGGCAACTGCGAGGCGACAGCAAGCGCACGTGTGCGTGCATGCGCGAGGCGGGCCTGCATCCCTCGACCTGGCGATCTTGCCACTGCGGGCGTGTCCTTTCCCCCTCACTTCAAACATGATCCCGCTGCTTGCTGCAGCTGGCCTAGCCCGCCAAGCTGGCACCCTCCTTTTCCAGTTGATGTTGCTGAGCCGCGCCAGCTTTAGAAAGAGGAGAAAAAAAACGACTTTTTTTTTTTCAGCGTGCTGGAAGCACCACTCATTGGTTACTGCGCAAGTCTCTATGCACCTTTCTACCCCCTCCCCCCTCCCCTTGTGTACTTTATGCCCATGCAACACATGCATGACAGCATTCACAATAATACATATCAGTTCTTTTGCCTGCTATCGGAGTTAAGAGTTTTATTTACGGGAGAAATTGCAGTATAATATGCAATAGTGAAAAAAGCAGGCCAAGAGCCTCATTAAAGACGACCTGAAATGGTTTAGACATAGTAGAACATGTCCTTAAGCAAGTTAGCTCATACTTGAAATGGAAAAATGAAGTATTAAAAAACAATGGAACAGAAGCAAAGGATACACAACATAGGCACTTGGCGCCTGTCCTGTGTGCCTCTTACTTCTGTGCCCATCGTTTTTTAGCACTCTTGTTTTTCTGTTTTAAGTATGGTTTAGAAAATTTTGTACAAATGTATTGAGCCAGTAGTGTAAGGAACTGATTTGAGCTCTCTTGAAAAAGTGTACAACTTCTGTATTAAGGCTTTGAATTTTCAAATCACTACAGACTGTAGCAGAGCAGTTCTCAGCTGCCCCTGCATATGGCATGTTTAAGAAAAAATGGTGCAGGAGTCCATGTTTCGATAACATGGAATTTTAGTCAGACAAGTCCCATCGATGTTCCTGTAATTTTTGTGCAACAGTGAATTTTTACCACAGGTTTCGAAGTGCTTATCTCAAAACTGCTCATGCCAGTTTCAATATCTGTTCCAAGTGGATATGCCTTGTGAAATCACTGGTTAGAATTACTATACTGTAATGTGAAGTAAAGTGAAGTAAAGCTTTGCTTAGTGAAGTAATTAATAAAGACTATTTTAGTGTAAACCATGTTTGCTTCCTAATTAGCCCTACTAAATGAGTAGACTGTTATAAATTCCACAAGTGATTTTTAAAGTTCTGCTAATGTTAAAAAAAAAAGGAAGGAAAGAAAAAAGGGAAATAACTATATATCACAATAGCCTTGCATACCACATGCTCTAGTAAACCGGCAGCATCGAGCAATGGACAAAATAATATAGCATACTACGATTTATACTGATATGTTAGTTAAAAATGCAATAAATATCTATGAACTAAAAAAAAAGTTCTTTAATATTGTGGAAGTCACAGAGAGAAAAGCAAGCAGAAATACAGAAGCAAGCTGATGGGTGCTCTTCAGCAGAAAGACAACTTAGCAGTGGTGATAGCAGTTCAGCAAACTACATGTCAAATTAATGAGCCAGCAAAGGGAATATTCAAAATGTAGAGTGCCATCTGTCAACATCCCCTTAAGCGTCACCTTCCATGTTGTTCAGGTCGCCGGGAGCCTACACTTGCACTTGTATCTTAGCCCGTATCGGCTGCTACCTGCTGCCTTTTTGCCGTCGATCCGCAATGTTTTCCCACTACCTGCTACTGTGCAATCAGTGTGAATCCGCAACACACCAGGAACAACGTGACACTGTTTGTAACCAAATACCTTGATTATTCGAACAATTTAAAAAACATACTGTCACTGCCACACAGGTAGCCTTGTGCTAACATTGCTTTTTACCTGTTAGCATATTAGCACTGCTTCGGTTTGGAACTGTGGTTGATGCACATAAAATCGCTGTTTAGCCTTGTTTGTATTTTTCCAGTGAATATGAGTTGCTTTCCCAGTGTAATGAGTAAAGGGGCCCAGGGCACGTGCCACATGGCGAAGAAAGAGAGATGGTGTGTGAAGAAACAGAGAGGCGCCAGATTGCACGCGCCGGTGACACGTTGGTGTTCGTGGTTGGTTGACGACGGGCTTGGTGGCACGCGACCCGCGCCGCGATCGGAGGTGGAAAAGCACTGAGCTGGGAATTGTCTGAGTGGTGACCGCCGAGGAAGGACGCATCGGCAGCTACGCTCTGTCGACGGGACGAGGTGTTCGGTTCGGGAGCCGGGACGCTGGTACCCCATCGTGTGGCCGTGGACCTCGATTACGTTCGGGCGAGGCTCTTTGGAGGTCCTGCAGCGGACGGTTCCTGACGCACCGTCAACAATCCCCCTTCAAGGGTCAGCCAGCAGCAATTCACCGGGCCGTCACGTCTTTACGTCTAGCGGAGGACCGTACTTGTACTTGGGCCTCCGGGTAGGCCTAACTCGGGGAGACGCCACGTAGCGACTTGAGACAGGGCGTCGGCTACGGCAGCAGGCGGTACCCTCTGGACGACGTAAGGGAGGCCGGCAAGAACTTTGCGTCATCAAAGTAACTCCAGGCGTGCAGTGGACTTTGCAGCGACGGAAGAGCAGCGCCGACACCAGTAAGAACGTTCTACATGTGCTAGTTGTGACCGCGTTGGCCGAGCCAGGGTGGCCGGACTTAGGACTAAGCGCTGCGCCAAAATCAAGTTGGAAGGATATTATTAATCAGTTACTTTTTATTAGTAGATATTTCTCGGTGTTAGCTTTTTCTGCCTATATATACATTTTTGTTCATTTTTGGTTTGCCGTGTGCTGTGTCATAAAGGTTTGGTTTGCTGTGTTCACAAAGCTACCGTCGTCAAACGTCTCTCCCTCTCCAACGCTCGGCATACGCCCTCCGAGATCCGCATACGTGACACCCAGCAACAAAAGTACTGACAGATTTAAGACACACACATTCTTAACAGATTTTTATTGGACTGGTACATCACGAATGAATGATCGAGAGAGCATGATGGATCACCTTTTGCCAGTCGAATTGCTTTTCACGGATGAAAGCGATTGTTCACAATAAGTGGTTCGCACAAGTGGTTTGAGCACACATGTTAATTGTTTCAAAGCAATGTGCATTTACTGTGCGTCTCTGGAAAACTGTGCAACATGCACTTCTAGGAACATCATGTTATTAGCATAATAAACATGTGATGCAAGTTGCAAGTTTCCCGATGCTGCACCATGAATTGATGCTCATGAAAACTATATTCTGTGTTGTCAAAAATCTCCCAGCTGTACTGCAAGTGCCAATGTTGTGCAGTGATTGAACAACATAAAAATTGTGCGCTCTGTTTCTTGCTGCTGTATTTTTATTGGCTGTTTTTACTGTGAATATATGCAATCAGTAGCTCGAAATATTTGTGGCCAAGCTTCAGCCGTTCAATGACACCCTCACTACTTGCAGCTACAGCAGACCGTCGGTGCCAATTCACAGCTGCACGTACTCCAGCCACAATTTGACCCTCGGCGCCTCTCCAGGGTGTCTACCAAGTTGAGATTGCTAAATTCCCTGAGATTTCCAGGTTTTCCCTGAGTATTTTTGCGAAATTTCCTGAGTGGCACATAACTTTTTTTTTTCATGTCGATGCGGGTAGGCACCATGTCATCCAATGTCATCACTACTAAGCATGTTTAACTCGTTGAGGGTCATAATTTTAAAAACACAAACAAAAAGAAGCTTTCCCAGATGGTCAGACTGTGAAATTGCAGATTTTAAATGTACGAAATGCGTAAGGTCGGGAAAACATTGTAAAAAGAATCAGGAGCAGTATTTTGGTGTCAGCATCACTTTTATACCGTATTTACTCAAATCTAACGCACACCTTTTTTTCGATAAAACAGGTCCAAAAATCGTATGCGAGTTAGAATGGAGTGCAAACGAATGACACCGTTACCATATCAAAGCACGTAGGAAAATGGCCGCCTCCTACGCGCTTTGGGCGCTGTCGAACGGTCACTGCCGAAAAAACTAACTAGCGGCGCGGCAGTCTTTGGCGCGCATAGTTTCTGCAGTTTTTTTGTCGCCGCTGGTCCCCCGCGTAACGACACCACGACGCACATGATGCGTAGGCCGATGATAATCACCGCGCCAGCTTGGCCATCTAGCAGCCAACCGAAGTCACTACTTCGCCGATGCAACCTCTGAGATGCCCAGCCGCACGAGCTTTCGATAGTGTTTTCGGGTGGCCGTAACGGGAAAAGAGATGCTTTTCATCACCGCACGCAAAACGGCTCACCATTGCATTTCTCCCTCATACCTGTGCTGAGCGCGAGACTCTCAGTCGTGCGCGCTGCTTGACATCCGAGATTGCACTGCGGCAATCTCGGAGACCATGCCCCGACCGTGCTTAGGCTTAGCTGCGCCAGCCTGAGCGGCACACATAGCAGCACGCGGCAGCGGGCATGAGGGAGCTGCGATAGCACGGAGGAATGCAGCACCGCGAGTAAATGTTACCGCCGCTTGCACGCGGCTACGCCAGGCAACGCGCGGCAGTTTCATCATGACGCAGGAGTTATGAATCGGCGCGCCGAACGTCTTCGAGATGCCGCGGATCAAGTGAAGCAGGAAAGCCACAGCGCGGCCGTTCATGGGACTGCAGGGGTTCAAAGTTGGCAGTGCTTTTATTATGCGAGTGCGTTCATTGCGCGAGTACGGCATTTGGTTTTATGAATGTGAGAAGGTTGATTACTAAGGACTTTTTTGACTAAGGAAGACTTAGAGACAATTGGTTAAAACTAATTTTTATTTGGATTTTTTTCATACTCTCGTAGAAAGAGCATATTTAGAGAGCAGGAAACAGCAGCAGTTGCAAGACTACATGTAAGTGAACCCAAGCAACGTGGTAATGCCAAGGTCACATGTAAACTTGCATAGCCGGTTTAATAAACATTTATTTCATCAATCTAGCCAAACAATGACAAATAAATCCTCTAAAATTTGTGGCACCACATTGATGTCAAGGCTCTGTTATGAAATTAAAAAATTTGGCCTTTTGTGGCCTTTTTTTCCCCTTCTAATAATAAACATATGATTAAAAAATTAATGGCAATAGCATGAACATAAAATAACTCAGTGTTCTGCTTTAGCATCCTTTTTAAAAAACTACTTTATTCTTATTTGCATCCACTTTTTCTGCAGCTGTGACAAATGTATCAACAGTGGTCAGGGCATCCTTATCATCGTGCTAGAGCCAAAGTGGTGGATGAATGAGCAAGCTCATTTATTAAGGCGATTGCCTTCAATGTCTCAGGCAAAGACACCCCTGACAAAATGGTGGAAGAAAAACAGCTTACCGAAAATAGTGTGTAGAAAATATGGTGCAAAAAAATCAGGAACTCACATAGATATAGGCGAGCTTTCATACCCACCTATCCAACACAGGCACAAGTACAGTCGGGTGCATAATTCTAGAGACCACGGGAGCGCGTGCGGAAGCGCCGCTGCGCCTTCTGGCGGCTGGTCGGCTGAGTGCGACAGCGCACGCTCGTCCCATTCCGACCGGCAGCCTGCTGTTTCGCTAGCTTCAATGGCGCGATTGTCAAAACGTGGCAGAAGGCGCAAGGTGTCACTTCTGCAGACACTGCAAAAGCACCTGTGCCACCGAGCAATAATATAGCGACGAAAATGCCTCTTTTCTTTTTTGCATTATCAGGGCCCGGAGCGCCGCCCACTAAGTTTTCTTCGTAGATGCAGCGCGCAAAACATGCATTATGTCACCTTCTCTGAAAGGAACTTGTGTGATATCTTCTGACGTGCAGTGATGCATTAGGTGCTCCATTTCGGGCATCTTGTCCCCGCTCCATTTCTTTATGGTACTTGGTCCAAATACCATGCACCCATTGATATGCACTAAAGCACCAAATATCGCGCAGCCAAAGAAAAGATCATAATTTACATATTTTTATAGCACAACATGGAAAAAAGACTTGGAAGGTACAAGGAACAGGTTGAGATCTAAGAGCAAGAAAAAAACTATGAATAAACGCAGTTCATTTCTTGTAAAAAAATATCCATAAATTGTAATTGAGATCCAGCAAGGACCACCACTTTCAATTTGCAATCAAACGACCATTGGCGGCAACCACATGCGCCACGCGAGATGGCATGCATTTATAAAGGGCACCCATGCTCTCAGGGCATGCGCTAAGTGCTTCGCACTCCTCCTGTACGCCTCCAAGCTTCGTCACACTTCCAATATTTCAAGGGTAAGGCGCATAAAAGCGTAATGCACGGAAACCTGCGCGTACAAATGACGGACTCTCGTAACATCAGCGCTCGAACTTTTCAGTTCTCACCGGTTTTCACAGCGTCTACAGAAGCGATACCTTGCACCTTCTGCCACATTTTGACAATCGCACCGTTGAAGTGAGCGAAACAGCAGGCTGGCGGTCGGAATGGGACGAGCGTGCGCAGTACGCACTGTCACACTCAGCCGACCAGCCACCAGAAGGCGCAGCGGCGCAGTTCCGCACGCGCTCCCGTGGTCTCTAGAATTATGCACTCGACTGTGCATGCGATTTATTTCTCTCCTTCTTAGGGGGGGCTCATACCCACGTATCCTATGCAGTGTACACATACCTCCATTTACAGTAGAACCCACTTATAACAATACCAGATATAATGATCCATCATTTATAATGACCATATTTCGGTGTACTTATGATTTTCCTATGCCACGCATTGAACCTGCGTCCAGATATAACAAGAATTTTTCAAAGTGCCCTACTTTTACAATGAATATTTCAGACACGATCAAGGTAAAATACGGCACATGCAAAAGTGGAAAAAAAAATCTAAACGTCCTTTCAAAGCAAGAGAGCAGCACACGTGAGCCAGTTAAGTGCCAATACCTTGAAAAGTTTGATAACGCAGAGATTATTAAGAAAGACTGCAAGCTTGTCTTCGAGGTCCAGTTATTTCCCTTTTTTAGCTTGCAGAAAATTTTCCCATTTGATGTTCGGCTGTAGATTTACTCTCGCTGCCTTACTCAGGTCACAGGCTTCGGGTGCGCAAAGACACGCAAGAAACATTCCTTTGGACATTAATTAGCCTGATAATAAAAGCGACGTGTCACCGTTTGCATGTAGTACGGAACAGCATGTTTCGTGCTCGCAAGCAAGCACGAAACAAGCCAACGCGAACTTGCTTAGACAACAACCCGCCGCCATTTTGTGATGGTGATGTTCAGTAATCCCGGATTCCGGATCAGACAAGACACAGTTTCCAACACCGCAAACATGGTTTCGGTTTTGTACTCGATTCTCGCGCACTTAGAGTTGTTTCACCACAGAAAAAAAAAAAGTGCACTTTAATGTGAATGCGCACAGAAGATTCCACAGAGGTTTGCTGCCTCATGTCGAAGTGTGCACACGAGGCCATAATGCTCAATATGCCATTTCGTTCTGACTGCTGCTCGAGCATCGCTACCACAGCTCTCCACCTTTATGCAATCCATGTCTGCATGAACGCAGATGTGGTAACTAATTGTCAAGAACTATAAACTTCTAAATCATTTTTTTTCCAGATCTTTAAAATTTCCATAGAAACCTCCACTGGAAGCTGAATTGGAGGTCCTGAGCAAGAAATATAATGCTGCCAAGTACCGGTGCTATAAAGTATATTATAATATGCAAAGCAGGGTCACTAAATATCTGTCTTCCTAGTTGTGGCCAATGACTGCCAAGGTAAATTTTTTTTAGTATAAAACTTGTACTAGTTCATATGATCAGGACTGAGAATTTCAATGCTCGGGCAGCACAAGAGGTTGAGTGCAAACAGTGCATTCTTGCACTGCATGAGTAAGCTTAGAAACCACCAAGCACCAACCTTGGTGACCTGAATGCCAATCTGCACTTGCTTAATTAAGCACAAGCACAGCAGCTTGTTGGATTAATATTGAAGGGTCTTTCACCAGCCACGAAATACACAAAATGATTAATACTTGGCAGGATGTGAAAAATACGATTGCCAAGACGCTGTCAGACACATTCATTGTTAGCCGTAAATAAGGTGTAACTCAATAAGGTAACAATGTCAATGCTTTCTATGAACTGCAAGTGCTTCAGTGTGGCTTAAAGGGACTGTGTAATGGCCTTCGTCGATCTTCCATTTTTTTTATCACAATATATGTTGTTATGTTATGTGGGGTTTGACGTCCCAAAACCAGCTCTGATTATGAGAGACGCCATAGTGGGGGGGCTCCAGAAATTTTGACCATCTGGGGTTCTTTAACGTGCGCTGACATCACACAGCACACGAGCCTCAACATTTCTCCTCCATCGAAATGCAGCTGCCACAGCCGGGATTTGATCCCGCGACCCTCGGATCAGCAGCCGAGTACCACAGCCACTAGACTACCGTGGTAAGGCTATCACAATAGAAAGTGCGCCATTTGAAGTCTACAAGGTCACAGTGGTTTTGCTGAGAAGTGAGCAAAACTTTCTAAAACAGAACTTTTCGATCTTCATGGTCACCACTTCTATATGTGTACGGACGCCGGCAACACTGGTTACTGCGTTCTCACAACATTAATATAAATATGAACGTTACTCTCCATCGTGAAAGAACGCTACCAGACGTGTATCAAATACAACTGTAAGTAATAAAAATTTGCTCTTAAACAGGATAATAGACCTTTTTCAAGCACCGCAGCGCCACCCATGGGCGTGCAAGTGCTTCTGGGAAATGTGTGTACATCCAGCCGCCCAGCAGAGCGAAGCCCAGCCTTTCCAAGCGCGTCTTTCGCTGATCAGCAGCTACCAAATCGAAAAGATTTTCTACACCGCCTTTTTTGGTGAAGACATCGTACAAGCTTATGTATCAGCGTCGTCTGGAACACTCGCCGCCGTATTCTAGAACCAAACTTAACTTATAGCGATAAGGTTACTTTTGTAAGGAGAACTTGAACTTAAGTTTAAGAAAAGGTAAAGGGGCTTTCCGAAACCCACCTTACAAAATTTTAAGGCGACCTTATGAAAAGCGCTCTTGTCCGAATAAGTGAGTGACATGGGAGGGAGGCTAAACGCATTTTTTGTGTTTTCTTTTGTAAGCAGGTGCACAGCTGCACGGGACAATGAAAAAGGAGGGGAGCAAGGGGTGTAGAGGGGTTCATTCGGGGGGGTTGGACTGGTCGGACGGGGTGTGCGCTGGCATGTCTCGTCAACGCAGTTTCCTGGAGTCTCGGCAGTGTATGTGCGTTTGTGAGTGACCATGTGCTTGTATCTCCACTCCGCGTGTGCGGAGAACACCGAGGTGTGGACGTTGTATTCCTGTGTACGTGTTTGTGTCGGCATTGCAGTGTGGTCCTACGCAGGCAACTGCAAAATAGCGATGTGTTTGTGACGACGAAGTAGACCAATGGGCAGTGTGTGCTAAACGAACGAACTGTGCGCAGTGCGTGAACGAAGTCTGTTGCGGATATCTCTTTCTAGGTACTGTAATTTATTGTTTTCTAATTAAACGTGTATGGTTTTCCATTTACCGCATGGATTATTCCGGCTCATTTTGGTACCCCTTCGTGCTTGGTGCGTGTACTTTTCTTCTGTCCCGCTGGGCTCTGTTCCCACTTCTTGCTACTGTCGCTTGATTCCCTTTTCAATATAACTTCACTTCAGTAAAACCCCATTTTACTGACAGTGATCCCTGATGTATGCTAGCTCCGCCGACGTGCCATGTCCAGCTGTGTCGGTGAAATAACGCACATGCGATCGCGTACACTTTCCTTCGATGCTCTGTAATCTTAACTGCTGCACGAAGAAGAGAAGATTTGCGAGCGCCTAGATGTTCACGCAGACTGCTGTGTGAACATGTGCGTGATTTCGTTTTTCTGAAATGTTATGCTAAGTGAACTATCCTGTTGCGTGAGCATTTTTAATGCAGTACTGAGACTGAGTGTGTGAATTTTAGTTTTTGTGTTTATTTGTCGAGTTTTGTGATTGCTGACATTACGATCACAGCTGTCATGTAAGTGACAAATGCCATTGCTGCAGCTCACGTGGTGTTAATGTTACCCATGTTTCACGATGCGGATTAACAGGCTACGTCGACAGACTGCATTCACCAAACTCGGATTCGATTCTTATCGCGTCCTAGCTTCCGATCCCACAGCTGCCACTGCATCGGGCGCTTGCTTAAACTGAGCTTGCCTCCGCCGATGTACACACATTTCCCATACTGCACTACACGCTCGCAGTGGCTTCTGGGATAGCTTGAAAAAGGTCTATGAACCTGCGTGGGTATTTTCTGGTTTTTCGTTCCACTTGGACATCAACACTCATTGCCGAGGACAGTGCCACCGGTGATTTTTTTTCACGACTTTCAAGGCCAATTTAAAAATATTATTCATTATTTATGTGGTACAAGCATGCTCGTTTCTGTCAATGTAAGGAACAATCTTCTGAATTTCACAACCGGAAAAAAATTTGCCAAGCGGTAGACAGTCTCTTTAACAGGGTTTTTAATGAGTTAGTATGGTACAACGCACTGCAGAATTTCTCGTTAGTACAAGTAATGGGAATACTATAAGCACAATGGAGCACATGTGGCAGATTATATGCAGCAAAACTGACAAGAAGAAGCCTGAGAAGAGGCTCACCTCTGTTCATCTGAAAGAATTGGCAGTGTTTCAAACCAAGCCACAAATGCAGGATCTGGCTGGAGGCTATAGCAGTTAGCAGCACTTTGGAGAAGCTTTATCTGTGCCAGGACACGAAATTCTCGACGACGCTTGTCGAAATTCAGCAGACCTCCGGGCAGCTCATCAGGCAGAGCGGCATCCAGCATGGTTAAGTCCGTCAAAAAGATGCCCAGGTAAGGCACTGTACCCTGCATTGTGCCAGGCTGCAAGGAAACATACCCAGAGATAAGAAAGGAAATGGCACAGCTGCGAAATATTTCCAAGCCAAAAGCACATTCAGACTACCCTCAGTGTCATGTCGATGTCAGCTAAAAAAATTTACGATATGCAAAATAGTGCACGCCCTCTGGCAACCAGTGCTCGAAACCCCTCTTGGTCGGTTGGAAAGCGGTGCCGAAGCTGCCTATGGGCAGGCATTGCTCGTTGTTGCTTCTTTCACTTTCTGATCGCTTTTCAGTGATGTTTCTTGCTGCATGCCTTTTTCGACATCACAGAGAAAGATGCTACCCTATCCCATTCTCCTTTTTGGAGATCATACAGACAGGTGATTTTTCACAGTTGTGACCATCGATGCAGTTTGACGATAAATGTATCCCAGCGTTAACATTGTTTGTCATATGATGATGATGATTAGTGAGGTTTATTGGGCCAGATGTGGCCAAAGAGTGCCAAGGTGATGATACTGGATTATCAACGGTACATGAATTGTGAGTTATGAGGTGTGGATAAAACAGATGTGGCATGGCTGTAAATGGGCCTAAAAACAGTCTCTGTAAAGTGTGCAAAATATACACAGAATAAGATTATGGCAATGAATAATGATGTACTATGAAAATGTAAAATGTATTGGAAAGGAATGATAAGATAATGAAAACACATACAAAACTGGCAGGGAGCACTAGTGCTTCTACGGAGCCCTTGAAACAAGGGCTTGGAGGCATGTGCTTATACAAAACTACAGCAGAGACCATTTATAATGTAACCGCTTATAGTGCAGGACCGGCTATAATGCGGTTTTCTCTGACCCCCGTTTAATCTCCCATAGAACTTAATGTATAGGCATACCGCTTATTGTGCAGCTCCGTGAGATGAAAGACCGGTTATAATGCGGCTGCTGGGAAATCAGCGGACAATTGAGGTAGTGAGCAGGCTTCACAATGGAAGTGCCCTGCCCCAGAAGAGCGCAACGAATCGCCATGGAGGAGAAAAAAGCGCGGAACGAATGAATAAGGAGCGTAGGGAAGAAAAAAAAAAAAAAGGCCGCGGCAGCAGCGCGTCGCGGGCATGCCCTGTGAGGATAGGATTGCCAAGGCGACGGACAATGCTGCTACGGCCGTTTGTCAGCTCCTAACGCGCGCTCCGCATGGAACGCGCGCCCGCGATCGCATGATGTCCGCGTTACCGGTGTTTGTCTCCAGTTCTTTCTTTTTTATTTTTAATCATTTCACGCGCACTGCCCTTGAATCACCCCACAAGAGCGATTTCTTGTGCACCCGATCCCTGTGTTGTCAAGGGCAACCTTCCCGCGCGGCACGCCGCCCACGACTTCACAAATTAGGCCTAACGAGCGGGTATACCTTCTCGGTGCTGGCTGCAGATAGGGTGCCGCGGGCGACTGTGGTTCATGGCTGCCGCGTTTAAAACGCGGACCAATCACTTCGACAATGGAAGCGAAGGCATGGATGGCAGGTGCACCACTCGAATGGCGGTTTGCGATCGCTACGTTTTTTCCAGCGCTTCCCGTTTCTGCGCAGTCCGGTTCCGCGGGAAGCCCGCACCTTCCTTTTCTTTTTTCTTTTTTGCACAGCGCGGCCGCGGGCTTAAACCTTTGAAATATCAGTTTTATTTTATTTCTTTTTTTTTTAAGCGGGTTAAAGCAGCCCGGTCGCGCACTTGGAATGCCTAACATGCACCGCTACCTGTTCGACAGCTTTTACACACGTGTAGACTTTGAAAAATGTTATTTTGGTGATAGTGCGGTACCGCTTATAGTGCGGGTATTCGCGACTCCGGCGACTTACGTTATAAGCGGTCTATGGTGTATCACAGCAGCATCCTCTGGATAGAGGATGCGCTATGAACTTACTGCACTAATAACATTCAATCCAACATCCTTCAAGAAACTGAGGACTGCTTTTGTATTAAAAAAAGGCTCTTCTCCAAGAAACAACAAGGGATTTAGAGAGAGAGACTATAGCGGTATGCTAAAGGAAAATTTCTTTTTATCTCTTTTGGCTTGCCGACACTCCAGGAGAACCTGTAGGACGGTTAGCTTCTTGCCACATCTACCACATGTAGGAGGTTCATCACCAGTGAGCATAAAACTATGGGTGCCATATGTGTGTCCTATTCTGAGGCGACAGAATAGGTCATCAGTTCACCGTGTTCTCGTAGCGGAGGGCCAGTAACCTAACCATGCCTTGGCGTCGCATAGTCGTTTCGGAAGCGCAAGAATGCTGGGGTTTCAAGTAGGCTTTATTGAATGTGCACTGTATATTTCACTGAAATATTTTGGAATCGGCTTGTCAAATGCATATTGAAGCAGTGAAAATTACAACAGAGCATTTCCATATTCTTTTCCTGAACCCTTTAGGTGCTCCCGTGCCTCATGTTTTTGATCAATCAGGCTAGCCCTTATGCTGCAAACTACAAGCCTACTGGTTAGCCAAGGTGGTAGAGAGACTGTCCTGACAAAGTGTTGATCCCAGGTTCGTACGACTAGGACAAACTGTATTTTAACTACAAACTTTTTTTTTTTATTTTAGAAATTGATGCCAGCTTCCTTTATGGCTTTGAGCTACAAATGGTTTGATGGCTTTTCACTTTTGTTTTTACAAATCCTTATAACCCCAGTTTCACAACATTGAGGATTCTTCAGCACCTAGGAACATGGAACTATGAATTATTTTCTATTTACAGATGTTAGAACTTGCACTTGACAGTTATACACTATATACAGTAATACCCAAACCATTAATGTCACACATGAGGTATTGTTGATTTTGATCACATATTTAGTTCCAGCAGATGAAGACAAAAGGGGCAGCTCAGACAACACAATGGGCCACAATAGTGCAATGCATTGTCAATGCTTCCCCTTTTGTCTATGCCCAAATAGCTTAACTGGTATCAAAGTAAGAATACCAACATACGGTAATACTATCGTTTAATTTTTTAAATTTTTTTGGTGTGATCACAGAGTTACCAGCTTAAGTACTGAGAGAAATAAAAAGCTGCTTGAGAAGTAGCCATAAAGCTTTAGGGTCATGTAATTTGCAGGTATGCTGGATTCCTGTAAATCCTGGGCACACAGCCTTGAATCCAGTGCATCCAATTAGCATGCGACTCACAAGGTGTTTTATTAAATTAGGAGTTCCGTGCAATAACAGAACAGAAATTCACATATGCAAGAGAACCCATGTCCTGTAAAGTTAGGTGGATGACTTGTGGGAATGTTGACATCCCCTGATGAGTTTCTATCCCGTGGCGCTCGCGTTTCCTCAAAGCTCCTCTAAGGTGGCTTTCCCGCGGTGCACGAGACGTGACGACATCGTCATGCGCACCGCTGCGCTGACGATGGCGCTGGTGTTCCCGCGGTAGCGCTACCTGGCAGCGAGGATTCGCGGGCCTACGGACGGGGAACGATCCTTGCTCTCTTGGCCTTGGGACGTCATCGCGCGTGGTCGATGCTCGTGCGCGCGGTGGCGATGAGCTCCGCTCGGACGAACCCGTGGATGCCTCTCCCGATAGCCGATTGAGCCTCGTTCGCGCGACTTATCTCGCGAGCAATATAGGCTTACGGTTCCAGCATGGGCGAAAACTACTTCGCTCGGTATCCTGCTGCGGTGAGTCGAATGTCATCGATTACGTGTGGGGTATTGCATTAGCATGCCTGGTGTGTATAGTTCGGCTAGCGTGCTTACTATGTGTAGAAGGTGCAAATAAATGCCCTACTGTTGGTTTGCACTGCGGTGAACTGTGTCCTGTGTTCCTAGAGCGTGGGAGAACCCCGTGGCCACCGCCACATCTGGCGCCCAACGTGGGGCTCTTGGAACATCGGACAGCAGTTTTTCTCGGTTCAAGGCAACCTTTGTTTGAACCTGTCGAGATTACGCCTAGTGTGATTTTGATCGCTGGCGTCGGCGGCGTGCTTTCTTGAGAGCGAGGCGACTGGATGCGGTAGCGTGTTTGAACTTGTCGGCATGCTGCTTGCACGTTTTGAAAGATCGTCGTTACGAGAGCCACACGTGGTCTGCATCCTGGGAGAACGAGGCTTAGTGCCCGTGGATAGTAGGCGAGCCCGAAGTGAGTGAGTACGGAAGCCTCGTGGGTGGTCTGATTTTCTATGTCTATCTAGCTTCTATCTCTTTGACTCTGGGAGTCGTGGCTCAGGGAGCCGAGTGGCCGCGGGCCACGGGTGTCGGGCTGTCTGGTATTGCGGCTCGGCACCGGGCGTTTCGACACTGTCCGGGACAGTGGGCGCCGATCATTCAGCTGCTCGCACATAGCGAGCGGAGAGGGCCCCCAGCAGAGCTAGTCTCCTCACGGCTGCCTAATTTCTGTGCCCTGTGTGGGTGTTGTTTGGATGCCGGTTATTGTCGAGCGCGGCGATACGTTAGGCCTAAGGCTCCTTGGAGCTGCCTGTCGCATGTGGAACACAACCAGTCGGACCGTGGCGTTCAGGTGTCGCACTTTGCGTACCTCATTCTAGCTTGCCTCGCACGGAGTGAACTCAAGAAAGCGAACTTTGTTCACGTGAACTTAGCGTCTCGGTAGCCGCCGAAATCTCGTGCTAGCCGAATGTAGCGGTCGTACCACGTGGTCGATGCGTACAATTGCTCTCCTTTGCCCTAATGCAGTGTTCTGTCGAGAGCGTTTTCAGTCGTACCAAGTGGCCGATGCTTACAAATGCTCTCCTTTGCCCTAATGCAGTGTTCTGTTGAGAGCGTTATTTTCAGTGTACGCAGCGGGAGTGACGTCACCCGCAGCTTGTCGCCTTCTGAGCATTCATGCTGCTGCCCGGACTTCGGGGCTCCTCGGCGGATGTCGGCAGCTGCTATCAGCTGTTGCGGCTTTCTCGGCCGGAAGGCGCGTCGGTGCGAGTGACGCTTGCTCGTGCCAACTACGTCGCCTTTTCGGAGTCCTGGCCTGGAGTCCCGCCGTGAAGCCTTGGTCAAGCCTGAAGACAGGTTGCCTGTGTGGCGGCGCGTACGGGACTTCGTGAGCAGCGACGCCAGCGGTGTTGGCCAGCGGTGCTGCCGCAGTGCGCGTGAAGGACACAAGTGCGTGGACATACCCGAAGCACAGTGACGCTGAATGTGTTGCTTCTATTTTCGTTGCATTTGTTGCTGTGTGTTTGCAGGGATATGTGGTTATTTAAGGTTGGGGGGATGTGGGAATGTTGACATCCCCTGATGAGTTTCTATCCCGTGGCGCTCGCATTTCCTCAAAGCTCCTCTAAGGTGGCTTTCCCGCGGTGCACGAGACGTGATGACATCATCATGCGCACCGCTGCGCTGACGATGGCGCTGGTGTTCCCGCGGTAGCGCTACCTGGCAGCGAGGATTCGCGGGCCTACGGACGGGGAACGATCCTTGCTCTCTTGGCCTTGGGACGTCGCGCGTGGTCGATGCTCGTGTGCGCGGTGGCGATGAGCTCCGCTCGGACGAACCCACGGATGCCTCTCCCGATAGCCGATTGAGCCTCGTTCACGCGACTTATCTCGCGAGCAATATAGGCTTACGGTTCCAGCATGGGCGAAAACTACTTCGCTCGGTATCCTGCTGCGGTGAGTCTAATGTCATCGATTACGCGTGGGGTATTGCATTAGCATGCCTGGTGTGTATAGTTCGGCTAGCGTGCTTACTATGTGTAGAAGGTGCAAATAAATGCCCTACTGTTGGTTTGCACTGCGGTGAACTGTGTCCTGTGTTCCTAGAGCGTGGGAGAACCTCGTGGCCACCGCCACAGACTAACATGTACTTAGATATGATGCTAATCAAGTTTTTATGTGGGCTTAATAAAATACACAATACTTTTGACACCATACCTCTAACAGAGGTACTTCATTTCAACAACGTCAAGTCTCACTTACATTTACATAGCTACTCACCGAGCCTGCTGCCTGCTGTCGCTGCATTGCTTTCTGAAGCTGCCGATCATCGTCACCTACTGTGTCTGCAAACTTTGCTGTTCCCTCCTGCAAAAATGGAAAGCAATTGCAGAACAGCAGCATTAAGAAGAAGAAAAGCATCCTCATACATATATAAAAAGTCGCAAATCTCCGAGATGACCTAAGCAGCTACACACACACACAGACAGAATGTTGGCAATCCGAAGAAGTTCCAGATATTTCTGGAGTGTGTTTACTTCTAGTAGCAAATTGCCTTATTATAAAATTACTGTACCTTTGATTGGTCATATTTGAGCCCTCCAGAGCAATTTGGCGATGTGCGTTAAGTTCGGCTGGTTGAGATCAAGTGCTCTGAATACTTTCAGCTGATCCTTTTAGAGCACAGTAATCCAGCACGGACTGCTCCAACACGCTTTCACCTCAACCTCGGAGTGCAGCTGATCTGCTTACATTACTCCTGCAGCTTTCTTTATGGCATGACGTCAGCCACGACTGCATGTGCACAGTGATCTCTCGGTGCGTGCATGCCTTGTTTGTGTGCAGCAAAAGACTGCGGTGCTGCGTGTTGAGCTCGGACACACGTTCTCTTGCTCAGATCAAGAACGGTCTCTGCATTGTTGCAATCAGAGTAAGAGTGCAATAGTGCCCAACCAAATGTACCATAAGGAAGTTTTAATTTATTAGTGCCTCAAGAAGCAGAAATGGATAAAGAAAACAGCGCCATACTGAAACATTACAGTGGCCTTTGGGAGGTGATTGGTCAGTACTGTAATGGCTAACTGACACGTTTCCCACATCAATATTTTTCAAATATTTTGTTTTGTGCACAGTTTCATAAAACTTTAATAGAGAAAAAAAGGAAAGAACAGTAGGGTGGCAGCATACTTTATTCAGTGTAGTTGCAGTCACTGACCAAGTTATGGTGAAGAACATGCAGAGGTATTTTTTAGGACATGTACTGATTCCTTATCACACTAATGTTTTTGTATGATTAAGGCACCCATATACAAGGCAGTGCTCTGGCATCCAGTATGTGGCTCATAGATACCAGGCCACCACCTTTGCATGAGGTAGCTATAGCTCAAATATGCAGGCTGAACACAAAGCCCGTTGCTGAATGAGATGGCAGCTGACATATGAGAGAGGGAGAGTGACTGACTGCGACCCATCATGAAGCTCCCTCTCTAGAATAACTAGTGTGTTTTGCTTTCAACTTCTTAAAATTCACATGCAAAGGCAGGAATTCTATTTGTGCAAATAAGGCACACCATATATACTAATGACGCAAAAGTGAGTCCTTTCGAGGACAAGATGCTCTGGAGCCTGCATGCCTGCCGAAACTTGGATGGCCAAGCCTGTTACAGATATAAGCGAACAAGAAGAAAGGGGTTGTGTGGTCATCCTCATACATCAACATTCTCGCAAGAGTGCAGTTTCATGGTTTTTGCAATAACGGTCGAGTATCAAGTTAGAACAAATGAGCAGGAACAGCTTATAACACAGGAGTCGCATGAGAATTTATTCTGAAATGTCATCAAGACAGTGTACAATATTTACTCGTACCAGGCCCGTAGCCAGGAATTTTTTTTTTTTGGGGGGGGGTGCCCACTTGCTGAAGGCCTTGACTATTTGAGGGGAAAAAGAAGTTCATTATTTTTCGTTAAAATGGTTAAAATGGTTATATGTACATTAAGTGACTTTTGAAATGAAAGGATATTAATGGGCTTAAATTTCATGTTATCAGCACTGCACTATTGTTAACATCACACCCCAACAAAAATTTTAGGAGGGGCCCAGGCCTCTAGGCACCTCCCCCCCCCCTCCCCTTTTTCAAAAGTTTATGTCAATTTGGGAGGGGGGTTATTACACAGAAAAAGAAAAAAAATGACAGGTCTATCAGAGCTGAGATTTAATTTCACAAAATAAGAAACTGGCTACCAAAATGTTACCTCTTCAGAACAAACATCTACACAAATTATGTAAAATAATAAATTTATGCATGTCACTAGCCGGCGTTTTGATGGTGCTCTTACTTGCAACTATAGCCACCACCTCACTCAGCCCATTTAATCTTATGAACCTCACAGTACAAACACTGCTGGTTCCAAGATTGCAACCAGGAATGCGGCAATTTTTGGCTGTGATCCTCATGGGGTTCCAAATCAGTTCACAGGATGTTGCACAGCTTTCACTCTGGAGCCTCTCGATATAACCCAGAACTTCCATTTTTCATAAGAGGAGACTTGCCTTGTTTTGGCCCTCAGAAGTGCCAGTAACTTTTTTTTTTCTTTTTGTAGCACAAAGCTTGTTCTCTTGTTTTTGTAAAAGGTGCACACACACGAGATCAACATTGAAACATCATCCATGAAGAGACTGAGTGATTGATTTCTGGGGTTTAACATCCCAAAACCAGAATGATTATGAGAAACGCCGTAGTAGAGGGCTCCGGAAATTTCAACCAATTGGGGTTCTTTAATGTGCACTGACATCACATAGTACATGGGCCTCAACATTTCACTTTTATAGAAATGCAGCTGCCGGAGCCAGGATTCGATCCGACGACCTTCGGATCAGCAGCCAAGTGCCGCAGCCACTAGACCACTGTGGTAGGGCCATGAATAGATTGAGTTGCAATATTACACGTTTATGGCACATTAACTGGGGGCATGGGTCTTGCACTCAACAAATTTAGGAGATTCTGCAAATAACCCAAAGTGAGACAAAGACTTCAAGTGGAACTTGTGCACTTTTTCAGTGCAGAAGCACAATCCAAACAAACTTGGGTCTTACAACAATTATGTGTTCATAACTTGGACAAACTAAAGCAACACAGACAGCACAGGGAATGCTCTTAGTTGCATCCTGAACAATGGATCCACCCATTTCTGACAAGCAGGTGGTGTCTGGATTTGGTATTCGTTATGCTTCTGAGAGGTAATGCTGCTTTAGCTTCTGTATAGATGTGCTCCGAGATTGCTTTGGCACTGCTGCTGGTGTTCGTGAGGATTTGTAAAAATCGAAGTTCTTCTGAAGTGGACATAGGCATGCTTCTGACACTGCTTTCATTGGAAAGAGCAACAATGCTGATTTTGAGCATTTTCTCCAGCTTTCTGAGAGCACTCTTCACGTCTAATGCATCAATGCAGCTAGGGATGAGCAGCAAAAATCCAAACAGTGATTGAATGGGGTCACTTGAAAATTTGTGTTTCAGCATAAGCCTGAATTTCTGTTCGGTGAAGAGAGTAAATGCACTGCACATTAGGTTACGAAGACGCGTTTCTTTGCTGAAAAAGTTCTGTGCAGGGCTGAGTCTTTAGTTTTTCAATGTATGCAAGAAAATAGCCTTCCATTCACAGTAGGCACTTTTCTTTGGCCTTACGCATGACATACAGCCACTGTAATGAGGCCGCCTATAGTGCATTATGAAGTCTTGTTTGCCAGGTCCATGGTGCCATGAATTTTTTATGTAAACATTATTAGAACATTCACGTAGCATTTCCATGTAAATAAGGATCCTATGCAAGAGTACATATTATAAAAGGCTGATTTTCGATTTAATGTTTTGGTATAATGAAGCAAATTGCTGATTTTACTGGTTCTGCTATATCAAGGTTTAACTGTATATTTTTACAATTGACTGCTGGGTACACAAGGAAACCCTTTCTTTTGCAGGGTGTGAGAGTGTGCGCTTCAGAGTGTATACAGTAAGGGACTACTTGTATTTTGACAAGTAAACATTCTTGTTACTTCTCTTTATCGCAATGCTGACAATGGAATTGACAAGAATATTCTCCTATGAGGAATCATGTGATGCAGTACAAGACTACATCCACAACACTGTGGTGGAACAACCATTTTGCCCTCCAGCGCAGATTTTGATGCAGACAAAAATAAAATTTCATGTGGCAGCAAGCACTTTTGGTGCAGGGTGGTTTAACACATTTGTTCTTACCATATACCATGATAATTTTCACCGATATAGTCGATAGTTGCACAGACGTGTTTACACGAGGTTTCCCCTATGACCGTGGTCAAGATAGCACACAATGCTCCTCCGTGGCGATGCATAAAGGGTCTAGGACCGGGTTAGTTCATATCTGGCCCCACAAATGACTTTGCAGCGAGCGTAACCCAACCAACCACAATGCACCTGCGCTTTCCAAGCTTTAATGCAGTAATACCCCTGATAACTAAAGAGGCGATCCGGCGGCGTCACAAGGCACGCTCGGCGCCGCTAGTTCCTAAGTGAACAAAGGTGAGGCTTGCTGCATAGTGACATTGACAACCTATCCATGGGGCGTGATGTGCTAGCGGCCCATTTGTGTCTCAAGGCACTGCGCCCGATGTCTCCAATGTCATACCAACAAGCCAAAACTAGCACTCTTGGACAGCGACTTTTGCGGCTGCGCCTCTCTGCTGCAGCTGCATAGCCCCCATAGCCCCGCTACCATTATTAAATCCACATTTCTTAGTGAACTTCGGTGACTCCGTCCGTCCGTCATGGCTGTTTCGTTAATGGGATGTATACAAAAATTGGTACGCCACAACATGACCGCATGACGAACGTAAATGACAGGTCATAATATGAAAATCATGACATGCATGTCATGAGTGGCATGGTTTATATGCCAGAACCTTGGTGCTCTTGCAGCGGTTTCGTTAACTTCATATGTACCAAAATGGGTATAGCAAGACAAGAATGCAGATCCAGTTTACGTTCTTGATGTGTGCTTCGCACTGCATGTGGTACCTGCCAATTTTTTTCCCTTGGGCACATGTTGGGGGATTCGGCTTGGCACCACTTCCCAAGTGGCGCCCAGGGCACTTGTACCCCCCTGCCCCAACTTAGTTATGACACTGAGGATGGCAAGTGAGAACTGCCATGGGATTCTTTAAGTGCCGCACCGAACACCATGCAAAGCAATTTTGTTGGCGTGAATGTGCGTTGATTTTCAGCTTCAGAGACTATTTTAGTTGGCTATATCCGTTGAAAGGTATATTTCACTTAATTAAAACGAGGTTTCAAATGCAGGTGTCTATGGGGATTTCAAGGGGAATTTTATTTACTTCGTCATATCCATTGCTTCATTATATCCCATTATGTTATAACAAGGTTTAAGTGTATTTATGCCTGCTGACCATTTCTCTCAAAAATGCAGTAACATTATCATGACTTGCACTCACGTTTGTGCTGGCCCAGTTTTGCCTGCTAAATTATTCTTTCTTTTGGGCCATGAGCTGTCACTAACATTACAAGTAAAATACCTGATGTTTTCAATGACCTAGCATTAAAAATTGAAAATGCTTCATGGTGTTGTCATGCTAGACAGAAACCTCAACTGTTGCCATAGTGCGATGGCCGGTGACCATGCAGGCTCCTATGATAGGCTGTTGTGAATTTCATGAACACCGCTCTGGCTTTGTATCCAAATAGACTGTGTAACCAATTTCCTGGGGGAAAGTAACGAAGGTGCATGTTGAAATCTTGTAAACACTGTAAGCACTTACCGCAGAACCTTTCCTAAAGCAGGCTGATAATAAGCACGACTGCGGGTACATTACATGAGTTCAATATATTTGTTGTCCCCTTACGCAAGCGCCATTTAGTGAAACCCCAATTATATAATGTTGTCGGGACTGCGAAAAAGTGCCGTAAAATCTGAACACAAAAATTTATGCCCTTGAGTGTGCCGCAAGCTGCTGGCACAATTCCCAACAACCGTAGCAAAACATGGCACACACTTAAAGGAGTACTGACACGATTGTGCGGCGGCACAAAAGATGCATTTTTCGCTTTCTAGTCATGCATTGTTAACTCTCTCTACACACCGAAGCCAGGAAACACGTAGAAAGTATTTTAGTTTAGTTTTGAAGTTTTCGTCGCCCAGCATCTGCAAGCCAGCCTCGGCACAATGGACACTACGATTACGTATGAACACTCTTAAAAATCGACTGAAATCGCTGTCAGAGTTGCTGGGCAACCACGAAATCATCACTGTTTGCGAGCCCCACGTGTAACTGACCATAGCCAACAGAGTTGCAGCGACGTCATCATGAACTGCTGCCCCCAGTGATCTAGACATACGTCCGACTGTGTTGACATGTCATCAGGAAACCGCTTCCTCGAAATCAAAACCGAAAGTGGGCTTTTAAGGGAGCCATGTTAAAAATATATCTATTGCGCCGCGAGGCACCATGATACTCTTTTTGGGGTTCTCCACGCCAGAGCTTTTATTTACAGCAACAATGAGAGACTAAGAAATTTATGTCAGTCCTTTGAATGCAGCCCTTTGAATGTCGAAAAATTGTGAAAAACATGCTTTTCAGAAAACTGCATATTTGCACTGCATGTGTCAAACTACTTTCCTGTAATTTTCAGCACCTAGTTTATCCTAAAACTACTTCAAATCAAATATATTGCGAGCAGCGGCAGCTACCGTGTCGTCCAAACATGCGCCAAAACAGCACAACTTCAAGCAAGCACCGTTCACGCAGCCATTCAACCTACCGGCGCCATTTTATTTTGCTTTGTTCATGAATTCTCGCGCTTTTTTCCATCACAGTCGGCAGGAGCGGTGGTGGTGTGGTGGAAGCATGGCTTGTATGTGATTGGGAGACTCGCAGGGGCATTCAAGTATCCCGTGGTTGGATGCAAAGCTGTGATTGGGCCAAGCGTGCTCTCCAGGAGAGTGGGGGAACGCACGGCCGATACTGGCTGCTGTGGGTGATGACGCAGTGGTCTTTTCCAGCGGGTGCTCCAAGCATCGTCTCTTACAGTTAGGGTTAGCACCTGCTTTGTGGCTGTTGCCGCAATGTCCGCCTTTGTGTGTGCTGCTTCACTTTTTGTTATCGCAGGAGAAAGATTGCAGGAGAGTGGGAGAGAGAAAATTGGTCGAAAAGAATGAAAGGAATGCGGGAAGATCATAACCACGGCACTCTACGCTGCCGCTCGCAGCGCTGGCAGCCATTGGAAGGGTGAGGAAAAGACGAACGAAAGGCAGTGGAAGGCTGAAACAAAGCGGTTTTCCAAGTGCTCAGCATGTGAAGGGGTGCCCCTCATGAAAGAGGTGGTGCGATGAAACACGCCTGTGGCACTTCCCTTTTCTTTGCCATTTGGTCCCCCACTTCACGTAGATCGTTGTGTAACGCGGGTTCGGCATAAGATTGCGTCAGATAATTG
Source organism: Hyalomma asiaticum (assembly GCA_013339685.2). Taxonomy (NCBI): domain Eukaryota; kingdom Metazoa; phylum Arthropoda; class Arachnida; order Ixodida; family Ixodidae; genus Hyalomma; species Hyalomma asiaticum. The sequence goes on from CM023481.1 coordinate 207,038,605, forward strand.
AGGTTTTTAATGCACTGTGTCTACGGGGCTTTTGCCGGGATGGGACTAATCCGTTGTAAAATTCGGGGTGTCACAAAACCGGGGGCATAAAAAAAGGGTTTTACTGTATCTTACTGCAACAACTGGTGCACCGAATTGACTTAATAGTGCACCACATCCATGTAAGCAGTGTCAATGCATTAGAAAAGCAGACCACTTCAAAGTGCTAGACGCATGCGGTTCGAGATGGCAAGTGTACATTCACAAAACGCATGTATACGCGAGTGCACTGGATAGGTGGCAATAGGAAAAATGAGTGCCAGCGTGTGCTTGTTCCTCTCACCACCGAAAGACACTTGCCAGAAACAGATTCCAGCCTTTTTTAATGAAGCAAGATGCACTACATGAAAGCTCTCTTGCAATGTACAGGTGCCACACACTTGGAAATAAAATATGGTAGTCTCATTTGTGCAAACACTCCAACTCCCAAGCTCTACACTGCAGCTTATAGGTGTCACTATTAAGGTCAGGCATGTTTATGATCACTATTCAAGCTTGAACTGTCCAGTGAGGACTATTTTTTTATCTAAATAATGGAAATGCTGGCCAATAAAAATGATAGGCACTCGCAGAGACCTTCAGTTGACACTTAATGAACAAAGAAACATGATCAGCGAGAGTTTCATTATCAAGTGTCTACTGCGGCATTAAAACAAATGCTAAGCTATAGTATTTAAATATCCTTTAGCTTGGGTGACCACCCGTCCCACCACTTGTGGGAGTGTCCCACATTGAGAACTAGTATTCCATATCCTGCAAGCGATACGAATATCTACAAAAAATGGCCCATGTTTCACACTATATTGTGCACCCACAGTGGCAGCCTTTACAAGCTGCCTTGTTTGGCATGTGAACAACCTTCTCTCTGTTCATGCTTCATTTAGTCACCAATTCTATAATCGTCACATTGCTTACAAGCAGCACGTCTTGCTCGGTGTCAAAAGCTTCAGTCTTTGCAGTGACATCCCGGCATCAATAGCATTAGCACACCTATGTAGAATATCACAGAACCCTTGTTGTCACAAGCTTCTGTCTGTTGTCTGAGTGGCTATATTTTAAATTACCAAGCTTTCATGCATATATTACATTTGTTTAGTGTTGGAGCGTATAAAACTGTGATGTATAAATAGTCTTTTATGGGGATGTTCACATCACCTAATAAGTTGTTTTTACCACATGGTGCTTGAATGTCCTAAAAGCCAGCTATCCCGCTGGTAATGATCCTGGGATGGCATCGTTTGCACTCTACCACACAGATGATGGCACCATTGTTCCCTAGGTTACTCTACCTGGCAGTGAGGATACATGGGACCACGAGGAACAGTCCACCATCTTTTGGGCTTGGGATGTCGTCACACACGCAATGGTGACGGACTTCACTGGGACAATCCCGTGGATGCGCCTTCATTCTTGAGACATAACTTGCAAGCGACTAAGGCTCAGCTTTCTGACATGGGTGAACTTCACTCACTTGGTATCCTATTGCAATGAGTCCAAAATCATTGATTCCACATTGTGCTACACTAGCATAGCATGCTTATTATGTAGGAAGGTGCAAATAAATGCCTTTTTCATGCACTGCGATGTACTGTGTCCCTAGTATCTTGAGCAAAGCGGAGATCCCACTTTTTATATAGAAATATATTTGAACTTTAACTTGCATCTTACTTTGTTTCCTCATTTGAAAAAGATGACAAAATATTGCAAGTGAAAAATTAATTTCTCACCAAAAGTTAAAAATAAACTATTGTAGTTAAGTCTTCATTGTGACACCCCCCTTTTTATTCAGCGTGTGTCCCACATTTTGCTAGTAGGAGGGGGGTAACTCTACTTTAACTATTAACATACTGCACAAAGCAAAAATGGATGTGCATGAGCTTAAAAGCAAACACAAGTCATGCTTCTGTACACCAATGTTGCAAATTAATTCTTCTGTGCTAGTTTTCCTCTGCATCAAGTTAGACATTTTTCTTCTCGACCTAACTTATTTGAACTTGTCATCACAAATATTGTTTGCATACCTTCAGCATCAGCTCACGGCACGAAAGTCGGTGATCTTCACTTGAAAAAATACGTGCCAGCTCCAGGAATGTCTGCCGTCTATCTGGAGTCACTCGAGCCCATACACTAGACAATCGGTAAATGTCGTTGCTTTGCAGCGCTGCGATGACAGCCTTGAGTGAGGAGAAGTTCTTAAGCAGCCGCAGCTCTTGGGCGACACCAATCCATTTAGCAAGCAGGCGGACTCGGTTGCCCTCATCCCAGCGTTCCCATAACAATGTAGATGTGACTCGGCGTGAGACTGCATTGAATTGCTGCACGGTGGCAGTGGCAGTGTTGTGCACTGTGCTTGTCCAGTCCCGAGCACCTCGCTTGCGCCACATGGCAGACAGGCAGTGGTGTGGTACCAACCGTCGAAACAGGTCCTGCAGCAGACGATACAAGCCGCTGTTAGAGCTTGCATATAGGCAAGTTGGCTTCGACTCATAGTGAAACTACTAAAACAGTGCAAAAATATGTGGGACAAGCATAAGAAGGCATCATATGCAGACTTCACCTTTTTGTCAGATGCTAGTTCTTTGTTCTGTTTTCTTATGTCTTGCTAGACATACATTAACCATAAAATATTTATGACCATCTGCTTCAATCATTTAATACAGGTAATCATACAGAAACAATGAACTATAGGAGAGCAATTATATTCCAAGTGCCATGGCACTCCTGCAGCTGCAAAAAGCTGCTGGCAGTGATTGTTTGTAGATGTCAGTAATGATTAGGAACCCTTTATTTTGGTAGTTAAGGGCACCAAGAAGAGGCTTTAGTTAAGTACCCCTACCACTCCATTTGTATATGTGAACCTTGAGACATCTATGGCTCTTTCATTGTTCAATACAGGCAGCAGGCCCATAGCCAGCCAGGGGAGGGGGTGCCTTAGGGCCCCTCCCGAAATTTTGGTTCGGGGGGTAGTGTTGATAACACAGTGGAGTGCTAATAACATAAAATTTAAGCCTATTAATAATGTTACATTTAAAAAGTAATTTATTGTACGTACTGTGATTTTTACCGAAAATAAATTATGAATATAGATGTTTTTTCTCAAATAGTCAAGGCCTTCAGCAAGTGGGCCTTCCAAGAAAGAATTCCTGCCTACGGGCCTGACAGGCAGTGGTCCCACAAGTGTCTGTCGAAGCTTGCAACATCAAGAATGCTGCTGAAATGCTTTACTTGGCCATGACCAATGTCAACAATGCAGTGACGTACGGATAGATGCTGTGTGTGCTATGTTGAGTAGTACTTGATTCATGCTGACAGTGCAATCGAAATGGGACAGACAGACACTGCTCAAATATAAATGCTTGAAAAGCAGCACACACTCAGGGGCTTCTAGTTAGCATGTTATGTTAAAAAGAACAAAACAAGACTATGTAAGAGTAGGACAGCACACAGTGGAGAAAGACAAGATGGCAAGTTGGGCTATTTGATACACATTCATTATGAAGTTTACAGTGATGCTACCGGCGTAGGTCCTTTTGGAGCAGCTTTCGGAGTAGGCAAAACCGCTGCAAGATGTAAAAGCTGCTTTCACTGCAGACTGCCGATAATAGAGCACAATGTGCCGTGCAATGTTTCAACATAATTAAAAATAATAAAACTCTGGACGCTCAGCTCCCTTCTCTGTTGGCGTGCAAATATGCATGAGCCCGGCAATGTCAAAATGCGAGTGCTGAGTCTCATATACCAGTGCTGCAGGTATAAAATTACATATTCATATTAGATTTTCATGCTAAAAATAAAAATATTGCAAGGAGTGACAGCAAGAACATCAGACAACTGTGCTTTTCTCTCTTTTTTTAATGTATGGTAATCTTTTGTATGGCTGTCTCAAGTTGTGATTTGCTTCCAGTCAGAAGGGAATTGCCACTTTCGAATTCACCAAACTTCTTTGGCTATAAACCATTAATTTAGCATTTGTGAGCATCTTCTTCACAGTCCTCCACTCCCATTCCAAAATATCAACCCTTGCACCTCGTTGATTAGGATTTCACAGGTCCAGAAAGGTATGTCCAAGTTACTGAGAGAACCATCAAAACAATAAAAAAAGTGCACATCGATGCACTTTTATTTTAAGAATGAATATGTGAACTCTGCTCTTACTTTGCAGCATAAGACCAGTGTAAAAGATGCCTCTAGCATCATCCTGTCAGTGGCCGTGATGCAGGACCCTCGTGTCTTAGTTCAATAGAAATGTGCAGTTCCAGCACACACCCCTCCCCTCCTTTTTCTTTCCAGTTGCCCTTTCATCTGTTTTGCTGCCATCACTAATACAGCCAATGCACAATTGACGATGCCATCGGTGTACGCAGCTCTGAAGGCACACGAGCAGAGACAAATAATACGAAACTATATGAAGCACTATATCTGCGACATACATGGCGGCATTCCACAAAACTATATTGAGCGCCAAATCCGCGATGTACACGGCAGTGCTCCTCGTACCGTATTAACACGATTGTAAGTCAACCCATTTTGTTGAAATTTGAAATCCAAATTTGAGAGGTCAACTTACAATTGAAACCGAAACTATACCACCAGTCAGGGTATAGTTTGCGATTTGCCATTTTTCAGGTGGGCCGGCCAACAATTTAGTTGACTTACAATTGTCTAAATACGGCATGTGACCATGGTCTCTGATGACGAGATCATTGGTAGCGCCCATATTATTATGAAGGAATGCGCACGGCTGGTAGTGACGTGATAGTGGACAGTGTCCATGCAGTTCTGAAGACATGTGCGGCCTATTGCCATCAAAAGAAAACTACTTGTTGCCGAAACCGCTCCAGAAGGAACGCAGCAATGTAGCTCGCTGTTGCACAGTCATGGATAGCAAGTACGCATTTCTGCAGGCAACTGCGAAAATGCTGTTTGCCACTGCCGCTGTGATACAAACGGGCCGCACAGTTCGACAGTATGCGCGCCGAGAAAAAAAAAAAACGTAACTAGTTTGTTGCAGTCGCTGTGAATGGACCCTGTGTCATTAACAATGCTATCATAGTCCGCGTCCCTGCTTTTCTAAAAAGAGAATTGACCAAAGCGTTCAATGGCTGGAAGCTCACGCAATTTTCGCTTTTTCCTGTCACACATTTGCAGCGATTCAGACCGAACTGGGGTGCAGCTTAATATAAAAAATCGCTGGGTGTTTTGCTTCCCAGGACGAGAGAGTAACGCTGAGTTATCTGAATTTAGTACCTAGAGTCCATGCCATGTCGATGGGGGTTGTCGCGGATCTGCAGTTTTGTTCCTGAAAGCCTGTGCATACCCTTGGGCGTAGGGTCGGCGCAGATTCCTTAAATTTTGGGGGAATGTATCAGGATGTAGAAGCTACAGCCCTTTGGTGTAGTTTGGCACAGCGGTAGCATCACTGGAAGTAACAGACTGAAGTTGATTGATTTCTGGGGTTTCACGTCCCAAAACCATGATACGGTAATGAGAGACGCTGTAGCGGAGGGCTCAGGAAACATCGACCACCTGTGGTTCTTCAATGTGCACTGAAATCGCATAGCGCACGGGCCACAACATTTCGCCTCCATTGAAATGCATCCACTGTGGCTGGGATTTGATGCCATGACCTTTGGATCAGCAGCTGAGTGCCATAGCTGCTAGACTACCGTGGTGGGGCTAATAGCTTGAAGTGCACAAAGACAAGGACAAAGTGCTGTTCTGTCAACTTTCTTTGTCCGTGTTTTCATGCACTTCAAACTATTATACTTCATAATGAGAGAGAAGATTCGTACAAGCCTCTTCCCTCTCCCCTGCATGCTGCTTTATCCATGCATAGTATTTTTTTTATATACACTGAAATACACATGAAGTTTGCGTAAAATATGGCTACATAAAACCTGCTTCTCTAAGGTGCTTAACTCTCCATCTACACATTAAGTCATCCCGTGTTCATATGATTTCCTGAAAGCTGCATGCAAGCACATTGCACAGCAATGCCTCATTTCACTAATTAAAGAGGGCTCAACCATATTGCAGAACTCTGCAGCTGGTACAGCCAACATGCCTTTTATTTAAGAGTAAGTAAAACCCTGCTTAACACAGTAACAAAAAAAAAACAGTGATTAAGTTATACTGAAACTTCATGAAAAATTGGGCTTTTATACAAAATATGATAGCTGAATAATTCTTTTTACGTGGAAATGCCTCAGGAATGTACGGGCAGTATGAAAAGAACTTAACTTTTTTAGAACCTGTTAACTGGCAAAGATTGCTCGATGATACATTGTCAAAGCCTGGCGGCCGTACATCATGCACACAGCCAAAAGAAAATAGGTAATAACTAAAGGAATTGTGGACATTTCTGCAAAAACCTATCAGCTCCAATTTCTTTCACTAGGAATCCATTCATAATTTTAAAAAAGTTCAAAATTGTGGAATATCTAGAAAAAAACAGTGACATCTTTATTCATGCCGCTCAGTGTTGTTTGCAAGATACTAGCCCAGTTGGCAACATCAGTTTCCTGAGTGAGTGTGATCTTTTGCATGATAAATGAGAGCCCACATGATTTAGTAGTGCTGTACTTGCTTTATTGTACCATGCCCTCGATTGTAACGTGCACCCATTTCCCACGATGAAAAAAAAGAAAAGTGAAACATCGATTGTAATGCACACCCATTTTTCGTGACACCCATGTGTCACGAAACTTGGACACACAGCGCCACATGCTTGTCATGCATGTGGCGCTGCATGGCCAAGGCACGCATAGGTACACTGACTTTCCCTCGACTCTCCTGCTCACAACTTCTGAAATGTCGACCACAGAACCTGTTCCTGTTGAGAAGGAGCCTCCCACACCCGAAAGCGTTGCTAGAGACAATGATGCATCATGCGCGGTAACCATTGTTGCAGTCATCTGCACACGTAGGAAAGGAGAGACTCCGTAGAAAAAAAAATTCTGTTTTAATAATTTCTACTCTGTTTCTGGAGAAACCACTGCACACTGGGACACTTTGAAAGGTACGGGGGGAGTGGTGAAGGACGGTAGACAGTCCTTTTAATAATCAACCTCCTCACATTCATAAAACCAAATGCTGTACTCGCGTAATGAATGCACTCGCATAATAAAAACAACACTAACTTTGAACCCCTGCAACCCCGCGAACGGTCGCGTTATGGCTTTACCACTTCACTTGATCCGCGGTGACTTGAAGACGTTCGGAGCGCTGATTCCTAACTCCTGTGTCCCGATAAAACTGCTGCACAGTTGCCGGGTGCAGCAGCATGCAACATCATTTACTCGCAGTGCTGCATTCCTCCGTGCTATCGTAGTTCCCTCTGCTGCGTACTGCCATGCGTGCTGCGCAGGCTGGCGGAGTTAAGCCTAAGCATGGTTGGGGCGTGGGCTCCGAGATTGCCACGATGCAATCTCGAATGTCAAGCAGCGCGCACAACTGGGAGGCTCGGGGCTCAGCGTGGATATGAGGGAGAAATGCAATGATGAGCAGTTTTCCTTGCAGTGATGGGGAAAATCTATTCTCCCATGACAGCCATCTGCAAACGCTATCTGAAGCTTGTACGGCTGGGTGTCTCTGAGACTGTATCAGTGACATAGCACCTTCAGTTGGCCGCAAGACAGCCAAGCCGGTGCGGCGAGTATCATCAGCCTACGCATCATGCGCGTCGTTAAGTGTAGGACCGGCGGCGACACAGAAACTACAGAAACTATGCGTGCCAAAGACTGCCGTGCCACTAGTTCGTTTTTTCGCCGGTGAGCGTTCGACAGCGCCCGAACTACGTGGGAGGCGGCCATTTTGATGCCAACAGGAATATGGTAACGGGGTCATTCGTTCTCACTCGATTTTAATGCGCATACAATTTTTGGACCTGTCTTTTGGAAAAAAAGGTGCACGTTACGTTCGAGTAAATACGGTATGCCTTCTATTGCTACAGATGTATGTCACTTGACACGTGTTGAGAACAAAACCACCAGAGTAGGCATTGATGTACTGCACAGACAGCGCAAAATACGGAACTACACCAGCTGTGGAGTGGACAACATGACACATGTGGCTGTTCACATGTGTGCTCTTCATCTCCCCTGCTCTGGTGGTGAAGTTTGAATGTAACCCCCCAGTCTTCCTTTGCAGTAGAAGTGAAAGACAGAATAAAATTTCATTGTGAGCAAGTGCCGTGTATGCTCCATGTACCGTATTTATCCGCATAATTTGCGCCCTTGCATAATTTACGCACCCCTGATATTTAGCCAGATCTACAAAAAAAATATTCCTTGCATATTTTGCGCTCCCCGTCCCACCTGAGCCAGCTCGCCGGCGCGTGTGCACGGACAGACTTTGGACAGCCACGCGGCCGCGCACCTCGCTGCGCAGGCGAGCGCAGTCATACGCAAAACGGACTGCAAGTGCGATGTCCCTTTTTCAGATTCTTTTCTCCAGAAGCCCCCGGAGCCCAAAGTACGGTCGCTAGAATAAAAGCACGCGAGGGGGGCGTCGAAAACAGCTGAAGCAGAGACCAAATGAGCCCTGCCCATCTCCGTCGATCGGAGGGCGCATGTGATAACATCACTCCAATTGGGACTCCTGCCGTTGATGCGGAGAGGAAACGCCCTGTCCTTCTTTAACGAGCATGAAAAGACGCGAGTGGGGGGAGGGGGTCGTCTGCTGAGATAGCGCTGGCGCGCCCGCTATCTCGGCAGGCATCAGCGGGCAGCTGGTAAACCCTTCTACGTGCTGCGCTCCCAACACAAAGAGACTGCGAAAAGTGTCCCTGGAGCAGCCGTATTCTCTTACACCAGTGTTTTGGTGTGTTACATGAGATTGTATCCAAAAGAGTTACCATATACCGTGCGCTTTACATTACACGTTATTTCGAATGTGTTCGCGAAATCTCCGCGTAATTTGCACACCCCCTTTTCGGTGCTCCAAAATCCCGTAAGAAAGTGCGCAAATTATGTGAGTAAATACGGTATGTGGTCTTCATATTCCAGGTAGCCGAGGGCCTTCGCCATCCCTTGTGCTCATTCAACCAGGCTGTGCTGATTATTTGGGCCTCAGTATGATAGTTTGGCTGCCCACAGGTCCTCAGTTAGTGTCGTGGTACTAGGGTTTTGTATGCATCCCCATACCATGTGGAATAGGGTATCTGGGACATCACTGTGCTTGCAGATGTACAAGTGTTCAGTGGGCGAGATGCGATGAAATAGGATGCAATGAACGTTAAGTGCTGGTTTGAGATTTCCCTTAGTTAGGCTGGGTTGAGATGGTAAGTTTTTCTGTCTACCCTGTAGTGCTGCAAAATATGACGGTATTTTTGGGGAATGTCACCTTTCTTCCCTAGTGCACCTTAAGGGAAGGCCTGGTGAACATTATCCAAATGGAAGCATCAGCTGCTTCATTTCGCATCAGGGACTCATGCCCCAGAGTCCAAATAATGTAAAGTTCTGGTAGGTGCTTTTTTGTCATATTTGTAAGCATTTCTAAGGCTTGCCTGGAAATTCTCCCTTTCCAAAAATTTTGCAAGCTGCTTGGTTGTCCATACTGCTTCCTACACACAGGCCGAGCTAGCCAAGGCTGTTGCTTCAGCTGTTTGATTTCTCTTGTTAAAATGCCATCTGCCATTCTCTCTTTGCCTCTGCTGTCAAATTTGGTTTGAATTATATTGTGGATAAAAATGCTTCATTGCATTGAAGTTGATAATACGTGGTGTTCATTGAACACGAGGTTACGAAAAGCCAAATACTTCATTAAACTGATAATTTTATCATGCCAAGTTATCATGAACCCACGACTGTTTTCTTTTTTCTTTTTTGGATCAGAACTCTTTTTTGCATAATGCACTGGAGCCGAGTCTTACTGAAACACATACTTCCTTCCAGCAATTACCTTGTCATTCCAAAGCTTCACAGCTGTTTTCAACAATTTGATACATATGAAAACAAGCATCTGTCTGGTTTCTAATCTCTCAAAAAGCAAACATGTGATACTAGCTCATTTATTGTATAGAGGAGTGCAATTTCAACTGCTCACAGGTGGGCATTTGTACATATATGAACACTGTCACCGTATATGAACAATCCTACTGTGCCTGCATGTTTCCTTTCTTGGTGCACATATTCTAAACCTCAAACATATTTAATGTAGCCAATACTTTATTAATGTAACTTCCTCTGTCAATTTTTATTACTTATAAACAATGCACCTATACCCACAGAAAGTATGTTTTGTCACGCTATAGTCAACAAAGAGTTAAATCATTTTTGCGGCAGGTCATTCAAGATTTTAAACATGCAATGAAAAAATACGGACTCAAGCATTAAGGCAAAAAAGAAATCTAATTTCAAAGGTTTAAATTGACAAGTTCAAGAGCGTACCGCATCCATCCAAGTCAGTTGGCAGGCAATGTGTTCTTCATCCAAGTCCTGCAACCAAAGGGGACCTCCAACAACCTGGGCCCTGGCTTGTGCTCCCGGCCAACTGCTTCCAAATACTACATTCCAAGGTGGTGGCTTGAAGAATGGCCCATCTAACCCATGCAACCAAGCAGCACACACCTTCCTATTAGAGCATTTCCCTTTTTGGAGAAAAAACGTTTTAGAAGTAATTTCTGTCTGCTAATAACTATAAAATGCAATGGCAGACCCACAACTTATTGTCTCTGCAGTTTCCCTTCAACATTATATGTTTGGTAAGAGTGATTCGTGCCTACCGAGAATATGCACTAAAAGCTGCAGCATTAAGTATATCAAACGTGTTCCAGAAACAAAAATAGCAGAGGTAACTACACAATCTGACAATGCTGTATATCACAGGGGTACAAGAAATCTAAGAATAATTTCTGGGGTTTTATGTGCCAAGACCACGATATTATAAGGCATAACCGATAGTGCTTTGAAGTAATTTTGACAACCTGGGATTCTCCAACATGCACCTAAATCTTAAGTACACAGGTGTTTTTTGCCTTTCGCCCCATCAAAATGCAGTCGCTGTGGGCAGGATTCACAACAAGGCTTTCACAGAAGCAATACAGCGTTGTTTTCAACAAAGTTAGCATTTCACTTGTGAGCAATTTAACTGGGAATCATCCATTACAATTACACTGTCGCAAAGCATACTATCAAACAAGCAACAAAAATATGCAAATTTATTTCACGTAATAAAGCACCCACTAACCTTGTACTGACATTTCATTGCTATGGAAGACGCTCCTCAAATATAATTTTTCTTAACATCTTGGCCTAGAACTCTGAAATTTCTACCACTAGTAGAGTTTGTGATGCTGATTTCAAAACTGTAATTGCATGTCAGAACTGTCCATATGTTGCGCACAAACTTTCAGCCATTTGAAATTGTCAGATCTTCATGAAATTTTGTACAGAGTATCTCTGGATGACATAAATGTTGATATCTATGCAGAATTTCGGATATCTGTTACAGAATTTTTGTATGGTAATCTGAAATGACAGTAAGAAAAATGTGGAGTATAAAAAGTGTACCTCTAGTTTTTTTAATGGAAATGTGTAAATTGTACCATGTTATTTCTATATTTTAGGTAGTTTTCAGCATGCTACTGCCCAGGGGCAGCAAGATGAGCCATATTAGGATGCTGTGTGAAAATTTTTATTAAACTAAAAGTGTCCGTAAAAGACCCTATATTTTGTTGTAACAGCTATTCTAACTCAAGAACCATTGTAGCTACAATAAATGTACTTACAGCATTGAAATCAGCATCACAAGCTCTACTAGTGGTAAAAATTTCTGAGTTCTAGGCTAAGAAATAAAGTTTTTTTTGAGGACAGTCTTCTCTTAAAGACACTGAAGAGAGAGTGAATCAGTTGTGACAGACAGATTAATCTTTCAAAAGTCTATTGTCATTCACTTCACCACCACAGTTTCAGTATTATAAGATGAAAACGAAGGTTCAAGTCTCATTTTTGAATTTTGTGCTGAAACCTAGGCACCTAAACACAAACGTGACATCATGAATTCCAAAGTATTTTTTTTTTTTTGTATATTGGCCCCACTGGCTCCATGAAATTTGATGAAACTTGCTACGTTAAGTCCCTGGCCACCCCACAACACAATGTGGCTCATCTTTAGTGGAAAATTTATGCTCTATAAAAGGCGCCTTCGAAATTATGATGTCACGGCAAGTTGGTGCAGAAAAGTGAAGGTGGAGTTGCCCCCTGTAATTGCTAATTGTGCACTTTCCCACTTACTCAGCATTCTTTAGTGGCAAGAGTGGTGCTGTTGGTATTGTCGGGACAACATGAGACTTAGTGGGGTATGGGCTCAGAAGGGAGCCAGGAGAGAACAAGGAGGGTTATAACAGCATGAACTGAGGCAATGAATTTCGGACAAAAGAAGTATTTTTTTACATATTTTACGCTTGTATGGGTTGTGCACGTGACATTTTGGTGGAAGCAGTGGGATCGATGAGATGACACACCCGAATGACAACCTGGTGAGCACTGCTCTTCAGGAGGTTTTAGAAGCTATGATTGGAAGTGGTAGGTGACGATGTGGCAAATTAATGCTACCGTATCAGGCGAACAGAGTCCTTCCGCTGCAGCTGGGTCTAACGTTGCTGAGGCGTATCATCACCAAGCATGTAAGAAGCAGATTCATGAACGCGACGAGCTCGAAGAGAAAGAAGACTCATGTGAGGAGTTTGCAGGTGAACAGGATATGAGCGACAAGCTTCGCGGTAGAAATGATCCTTGTGAAGAGTTTGAAGTCAAAGAGGACGTACGTGATGACCTTGTATGGAAAAAAAAAGAGCATGAAGAGCCGTGCCGGGATTCTATTGGGTGCTATGGTTTAAGCAAGTCTGGCACATGCCCATGATGAAGAGGTCGAAGGAACAAAAGCAAAACTACAAGATCAATTTGTTGAAGGACATCTGGGGAGCCTGACGGTTGCTGCTTCTGTTGACTTTTCGTTGAAGCGGACAACACCCATAACGGTATTACATTGAGATACTTCAGTGGCCATTTACTCTATGCTCCGACGTCAGCGAAACTTGAAGCGAGAATCAAAAGCCCAAAATCCCCCTTTTTTCGAGAATTAGAATGAATGATCTGAATGTCAAGGCCTATACAACCGCTATGATGAACACCAAGATGGAGGCACCTGGTGTTGAAATACCGCCGGACGCAGGGGCAATAACTGCGAGATACAGTTACGTCAACCTTTCTACCGGCAAAGTTAGACGCACACCAAAGCTGAAGCCTGGTGAAACATTCCTGAAAAAACGTCCGATAACAAGCAAGAATTCTCAGTAACAGGCTAAGACTCCGAAATGTGTCACTGAAGATGCAGCGCCATCGACTAGCCTCATTACGTTGCTCAAAGACACAGAGACGGCACCACAAGCCCTGGGGGGCATGATCAACTACAAATGCAAGGGTACGGATGACAGGTTCTCCATCACCAAGTGCCAGTTCCCCTAAACAACCTGCATTTTGAGGAAGGAGACCATACACCACCGAAAGGACCGTCCGCTACGTCACTACAACAGTGTGTGACGTTGTGTAAGACCACCACTTTAACTGACCCTCGCAAACAGTGTTTAGCTTGAGCCACATTCTTCTCCCTTCCCCTCCACAGTATAGTTACTGAACACGTTGCCAACACAGTATTGTGAAAGGGTAATTTAGCAATACATAAAAAATCGTTTTCCTCCTTATTGGCCCTTTAATTATCTGAATAACCCAATTGAATTTCAACAAGAAAGTCATAAAAATTCATGATTTCCTTCATTATACTGAAACTTTGTGAAATTGAAATGACGCCTTTATGCAAAGTGTTGTCACTGAATGATTTTTTTTTCTTAGATGGAAATACCACAACAATGTTCGAACAATACTGCAATTTAAATAAAAAAAAATGACTCCAGTAATGTTCATTCTGGCAGCCACGGCTTCATAGCATGCCACTGAAGTCCACACAGTTGCAGTATTACAGGTTTTATGTCCCAAAACCAGCTACAGTTAAACCTGGATATAATGAAATTGACAAATTCCCGAAAACCTTCGTTATAGAGAGGATTTCGTTATATGCAGGTTCAGCACGAAAATTCAAAAAGGAAAGGTTTAAGTAAGCAAAAAGGTAACAGACGGGAGAGCTCACCCGAAACATTTATTTTGGGTGAGAAAACATTTACAGCTGAGACCACTTATAAATATAACCGTTTACAGTGAAGGACAGACAGATATGTTTGGACAGACAGATATGTTTTTTTCTAATCCCCATTTACAATGCCATAGAACTCAATGTATATGCATACTGCTTAATGTAAAGGAGGAGGAGGAGAATATGTATGCTAATATTACTTTTATGTAGTATTTCTGCTGTTTTGTTAGCTCGCGTGCTGAGTTTTATACCTTAAGTTGACTATGGACCCGGGACTAGCCAATGGCTATGGGTCCAGCAATGCTTTTGTGTTTGTAAAAGATATGTTGAAAATAATGAATGAATGAATGAATGAAAGAAAGTGGGGACTTTATTGGCAGGAGCAGCCTGCAGGCGTGTGTCTGAACAATGGCATTTCATCTCGCTTTGCAAGAATGCTGTGCTTGATGGCCTCATAGCCTTGGCTCTGCTGCATGGAACTGGTAAAACAGAATGTAGGGACATCGCCAGTTGCAATGCAAACATGGCAGAGTGGCTGCTTTTGGTAGGCGCTTTGAAAAAAAAAAAAATGTGTGGCTATTGCACCAACTTTTTTTTAATGCCTGAGTATATGTGCCCACCTTGAGGATTAGCGATGCATGTCTATGAAGCTCAGTGCTAAACGATAACAAAGCACCAAGAGTTAGTGGGGCATGTGTCAAATTGGGTGATGAATGACCCAGATAAGACTAGGTGACAGGCATTGCAACTATAATGTCAGCAGCGCAGCCCATGCAGTGTCAACTCACACAGGTGCACAGCAAATGGCTTTAGAAGCTGACATAACTCAGTACTCAGAGAGGTGCGTTCATCTCTGTACCAGTGTGTGAGGGAATGCTACCTGCTGGGACAGGGCGTGTGGTGACAAGGGTTGCCCCTGGTGACGGAAAGCAATGGGGAGACAGAACAAAATGGGACTGGAAGATGGAGTTGGGACAGAGCACGCAAAGGTTGTGCAGAAGAAAGTCTGAGAACTAGACCTAGCACGAGTGTCATCATGACGAATGTGGCATCATCCAGAATAAAGCCCACAGAAATTCCATGACTGAATTCATGCAGTTTACGCTACAGCAGATTAATGGCACAACTATTGAATGTGACTGCACCACAACAAGCTGCAGCAGGC
Organism: Hyalomma asiaticum; assembly: GCA_013339685.2. Classification (NCBI taxonomy): domain Eukaryota; kingdom Metazoa; phylum Arthropoda; class Arachnida; order Ixodida; family Ixodidae; genus Hyalomma; species Hyalomma asiaticum. Next base: position 207,053,957 of record CM023481.1, read on the forward strand.
GTTAATGGACATATCGTTCCTGTCAGCGATGAGCACAAAGTGGCATTTGTTTGTCCACCAGCCACCCAGATGCTGGTGACCGTGACATCATCCACTGCGACCCAAATGCCAAGATTCAAGGATTTTTCTGATGCACAGGCACTGGAGAAGTTCCTCAGCAAGGTTGATTTTTACTTACTTAACAGCATAAGTACCTCCAGTGAACAGGGTTGTCCACATTGTTGCCTAGATGCTTGACAGCAGTGCGAAAATGCGGTATCACTCATGGGACCCTTCAACATATGGGATGCCCTTGCTGGAGCTGTTTTGAGGGGAATTTGCATCAGTAGGAAGAAGTGGCTTGAACAAGAGCTGGAGGCATGAATTCAACGCCTAAATAGTATCATTCTCAAGCAACTTGTTCCAAGGAACCTTGCCCCTGCTCCACAGAACCGAGTCACTGGAGATGCGACTTTCTGTGACCTTATCGAACTGGGCCTAGTGTAAGCCTACTCATTCCATTGGTGATAGAGGCATCAACTTCGATGGGCTTGAAGAAAAGGTGTCTGGTCCAGACTTTTTGCCTTGGTTCAGGGGTGGTTACAGTGTACCACATGGCCGAAGTGCAAAATAAACTGGGTAGAAAGGTCTCGAAGGCAGAGATTTCTTTGCATATCTGACATGTGCAGAGATGCAGTACTGGGTAAAAGACCTCCTCACTGTAACTGAAATTTCCGTACATGTTGCTGATAAAAGCTGGACAACAGGCACAGAGCCGCACTTGCTGATTCTTTTGTTAAGGAGCACAAATATTCAGTTGCTGGACCGCATTAGAATGACACCTACTACCTTGAGAGGCTCTTTGAACATGCACCTGACAGTGTAACAGCCTGCGGCACGGATTTAGAAATAGAGAAAAATGCAGCGGTGGGCAACTGCATAAGGCAGCTGTTCTCGGATTACCAAGGACTTTTTACTACGATGCCAGCATGAACCAACGTCATTGAGCATGCTAAAGTGAATGCTTGGGCGAGTTGGTATGACATACAAAAATATTACGAACAGCACAATAGATCCAGGACTAGTGAAACAAAGACACAAATAATGTGCTGACTTACAACAAGATTTGTCGCAACTGCACAAGATATACATGCGCAGTCAATAACAAAAGAAAGAACTAATGATAAAAAGTTGATGCAACAGGTAGTCTTAAAACAACATCACTGTGTCTGACCAAAACTGTGTGCGGAAATGTCCAAAGTCAGAGAGGAGATTTAGGTTTGTTATTGCAACGTTTTCAGAACATCTTTTGTAGCGCAAATTGACACATGGATGTAGGACACAAATATACACACAGCACTAACTTCTGCTTTACAGAAAAGCAGCTATGAAAGTGGCGCAATTTCTGAGAATAAAAATTGTTGTTGATTGATTTGTGGGGTTTAACGTCCCAAAACCAGCTCTGATTATGAGAGACGCCGTAGTGGAGGTCTCCGGAAATTTCGACCACCTGGGGTTCTTTAACGTGCACTGACATTGCACAGCACATGGGCCTCAACATTTCGCCTCCATCAAAATGCAGCCGCCGCGGCCGGGATTTGATACCGTGACCTTCGGATCTGCAGCCGAGTGCCATAACAACTAGACCACCGTGGGGGGGCTAAAAATTGTTGGAAGTTAGCGCTGTGTGTGTGTGATGTTCTATGTCCATGTGCAAATTTACGTTACAACAAATTTTCCAAACTCAAGGGTTAGGGAAATCAATTTCCTTTTGGATAAGGCTATCAAAGGCTTGCTAACACACAGCCTAGCCTAGCCATCTCCAAACCTCAACGATTTCCAACATCAGCAGGTTCCAGTGACCCTGCTGATGATTTCAGTTGTCCAGCATGCCACAGAAGCTAAACCCCACTGCTGTGGATGCAAAACTATGACCCATTAATGGCAAAGAGCAGGAGATTATTTACTCTTGCTTAAGGAAGCTGTTGGACCGTAGCCTAAGCCAGTGCAGCTGGATCTAATGGTGAAAAAGCACTCCTGTCCTGGTCTGCTGGCCTTACCGGACAAGAGGTCCCCTTGGCTCTACCAGACAGACTGGTTGTTGGTGTAACTTGGGGCCGCACAACGCACTACCTTTGAACTTTCTCAGATGCTGTTCTAGATTTCTGTGCAACAGCAGGACATGGAAAAAGCTGACTGTATCTGCTATTAGGACGCATTTGAATTCTCAAGGAAATTGCTTGGTGTGGCAGGGAGGCCAGTGATGTTCATGGCACTAAAGGACGCGGTCCTTCAAGACATCAATCACAAGTATGCTGTGGCCTTTTTAGACACTATGCTTGTATAGTCTACACAGTTGAAATTATTTTCAGCATGTTCTAGATGTCCTGGAGCGCATTAAGGCTGCTGGGTTGACCACAAATCCGGACAATATGCAGCACTGTTTGCAGTCTCTCAAGTTCCTGGGCCACGTCCTATTTCCCAGTCAATGCAGGCAAGACCCTAAAGAAGTACGTAAAGTTGCCGACTGTCCCCTATCGACCAATACTAGCAACTACAGGCATTCCTTGGACTAGTGGGCTACCACAGGGGCTTTACCACAAAGTCTTAGTGTTTACCGCACAGACACCGAAGACTGGGACTGAAGACCGAGAAGGGTTTCTTGCATCCAAGAAACAGCCATCTCTAAGCAAACACCTGTAAGCACTGCCACTGGCTATACAGCAGCTTTATTGCGCTGTGGTGGGGAAGTGAAGATACTGTGGGCACCATCTACAAAGAAGGGTGACCAAGAACCCCGTCATTCTGCTCTTCATGCCTTTTTGGCTGAACAACAGGACCACTTGGCTGCAGCTATGCAGTTTTTACAACAGCACCAGCAGGCTTCTTGAAAAGCCCAGAGGAGGCATTATGTCAGCATCCCCAACTAGCACCATTAAATGAAGGTAATTTGGTTCTTCTGACACCCCTATACTCAGTGCGTGTCACCCCAGAGAATGCCTCAAGAATGCCTAAAGAAGTGCCACTTCCAGGATGGGGAATATGGTGACAAGGAGACTCCTGGTGACGAGAAGTGACAGGGCAACAAGGGGACATAGTTAGGGCAGTGTGTCAAGGTCGTGTAGAAGAAATTGTAAGAAGCTATGCCTAGCAACAGTGTTGTCATGAAGAATGTTTGGAAGAACAGCCAGAGGCAAACTGGTGTGAAGAGAGTGGGTATAATTATGCAAGCAATAAAGTCTGATATTGAAAAAAGTACATTCGCGTGATACAGGGGTCCACTCTGTGGAATGATGGTAGATTCCTTTTGTGTTTAGTTAGCCTGAAACATAGGGGTCTAGCCGGTACACAGATGCTGCCCTTACTTGAGAAAGTCATTCCTACATATACCTGTCCCACTCAAAATGAACTTTCACTTAAAACAAACAATACCCATGCCACAATGGAAGTATATATTATTTCAATGGCACAAAGTCGCACTTACGATGACCATCTCTCAGTCCTGCCAATCGGTTACAGTGAACAGACCCGGCGCTCCAACAACTGCATGAGACACCACTTTTGACCACCGATAAGCCAGCAGTGAGGTTCCCAAGATCCCCATTGTTAGACACGTTCCCAGCCTCTGCAACCATCTTTCAATACGCACCCCTCTGTCCTTTAACCCCCTGCTGCTCCGAGCACCCCACCTCACCAGACGAGGCCCATGTTTTTTCTCTGCCCCCGATCTTTTGAGGGCCGGTCATCTGATCAGTCTCCTCTGTTTTTTGACTGCTGGTCTTGTTACATTAGCACGACATCGTTAACGTTGTCGGCCTAGTGTGACCAGACCATATACAGTAAAACCTCATTATAATGAAATTGAAGGGGGAGCAGTAATTACTTCGTTATAACCATTAGTTCGTTATAACCAATATCAATTTCATCTATAGGAATTTCAGGGGGTATTACGATTGTTTCGTTATATCCAATAGTTCGTTATATCCGGGTTCGTTATAACGAGGTTCTACTGTACCAACATTGTTGGCTGCTGACTTGTCTTCGATCATCTGCGTCTTGTCTGGATTGGTGTCATTTCACTCCAGTGCACGTGCTTGTGCGGCTTCAACGACTCTGATAATTCGCGATTTGTTCCTTGTGACAGCAGTTTTCACTCTTCGATACGTGTGTGGTGGGTGCACGGAGCGGAGTGCGGACTGCGCAAGAACAGGCCCCAGATTGTCTGACAAACAGCCAGTGCCACAGCGCAAGCCTCTGACCTTGGCCCCTCTGCACACGCAGGCCATTTTCCCAGGTCTCAAGTGCGAGTTGCACGTTACGTGGACCTCTCAAGTGAGCTACCCAAGCTAGCTTCTTCTTGCGTGTTGGCTGCCCATAAGCGTATGCTTTCAAGGTCACCTCCCGCCATTCTCACAACTCTGCTCTCCTCTCTTCTCTCTTTATTGCACCTCCTTGCCTCCTTCGCCGCTCTTCGACACTTGACACCAGCTCTAATTCAGAAGTTTCTTTTTCTGGCCTAGTAAAGTGCGCATCACAGAACTTCTGTGAACAAATATGGATGGCAGCGACCGAAGCGTGCCCTTCATAATTGGCAAATCAAAGAAGCCACGCTGCTTTCGGGGCTACCGTATTTACCCGCATAATTTGCGCCCTCGCATAATTTGCGCACCCCCTGATATTTAGCCAGCTTTACAAAAAAAAAAAAATTCCTCGCATATTTTGCGCTCCCCATCCCGCCCGAGCCAGCTCGCCGGCGCGCGCACACTGACAGAGTTTGGACAGCCACGCAGCCACGCTCCTCGCTGCGCAGGCGAGTGCAGTCATACACAAAAGGGGCTGCGAGTGCTATGTCCCTTTTTCCGATTCTTCTCTGGGGAAGCCCCCGGAGCCCAAAGCACGATCGCTAGAATAAAAGCACGCGAGTGGGGATGACGAAAATGGCTGAAGCAGAGCTCAAACGAGCCAGGCCCATATCCCTTGGTCGGAGGGCGCGTGCAATAACATCACCCCGATCGATCGGGACCCCTGCCTTCGAAGTGGAGAGGAAACGCCCCGCCCGTCTTCAACGAGCATGAAAAGACGCGACGGGGGGGGGGGGGGGGGGTCGCTCGTCTGCCGAGATAGCGCTGACGCGCACGCTATCTCGGCAGCCATCAGTGGGCGGCTCGTAAACCCTTCTACGTGCTGCGCTCTCAAAGCAGAGACTGCGAAGAAAAGCATCCCTGGAGCAGCCGTATTCTTACACCAGCGTTTTGTTGTGTTACATGTGATCGTGATCGTATCCAAATGAGTTACCATATACCGCGCACGTTACATCACACATTATTTCGAATGTGTTCGCGAAATCTCCGTGTAATTTGCACACCCCCCTTTCGGAGCTCTAAAATCCTGAAGAAAAGTGCGCAAATTACGCGAGTAAATACGGTATGTGCCTGTAAGCACAGCATGGATGACAAGCGACTTATTCGCAGAGTGCCTGAGTGAGTTTGACCATAAAATGCACAAGCAAGGCAGGCGCGTGAGTGCTGCTCATGGTAGACAACTACTCCGCACACTACATATAAGCCTCTCTTGCAAGCATTGACCCTGCTTTTCCTGCAACCCAATACAACGTCCCTGTATTCAGCTGATGTGATGGTGAAGGCTGTGTGGGCAGAGGTGACGACTACGCAACACTGTATCATCAAGCCCGGCTTCGCTAACGTCGGACCTGATGCGGAGCCTGAAGCTTCCAAAGAGGACCACTCTGGCAGCGATTAGTGGCAGCGCATCGTCGGCTGTGGTATGGGTGGGATGATACTTGGATGATATCTGCTGGAATGATCTTGTTCCGGCCGGTGATGATGCCCACACTGCGGAGCTGTGCACGTATGGGGGCATTGTGAATGAAGTGTGCAGCAAGAGTGATTTGGAGGACTATGACGACAATGATGACGAAACCTTGGATCCAGTGCCCACAAGCGTGCCTGAAGCAATCGGCTACATTGATACCCTCAGGCAGCTTGTCTATGCCAAGGGCCTCGGCGAAGAGCACACTGCTGCTTTAAATAAGCTAGAGACCATCCCCATCGCATCTGCACTGCAGAAACAGGGGTGCATTACAGACTTTTTTGAAAACAAATAAATTTTGTCTTTTCACTTGTAACTTTTTCAAAGCTGTGTTTCATTTACTATGAAATTTGGGATCCAACAAACTGATGCCATTTTATGCTCAGGTTCATTATAAACGGGCCTGTACATGCTACTCTGAAATCTAGGTTCAGCTGTGCAACTTAATAATTTCTGAGGTTCCACGTCCCAAAACCATAAGATTCTGAGATGCTGTAGTGGAGGGCTCCGGAAATTTCGACCACGTGAGGTTGTTTAATGTGCACTGACATCGCATCATACACTGGCCTTAACATTTTTCCTTCATCGAAATACAGCCACGGTGGCCGGGGTTCAATCCTGCGACCTTTGGATCAGCAGCAGAGTGCCAACGCCACTAGACCACTGTGGCAGGGCTACACTGTAATGAAACTCTTGCAATGACAAAGTACTGAACCTTTTGTAACCTAATTTCCCCAGAACAGCATGTATTTTTAACCTCAATGTAAAATAGAGTGAGAAGGGTGTTTACGTCACTTCAGTGTAACAAGGCTTCATTGCTGCTACAACGGCTGACTGAGGTAATAAACAAACTATTGTAGGCACCAGTAGCCAAACACTTCAATTACAAGATGTTGTTTGAATCGATGAAAAAATCGCAAAATGTTGTTTGTAATTTTAAATTTCCTTGCTGGGTGAGTTAGTTCCATTTGCTTTTTCAGTGAAAATAAGTGAACTAATGCCCACCATATAGTTGATGAGGTTTTACGTGCCAAAATCACGATATCAATTATTAGGCATGTCCTGTAGTGGAGGGCTTTGGAGTAATTTTGACACTAGAGTTCTTTAAGAACTAATGCCCATGGCCACCATGCTACAGAATTTGGAACTAATCTGTATTTCATTGCTGATACTTGCCCTTTTCTGGATCCCTTGCAACGAACTGCTGTAGTCGGTGCTTAGCTCTCAACTCAAGGTTTGACCCGGGCTCCAGCTGCGCCTGAGCCAGGGCGACCAACTGATGCAGCACTGAGAACTGCGGTGGTTCATAAAGGTCCTCCGGATACATGTCCAGCCATACCAGCAGAGTCTGCACCAATGACCTTAAGATAACAAACACAAATTTTGCCTCACCTCAGCCTTCATCAAATAATAAATAATAATAATGGTAATTTGGGTAAGGAAAGGATGCTATTTTCTGCAGCCCATGTTGGGAGCATGGCTCAGCCTCAATGGGAGCAGGGGAGAGGGAATGAAAAAGTAGGAAGGAGAGGAAAGCCGGGGGGGGGGGTAGTGGAGGGCTCTAGAAATTTAACACCTGGGGTTCTTTAACATGCACTTAAAACACACTGCACATGAGCCTCTAGCATTTTTGCCTGCATTGAAAATCCAACCAATGCCGCCAGGTTTGAACCCGTGTCCTTTGGGTCCACAGACAAGCACCATAACTAGACCACCATCAAATAAGCCTTTAAGAAAAAGTAGCTGACACACTCTCTCTCCTTTTAATGATAAGTGATTCCATGAGCTGTTGGACATGCACGACCACTTGATGATAGAGCTTTTCGACACGCAGTGGGCAGATGGCCATAAGTATGTGCTGTTAAGTGCACCTGGCAGCTCCACCAAGTTGCACGCCCAATCAGCCACCCTGTTAAGATATTGAAGCCTTATAACATAACATGGTTGGCACGGCACCTACTTTGGCGCAACCCACCAGAGCCCTAGTCCACAGAGTTAAGAAAGAATGGGAGAGGGAGTTTTATGGTCAGAATATCTTTGCTCCCAGCAAATCTTTTTGCGGAACTCCTTCAGACGTGTATTTCTCAGAGGCATTCAATACACACCAAGCTGTTTTCAAAACCAAGTTAAAGGGGTGGTTCAGGACCCCTTTAAGAAATTGCACAAGTAATCTCAGCACGAAAGCCCCACCATGGTCAAAATATGCCACTTCTGCCTGTTACATTTTGTGGATGAAGCATGTGAGGAAACATAACATTGTACCAATGTTTTGCCTGACACAAGCAAACAACCCGAAAATGGGGCGCTGCAAACTGCTTGTTAGTAAATTCCAAGAAAACAAAGGCAGTGTTATTTCATGCTCGTCAAAGCTCATCTTCCATAGAACCAGTGACTAATGTTTCAAAACTCCGATATAGAAATGGTAGACACTGTAAAAATGCTAGGCATAATTTTTAATAAGAACATGAGCTAGGATTCTTACGTCAGTTCGGTGATGTCTTACTTAGCTAAGTGCGTTGGTGTGCTAGCACAGTTTCACTCACACCTTCCTATATCAGTAAAATGACTTATCTATAAAACACTGTTCATGTCATATCATAACTACTGCTTCCTGGTATGAGGAAATACCAACTTATCTAATATTAACAAACTACACATACTACGAAAGAAAGTTGCATCATACTGCCAATGTTGATTATGATGCTCACACTGCTGTTATGAAGGTAAGTGTGTAGCCGGTGGAGGATACAGGGTGCGTTGGTATCTCACCGCTGCCACCACTGTTGTGAAGGGGGGGGGGGGAGGGGCTAGCGGAAGATACGGGGTCCGTTGGTATCTAACTGCTGCCTCCAATGTTCTGATGTTAAGCTAGCGGGACGTGGCTAGCGGGCAGGCGGGATCTCCATCGATCAAACAGTGTACGGAATAGCAAGAATTCGCTGTAGGCAAGGTAGGCCACGAGCGTTTAGAAAACAGAACTTTATAGTAAACGGTTAAAGCGGTGAGTACAGAGCCAGCCAGCACGACCCAGTCGGCTGGGGCGACTGCCTCCTAACAAAAGGGCTGCACAGCCTTAAATAGCGTTTCTGTCCAGTGTTCCACGCCCAGTTGCAGATCACTGGAAAAACACCGGCCGCGGTGCTCCCGCGGGCGCTCCTGGCTTGTGCATGTGGGGGATGACAGGATTCTCCGAAAGTCGCGGAGCAAGAGCCCATCTCCGTGCAGCGTCTTTGGTTCGACACACTGCTGGCCTCCGCAGATGGGGTGGCAAGGTCCGCTGAAATGTCGAAAACTTGACCCTCCCGCTGTGACGAAGGGGTCGACGAAATGGCCGTAGTTCTGGCACAACACTGCACACCTTTTTCAACAGTTCGATTATTATTCCAGTGCTCTTTACGAATATTTCTTATGTATTAGGTACAAGAAATCTGTGTATACAGTCGATCCCGGATATATTCAACTTGAAGGGGATTGCGAAGTGGTTCGATAGGACGATAATTTGAAATACCAAATATGCCTATTTGAAGCTCGTCTTAAAACAAGCGCACGTCTCAAATTTGTTCCCCGAGATATTAACAAGCAGTAGAATACCGATTTGCCCACAATACACAACAGATCAGCGTGAAAACAGTTGCATTTTATTTCATACGAAAGAAATATGTAAACTTTTTGTAAGTCACCAAGTTCCTCAAGCCATCCTGGGGCCTTACAGATCAGCAAATGCAGTGTCTTCCATTGCGCCGCAACAGCAGCAAATGACGGCAAACACCGACGCAAGCTCACAGAGTACAAAGTCATTTATCAGCGGCGTAGATGTTCATCACTGGTCAGGTCCGATCCTTTGGCACTGGCAACGTCAGCTACGATCTCAGGATCGATGTGCACTTACATGGACACCGTCAGCGGGTTTTTGCGGTCGCCACTCTGTACAGAGACCAAATTGATAACATTGCTTACGCATTGTATGTCTTAATCACGAGTAAAAGTGCGCTAACGCTGGAGGAGAACACGGCTGAAGCAGAGGTAAAACAACCCGGCCGTCTCCGTCACACGAACAGCGATAACATTGCTCCGCATGCTAGGCCTGTTGTTGCCTGCTTCTCAAGTAGAGAGGAAACTGAGGAAATGCCCAGACCGTCTTTTGTCAGGAGAAAGGCGCCGGTGGGAGATGGGCAGTTGCATGCTATCTCAACAGACGCTCTCCATTTAAAGCAATAATGTCACACAATTTTGAAGGAGAGATAACTTGTGGGATAGATTTGTGTGGACACACACGCATCATCTATGAAATATCAAAGGCTAATATAGCCATAACATACTTAAAATCAATCAATTTAAAATTTTTGATGCGAATAGAAGCAGAGCACAACTAAATTTCCAGGAAGTTTTCATGCTACCCGTAAAACTGGGAGAAACAGTCAAAATTTCCAAGTCTCCCGGGTAATCTGGAAGACATGGCAGGTATACAAATGGCCTTCGAGATCGGTACTGGCCTTCGAGATCGGTACTGCATAGATGACGTAGCTGGCATCGTGCAGCCCCAAATCTCTAAGGGTATGTTTTTGCGAACTACAGGCGGTAGCGCGAGGGCAACTATCGGAATGGCACATTGCATTGATGCAGGTCGACGCTGCCAGTGCAGTCTGCTGGAGCCACAGCTGCTTTTGTATCCATCTCATTTCATCTCTTTTCAAAAATGTTGCTGCGTGTTACGATCTAAAATTAGTGCAGCAGACAAGTTAGTGCGCTGACAAGTGCTGTGCAACCCCCCAAAGCAACGCGACACCGCTTTTTTCTACACCATCGGGTGCAAATATAGATCGCAGCACATCAGACCGTGCTTCAAACATGATCAACTTATGTAAGGAAGAGCGCATTTAAGGGGTTCGGCACTGGTCAAAGTTCAATATATCAAATGCGGCGGTCCATGGGTTTTCAATGTACATGCGTGTCATCCCTATACTTTTGTACTGAATTTTCAAGAAGATTTTTCAACAAAGTTCGATATAGCCAATAATTCAATATATCCGAGTTTGATATATCCGGGATCGACTGTAGTTGCAAAAATTTTTTCCAACTATGTCATCACTGAAAACTAATACCATCGTACACCCATTTCACAACAAGGAATGTTGGCACATTCCATTTTGCCACACTACACATGAACAAATGTTATGTCAACTGCTTGCAGTTATAATGAATAAAATAATTTCCCAAAACATCTCTGCTGAAAGTACAGCTTACGTAGCATACAACAATATTTCTTAATGTGATCACATTCCTTGCGATTATGATTGTACTTCTGGATCTTTTGTAGTTTACTGCAGTTTTGGTTCACCTTGTATTATCGTGTATCATGTGATAGTGCATTTACATGTGTATAAGATGTGACGGTGCCAACATGTGATGCTGAATTTTTAACCGTTTGAACTGCACCATTTTTCTCGGTTGTAATTTTGTCGTAATCCTTATTGTATGCCATGACACCACGTAATCTTGATATTACACTTGTATGCCTTGTGTATGGCGGGGGGCTCAGGTGCTTTCAAGTGAACTTATTTTCATTCTTTTTGCCTGAACACGACTGCATTGTGACAATGTGAACAGGCAGAACTTTAATTTCTTGTTGTGAACTGGGACCAGAGTTCCTCTACTCTTTCTAGAATAAAATTTTTGGTCCTGAGCGGTTTGAATATGCCAACCTAACATATATAAAAGGAAAAAAGAAAACAGACAAGCCAAGGATATCAAGTGGGTAGCATGTTCAATATCTTGTGGAATCACCATGCTGCTGTCCTAAATGACAATATTGTTTCTAGGTGGTCAATTAGCTACAGTAGAGCCTAAGAAACAAAACACAGCAACCTTTCAGAGTCAGCACTGATAATGAGTGCTTTTAGTGCCTCTACTTCCCTCTTGGACACATGGTACCATCCCGTGGCATGACTGTGCTTGACTGCAGCAGCACATCAATCAGCACACAGCCTTCCCATTTGATGATAATGATTTAAGATGTTTAATGGCACAAAGGCTACTATGGCCATAGTGCGCCAGAGCGATGGTAAGTTGGTCAGCTCAGGGTAATGATAATATGATGCATGTGTAATTCTGTGTGATTAAAAACTATGGGGTGAAGAGCAACTCAAGAAATAAAACTGTCCTAAAAGAAAAGTCATTGCTGGAGATAAAATGCATATTTGAGTGTAAAATAGTTTGCACGGTAAAGGCGAAGGAGCACTCGCTAGCCCTTGAATGGGCAAGGGCAGGGAGGTATTTTCTCATCTGTAATATTTAATCAACACCAGCACCTGCCTCATCATGAATGACGCAGGACTGGGTTTAGTCAGATGCTGAGACTACCTTTAAAAAATCCAATAGCCTTAAGAAAGTCGCAAACGTGTTTAAAGGGCACCGATGGTTCATGAGATAAAAACATGGATGGATGCAATGGTGTATGCGACTTGTAGAGGGAACTAAAGTGTTGATCCTCCTGCCAGCACACATGCACATTCTTACGCACCAGTGATCGGAGGGCTCGGTATGGTGCACAGGGTAGTGCAAGCAGGCGGTTATCGACTGAGCCAGCTAAGGCATCGGCTTCCTCATTTCAGGCTATACCACGATGTTAGGTCAAGATGGTTAGGTCAAGTTTCCGACTGTAAACTGCAGATATTTCGCTAACAAGAAAGCTAAGCACAGGATTTTGATGTCTTTTACATGTTCCTAGCGCTCGCACAACGCTCAGAGAGTCACTGAAAATCACTGATATAGGTATGCGCTTCGGGTGTATGTGTTTTACAGCCATGCTTATAGCGTATGCCTAGGCTGTGAATATATTTGAGTGGGGATTTAGCCTGTGGGCATCAGAGAACCCTGGTCGCACTGCAGCAGCAAAGACACCACCTTTAGTTTATGATCCACCCGTGTAGAATTCTGTAGCATTGTATTTGTGTTTTAGGGATAGGAAATGTTGTGCGATTGCTGCTGCTGGTGCACATCTACCGTTTACTTGAGTAAAAGATGTGTCACACTGGATAAGGGAAGTATTCCAAGGCATTGTGATCCGCCTCACGTTATCTGTGTAAGTATCAGACAGCAGTATACGTCTGTCGGAGGCCAGCTTTGCCACTCTTAACGAGGAGGCGGCTGGCAGTGACGGGCGCTTAGTGAACAGTGTTCTGGCAGACTGGTTTTCAAGAATAGTTTTGCAGGGGTGCTCAGAGACTGATGAAACTTTTAGAGCATACATCAGGCTGCAGTACTCTCTCTGATGCGTTAGAGACCACTGGTTGCATTCTACATAAAGGCTTTCCAAGGGACTTGTACGGAATGCACCGGTGGCTAGCCTGAGACCCTGGTGAAGTACAGTATCTAGCTTTTTAAGGGCTGTTTTTGATGAAGATTGCTAGACTATGCAGCCATAGTCTATTCGACTTTGTGTGAGACTATTATATAAATCAAGGAGGCACTTTGTGCCTGTGCCCCACGACTGGTGAGAGAGGATTTTAAGAAGGTTCATTGCCTTAATACATTTATTTCTGGTTTGCATGGTGTGTGGTACAAATGAGATCTTTTGGTCAAAGATGACACCACGAAACCTGTGTTCTTTCGCGATATTCAATCTGTGCTCATTCATGCTAATAATGGGATCTGTAAACATGCCTCTCAGTTTTAAGAACAGCACACATGTGGACTTTTCTACATTGAACTTGAAGCCATTTTCATCTGCCCATTTTGCCAATCGGTTCACACTGAGCTGAATTTGGCATTCAGAAATCACTAAGTTACATGATTTAAAACCGATCTGTAGGTCATCAACGTACATTGAGTACGATAGTGTTCGAGGCAGTACATTTCGGAGCAAGTTCATTTTTACTATGAATAGCGTGCAGCTTAGTACCCCGCCTTGTGGGACACCGTTCTCTTGAACAAATATTCGCGATAGCACAGGGCCAACCCGCATGCGGAAGGTTCTGTCAGAGAGGTAGCTTCTAAGGACATTGCACATATTCCCACAGGTTCCATAAGCAGAGAGATCTCGCAGGATACCAGACTGCCAGGTTGTATCGTGCGCCTTCTCAAGGTCAAAGAATATGGACAAACAATGTTGCTTATGTACGAATGCATCCCGGATGTAAGATTATAGAAGGACAAGGTTGTCTGTTGACCTACCTGTGCGAAAGCCTGACTGATATCGGTCAAGAATGCCATTTTGCTCGAGAAATGACATAAGATGGCGGTTGATCATTTTTTCAAAAGTTTACATACGCAGCTTGTTAGTGCTATCGGTCTGTAATTTGTTTTGACTGATGGGTCTTTACCTTGCTTGAGTACTGGGATGACAATGGCTTCCTTCCAAGAAGAAGGAAGGAATCCAGTTGAGAATATTTTGTTGAACAGGCAAAGCACACATTCAAGTGTTTCTTCCAACAGGTGATCATAGGTGATCTGGTCTGATCCTGGAGCTGAGTTTTTAAATGTATTTAATGCAAATTTCAGTTCACACATTGTGAAAGGCTGATTGTAGCCCTCGGCTGATGACCTCTATGGGCGAGTTGGTTTTGACTCGGCTGTGCGTTTGTATTCAAGGAATGTTTTCGTGTAGTGTTCTGAACTAGATACCCATTCAAAATGTGCACCAAGTGCATCAGCCTGCTCTTGTATTGTACTGCCGGCAACATTTACAAGTGGTAGCGAGTTAGGGGCTTGCCCCTTCAACCTGCATACTCTGTCATAAACACTCTTGGTGTCTGTACGAGTTCATAGATGAAATGTATCTTGACCAACTATTTCTTTTTGCTGTTCGACAGACACATCTCCCATTCGCTTTGCATTGTTTAAAAGCAATTAGGTTTTCAGAAGTTGAGAACCTGGAGAGTAAAGTCCATGCCTTGTTCTGCTCTTTTCTAGCCAATTTGCATTCGTCGTCCCACCATGGCTTTGGGTTTATTCGAGTGCCCGAAGATTGAGGAATGCATTCGTACGCAGCATTAATTATATGATCTGTCAGGTATGTTGTCATTTCTTCTATTCCCAGATGTTCTACTGATTCAAGTGTAACGGTGGAAAGCACTTTGAATTTCTCCCAGTTTGCACGACGTAGACACCAACACTTCGTACGTGCCTGAGAGATGCACTCTGCAGTTGTTTGAAGTAATACCGGGAAATGATCACTTCCATATGGATTTTTACTGCAGAAATGGGAGTAAAGATGCAGAACCTATGGCAAGGTCTATTGAAGAATAGCTGTTGTGGGTATGGCTATAAAAAGTTGGCTCCTTTGAATTGTATAGACATGCCCCAGAGGACAAAAGAAGGTTCTCAATGAGTTTTCCTTTAGAATCGCTAGTCGACCCGCCCTATAATGGGTTGTAAGCACTTAAGTCACCGACAAGAATGTATGGGTAAGACAGCTGATTGAGCAGATTTTCGAGATCATAGGTCCCGAGGTGCTGGTCTGGTGGTACATATAAAGAACAGACTGTTATCATTTTATTCAATAAAATCGCCCGAATGGCTACAGCTTCAAGTGGTGTGTGCAGGTTCACAAGCGCACATGGAATGGATACATCTACGACAATTGCCACTCCACCTGAGGGATGGGCACAATTCATGCTATCTTTGCGAAAAATTCTATACTGATTTAAAAAATTGGTGCGTTTCGGAGTTAGGTGAGTTTCTTGAAGACAGAGTACCTTTGGTTTAAAATCATAAAATTTCTTGAATGTCGTCAATGGTTCGTAGGAGGCCTCTCATGTTCCATTCTGCTATTTGTGTAGCCATTGCAGATTAAAAAAATAAAACTAAAAACTAAATAAGAAGCAAAAAGCAAAAGTGCTTTGCATAGTACTCCCCTAAACAATGCCCTTATCTGGGGCAGTTACTCACAGCCTGCCTTTCTTTTTAGGCGCTCTGCAGCAGCCGTTCCTTCAGCACTGAGGAAGACGGGCCAGCCGCTACCTCCATAGGCTCTTGCAAAGAGCTGGAGGGGACGGCGGGCTCTTTTGAAGGAACTGGTTCGTTGCCAATCAGTCTTGTGGTTTGGCTGGCAGGTCCCGGCCTCGTCTTTGTATGAGAGGCCTGGGGAGTCAGCAGGGATTGCTCCCTGGAGTCAAGTGAGCCCATCTCCGTAGGCTTGGATGCAATACTGGGGGAGATGGAGGCCGGAGGACATGGTGGTTGATCCTTACAGTGCATCTGTGGGAGCTTTGTTTGGGGCCGCGCATCAGCGGCACATTTGTTCAGAGCAGCTGGTGGCTGCTTACGGCGGGCGGGGGACAGGGTCAGATCAGCAAGGCTGTACTGAGATTCTGTCGAAACTAGATGCCACCCCGCCCCCCACCGAGCTGCATCGGCATAGTTAGTACCTGAAAACGGGGCGTGTCTTCTGCATGCTTCAGGGAAAGATGTCTTCACGGACTTTCAGCTGGATGATCTCCTTTCCTTTTTTGAAGGCTGCACAAGATCGAGAGTAGGCAGCGTGCAGACCACTGCAGTTAGGACATTTTGTGAGGTTGTTTGCACAGTTATCGGAGTTGTGATCATGTTCACTGCACTTCACGCATGTGACTTTCCCACGGCAGGACTGTGACCCATGGCCGTATCGCTGACATTTGAAGCATCTTCTTGGGTTATGTATGTAGGCTCTGACTGGACTACTGAGAAAGGCAACAGTGACTTTCTCAGGCAGACATGTTCTGTTAAAAGTGAGGACTAGGTGCTGTGTGTTTATTTCCTTGCTTGCCTTTCTCATTGTGATCCGCCGGTCAGCAGTGACCCCTTGTTCGCGTAGGGAGTCTAGGATGTCAGTGTCCTTTCTCGTTTATCAAATCTCTCTCTGAGACGACACCTTGGACGCTATTTAGGCTGCGGTGTGGTGTCACTTTCACTGTCTGGTCATCGATTTTATTCAGTTTACATCAGCATGTCACCTGATGTAAGTTTCCTGGCGTTGTAGTCAGGACCGACAGCACTTTGAACAGCTCTTGCTATGGCAAAGACAGATTGGGTTGTGATTGGCACTTGATCGTTTGTTGAGTGAATTACAAAACATTTCGGGAAGTATTCTTGGCTCTTTCCTTTGCGAAGTTCTTTGGTGCGACCCCTCTTCAGGGGCCAATAATTTTTGGGGGGTTTCGATAAGTGATCCATATATCTGGTTCAAGTCGGAGGGTTCCATAACATAGTCGGCTGAGGTTCACCCTCATACACTCAGCAAGGTCCCGGAGCTCTCTGCCTGAGAGGCAGGCAGGGGGCCCGTCGGCCGGGGCTTGACCAAGACCCCGACTGCCACCGTTTGCGGTTTCTGTCCCTTCATCTTCCTACCTATAGCCACAGTATGGATTACGGCTTTGGTGTGGGAGCTCGGGTCCGTGGTGATGCTACTCACCAATACCTTGAATGCTCAAGGTACCCTTGGGGGTAGCTTGGGTCCGTGGTGTCGCTACACACCAAATACCTGCCAAAGCAGATGCCCCTGCAGGGACCTTCCCATTTTATTGGTTTTCTTTCTTCCATCATAACCTGCACTTAGCACTGCAACACTGCTTGAGAACTGGGCCTGCAAGGTGCTTTTGTGCAGGGGCACGGTGTGAATTCATCTACCGTTGTGGCAGTGCACACAGTTTAATTCACAGAATTGTGAAAGCAACTGCTTGGTGAATCCATGAAGTAGATGCCAAGTGTTGTGTTAGAAAGTGTCCAATAAGAGGCTAAGCAAGCATAAATAGCAAAGGAGAAGTACCGCATTTACTCGATTCTACTGCACCCTCGTTTGGAACAGGCCCCCGCTTCCCGTGGGGGGGGGGAAGTGAAACATTCATTGTAACAAGCTCTCATTTTTTGTGACACGAAAAAAAAAAAGGGGCCTTAGTAATCAACCTTCTCACGTTCATAAAAACAAATGCCGTACTTGTGTAATGAATGCACTCGCATAATAAACACACGGTGACACCGCCAAGTTTGAACCCCTGCAGTCCCTGGAACGGCCGTGCTATGGCTTTTCCGCTTCACTCAATTCGCAGTGTCGCAAACACGTTTGGTTCACCAATTCATAACTCCTGCATCCCGATCAAACTGCCGCACGTTACTGGGCACAGCAGCGTACAAGCGGCGGTAACTTCATTTACTTGCAGTGCTGCATCGCAGTTCCCTCACACCCGCTACCGCATGCTGCCGTGAGTACTGCGCAGGCTGGCACAGATAAGCCTAAGCATGGTCGGGGCGTGGTCTCAGAGATTGCCGCGATGCAATCTCAGATGTCGTGCAGCGTCCATGACAGAGACTCAGGTTACTCAGGCTCAGCACAGATATGAGGGAGAAATGCGATGATGAGCTGTTTTGCGTGCAGTGATGGGAAACATCTCCCGTCACAGGCGCCTGCGAATGCTACTGAAAGCTCGTGCAGCTGGGCGTCTCAGAGATTGCATCGGCGACGTAGTGACTTTCGTTGGCTGCAAGATGGCCAAGCCGGCGCGGTGAGTATTGTCGGCCTACGCAGCCTGTGCATCGTCGTGTTGTTAAGTGCAGGACTGGCGGCGGCACATAAACTACAGAAACTATGCGCGCCAAAGACTGCCGCGCCGCTAGTTCGTTTTTTCACCGGTGACCATACGACAGCACCCGAACCCTGTGGGAGGCGGCCATTTGGATGCCGACAGCGATATGGTAATGGTGTAGTTCATTCACACTCGATTCTAATGCACATACGATTTTTTGGACACGTTTTATTAGAAAAAAAGGTGCGCGTTAGATTCGAGTAAATACGGTACTTCTGAACAACATAACAGATCAATTACTTTATTGAGACAAGTGGGCAAATACTGCTCATATACTGCCTGCTTGTTCACATGCATCTTAGCTAACACAAACATGTTTAACAAATCAGCACTACCACAAGCCATGCGCATAAGAAATGATCTTCCTGATGACATCATTTCTCTTACTAAACTGTACACATTTCGACACAAATTTAAGGTGCCTTTTCTTACAATAACATCATAAGATTGTTTCATTGCTCCAATTTCAAGCCTTGTTTAATTACCTTGACGTGCAGTGTTTTATTTTAGCTATAATGCTAAAATTTGCCTTGGTATGTGCTGCTTAATTTCACCAATGTACTCAATTGTTAATCTTGTTGCATTGTATTTTTGGCCTTTATTATCTACTTGCACTGTAACCCTGTTGCTTACACGAGTTGGTGATCTGTCGAAAATGTGTCGAAAATGACTGCAGATCCCACACATTGAGGGAGTCGTCATGCAAAGCAGTCAGCCATGAAATCGCCTATGATGAAGTCTTACGCATAGGATTAAGTTCTTTGTGCAAGCGGCATGAGTGGGTATATACACTTAACATTGACTAACCAGGAACGTCGACAGCACCATGGCAATCGAACGGTAGCTCATGGTATGACATAACGTAGGCACTCATGTCAGTGCACAGCCCAGACCTTTCTTTTGTGGAAGTAAAGGGTAAAGCGCACGCTACGGTGCACTGATGTGCATATCATAAGTGTCGTTTGTTGAAGTATTTCTACGGGATTGAGCATGCTCAGCAAGGGTAAAACGTATGTATTGTTTATCCAACTGAGCTATGATAAATTTACCATGATAAATTTACCAGATAGATAGATAGAGACAGACAGACAGACATCTGTCTGTCTGTCTGGTAAATTTATCATGGTAAATTTATCATAGCTTAATTGGATAAACAATACATACGTTTTACTCTTGCTCAGCATACTTTTGTTGAGTTTGCTCGATCCCGTGGCTAGCTAGCTAGCACAGAGATCTATCTAAACAGACAGACAGACCTATAGATAGATAGCTAGCTAGATAGCTAGATAGATCCAGTCAAAGTTCCTGAACTTTGCCAAGAAATGCTTTGCATTTAAAAGAGGACGTGGCACAGAGGCTGCAAAATCAAGCACGGCATGCAGTTTGTCATGTGTGCAAGTTTTTCTTTTTTTAACTGGATTCTGATCAGCTGCAATAACATGTGCAAAGGACAGACTGACAAGTATTTGAATATCCTACTGCAAGAACATCTTAGCTCTTCAAGAGGGACTTCCTACTCCAGTTTTGCACTGCACTCCAAGCAATGAAGGCACAAGCCTATAACGGAGGGCACAACAATACTTTCTCATCATAAGAATGAATGAACTAGGGTGTCAACAGAAGCTTTTCGTATCCAAAAACAGTACATCATGAGTAAGAGCCAACATTCAGTGCACCTCTTGGACAACAATATGGTAAGGGTGCGCTGATATCTGAAATTTCAAATACTTTTCGAGTACATTTTAATTTGCACTTGTACTTAGCTTTTAATATTAATTTCTAGGGTTTTTATGTCCCATAACCACAATATCACTAATTTTTTCACACTTAACATTTACTGTTAGAACTAACAATCCTGTACTGCCACGGAGCGAACAAGTGTACTATGGCAAAGGCAAAAGCTAATGCTCGTGTACTACGGCAAAGCTAACACTTGTGTAGTGCAGTGAGATTAACATTTGTGCACTGCGGTGAAGTTTGCTATGCACAGTTCTCTAATGGACAATTCTTTAGCACTTGACTGTTCTAGGGATGGCACTGTGGGAGTAGGCTAGTCATGCAAGAAATTTGTTTTATGAGCATGCTTACCTTACATTTATCTGTAATTTGACATAGTATTATTAAAAACATAACTGAATGCTATTTCAAAAATATTCGATTTGCCCTTGAACATTATTATTCACACTTGCTTCACACTCAAAATTTCGCTATTCTCAAAGCTCTACAAGATGGCCTTCCAAAATACTTCATAAAAATGTCCCTCAGTAGTTTTGACTGATATCACTAGTGCTGTTTTTTTTTCATATAATTAACCCTCTTTTTGCTAAATGTTAACCCACCCTACATGTGCACCAACATCATTGAAAACATGACAGAGTGAAACATAACGCAGTGATAGTGCTGTACACGTTGTTAGATACGTAATATGTGAAACAATTAGAATTGGATTAGTGTATAGTATGAGCACGCTTCTGAAGAATTGCTGGTGTAAAGCCTGTGGCTGTCACGCATCCATTTTCTTTGTCCTTGTCATTTTTTTAAAACCATTTAATATAATGCTGTGCTTTGTAATACTTTAGGTGCTTTATGCATTTAAATTGCTAAAGGGAATGTTGAGGTCACCAGTATACATAACCTGAATGATACTTTGCAAGAAAATCAAAGGAAATGGCACTCAATTACTGGTGGTGTCGCTGAGATGTTGCGTTGAGGCCCTTTGCACCATCCCGGTTCTTCAGCTCCCGAAACCTGTAGGCAGATAATAAAATTAATGCAAAGTCAGCCTTAACAGCAGCCTCATAACAAATGAGTTAACAGGCCTCCTCAACTGTTCAAAAATACCTACAAGCTTCAGTAGAACACAAAGTAGCCAGATAAACTGCGTGTGGCAGCATTCAATGCAACAATAATTGAGAGCAAGCACACAGGTGTGGAACATGGACCGCACATCAACGAGCAACTCCATAGACAATCTTGAGTTCTTTTAAAGCGAAAACATCCAAGAACAAGGAATGATAAAATGAGTGAACAAAACAGGACAAACAAAGCAACAGCAAACAGTGAAGACTACAGATGTAGCATTTTTACTTTGCCCTGTAGTGATGTTTGTTCTGCTTCATTATGCACTGACCAGCCCACTTAGTACACTCCTGGAGCTAAGTGGCCTTTATTGAACAATGATAGCTATTCCTCCAAACAATGAAAGCTGAATAGGTGGATTTCATTTACACTTGAAACAAAGTACCAATGTAAATTAATATAACTACCGTATTTTCCGGTGTATAAGACGCACCTTTGTATAAGACGCACCCCCCAGTTTTTGCAAGTTTTCATGCAAAAATTAATATGCAAGACGCACCGGTGTATAGGACGCACCTATATTCACTCACTTCCCGCAAAGAAGCTTCATAACGTGGGGTTGAGCGAGCATTGTAAAATGCCGTACTTACGTTTCTGAGCGCTAGTCCGTAAGAAAACTTCTACTACACCAAACTTGCGAGAAAAAATAATGCACACCCACTGAAACGTTCCGCATGACTGCAGGAAAAACATTTTATTCGTCGAAGCCCTCAAAGTCCTCGTCCTCCGACGCGCTTTGGAATAGTTCAACGACGCTGGGACTTCCTCTGCTTCCTCTTCGGAATCACTGCTGCTGCTGCTGTCGTCATCGAGGTCAGGGCCTGAGGATGCTTGCAGGCCTGCCTTGCGGAACCCTGCAGTTACGGTGGCCTGTGACAGCGCACACCAGGCTTCGCGCACCCACTTAGCGACCTCGCAAAACGAAGCGCGCCTCATGCGTCCGGTTGCGGTATAGCTAGGCTCGCCGTCGGACATCCACGACGCGTATTTTTGCCCAAGCATGTGCTAGAATCTGCCAGCAGACTTCAAGGACAAGCTTGAGAGATTCCAGGCTTTCGTTAAGAAAGCCACTGAAGATGATGGCCTCGGCAACAGCCATATAATAAATATGGACGAGGTGCCACTTACGTTTGACATTCCGACGGAAAGGAGTGCGGCACCTAAAGGTGACAAGTCTGTCACCATCAAAACTACCGGCCATGAAAAAGTGCACACGGTTGTGCTCGCATGTTGCGCCGATGGGCAAAAACTTCCGCCAATGATAATATTCAAGCGGAAGACGATGTCGAAAGAGCCCTTCCCGCCTGGCGTCGTCATAGAAATGAACGTGAAAGGCTGGATGGACGAAGAAATGATGGGCAAGTGGCTCGTAAAATGCTTTTCTAAGCGACCGGATGGTTTCTTTCATGCGAAGAAGGGCCTCTCCTGGTCTTGGATAGCATGCGGGCGCATATAACGGAGCTCACTTTGAAGTGCATCAAGGCAAAAAACTGCACTGCTGCGGTTATGCCAGGCGGGATGACGAAAATGCTTCAGCCGTTGGACATCTCAGTGAACCGCAGTTTCAAGGCTCTCCAGATATGTTAGGGAAATACGCTCAGCGCGGACCAACTGAACAAATGAAGTTGCAAATGGCGACTAGCCCAACTCGCTGAACGACAGCGTGGCCGGCGTGGCGGCCGAAGCTGAGCCGATCCCGTCGCGCACCTATCGCTATCTTACGCCGATTTCACTAACTGAGTACAGCTCACTATGGTGCAGCCTCCGAAACTCGCGCAGCTTCAGTGAGCTGAGAACTCGCATGACGACATACTTCTTTTTTTTGTTTTTCCGTTTTATGTACTTTTTGTGCAACTGTAGTACCGGCACGTTGAGTCTTCGTTATTATAACTATGACGCATCATTCACGTCGGACTGCTCTAGTTGTTAAAAAAAAAAAGACTTATCAGCATCAACACGAGTTTCTCCCAAAAGAACTACAAAAAAAAGTACGTATAAGACGCACCGTTGTATATGACGCACCTCCAAAAATTTTGGAAAAAAACCGCGTCTTATACACCGGAAAATACGGTATAATTAGTGGACACTTAATTCATAACACCTTTGCTAATTCTTTAAACAGTAAGACACCAGCAAAATGTTGATGAAAACCTAATCCCCATGAATGTCACTCAAAACCCATAACTGCCTAATTAATATACAGCTACCACCAGAATGCTGAGGTAACAAAAATATCAGTTCGCTTCTACATCACTCTAGGCCAAAGGAATACACAATAAAGTGAACTGATGGTTTTCCGAACTGGCCCTGATGTCAAACCTCTTCAGCACTTTCAATGCACCTCCAATTCTCACTAACCAATAAAGAACTTCTCTAGCACAATCAGTGCAGCCAAAGCTAAACACACATCACTTACAAAAAATCTAAAGAAAAAACATCTGCAAGTATAGTACTATAACTGTTTGTGTGCTTAGGACAGTATGAATTTTTTGCAAACATTATGCAGGAGTACATAGAATGCAAGTGGGCCTAGGCATACAACGCAAAACAACATGACAATCTAGCAACATGAGTAGCTGATAGCGTTAAGTAGCCACAGGATTAGGATTTCTCTGGCTTGGCAAGGATCAGATCAAGTCACCGTGCAGTGCTTGGGTAATGCAGACACCGCATAGTACCGTGCAGTGCTTGGGTAATGCAGACACCGCATAACTGAATATTTACTCTATCATGCAGCATTTTTATCAGGCAGGAAACAAAAAAAGAGCCAGGCCTGCGCGGAACCGCAGGACAGTAACAGCGTAAGCTGGAGGAGCGACGTTCTTAGAGGCCATTTTAAATGCTTGGGGAAACTAGTGCAAGTAGGTATCCCCTGTTCCATAACTCTTATCATTTCACCAAGTAGGGAAGTACCCACTGCGCCATAATTACTGCGGTATTGTAACGTGCAAATCTGTATAACTGCACATCTTAGAGAGTCTCTTGGCGTTGTTTTCCCGAGAACTAGCCGAACTCTCGGCCTGGCATCGACGGCGAGCTGCGGTTTGGGCTTCTCTCTGCACATCTGTCTGTTGTGCCCGATGTTGCCTTGCTGCAGCCGCGCGCGTAGCTCTGCGATTCGCTTCTTCATCAGCGGTCCGCACCTTGCCGAAGAGCCAAGTCAGGTTGCTGTGGGGCTGTGCACGTCGCCTGCCGCGTGACACAATACGACAAAACTGCTTCAAAGGCAGCGCTTCGTAATAATGATGACAGAAAAGTTGAAGAAGATTGCTTCATAATGATGATGTTGATGATGCCTCTGTAATGCGTGCAGAGCTACGAAGCATGCACCCCTGTGTTCTTTCAAATGATTCCTCGAACTCGTTATGCAATCCACTTTCCGCGACGTGTAGTGGCGTATTATTATTGTGCCATGTAACATTACATTTGTTAAGGTGATTCCTCGGCAGACGTTATACCTGTTTAGGTCTTTTAGCGACGATCTTTCAAGCACAGGAGTAGCTCAGTGGTAGAATGCTGGACTCCCACGCAGAGGGTCTGGGTTCGAATCCAAGCAGAGGACGAGGTCGAATACTCCTCAGTCCTGGTTATTTTTTCTAAAATTTGCCGCGATAGCGGTTACGGACACTGGCGGCGGCAGCGGCGGCGGACAACTACGGCGCAAAAACGGCCCGGCCCTTGTTGTGATCTCATAACAGCTTACGCTGTAATAAATGAAAAGAATAGGCTTTATAACTTGTTCCTTTCAGGACATGACCCATCTGCTTTTAGGGCTTTCAAGGTATACCAAATAAATTGATAAAAAATCAAGCACGGTCTAAATACAACTACTATTTTACTATGTTTGACAGCGTAATAAATTGGAAAGATATGTGGCGCACGTTAAATGCAGTAGTATCTGCAAGACAACTAGAAGACAGTATTGGGGAGCTTATGATAGGTGATAAAATACACAAAGGGACTGAGTAATACACAAAGAGACTGAGTAGGCAAAAAAATTCAATGAGCATTTTACTACTCTAGTAAATCCAAACTAGAAGAGAAGCTCAGGGGAAGATGGATGCTTGAATCGATGAACAAATTGCAAAATACGATTTAGAACAGGGAATGTCGCAGGAGCCAACGTTTCGACAAGCGGACTTGTCTGAGTTGCCGCCCTGACGAAGACAAGTCCACTTGTGGAAACGTTGGCTCCTGCGACATTCCCTGTTCTAAATCGTATTTTGCGATTTACTCTAGTAAATAGTACACATGATGTTGAGGCTCTAAACAACCCGCCCACTTCCATACAAAATTACCTGTATGCCACACCAACAGATGACCATGAGGTAATCAATATATTCAGAAGCTTTAAAGTGAGTATAAGTGAGGATAGCGACAGTCGAAAACTACAACCTAATTATTTTCATTACTGATCTCCTCAGTCCTTATCTATTGCACATATAAAATCTTGCTTTAGGCACTGGAATATTTCCTCAACGTATGAAAAGTGCTAAAGTAACTGTGACATATAAAGGAGGAGAGGAAAATAACCTCGATAACTACAGGCCAATTTTAATGTTGCTGGTATTCTCAAAGAAACTAGAGAACATTACACTTTCAAGGTTTTTTGATGAACATCTGAAGAGTGTCGAACACAGACATAATGAACTCGAGGATTGCAGGTCAATTCGATATATAAAAAATTCGATATAAAAGAATACAGGCCCTGAGACCTTACCTGTGACAGACAATAACTTGCCAACCGGCGCATTCAAGTGTGACAACTCATCCCACAGAAACAGAATTCTTGATGTGTGTCAAAAAAGAAAAAGAAAAAAAAAGAAAATAACTTATCATGGCCTGTTTCTTCGTTTTTGGAAATGAAATTTATGACGGTGGCCTCGATTTTATCGAAGCTGTCCAGCTGCGACAGTCCAGTTACTTCCATGTTGCCGCACCAACGGCCAATCAAGCTGGACACTGCCGCTGGTCTTCACCGGCAGAGTATGAGTGTGTAGTATAGTCCAGGGTTCGACGGAACACCGTCTGGCGAGGGGCATACATTTCTTGCGAATAAACAAACACTCGCCAAAGTTGCAACTAAAAAGAATTTATGACGTTTCGAGACCACTACGGGTCTCTTGTTCACATACAAGCGTGAGAAAATTGGGCCGTGCCTTTATATGCGTAGTAGATGGCGCAATCATCTGGTGTAAGTTTCGGGTAGATTTCCACGTGTCCGATTAAGTGTGTGATGCGTCGACTGGATTAACAATGATTCCAAAAGAAGGCGGGATGACAGTGATTTTCCGGTACCGATGACAGTCGCTGAATTCCAGTCAATGTTGTGACCCGTGTTAAGATGATGTTCAGCTAATGCGTTGGCGGCAGCATGTCCTTTAGCTACGTCATTCTGGTGCTGCTTGATACGTCGCTTGAAATTGCCTGTTTCTCCTATGTATGATGCGCGGCAGTCTTGACAAGGTATCTTATATACAATTCCAGGGTAGCGTTCACGTTCCAAAGGATCTTTAACGCGGACCAGTTGGCTTCTTAATTTGTGCGAGGGCACGTGTGCGACTTGCACGTCATAGCTTTTGAAGATTCTCGCAATGGTTTCACTTACGCCAGGAGAATATGGAATGGGTGCAGTTTTCTTCCGATCGCTTGGTTTGTTTTCAGGAGGTTCTCTGGAGTGGAGTTCCTGCTGACGTAGTAGTTGGCGAGGGTAGCCGTTGCCTGTGAGGTCATGTTTTACTTTAGCGCATTCCTGCCTTCTCGCAGAATCGTCTGAGCAGAGACGGAGCGCACGCTTGAAGAGGGATGCCGCTACAGAGCGTTTGTGGCCTATGGGATGCGCCGAGGCAAAGCTGAGGTACCTGCCCGAATGTGTGGGCTTTCTGTGCACGGTTGTAGAGAAACCGCCGGAAGAGCGCTGAACAAGGACGTCGAGGAAGGCAATGCGTCCGTTGCTCTCTTCGTCTACCGTGAATTCAATAGACCGTTCAATAGAGTTCAAGTGGTCCAAGAATGGTCGCACTTGAGAGTTTTGGATTACGCAGAAACAGTCGTCTACGTACCGAAGGAAAGTCTTTGGAGGGTGCGCGAAAGTAGTCAAAGCTTTGCTCTCGATGGATTCCAAGGCCAGGTTTGCACATGTCACCGAAACGGAAGCGCCCATGGCTGTTTCAAATACTTGTCTGTAATAGTTCCCATTGAACACAAAGTAAGTGTTACTCAGAC
The DNA here is from genome assembly GCA_013339685.2 of Hyalomma asiaticum. Classification (NCBI taxonomy): domain Eukaryota; kingdom Metazoa; phylum Arthropoda; class Arachnida; order Ixodida; family Ixodidae; genus Hyalomma; species Hyalomma asiaticum. The sequence continues at coordinate 207,081,406 of CM023481.1, forward strand.
AGAAATGCAGGAGATGACATAGATCTTCAACCTCGAAAGGCGTTCTTGAAGGTAGGGACTTATCTTTCTGGAGCACTTGTCTGCAACATTCCACAGCGAAATCTACAGGTACTGACGTGAACATCGATTTCACGTCGAAGGAAACCAACCGGTCATCGTCATCCAAGGGAATCTCCTTTAAAATTTCTACAAAATGTGCCGAATCTTTCACAAAAGAAGTGTGCCCGACGAGTGGTCGTAACACCTGATGAAGATAGTTTGATAACTTCTGGAGCGGGGATCGCGTGAAGTCAACAATTGGACGTAGAGGTATGTTGGGCTTGTGTATCTTCGGTACCCCATATATTGCTGGGGCAGACTGTCATCCCTGCCCTGTCACTGTCATCCCGCCTTCTTTTGGAATCATTGTTAATCCAGTCGACGCATCACACACTTAATCGGACACGTGGAAATCTACCCGAAACTTACACCAGATGATTGCGCCATCTACTACGCATATAAAGGCACGGCCCAATTTTCTCACGCTTGTATGTGAACAAGAGACCCGTAGTGGTCTCGAAACGTCATAAATTCTTTTTAGTTGCAACTTTGGCGAGTGTTTGTTTATTCGCAAGAAATGAGTGTGTAGTGTTTCCCTCATCTGGATGATCTTGAGCTGTCAGCCTTAGTCCCTGCGAGCACAGCTGCAATGCCCTCGTCAGCAAGGATTGCAACAGCCTGAATATTGCTATCAGGATTCCCAAAATCGTCAGCAGACATTTCAGCTGTAACGGCAGCCGGGTAAAGGGATGACAACTCACGAAATGCATCGTTCATACACTCATTGTTGTGGATGCGGCCTTCGCATGGTTCAGAAAGTTCGATCGTCACGAAGCTTGCCTTATGGAAGCAGTTGGTCAAAGTTTCCTTCTTCACTTCATTCCAGGTACTCGCCATCATTCGAATGGCCCCCAGCAGATCAACGTTAAACTCGGTGCCCATGCAGAGCCTCCAAAAGATCCCAAACTCGTCTGCCACTGTAAAATTTTTTTTTGCCCACTTCGATGCACTGAATTGCTTACAGCTTTTTGCAAGGTCCAGGTTCTCGCACTTCTTGACACTGCCTGTGCTTGCTGTGGCCATTGCTTCCGTGCCAGCCCACTACCGTCCAGTCACTCGTGCCGTGAGATGCATATATGAACCATACAGAACTCGAAAATTCTGGTAGTCCGCTGTGTCTTTGCACACGTGCACGCAAAGCACGCAAGAATATGGACAGTTCCAAGCCACCCAAGGCTCTCTGAAACGGACTCTGCCAATAGAGAACTTGCGATGGCCACCGTCGAGGGCAACAGTCACAACAGCAATGTACAAAAGGTGTGGGCTGTGGTTGGCTGCGCAAAGCACGTGAAACAGCAAAAAAAAAAAAAAAAAACAACAACAAAAAAGCAAAAAACAGGAGGCTGCCGGCGCGTTTGTTCCTGCACTCTTACCTTACCTTATGCGGGGGAAGAATGAGAGATGGAGAAAAAAAGGGGGGGGAAAAAAGCTAAGCTTGCACTAGTGGTTCAGGGCTAGCGAAGCAGATGGGCACGTGGCTGGTCTGGGTTCTGTGACACACCCGCATTTTGCCGTGGTCCAAGGCTTCGGGAAATGCCTCATGGAGAATGCGAGGCCAAGCGAACACTTCTCAAAGTTTCACACCAAGTTTTGGATCTTGTCTTCCGTTTGCATCTGCGGCTTCTTGCTCAAGTGGGCTGGATCGTGTCATCACCACAGATCTTGTTCTCATTCCGCAGCATGTCGCGCCTCGTGGTAAGAAGATTCTTCCTCGGCTGTTCAGACCTTCCTTGGTGGACTCAAGGCTGCTGCCGTCACCGTCTTCACTTCTGCGCATGGCGGCTTGGCGCAACGTCACTCGAGCTGTCACGGTAGCGAGGTGCGCTGAGTCCAGGTGCTGCACAGCTGTGGCATTGGTGTTTGCGAAAACAATCCTTGCAGGGAATGAACGTTTTTCCAATTTGATTAACAGCTTCACTGCTAAAACCTGCGCAGCCACCAGTCTCTCCCTCCCTCTCACATTTTCTAAGCGTTTAGGGTGAGATGCAGTGCTGCGGAGCTTGCAGGTGCAGCAAGTGCCCAAGTGCATAATGTGCACAGCCGGAATATAGTCCCTTGCACCCTCTCGCTCTCACATTTTCCAAGTGTTTCAGATTTTGGTGGAGGCCTTCTAGCTCAAGCGGCGTTCTATATACCCAATGGCGGTAAAAATACCGCTCATTATAAACGCATAAATTCCTATACTTTTACACAGAATTCTTAAAGGGGATAAGTTCAATTCAGACAATAATTCAATACATATGTGAATTTGATATATCCATGTTCAACTGTATAACGTCACAGTTCGGTGCTAGACAGGGCCTCTCAGCCCGAATTGCGTTAGTGCATCAAAAGGAATTAAATACTCAAAAATACCGAAGCGAAAAGATAAACATTAGGTGTTTTCATAGATTTCTCCAATGCTTTCGATACAATAAACCACGTAACATTACTGCAAAAATTAAAACGCTGTGGAATTTACGGTGTCATGCTGAACTTAATTCAGAGTTACCCGGCGGATAGGCACAAATGTGCATCAATAAACAAAAAACTGTTTGCACTAGAAATATTAGATGTGATATACCACAGGGTGGTATATATACTTGGTCCACTTTTGCGTATTATTTTTATAAATGACCCTGTTAAGGACAGCTCAATAAATACATTATTTATGCAGATGATGCCAATTTGTTCCAGTCTTCTCTGGAACAAATATTGATAATATCGTACGATTAGCAAATTACATCCTAAGCAGACAGTACATTTGGTCAAAAAAAAAAAAATTCTTTATGGATAACTTGTTCTAAAACAAAAGTGGTTCTTTTCCAAGCTAAGTCTACATCATGTCCTATGTTCAATTCCCTATATTTAAATAATGTTAAAATCAAGTTTTCACCCTTTGCAAAGACACAGGGGAGTTTTGTTTCACAAGTACATGTCCTGGGAAGACCATACAAACTACATAAGTAAATGTAAAGTAGTTGGAATACTAAGAAAATGTCAGTGCATATTATGGAACAGCAAAGACTTCTAATATATCAGTTACTGAGTTGTTACCGAGTATGCTTATTGGGAATTGTAGGGCTGCTCGAGTGAAATTTTTGTTCCAGTTTCACATGAAAAGCCCAAATGTCTATTCCAGTCAGTACTTTCGACCTACTTTCAGGTTATTTCTTCACATATTTTTCAAGGGTTGTTTTGTGAAATCTCCTAAGTGACACAGCTTCCATTCCACCTTAAGATGGGCTGAAAACGATACCCAATGCTGCTGGTATTTAATAAGTGCAGGAGAATAAAAATGCCTTCATAGAGGTGCAAGAGTGTCAAAATTGTGTCTGCAGATTCAATACAAGAAGCGAACAGAACTGCTGAGTTCACAAAGAAAATAACGTCAATAGATTAATAAAAACCAGAGCATATTAAATACTTTTAAGAAAGCTGCAAACACTACTGCTAATTGAATGAATAGAAATAAATTGTCAGTTGCATCAGCAAACTGCATAAAATTTTAGTTGCTAAGGGTTGTTAAGCAGCTTTAAATGGTGTCAACTCAACCCTCTCCATCTGTGTTGGTGAGGGTGATGATGAAGTGAAAAAGACTAACAGCAAGGTAGTTGAGATGTAAGCCGCAATAATTTGAATGTAGTGAACTCAAGTTGTTGCCAGAGAATGGAAATTTGGTGCATGTATACAGTGCTTTTTTCTTTCTGTACTACAGTAACATTATAGATTGTAGCAATGCACTCATGCATTTTTCTAGCCATTTGCCAAATAACTACTTTTGTGGCATTTTTTTTTTTTTTTTGCTCTTGATAACCTGTACCTCTAAGCAGCATCTGCAGGGACATGTTTTCAATAAAATCTACAGTTGAGAGTACAGCGCATGTCCTGTCTTGCTTGTGTCTTCCTTGTGTATCTATCACTGAGTGCTGAAAAAACCTAAAAAATGATATTCAACCAACTTGTGCACCCATCTGTTATCTGGCATCTGCAGAGTTTGAATCCCTGGTTGATGACTGTATATACATGGCACAAGAATTAGCAGGCATTCCACCAATCAAGAGGTCTAAAGAAAAAGAAACAAGGTAGCATACCTGGCCTGGAAAGCATCCAGCACTTGTTGAGGGGTAGCAAATGAGCGATAGGTGGCCAGGAACACATTGACATTTGTTGGTTCAAGGCCTCCTTCGTCATCTGCAAGGTTGGCCACAATGGCCTCCAGGGGGCCTGCCTTGATGACTCGCACACGCACAGTCTCCCATTCCAAGTGGGACACTGAGTCCTCAGAGTCCTACATGTATGTTTCAGAGGCTTTATCCATGGCAGCAGAGAGTGCAAAGCATTTAAGGACATTTCTGAGAAAACCGTTCTAGTGCAACGAGAAATTCCGGGGTGTCTTCACCCCATTTACAGCAGCCCGTAGTGCCAGCAGCCAAAGTACTGAGTTGAAAGCATTTTCTCACATCAATTCGCAAGACATAAAAGCAGCTGGAGACCCACACATGTGTTTCCAACTAATACTTGTTTGTTGAAAGCATATGTACATTAACTTCCGCTGTTTACCAAGCTGCAAGCTTGGCATTCAGAGCTTCTAACAGATTTTAGCTTTCATCGACTTTAGGAATTAACCAACCACGATAGCATAGCAGCTATAAAGATGCACTGCTAAGCAAAAGTTTGGGATTAATTCCTGGCCATGGTAGCTGCACTTCAACCAGGGTGAAATGCAAAAAACACTAGTGTACTTAGATTTAGGTGTATGCTAAACTCAAACAGCAGTTCTTTTAAATAAATTCACAGTCCCCCACAATGGCGCACCTCACAATCCTATCTCGGTTTTGACACATTAAGCCTCGGAATTTAATTTTAATTTCAGACTTCTGTGAGCATATAGCAGCTATCACCAAGTAAAGCATGCCTTCACCAAAAGGCAAATACCGAAAGACAATTGTGGACAGTTGTTTTTAGACTTTTTATATTGCTTAGGCACACTGAAAAAGAAGTATGTTATATTCCCAGTGGCTTTGCCACAGCCCTTAAAATGTATAGATGAACTGGTCAAAAATTCAGTCTGCCATTACTTAATGTCATATAAAAATCCATCATTTACTTCTGCTACTTAATGTAATACTAAAATGTTTATATCAGTGCTAATGTCAATGGTAATAGAAAAAAAAGAAAAGTAGCTTATCCCTCTGTCAATGAAATCGGTATAACACAGAAGTGAAATGTGTCTTCGCATAAGCAGTTGAATGTTTATTGTTACACTGAGGCAAACTTGCCCACTGCTATCGGTGTTTCGCTGGTACAGCACTGTTTGACGTGGGTGAACCCACGTTCACGCATCGCCTCCATAAATTCAAGGACCAACCCCTAGCGGTAACTGAAGTAGTTTACATAATAACTGGACACAGTCGATCGTAAACGCCGCACACCACAGGTATCAATCATATTACACCAGCCACACTGACCAGCCAACATTGTTGCTATGCTTGGGTGCCTAATGCAGCAGTGTTCTTGTTGCCATCACGCTCGAAGAGTGGTCGGCGGGGGAGTGCTACCCACGACAATAGGTGACCGGTGCTCTACCAGTGTGCTGTCGGTGCACATACGCTCGAAGCTGTACGAATGTGGCTATGTTCTTTCATATTACACTTCTTCCCGATGCCTTCATGGCTCCACACGCATGCATTGAGCCAGACCTTGGAACATGCCTGGAATGGTCCTGCCATACAGGAGAGGCTACGTAAAGCTGCAGTGATTGACTTTGCCTCTCCTGGATGGTGGCACCGTTCCAGGCAATGTGCTGGATGCGCACGCGCTGAGCCGGACGAGAGCGTCGAAGAACGAACGAAGCGAGATAAGAAGGAATATAAGGCGCGCTCGTACAGCTCCGAGCATGTGCGGTGTTAGTGCAGTGGTAAAGCACCGGCCACCTCTCATCGTGAAGCGAGGGGCTGAACATGAGAAGCATGAACAGTTCTTCTGAGTGTTTTTCTTTCTTGTTCTTCCATGTTTATTTTACTGCATCATATCTGTTACGGTAGTGTCGTATGGGATCGTGGTGGACCCCGGCATAAAACATTCTAGTGCTAAAAGGCAAAAAATGCCTTGTTACTTATATCACAAAATTAAGCACATCTCCAAATGTCTCACCCCTAACACATGGGTAGCCTAAAGTTTTTCACAGTAAGCTCAAAGATACATTAAAACAAACACTCGCACACACACTAACAGTTTCACAAGTAATGGCAAATATAATGTGACAGGGCTCGTTGCACGCGTTTGAAAAGATTGCTATAATAAAGGTTCCCTGCAAGACGAATTGGATGTTTGCTCACTGCAACAAAAATTTTCGGCAGCAATAAAATAATGCCAAGATTCATAAGTGTTTCAGCAGCATTTGTGTTGATGGGCTGCACATTATCCAGCACTTTGATTCACATAAAACCCCTTAAATTCAATGTCACTGGAACCATAAAAAATCTCCGAATTTAAGAGGACTTTTGGACGAACAAAACATATGAACAAAAAAAAAAGGGGGATAAAGCTAACTTTGAATTAGCGAAAGTAGTTGGGGATGCTACTGTACATGGCTTACCATGTACAGTAGTTTGCAGCTCTAAATGTCATGTTTTCTAGTATGACCTGATACCAATTTTACCACAAACATGGGATAATGACAACTATTTCAAGCCACAAGGCAATGCATATCTACGAACCTAGGGACCTCACAAATTGCGAGATTTCCAGAACAAAAGGGGGGAGGAGGCCAGTTTCTATTATTTTCTAGTCAGGGCTGCAGTAACGTCATACACAGCTGTGAATGACTGCCAGTAAGGCTTTTACACATTGACAATCATACCAGTGCTTGTAATTATAACATGCATGAATAATTAATAACACACGTGCATATGGCAAAATGCACTGTAACCCGAGAAAGCTAGTGGATCCTTCTCACACAAAGCACGCTTCACAGCAAAACATCACTGTATGGCACTTATAGCTAACTTTGCATGCACTGCAGTGTGATATTGCACGTTCCTCTTGGCGATAAAGATAGTAGCCAAGCTGTAACTAACGAAGGCCACAAAAAATGTGGCACCCTTCAGTCCCTTTACATCAATGGGTAGAGGGGAGGATCCCGTGACAAGATGGTGCTCAGTCAGGCCATTCATCTACGGGTGGTAGGTGTTAGCTTGAAGGTGGCTTGTCTGGCTGTATACCTCAAGATCACCTGAGTTAGGTCAGCCGTAAAGGACGTACCTCTGGCAATAATGAGGACCTCTGAGGCTACGTGACGCAGGGCTATGCTCTCAACGAAGAACTTGGCTAGCTCTATGGCACTGCCTTTGGATAGAGCCCTTGTTTCAGCATAACAGGTGAGGTAGTCAGTCGCTATGCTACAATGATCTATTTATTGTTGGAAGTCGACATCGGGAACAGCCCCAGTAAGTCCCTACCGATCTGCTGGAATGGTCATAGAGGTGTTTATGTGGGCTGCATGGCTGGCCTGGCCTAGACAGCAGTGCGTCTTGCGTCACTGACAGTCTCGGCGTGTCCTTATGTAATGGGCGACGTTGCCAGTGAGGTGAGGCGAGTAGTATTTCTCTTTTATCCTTGCGAGTGTGTGGGATAAACAAGGTTCTGGCCGTCGGGTTGTCGTGTAAAGCTTCCAGAACCTCCGGATATAATTCCAAGGGCACTATGAGGAGGTGGTCGGTTCAGAGTGGCAAGAACTTCTTGGGGAGAATGTCGTTTCACAGGTAAAACGTAGCCAGTCCTCGCCTGAATACCTTTGGCACAACAACAGTTTTGCCTCCCAGGTAGTCCATAAGGCTCTTGAGCTCTGGGTCAGCTTCTTGTTCCATTAAGTCGTCGGAACTTACGGTTCCCAAGAAGGAGTCATCCTTGTGGTCACACTGTGGCAGCAGGATGATGGGTGAGCGAGACAAGCAGTACACTTACACTGGCCCAGCCCTGGGCGCGGCACGGGAAGGGCTCAATGTGCACCAGTGGTGTAAGTCATTGCCTTCAGCTGAGGCTGCGGTGGCTCAGGAAGTCCCGGTGCCTGTTGGATTTCAACGCATGCAACATTTGTGAGGGAATCCACTTGAAGTTGCGACAATGGGAACATTGATGCAGCTCTTTACATACGGCGGCCCTTATGGTCTCTCGCAGTTTGTAAGAGCTGACTGCTTGAATTTCGGCATAATGTGCTGTTGCACGGCGATTGTATGGCCGGTCGCGCATGTCTAATGTTTTCTTGATCGTCATCACCTCCAAGAGAAAAATCTTTCACAGTCGTTGGTGGGCTCTGCATAAGTCAGGCAAACAGCTCCTGCTTCACCCCTTGGATAAAGAAGCACCTCTTCAGACATGTGAGGGCCGGCATGACAAAAGAGGAGAACCGTCAACTCTGCAGATTGTGACACTCTCATTTGGGAGCTGAATGCCAGTTTCCAGTAGTGCTTCAGCGAGTCCCTTGCAGATGTAGCTCATGAATGTGGCTAAAAACCTCAACCAAAAGGTGTCCACAACGTCAGAGTGGACTCTCGGTTCTCGAACCATGTCCTTGCGCTGCATTGAAGGGCGAAGTACACGTGGTGCAGCTTCTTGTCACAGTCCCATTTAGTGAAGCTGGCTGCCCAGTCATATGATTCCAGCTGTGTTGTGTCTTCAGAAGGTGAACTATTAAAGGTCGTTGGCTTCCTCGGTTGCTGCATGACAATAAACCCTTTTCATAAACTGTAAAGCTAGCTTCCCTGCAATGGAGCTTGCCCTACTAATGGCGACAGCTGTCTTTATTTAAATGCTGTCAAAATTCAAGTTGCATATGCTGCGGCCCTAGAAGGCACTCAAATGGGTGTGAAGGAGCATGCAAAGTTTGTAGAATGGTCTATACCATTCCAGAAGCAGCATGCAAATAAGTGTGGCCTGCACTGCACATCACAGGAAAGTGATAACAGCACTCCCCATAAACAAACAAAACAAGTCTGTGCGTCAATATTTAGAACAGCTGCCCTTTGTTATTTTCTTCTGTTCTCATAGAGTTGTTAAGTCTGTTTATTTGGAAATTTATGGCCATGTCTGTACAAATGGAAGGACTGGTAAAAGAAACGGAAGTCAACAGGGCAAATCGTAAGAGCTGGTAGGTATGGAGCGCCGCATAATGATGATGCATAAATGAGTTGCCACACACTCGTTGCATCGAGCTGGAAAGCAAGGAATCAACCAGCCTCACTGCTGCACTCGCAGTGATGAGGCTTAGGGCTCAACCTATCAATCATCAACTTAGCTATGTGGCATTGCCTTTTGTCTCTAAAGAGTTTTCACGAGACTGCGGCGAAATCAGGATTCCAAATTTGCCATTTAGCATCCAACATTTCCTGGTCGACCGGGTGTCACTGTTTCAAATCATCCAGTAAAATTTACATAGAAAAAAAAAAAGGAAACCCTTTGAATTAAACGGTATTTCAAAATAATCTAGTTCAAATACATCCTTTCCTGCAAGGGACCAACATCAGAAAGGAGACATTCTTTCGTCATGCATTGCCTTAAAAGAATACCATAGCACTAGATTTCCCTCAGTTCGAAGGACTTCGGAGTGTTCATGTGGTGTGGTCATTAGAGCCATAAAACATCACACACAGCAACGACTCATTAAATGACATATGTTATAGTATTCATTTTACATCACATGCCTCGTTCGGGCCCGGGCAGAAGTAACACAATACAGAATACAGATTGCCCTCCGCCTTCCCCCCCTCCCCCCCAAAAATATAGGCACTGTTTGTAATAAGCCAGTCCATGTAGTTAAAGGGAAGCAAGCAACAGGAAGAGAGTTATAAGATCAGTGATTGGCACAGAGTTGCAGTCATTCGTAATTTTCACAGCCTCTTGCATGGGTTGAAGAGGGTAGGAACAAAATACTGCATTTGCGTAGCCTTTTCAGCACTAGCTAAGCTGTCGAAAGTTTGCAATTTGGTGAGTAAAAGGACAGAATACCAGTATGACACAAAAAAATGAGTGTAATGTTCAACATAAGAACATTAACAAGTAGAATGTGCCATGCGAAGTAAGTGGCATCTGACAGATGCCCTTAATGTACATAAGTCTTGCACTGGTTAGAGAGAAAGGTGCATCAATGTGAGGTTAAGGGACCACAAGAGATAACTTTCCAACACTCTGGGCTTATATTTTCAGCGCAAAGCAGAGTGTAGGGATGCCAGCTGGCTTTTAATGATGCAACAGTCATTTCCAGAGAAAGAAGATACAAAAGCCACAAGGTAATAGGGGCACTTCATATCAAGTGAAAGTCAGAAAGTCAGAACGGTGTCCCGGCCGCTGGATGAAAAGTGCACACTGTACGGCTTGCTGCATGAGGAGGTTTCCAATGCGAGCGCACGAGTGCCCCTAGTTGCCTTTGCAGCTGCTGCTGCACCACAGAGCGGAGACGGAAAAACAGTGACAGACGGCAGCTACTGCAGAACGGGGCCGCATTACTTGTTAATTGGGCTCTTGACAGTGGCAGAGTTAGTATTTTTCACTCTCTTACATTTTAGTGAATAATTGTACTTGATAAAAGCTGCAAACAGGCTTTTTAACATTGTTGCATTCCAGAGCAGCTCGGGCCAAAAGGAATAAATTCAAGTTGATTTCTTTTCTGATCGTTTTGCTTTGTTATATTGGACAAAATAGTCTTGTTATAAACTTGGTAGGAATATCATCACAGTCGCATACCCAGCGTCCCCAGTTGTCGAGCTTTCTGTGTAAACAGATCTACACGCCATCGAGGGAACATGATATGATCTGTCTTAGTTATGCATTGATGGTGCCACCTGAATACTCACTTACAGCCAGTGTGTGTGTGTGTGTGTATGTGTGTGTGTGTATATATATATATATATATATATATATATATATATTCATCGTTACGCACTGTCTATCAAGCAAGAGTATGCACATGTACCTCCTTTACCTCTGAGTTTCTTGTCGACCGACGCCTTGAAACCAGTGCTGCTTTCAATGCTAATGTTTTGCAAAATACTAAATACACACGTGATCTTCATTTATACTTTAGTTGTGTGCCTAAGCAACACATTCAATACTATGATTTTTTTTTAAAATAATGAACTGTACTAACGTATACAGATGCAAGACAAGATACTGATGATACGGGCGGTCGTTTCTCCATTTTTTTTGTCAGTTCAATGCGGCTCCTAAGGTGCTTGTCACTTTGAGGCATTTCTTGTCCAGGAAATATATTGGGAGCAAGGACATACCGTGGCGCCGCCACGCGGAACAATCGGTGTGACACGCAAAGTTGGATTGCTCCGCCAGCACTGCCTTGTTCAGCACGGAGCTGCTTTGCGCATCGCCTTTTTATTGTTGTCATTTTATTTCAGCTAGACAATGTCTGTGAAATACTGTTGTGGCTGCGTTATTGATTGTACTACAAGTTAACTCTTCCGGAAAAAGAATAGCTTCATTACAAAGCTTTAGGCACCGCGTCGACTGCTGTTGTCGTCTGCTATGGTCACCAGCGAAGATACCGCGCGTGCGGAGTTCTCTTGTTTTTTTTAGGTGAGATAGCATTTTGATGATTGAAAATGAATGAAAAGTAATCATCAAGATGGTTTTAGCGCGTGGTTGCGGTAAGTACACGTAGTTTTTGGCTGCAAGAAAGCGACGTGTTCCTCGTGCAATTTATTGTATGTTTGCATCAACAAAGGAACAGCCGTTGACTCGAAGAAATGGTATTAGCAAATTTGTATTCATGCTCAACACGCATACCACTATGGAGCGCAATGCCAGTCGTTCCTTCGTTTTGTGGAAAGCAAAGCAGCACGCATAGAGCTGCACTCAAGCGCGACCTTTTTCACATGATTTAAGCACATGGACACGTGCGCGCGTCGTTAAAGCTTGTTATTTTCGGACAGGGGGTTCACCTTAGGACGTTGTGGCTTGATCGCATTTTAAATTCTCGCCAGTATGACCCCAAGGACACTTCTGTCTGGGGCACAGTTGTCCATTTCTTCTCCTTTCTGTTGCTTATTTTTCCAGCATAAGCAAGACAGTCGTCACACAGCGATTTTCGATAACGATCGAGCCAGATCATGATTGCATTTTTCGACGAATGACTCCCGTCCGTATTTTGTACAAAGGGGCCAATAGCAACCGCAAACACGGCGTAAGACCCGGACGTATTAGTTTACGCATCTGAATGTACTAGTACACTGCCAGGTGGAACTTATTGTGGTCTAAACGCTTCAGTGAAACTACGAGTGTCCAGCATCTACACCTTGGTCGATAAGCCGTATGACAGCCCGCGGCTGCTGATAGAAGGAGAATCTGTGTTTGAAGCTGGCTACGTCATCGTCTGCAGTGTAAAAGGGGAAGTGATAGTGGCTGGGCTCATTTTGTAGGCATCGTCTGTTAGCAAATACCACGCTTCAAATAACTCCAAGCGCACCTTTCAGCTTTTGTGGTCCCTAGGCGTCCGCGGACGTGAAATAAACGCAAAGCAACGATGTTTCTAGTTAAAAAAACGCTGGCGAATGGCCGTTGGAAATGCGTGTGAACCGTCCGCTTCGCCGCAGAGTCGGCGCGTGGTGGGATCGTGGATCACGTGATCGAACTTTGTGCGTCAGAATGACCGCAGCGCCAGCATCTCCAGTGGTAGCCCTTGCGCCCAATATTGAAATGCCACAGTTCAGGTAACGCTTTATTTCATGAAGCCAAGATGGCGCCGACGAAGAAGACACTCAAGCCAATGACTCATGATGGTTTTGTACAGGTGATGAAGATGAAGTCCGAATCAGTGCCTACACTAATTTCCCCTGTGGACGGAAGCGGCCAACCTCGCTGCGAGTTAGACAGTGGAATGAAGTTGAAAGAATTTAAGGCGGGAAACATGCACGATTTCTGTTCCGTGGCAGTGTCGATCAATGGGAGCATGAACAGGTGTAACGCAGTTCACAGGCGAGGTCTGTTCGATGACTTTGTAGGGGACAATATAACGAGACTCGAGCTTTTCACATAAACCAGGTGTGCGTGCGGAAGTCTACAATAGTACATCGTCACCTGGGCAGTAGACGACGCGGTGAGCGGCATTGTAGTGACGTTTGCGGTCTTCTTGGCTAGCTTCGGTGTTCATCCGGGCGCGACGGCGGCATTGGGCAAGGCGAAACACAAACTGGTCGAAATGAATGGTGAAGGGCTGACGGGGCCAGAGAAAAAATAAACGTTGAATGATGAGGTTGGTCGACGGGCGTATACAAGGAAAAACGGAGAGTATCCTGTAGTACGTTGAACAGCAGTGTTGTATGCAAATGTGACAAATGGGAGAATGGCATCCCAGTTACGATGGTCAGGTTGGATGTACATAGACAGCATGTCGCACAGGGTGCGGTGAAAGCGCTCCGTTAGACCATTTGTTTGAGGGTGGTAGCTGGACGTTGTTTTATGTACGGCGTCAAGAGGCTTGAAGAACTTCATGAAGTGTGCTTGGAATAAATGCCTTGCCTTGGTCACTCAAAAGTATGCGAGGGGCCCCATGGCGCAGGTAAATGGCTTTTAAGAAGAAGCTTGCTTCCTCCGAAGCTGTGGCTGGGGGGACTGCGGCTGTTTCAGCATACCGGGTGAAATGGTTGACAGCAGTGATGATCCATCGGTTGCCGATAGTAGTAGCCGGGAAAGGTCCGAAAAAGTCAATTCCAACGACGGAAAACGGTTCTGCTGGATAAGGAAGTGGTTGGAGAGTTCCGACCGAGCAGTAGTAGGCCGCTTGCGGTGTTGGCAAAGCACGCATGAGGCGATGTATTTAGCGATGCTCGTGGAAAGACCTGGCCAGAAGAATCAGCTCCGTATGCGTTCGTGAATCTTGTGGTAACCCAAGTGGTCCAACGTAGGGTTGTTGTGTGAAGCCTGCAAAAATTCAGTGTGAAGAGACCGCGGTACAACAGGAACCCATCGATGGCAGTCTGGATAAAAAATAGAGCGGTAGAGTACGTTATCTTCGAACTTGAATAGCTTGAGCTGTTTTTGTAGCCTTGCATTTGGTGGGAATGAAACACCTGTAAGCCGAATGATGATGCCATTGCAGTAAGAGTCGGCACGCTGGTGAATAGAAAGCACTGAGGGGCGTTTTGATGGAGTACCGGAAGAGATAGTACTAATCAACGATGTGTCCTCAGCGTGGCCAATTTGACGAGGTGACGTGATGTGCTCCATTGATGGCAGCAACGGGCAGTGTGAAAGAGTGCCGGCATCTTGGTGCTTCCTTCCAGTCTTGTAGACGACATCGAAGTCATAGGCTTGTAATCGGAGGACACAATGGCCAAGGCGTCCAGACAAGTTTTTGAGTGTCCACAACCAGCACAGAGCATGATGGTCGGTCACAACAGTGGAATGTCGACCGTGGAGGTAAGGACGAAATTTTTGTATGGACCAGACAACAGCCAAACACTCTTGTCTGGCTATGGAATATTTTTTTTCCGCTGAAGTCAAAACATGGCTTGCATATGCAACAACCTTCTCACAAGATTCACGGTCGCATTGCAGCGGTACGGCACCAATTCCTTGACCACTGGTGTTGGTGTGCAACAATGTGGGCGCCTTGTCGTCGAAGTGACGAAGAACAGGTGGCGAGGTGAGCGCACTTGAGTTCGTCGAACGAGGCTTTACATTGATCGTTTCAATCGAAGGAAAAGGTACTAGACAGAAGTTTGTGGAGGGGCGAGGCAATGCTGGCGAAATTCCGGATGAAACGTCGAAAATATGGCGCGAGGCCACGGAAGCTGTGCAGTTCTTTTGCATGAAGTGGGCGTGGAAAGTTCAGCACGGCAGAAATTTTGTCCGGGTCGGGTTGGATGCCGTCTTTGCTAATGAGATGACCCAGAACTTTGATCATCGCGCTAGCGAAGCAGCACTTCGTGTTTATTTGAAGGCCGGCATTGGAAAGGCACGTGAGCATTTCGTCCAGGCGTTGCAGATGATCAGGGAAGATCGAGGAAAACACCATGATGTCGTCGAGGTAGCACAGACAAGTTTTCCACTTGAGGCCTCGAAGAACTGTGGCTATCATCCGTTCAAACGTGGCGGAAGCATTACATAAGCCGAAAGGCATTACGTTAAACTCGTAAAGAGTGCCCGGAGTAGAAAAGGCGGTCTTCTCTTTGTCCGCTTCGTGCATTGGAATTTGCCAATACCCGGAGCAAAGGTTAAGGCTGGAGCAGTATTGCGCGCCTTGCAAAGAATCAAGTGCGTCATCTACATGGGGCACGGTATATACATCCTTGCGGGTGACAACTCTTTAATAATGGCACCCAAGTCGGTTAGACTGGTTGGACGTGAGCACAGTTGCAAGGTGGCGAGCCGTAGGCATGCAATTCCTCACGAATTATCGCTCGGGTGATGGATCGGAGCTCCATGCTGTTTGCCAAGGGGTTGTCTGAAAAGTCCAATCGCAAGCAAACAGACTGCAGGGCATTGAGGCGCTGACACACGGAGATGACTTCCGACACCGCCGACATGTTCTGTGGAGCAAGGGCGTTGAAAGCGGTAGGCCCTATGCCTTTAAGGAGATGTCGCATGCGGTCACTTTCGGGCATGGCATTGCCGACACGGCGGCAAGGCGCAAGAATGTCCTCAATATACGAGGAGTACGACTCACTGTAATGTTGGACGCGCTCAGACAGCTTTTTCTTCGCAACTTCTGAGCAAACCGTGAGCGTGCCAAAAATCCGCCGTAACTGTTCCTTGAAAGAAGGCCAGTCCTGGAAGTCACTCTCATGATTCAGGAACCATGTCTTGGCTACTTGGGACACGTAGAACGGCACGTTGGTTTGTTTCGACGGCTCGTTCCAGTTGTTGTAAGCGCTAACACGGTCATAGTTGTCTAGCCAGTCTTCGACACCCTCACCAGGCAGGCCAGAGAAGATTACCGGATCGCGGTAACGGTTGTTGGCAGTGCTGAGAGGAGGGGCGGTTGGGGCTTGGGCCAAGCGGGAGGACGCGGCAGGCTCGTCTTGCGACATCGTGGGCTGCTGGCGTAAGCGGCATCCTGAACGTAGTTCCAGGAGAGATGTTGAAAAGGCGAGAGGTCTAAGGGATCTTAAAGGGCCCCTAAACCATCCCCGACATTTCTTTTAACATTTCAAGTTAACACGCGCATCAAGTTGAAAATGCCGTCATGATGAACGATGTCAAACGCGGCAGCGCTACGAGCCGCGGCCGCGCCACAAACTCAAAAAACAATCCCGTGCGCCTCTCCGGCCAGTTCCGGCATACCAAAGTTAGCCGTGACGACATTGTGGTTTTTGTTGACGTCAAAAGAGTCCGAGCTCCGCTTACTGGTCGAAGGAGAACGTCGACTTCCGGTTAGTCTGCTAGGAAATGCACGCGCTCCCTGCCTGTTTGTTTTGCTCGTCGTGTGTCGTTCGTGTGGTGTTCGCGTGTGAATTCGCAAATGCGCTACGCTACACAAATGCAAGTGAGGTACAGCCGACTAGAAACTGCAGCAACTGTCAGAACACGACAGATAGCGCTAACAGAGAGCGTTGGCACAGCACCATCAAAACACTCGCGCGAACGAAGGAGCCCGGCGGAGGCGCGTCAACCGGATGCGCGTCATCGGCGATGTATGTCACGTGACATTCGAAGGAGCACTGGGCGAGGAGGTGGCACCGGCCAGCGGCCGGCAGGCGCAGGAGAGAGCGAAACAGGCAAGCGCCGCGTTTTAATAATCAAATGCGTGTAACTCGGCTATTTCGGCACCGTTTCGAAAAATTCTTGCGGCTACGTGTTCGTTTCGGACACGGGCACAAAAGCAACACTACAACTAAATTTCGACCTCTTGGTGGTTTAGGGGCCCTTTAAAGCATTTCCACCACTTGAAATGCCACGGTTCAGGTAACGCTTTATTCCGTGAAGACAAGATGGCGCCGACGAAGAAGACACACGAGCCAATGACTGATGATGGTTTTGTACAGGTGATGAAGTACAAACAGTGCCTACAATATGATAAAACACTAAACATATTCCATAACCAAATTGTAAATATACATTTGGCACCTTTATAGCGCACTGACCCTGACAAAGCATACAACATGTCCCTACATGTTTTCAAAAATGCGTATGAGAAGTGGTTCCAGTTTCAACCTGTTAAAAAATGCATCATGATTTGAAAGACTTCTAATCAGTGTATCGTTACGATATGCAAGAAGAATCCACTGCACAAAAATTTAGTGAAACAGGGGTACCTATTGATATTACACTATTCAAAATATGGCATTAGGTAAAAAAGGATTTGTGAAAGAGCGAAAATTTTATTTTTTGGAACACCTTCCCAGCCAGAAAAGTTAGTGGAATGACAGACTGTGGCACGAAATTAATGAGTTTATAAACCGCACTGTCCTCCAGATGGATGAGCTTGAACTAACGAGAAGTAACTGAGTGGTAATGGGCATCGAACCCTTGCAAACGCGTTTAACTATTACTTTATTATTTTGCAAGCTTAGAAAAAAAGGGCGACTGAAATGCTGCCACAACTTCATTCCTAGGTGCCAATGACTGATTTCTAGGGTTTTACACCCTAAGACTAGCTGTGATTATGAGAGATGCTGTAGTGGAGGTCTCCGGAAATTTTGAACACCTGTGGTTCTTTAATATGCACTGACATCGCACAGTACATGGGCCTCCACATTTCCGAAATGCTGCCGCCGTGGCCGGGATTCGATCCCGCGACCCTTAGATCAGCAACCGAGTACCACAGTAACTAGACCACCGTGGTGGGGCATTCCTAGGTGCCAAGAAATGAAGCATACCTGATATGAATAAATATTAAGACTGCATCTTTTGTTCCTGTTTGATCCTGTTTGAATTCAGTGAGCAATGAAACTAAGTTGCCGTGCTGGGAATTTCTTCTAGGTGACTTGAATTCACATTTAATATATTACCGTATTTACCCGCATAATCTGCACCCTCGCATAATTTGTGCACCCCCTGATATTTAGCCAGCTTTACAAAAAAAAAAAAAAAATTCCTCGCAAATGTTGTGCTCCCCGTCCCGCCCGAGCCAGCTCGCTGCGCAAGCGAGAGTAGTCATACACAAAAGGGGCTGGGAGTGCGATGTTCCTTTTTCTGATTCTTTTCTCCGGAAGCCCCCAGAGCCCAAAGTACGGTCGCTAGAAGAAAACCATGTGAGTAGGGGCGACGAAAATGGCTGAAGCAGAGATCAAACGAGCCCGGCCTATCTCCGTCGCTCAGTGGGCTCATGCGATAACATCACCCCGATCGGGACACCTGCCGTCGATGCGGGGAGGAAACGTCCTGCCCGTCTTTAACGAGCATCAAAAAATGCGAGGGAGGGGGGAGTGTTGCCCCGCTGCCGAGCGATCCCATGGCGGCCGAGATAGCGCTGGCGCGCTCTATCTCGGCAGCCATCAGCGGGCGGCTTGTAAACCCTTCTACGTGCTGCGCTCTCAACGCGAAGGGATTACGAAAAGTGTCCACGGAGCAGTTGTGTTCTCTTACACCAACGTTTCGCAGTGTTACGCGAGATCGTATCCAAAAGAGTTACCGCGCTTGTTGCATTATATTATACATTATTTCGAATGTGTTTGCGAAATATCCGTGAAATTTGCGCACCCCCTCTTCGGAGCTCTAAAATTGCGAAAAAAGGTGCGCAAATTACGCGAGTAAATGCGGTACACACAGGTTACACAACATCAGTTTGTGGCTGTGTTTTGTGATGTTAGAAATGGGAGCCGAGCCGTGGTTTATGCGCCATGCTTTTCTTCCACTGCAAGCGCCTTCGTCACCTTCCATCACCTTCTGTTGCCAACGCCTACTTGTTGCTTCACACGAGTCGACAAGATAGAGACCTGGCAGCCATATCATCAGCCTCACATCAACAACGACAGCCCAACAACATGCCTTGACCGAATGTCAAGCTCAGACAGGGATATCTGCTGTATAATGTGAGCAGCCACATGGAAACATTATCGGTGGGCCTCGACATCCCCAAGTACACTGGATCAGCAGACGATGGACCCGTGGAGGACTGGTTCGACCTATTCGCACTCCGCGCTACCACTGCATCATGGTCGGAACAGGAAATGGTCGCGAACTTCAACGACTATGTCACCGGTGAGGACTTCCAATTCTATTTAACTCGGATATTCAATAATAAAGTTTTCCATCCATCCATCCATCCATTCCAAAACAATGAACCATGGAGAAAAATCAAAGAAGAAATGGTCGCCTGATTTTTTTAAACAATATCATGAAGACCCGCCTACGACCTACCAGATAGAGACAGTTCAGTTCAGCCAGCACAGTCACAAGCTGTTTCACACAGCAATCCCATTTGCCCGACACCTCATATTAGAGATTCGTCGATGATTGTCACATTCTACAATTCACTTGAGCATACGAAGCGTATTGCAATGCCGAGCACGAATTTCCAACTGCCAAAACAGAAAGCTAAGCCGGTTCTCGCTGAAGGGTACCCAAGCATCTTTACCAAAAAGGCCCAACCATCCACCAGGTTTCCCATCTGTGCAAAAATCGCCACTGCTTACCCCCTCAGTACACCATACTACCCAAGTCAATGCTGAACTACCCATTTTGTTTGGTTCCTCATCTCGCATACGTGGCCCATCGCCTGATTTTGCATCAAGTGGGTCTTTTCTCTCAAATAACTGTCACCACATATGTTACAAGATCGTTACTTTGACAATAGACAAGTTGATGCACCAGGAAAATAAACGACCATGCCACGTCTTGTGCAAGGGTGTTCTCTCGTCACAACGGTTTAGTTCAGCAGATACACGAGGCAACCAGAATTCGCAATCAATACCTCGACAAACCATGTCTGCTCTGGTACCTTGCAGCTCCCAACTACCTGAAGGCCGAATCAACACTGAATCAGCCGTCCGTGCAAGCCTCAACAACGAAAACAAGAACACAGTGAACAGCATTGAAGAAGGAAGTCTCTGGAGAACTTTCTACCAACTTTCATACACTACCGTCATTAGTCGACAACCTTTAATATACTCCACCACGTGACAAATCAACTTTTCACAAACATCAGACTCGTAGTCGGAAAAGAGCACTACCTCAGCAATTGCCGGAGCAACATCAGCCAGGCCAACACACGCAGGTCAAGAGCCTCAGCAACTGCAGCAATGCCAACACACGCATGGCGACGGACGTCGCCAACAATGACCACACTCATGGAAGGGATAACTTGTAGCTTTTTTTTTTTAGAAGCGGTGGTCACAGTATACAAAGCCATCTTCTTTATTTGAATTTAATCGGTAAGCTTGAAGGGATAAACTGAGAAATAAATTAAACATGACTAGTCATAGTTAGCTATCATCTATAAATGACATGAATGGGAAAGCCAAGAACATTGCTTGTCGAACCAGGGACCTAGAGGATTCCAACTCTGAACTTCTGGCGGTCGAAGATCACACGAATGCAATTTAACCTTCAATCACGCATGGCACATGCCCGCATATCCTTGGCTGAGGAACGCAAGCGTGCGCGAAATGTGACTGTATTATTGTTCACCATGATGTAAATGGCAAACATAGCGCACTACTAATGCCATGACCGACCAGTCATGTTAATTGATTGATTTGTGGTTGATTTGTGGGGTTTAACGTCCCAAAACCAGTTCTGATTATGAGAGACGCCGTAGTGGAGGGCTCCGGAAATTTCGACCACCTGGGGTTCTTTAGCGTGCACTGACATCGCACAGCACACGGGCCTCAACATTTCGCCTCCATCGAAATGCAGCCGCCGCGGCCGGGATTTGATCCCGCGACCCTCGGATCAGCAGCCGAGTACCTTAGCCACTGGACCACCGTGGCGGGGCAGTCATGTTAATCATACAGTCATACCTCTCCATGCTAATTTTGGTGAATATCAAGCGAACAAGACGAGTGTGTTCGATTTTTTCCTAACAGTGTGTAACTTGTACACTTTGCAGCCTCGCCAATTTTCAAGGTCACCTTCCAATGAAATACATAAGGATTTCGCTTTAATAATATTGATATATTAGGCAATATGTGACACAACTAGAACTGTGACTGTTTAGGACACCAGCAAATTATAACCGTGACTTTTTCCATGAACAGCGGTCGGCATGCAAGGTTGCCATCTCGGGCACAGGAAATCTAAAAATTCCACAATAGTTTAACTGGCTTCAAATAAGAGCAGCAAATAATGCATACGTATTGTATAGAGGCTTTTAAAGATTTCAACCACAATACAAAGATGCACACGCTCAAGTATTTCCACAGTCGCCACTTATCTCATCCCACGGGTGCTCGCGAAATCCATGGGCATCCCGGCGGTGCCGCAGCGGTTGCTCGGGTAACTAGGGCCATTCACACTGTTTTTGCAGGCTGTACCGTGTGTGCTTTTCACCCAGTAGCCATGAGGGTGTATTAACTACCCTTATATCAATCTGCCTGACAAGTACACATACAGTTAAACCTGCTTATAACGAACCTCCATATAACGAATTCCTGGATATAATGAAGTTTTTTTATTCCCCGCCGTTACTCCATAGAGGCACATGTATTTGAGACCTCTATGTAACGAAGTGCTAGCGGGAGACCCCCTTGAAATAACGAATTTTCTCTGCCGACAACCTAGATATTTTGCCTCAAATTTTGTCACTTTTCCACGAGCAACAACCGGAAGCACCTTCTCCACCGCGACGGAACGCGAAGCAGCGGCGTCGCACTTGGCACGCTCGAAGGCACAGCGAATGCGAGGCGAGAGCGAGCGCACGCGAGGTGGGCCTGCATCCCTCGACTCGGCGATCTTGCCGCCGTGGGCGTGTCATTCCCCCCTCGCTTCAAGCCTGATCCCGCCGTTTGCTGCAGCTGGCCTAGCCCGCCAAGCCAGCACCCTCCTTTTCCAGTTGAAGTTGCCGAGCCGCGCCGGCTTAAGAGAGAAAGAGAAAAAAAAAAACGAGTTCTTTTTTCAACATGCTGGCAGCGCCACTCTTTGGTTACTGCGCAAGTCTCTGCGCTTCACTAACCTGGCATCAGGTGACAGCGCTTGTTAGGCCTTTCTCGCGAGGCTGCCGGCGGCGCGCCTCATGGGAAGCTTGCCCTTGACAACACAGGGATCGGGTGCACAGGAAATTGCGCTCACGGGGTGATTCAAGGGCAGCACGTGTGAAATGATTAAAAAAAAAAAAGAACTGGAGGCAAACAGCGGTAAACTGGAGGTCACGGGTGCGCGTTCCGTGCGGAGCGTTCGCAGCTGACAAACAGCCGTAGCAGCATTCTCCGTCGCCTTGGAAATCCTATCCTCAGAGGGCGCGCGCTCGAGCTGCTACTGTGGCAGCCTTTTCTATTTCTTTTCTCTGCTCATTCTTCGTTCATTCCGCACACCTTCCTCCTCCACAGCGATTCGCTGTGCTCTTTTCAAGCGGTGCACTTCTCTTTGTGAAGCCTGCTCGCTACCTCGATTGTCCGCGGGATTTCCCGGCAGTCTCATTATAACCAGTCCTGCATCTCGGGGGGGGGGGGTCTGCACAATAAGCGGTATGCGTATACATTAAGTTCTATGGGAGGGCAGACGAGGGTCAGAAAAAACCGCATTATAGCTGGTCCTTCACTATAAACTGTCACATAAGTGGTCTCAGCTGTAAATGTTTTCTCACCCAAAATAAATGTTTTGGGTGAGCTCTGCAGTCTGTTACCTTTTTGCTTATTTAAGTGTTTCTTTTTCAAATTTTCGTGCCGAACCTGCATATAAAGAAAGCCTCTTTATAACCATGTGTGCTGCATGTGCTACTACTAATTCATCATGCTACTGCTCATTCATATGGCCTTCCAAGTGTATGCTTCATTAGAGTCCATAATTTTATTTATTTATCGTACCCTCAAAGCTCAAAGGCAACACAAGGGACTCTGGCAAAAATGGAAAATGAGATTAAGCAGCACAATAGCAGATCTTTATTGAAAGAAAATGTGAAAGAACGTGGCAAAAAAAGGACACCTAAGCGAACAAAGTTATAAAGTAAATGTAAGAGAACAAAGTAACGAGTTCACAATACTGAATATACAAGTTTGGTTAATGGCTGCTGAAAAAGTAGAAAAACTTAGTACGACATCTGAGAGTCTCCTAGTTAAACACGGTTAGCTAATGCACTGCAAAACAATTTGTTATGATTGATAGCGGCGATGTCACTGGGAAGGACATTCTATTGCGAAAACTTTCCCAGGAAAAAGGAATTAACAGAGGTGCTAGTATTTGTCGACCGAATTCTGACCTTGCAGCAATGGTCAATAAGGTGTGATACATAATGAGGCTGTGAAATTAGGTCCCCGTTGAGGGAGGGGTGTTGATACTATTTGTGAAACAATGTTAGGCATGCTATTTTTCTAAGAGATGCTAGTGATGTCAGGGATAAACTGGCTTTCACAAAAGTTAGATTAGCAGTACAGCTATAATTACAGCAAGCTAATCGCACTGAATTATTCTGAACAAGCTCATGTGGGGATATTAGATTTCCACGGTGCGGGTATGTTTTTTCTAACGTTGTTAAACGCTGTCAGTGATACATCATCCTTGCTGGATACTACTAAGAGTGATTAAGTATTTTCGATAAATCAGTTGTATGTATGAGCTTGTCTGTCTCTCTTTGCATCCCACTCTGGTGTGCAGCTTGTTAGAAGATGAACCTGTATCAATTCGTCCAACTTTCAATGCTAATTGTCCTAACTGCTTCAGCTGTTGGCACCCGGAATAGCCAACCAAAGCAAAACGTGGAAGTAAGAAGAGCTTGCTGGGCCCATTACCTGTTATCTTATGAGCAAACTACTAGACCTCATCCATTTTCCATGAGTCTTGCTTATCAAGGAAGCTGACATCAATATAACTAATTATTATAATGTAGCCTTTCAAACTTACATGCTTTTACTTTAACAAACCATATGAGGTTTTCTTAGGTCTAAGTTCTACATCTTCCTAGAGGTGACTTGCCAACACAGC
The DNA here is from genome assembly GCA_013339685.2 of Hyalomma asiaticum. NCBI lineage: Eukaryota > Metazoa > Arthropoda > Arachnida > Ixodida > Ixodidae > Hyalomma > Hyalomma asiaticum. The sequence goes on from CM023481.1 coordinate 207,105,511, forward strand.
ATACATATGCCTTCAGGTACGGCTGAGAATTTAACTCATGTTCCATAATGTTTCTCCACATGCACTACAGAAAACACAGGCCACCACCACTCTTGGACAGGAGGCGTGAGGGGCAGGAGAGGGGAGAAGAGAGGCTGTTAAGTATCAAGGGGGCCAAAGACTATCGCCTTTCGACGTCATTTGCAGCAGAGCAAGCAAATATGCGGGCATTCTTTAAATGCACTGAAGTAAAGGAATAACTTACCAGAGTGCACTGTATTCTTCACTTGAGGGCTGCATTTAACTTTAGCAGAAATTAATAACTTTCAGTTAATGTTCATTAATTAATACTGAGCAAGTCCATCTGTCACATGATGACATAATGAAAAAGAATATTCTCCACATGATGTGCTCAACAAAGCTGCACAAATATTAGCACAGTAGTATGAATTCAATAACACAGCCTGGACTCAAGCCATAAATGTAAAAGCACAGCACAAAAAATAATCAATTTTATCACTGTTAAAAAAATAAAAGAACTTTGTAGCCACTCTGCCAGGCCAGAAATTAAGATGAATGCTTTGATTTGTCCCAGTAAATTAGGGAGCAAACCCAAAGCAGAAAGCTAAAACACACTCATATGACACAAGTCCATCAAAGTCAAAAGAAAGGGCTGGGGAACCAGCTGGCAAGGTAACCTAACCATACCGTACAAAAATTTTTAGAAACACTTACGTGTCGGCTGAGAGAGCTGCTTGGGTGGTATCGCACTTTCTTAAGGTAAACTGTGTACACTGCTCCATCACTTTTCTCTTCACCCCAAAGGCGCCAAGAAGGTTGCTGCAAATTGCAAGAAAAATAATACATGCTAACACAACAATTTTATAGCTTTAAATAGTTATAAAGAGATGGAAGAGAGAAAGAAAAAAAAGCAAATGAACCTATGCAGAACAGCCACCATGTAAAAGAAAAGGATGACAATGCTAATGCAGTGTCGTTAATCTACGATGTGTACAACATGGCATATCTAATATGGTTTGTTATCAGATATCACTGATAAATCTATTGCAAACTTTATTACTTATATTCTCATCATCAAGAAGTCATTATGCAGCCTTTTAGGCACTTTATTTGTCAAAATTTGTCAAACATAACCTGTGCACATACTGACTGGTCTATATAACATGCCCAACGCCCAATATGCAAGATTTGCAGCAAAAGTGGCACACACTGGCAAAGATGCAAGTCACTTCTGGTGCACCAAATATTGATTGATTTCAGGCATTTTATGTCCCAGAACCAGCTATGATTATGAGACGCCGTAGTGGAGGGCGCCAGAAATTTTGACCAGCTGGGGTAAACATGCACCAATATTGCACAGCATACGGGCCTCAACATTTTGCCTCCACCGAAATACTACACGCTGAGATTCAATCCCACGACCCTCGGATCTGCAGCCGAGTACCATAGCCACCAGACCACCGTGACAGGGCCTAGTGAAACAAATAAAGATTTTAAATAAACAGGGTATGTTTTGAAAGCAACAACCAAAAGGTGCCTTAGACGCCATAGCACTTGCAGCGGTTGAACACAGCATGCCACCAATAACAAAACTGCTGTTGTCTCCAGAAGCAGACAGCACTTATGTAGGGTGTGATTACACAGGCTGAAATCTGCCTTTATTATCAGACTTAATTATCACAATTTAAAGAAAAAGGGCCCCCTTTACACTCAGTTCTTCATCACTGAATGCATGTGATATGCTTATGGGAGCAGTTATGAAACACGCGCACATGCAAAAAGTACAGCATAACAACGCTCTATTGCACTAGTGAATTACAGTGGCTTCACATCAGGCTAGCTTTGCACGAAAATTGCACAGTTAAATAGACACTAAAGAGCAAAACAATTTTTCCTGTACTTTCTCATATCAATACATTAATCTTTAAAAGCACACCAAAAACACCACTCTTGCCTGACAAAGATGCTTGGTGAGTGAGAAAATAAGCAAAAAGATTATTAATATTTTCTATTTTGGCACTGCCTACCAGGGCCTATGCAGTTCTTATGCAGTAAAAATAAATGACATTGTGTTTAAAGGGGCCAGAAAAAGGTAATCAACAAAGTTCCAGGGGATTTTATTGAGCCAATGTGGCTAAAATACGAAGTCTTTGAAATCCATGATAGTCATACTGACGTGTGCACAGAGATTTCAGTGGGACATCTCAAACAAACTTTGACATTTCTTTTCTCTTCTATTAATAAACCTACGAAAGTCAAATTAACAACAGTCGAGCTTTCAAAAATAATTTGAAAGTTTAACAGATTTATTGTTTCACTATAGTGCCCCTTAACCATTACATTGGCTACTTTTTTATCCCTTATGCTGCACTTTATGTTATTTTGTAAGCTTAAGCTAAGTACTGTTACTGCTCTTATTTAAGCTGAACAACATGCCTCATATAGGCTGCGATAAGGCCCGTAGCAAGGAATTTTTTTCGGGGAGAGCCCACTTGCTGAAGGCCTTGACTATTTGGGAAAAACATCTATTTTCATCATTTATTTCTGGTAAGAATTGCAGTATGTACAATAAGTGCATTTTTAAATGCAACATTATTAATAGGCCTAAATGTTATGTTATTAGCACTACAGAGTTATTAACAGTCCACCCCCCCACCCCGCCCCAACCAAAATTTCAGGAGTGCTGGGGCCCTAGGGCTCTCCCCCTGGCTACGGGCCTAGCTGTAATAATGTATTTGGTTGACTATTCTTCAGCGTAACTTCATAATTTTATGCTTGTCATGTCCGCTGAATCTCTCTGCTACTGAACGCTGAACAATCCAGGTGTAAGAATTTAGTCATCAATGAAGTACCATAATGTTCAGAATATCTGCTAATTGCAGAGGCAAAGATGGGAAATAAATAATGTTACTTGCCCTTACCTGAAGTGGCCTCTGACTTTACGTTCATTAGATTACATACAATATAAATGGACAAAAAAAAAAAAAAGAAAACTGTCATGCATGCGTATTCCTTCATGAACAAATTCAGGGGATACATTATCATGCAGCAAGTCTTTGTTCTTAAGAAAAGCAGAGTGCTTATTACCTAGAAAATTTTATGTTCCATGTGTGTAAGAGACACTCTATCCACAAACAGCTCATTGCATTTCAAGCAGCACTTTAATGAGGGCTTAACATATGTTTATTGGGCTACTGTGACTATGGCAGACTTTCAACTGTACTATCAGGATCTAAAGTGATTCTTATAAGTACAAAACTTTGTTGGAAAAAAGTAAGACAGGAGATAAAGTTTTATGAAAGAAGTGAAAAAAGTGTACTAATGAAAGAAATACATGATTGAGACACACAACACACATGCCAAATCTTCACAATGCTCATCCATCTTCTGCCAATAGTATGATGCCCACTTTCAACCAGAATAAGCTTGCCCAGCTTTCCAATTTTCCTCTTACTGAAAGGAAAGCTATCTTACAAGAAATTTTCATATGCAGCTTGCATGTTTTAATAATCCTTAACAAGTGAGACACTGGCTCATGAGCACCTAACTTTAAGCAGGCAAAAGTGAAAGGCTACAATACACACCTTCACCTGCGTGTATTTTTTTCCGCACAAAAATATTAAAGTTAGTATGACTGCAAGTTCTAACATGGCAGCTTGCAGCTCACTTCGCAGGTATGTCTGAGGCTAATGCAAGAGCAGCAACACATTCCTTGCACTAGCACTTCAATACCCTGCATCGGTAACAGTGCGCACTTTGACAAACTTATCCTTAATGATCTCTGGAACTGAACACTTGGGAATGTGCAAATGACAGCTGACAAAGTGTCCTCCCATATTTGAGTCGCACGGTCTGGTGCTTGGGGTAGCTTGTTAAGGAAAGCAATTAAGGAGTCATTATGGAGGCCCGCTCATACTTCGCGACACACTGTGCCCAGAAGCCTCAATCTTTTTTCTATTTTTTTACATGAAGCTGTACGGAAACCAAGACTTTTATAGTAACACACATGTTCAATGCACAGACGAAAGATTTTTTTTCTGACTAATGCTCAATATACAAGAATACCAGAGTGACCAGGAGAATCTTGTGCTTATTTTAATATATACTTCATAAGAAGATCAGGTTTATGAAGGTGCACTAACAGTTATGTGTGTATGATTAATTATGAATACTATTCCCACACAAGCATCAGTGATAACGAATATTCACCTAAATTTATACAATATCTAATTAAAATTTCCAGCAATCACTGAAGTTAGCTATCCTTTTTTTTTCAATGTCACAAATTGCATTTAAGTTACTTCAATGGGGTAAAATAAATTTTATTTTGGTGTGTTTGAAATTTGATTCAAGAAGGTCCTGATGCGAACAAAAGTTAAATACTGAGGTTTCACATTCTAGAAAGATGATATAGTTATCAGGTATGCCATAATGAGGGATCCAGGACTAATTTTGACTACCTAGGGTTTTATAATAACAACCTAAATCTAGTATACAAAAAATTTTTGCATTTTGTCTTCATCAAAATGTAGCTGCCATGGCTAGAAATCAAAGCTGCATCCATGTGCTTGCCTGCTAAGCTATCATGGAGGGTAGATGTAAACCATCCTATCAACCACATCTCTGGTTGGTATAAAATCATGACCACCTTTAGCAACTTAAATTTCAAGCTTAAGAGAATATACAGCATGTTTCAGTGAACACTTTCAAAAATTCTTTATGTGCTTTTTGAGAAAAAACGAAAATCTCTTCAGACAGAAACTGTCAGCTGAGGTGGACATCAGGAAGCTCCAGGAAAGTGCTAATTAGCTGTTTAATTAAGCCGTAATACAGGCAACTGAAAATGAGTGGTGAATGTGTGCACTTTCACCACTCAGTTTCGGTTTCCAGGGCAAAATTAGCCCGATTTCATAAATCTGTAGAAAATAGCAGCATCGCCCTTTTGCAAACGTTACAATGAATAATAGATTCCCTGTATAAATAACTCCCATTCTTCCATTAGGTTTGAGCATCCACCTGTTCTGGTTTAAAAGATAATTAGTCTGGTTTTGTTACTTACTGTTCAAATTCCAGTTCCTACACATTTTACAGTGTGTGCCACTGTGAAAAAAAGCAGTTCCACAAAGAGTGTACAAATATCTGTGTTCCTGTATTTGTATCTTTTGACACATTTTCTGAAACACCCAATATTGGGCGCGAGGGCCACCACTGGAGAGGCTGGCGCTGCGGTCGTTCTGACGTGCAAAGTTGGATCACGTGACCCCACGATCCCACCTCGCGCCGAGCCTCCGCCGAAGCGGACGGTTCACGCAGTTCACGCGCGCTTTCAAGGGCCACTCGCCAGCGTTTTTATCTACAAACATCGTCGCTTCGCGTTTATTTCACGTTCGCGGACACCTAGCGACCACAAAAGCTGAAAAGTGCGCTCGGAGTTATTGGAAACTTGTTATTTTCTAAAAGACGTCGTCTGCAAAATGAACCCAGCCAGTATCACTTCTTCCCCTTTTACACCCAGGCCATTAACCAGGCTAACATCTCCGGCTTCATCAATAAAATATTCTCTCTCTCTCTCCCCTTTTACACTGCAGACGACGACGCGGCCAGCTTCAAACACAGATTCTCCTTCTATCAGCAGTCGCGGAGTGTCATACGGCTTATCGATGAAGGTGCAGATGCTGGACACTGATAGTTTCACTGAATCATTTAGACCACAATAAGTTACACCTTGCAGCGTACTAGTGCAAAGGGACTCCGGAACGTTTTTCGGAGTGTGTGTGTGTGGGGGGGGGGGGGCACTTATTGTCGTCTTTGCATGTTGCGTTGATTATTTTTGTTCTCAGTATTTGTCGATTCTAATTTATTTAAAACGCATATTATGTATTATTATTTACTATAATATTAATGAAATCAATTATTGTTTTAATTCATTTTAGCAGTTTAATATTTTACAAATTTGCATCATCGCTTATTTCACATTGGTATACATTTCAAAATGTTTGGAACTTTCGGAAGTACTGAAAACCTGCGGCACACCGCGCAACCCACGTGGTTGTGTGGTCCAGTGTTTTGGAAAGCAATGGACCACACAACCACCAGCTTAATTGATTGACTGATTTGTGGCGTTTAACGTACGTCTCAAAACCAGCTTTGATTATGAGAGACGCCGTGGTGGAGGACTCGGGAAATTTCGACCACCTGGGGTTCTTTTTAACTACCACCAGCTTGAAAATTCTTCTCAAAAAATTTTGATTTCAGCGTAAGCGGTTGGAAAGTGGGAGGGGGGGGGGGTACCGCTCCCCCCCCACCCCCCCTGTTCCGGAGTCTCTGCTAGTGCATTCAAATGAGTAAACTAATACGTCCGGTCTTACGCTGTATTTTCGATCGCTATTGGCCCCTTTGTGCAAAATACGGACGGGAGTCATTCGTCGAAAAATGCAGCCATGAACTGGCTCGACTGCGATCAAAAATCGCCGTGTGACGACCGTCTTGAATACGCGGGAAAAATAAGTAACAGAAAGAGAAGCAACGAACAACTGTGCTCCAGGCTAGTGTCCTTGGGGTCATACTGGCGAGAATTTAAATTGTGATCAAGCCACAACGTCCTAAGGTGAACCCCATGTTCGAAAATAACAAGGTTTAATGAGGCGCGCATGTGCATATGTCGTGTGTACACCTTAAATCATGTGAGAAAGGTCGCGATTGAATGCAGCTCTATGCCTGCTGCTTTCCGCAAAATGAAGGAACCACTCGCATCGCGCTGCATAGTGGTATGCGTGTTCAGCATGAATACAAATTTGCTAATTCGATTTCTTCTTGTCAACGGCGGCCCCTTTGTTGATGCAAACATACAATGAATGAATTGCACGAGAAACACGTCGCACGCCTTTCTTGCGGCCAAAAGCTATGTGTATTTACCGCAACCGCGTGCTAAAACCATCTTGATGCTTACTTTTCATTCATTTTCATTCATCAAAATGCTATCTCACCGAAAAAAACCAGCGGACTGCGCACGCGCGGTATCCTCGCCGGTGACCATAGCAGACGACAACAGCAGTCGACGCGGTGTCTAAACTGCATTGTAATGAACCTATATTCTTTTTCCGGAAGAGTTAATTACCTTGTTGAAGAATCAATAACGTAGCCACAACAGTATTTTACAGATATCGTCTAGCTGAAATAAACGGCAACAACAATAAGAGGGCGACGCGCAAAGCAGCTCCGCGCTGAGCAAGGCAGTGCTGTCGGAGCAATCCAACTTTGCGCGTCACACCGGTTCTCCCGCGTGGCGGCGCCACGGTATGTCCTCGCTCCCAATACACTTGAAATTTAACATCACAGTAACCTTTGCAAGTTTCCTTTTTAAATAATATTTTCCAAAAAGCTGATGATCAAACTGTTGGTATCCTTGGGCCCCGTGTGATAAAATGGAAAAAGTAATTCTTAACTATGTATACTGTGTTACTAGTCGTATGTGGCAGCCATGGATGTTGTAAGCAAGCATACTGGGATAATTTTACTGTTATATCTAATAGCACATTTTTTTTTACTTTTATTAATTCCATGTCCTGTTCTGCACATTGTTGTTTTGTGGGGTTGAACGTCCCAAAACCAGCTCTGATTATGAGAGACGCCGTAGTGGACGGCTCCGGAAATTTTGACCACCTGGGGTTCTTTAACGTGCAGTGACATCGCACCAGCACACAGGCCTCAACATTTCGCCTCCATCGAAATGCAGCCGCCGCAGCCGGGATTCAATCCCACGACCCTCGGATCAACAGCCGAGTACCATAGCCACTAGACCACTGTGGTGGGGCCTGTTCTGCACATTGAGGATATGGGTTTACTATAACCTTCAAAGTACATTAGTTCTTTAAACACAGTACAAAGTAAACAAAGTTTAATAGACACCAAATCGGGGACTATTTACACTGACATTTACATAAACGAGAAATAATAGTGGCCACAAACACTCTCCTAAGGAATGCTGGAAGTAATGCTGAGCATCCTAGACGCACTAGACTTATTTCAACAAACTGCTTTTCATTAGCTAAGTGTGCCTCAAGTCATTTAATAAGATAAAATGGTAATCCTGTTATTTAATATTTAAAACTATTTTACTGTGCAAAGCCCTATCAAATGCTTTAGAAAAATCTAATAGAAGTATACTGATTTGCGCTCGATCTAGAATGGCAAAATATTTGTTAACAGTTGCTAACAAGTGTGTTGCTAGAGGCATTCCCTTCCATTGATTGATTGATTGATTTGTGGGGTTTAACGTCCCAAAACCAGCTCTGATTATGAGAGACGCCGCAGTGGAGTTCTCCGAAAATTTCGACCACCTGGGGTTCTTTAACGTGCACTGACATCGCACAGCACACGGGCCTCAACATTTCGCCTCCATCGAAATGCAGCCGCCGCGGCCGGCATTCGATCCCGCGACCCTCGGAGGCAGGCATTCCCTTCCAAAAACCGTGTTGACAATAAGACAAGACATCATTACTACCTACTGAAAAGCACTGCTTTGACTTTACCCAATTTTATTTCGAATGCTGTGAGTTGCTCCATTAACATGTAATAAACAGATGTTAAGAAAATTAGTCCATGATTAGAAATCTGCTTATCTCCTTTTTTTATGGGTGGACACAAATGTGCAGTTGTCCAGAGCCTCAGACAATATGCTAGAGTAACTTGCGACAAAGATACGTCAAAGAAATTGGTCTATAATAAGAAATTATTTATTTATCTCATTTTTTTTATGGACAGGCACAACAAGTAAAATCTTTTAGTTGTCTGGAACTTCACAACTATGGAAGGATGCATAGAAGACCTCTGGCAAGAAATTGCTTATCTGTATGAAATAGCGTATTGTGTTTCTATTTCGGATTTGGTCTTTGGTACTCAACTTCCTTAATCAAAACACCTGTCTTTGTAACAATATGAATGTCCATATCATTAAGAATAGTGGGTTTGGATACATATGCACTCCGAGTGGAAAATCTGTGAAAATATATTTAAAAGCCTGCAATAATAAAGAGTTGTCAGTTTGAAATTTAGTGTTCGGTTTCATTATATTCACTGCTTTCTTGGTTTGACCCCGCAAATTTTCAAAATTTAGCTGGATCATCTTTCAAGAGTGATGAGAGAGTGACTTGTAAGCAATGTGTCTGCTCTTCATTTACTTTGGTTACTAAATTTTGTTTCCATTCATGTCTACAAGGAATAAACATCATGCATAGTGTAGCTTTGTGCACTGCTCAAGCAACCTGTGGTTGATGTATTATCAGGGCGACTGAAGTCTTTGATGCTCACTGAACTTGTATTCGAATGCTCCGCAGACCCAGGAAAAGAACGATAAGCTGGAATCTAACACACTATTTTCAGTACTGACACCATTTAAAAAGATATCACAAAGAATACGTCCTAGATGGTACAGTTGCACACAGGTTCAGAGCTAACGTTGAGCCTAGAATAACATCACTCGATTTAGATTGCCCCCCCCCCCCTGTAAGGTAAATTTTCCCATTCAACGTCTCCTGCAATAATGACATGTGTACAGTTTAACAGAAGATAGTCAAAGGTCTTAAAGAAATGATTCTGGCATTTCAGGGATTTTAGAATGACATAAAGCATAAATGTGATAGTGTTTACAATGACAACCAGAAAAAGGCTTTTCTTATAAGCAATATAGTTCATAAAACACACATCCATAATGAGTTTATAGAAATAACAGCTACACCACCATGTGTGCCTCAATAACACCTGTGCATCTGATAGCTGGAGAGGGGAGCAACTTCACCACTGTATATACCATCATGCAACCAAGTCTCAGTGATAACCACATGATGGTCATAAGTCAAAAGTAATATTTCCAGTTTTTCCAATTACTTGTGGCATTAAAAGAGAAGACAAAGGATCTCAAATGTAGGCCATGAAAGTTATACCCTTTGTGCAGAATGTTTCCAGGATTGGGCCACACCTGCATATAACTAAGAATTGACATACAGTTAAATGTCCACCAGTGTGACCTTCTAGCCTTGTCCTTTTTCGGCTTCGGCGCTCTTCCATAGCACCTTTGGTTTTCTAAGCGTTTTAGCACAGAAGTCATTTTGTAGAAAAATGCGTGTTCCCTCAAGCTTCTTGCAGTTGCATAGCACTTCTTGTATTTTCATATAATTTATTACCAGAGTACAACAGCAGCGAGTCATGGCATGCCAGGGGCATAGCTGGGAGGAGTACTGGTCACCCTCCGAAATTTTATAAGCACTGCATAACAGCCCTTTCTCCAGTCTTTGCATCTTTCAGCCCATGATGTTAACACCAAACCGTGTAACACCACCTGAAATGCACCAACACCCCCCCACCCCCACCCCAGAACAAAAAGAATTTTCTGGCTATGCCAATGTGGCATGCAGTATTACACTATTTGCTGCATTGATAAGCTACGATTCCTCTATGTGTAAACGTCCCATTCAATTCTATCAATATTAAGTCTCATTCTTTCCACTTCTGTAACATATTCAGGACATATTTCATGCATTGCTGGCCTTCCTGATTACCAGATAAATTGTATGATCTCAGTCAAGATTTCTTAAGCAAAGTCATACCTTCAGGCAAAACAAGCACTAAAATGTCTCTGTCTCTGAAGGGTAGTCTAGCAACCGACTGTGGCCACTACATGTTCAATATTAGCCTCCAGAGACGCTAAAATATTTTTAAGGATTTCCTTTTTGCATACCTCGCTACTTGTGACCTACATATGGGATTCGTAAAAATCTTGCAGATGCAAAAAGAGAGAGATGGGGGGAAGACAGCACACATACTATTTTGTTTTAAGTAATCTTTACTGCCTTTTTACCCTTGATATACCTTGTAAAATACATAATGGTGATTTAAATTTAGATACAACATACAAACTGCAGCCTACCTAATAAATCAGTCACAGAACTGCTCATTTTCATTCAGACTGTTGACTTTTTCAACACTGCTATGGTCAACTTTGACTGCTTCAGAAATTTGAATTAACTTCCTTGAAGCAGCCACCCCTCCGGTATGATGACTTAAGTTGCTACAGAAAAATAGTGCAGGTACACTACCTTTTATATGCACATAGCCAATTTCTTACACCACCTTATATTCCAAACTTGGTACAACATTAATGATAGAGAGTGCACATCCACAAACTCCGTGAGAAATTCAGCCAAGCTGGCAGCTATGGTCTTTTGATGCTCGCAAGGTTAGAGTCCAGGTACCCACAGATACTCACAGGCATTTCATTTTATTGCTAATGAAATTGTTGTAAATCACCCGTGGCATCCCGCATAACTCTACTACTTGTGCTAGCTTGCTTTCAAAGGCAGACTTTGCAACAGAAATCAAAATGATTATTTTGGACACTTCACACCTTTTTCATTAACTTTTGAAATAACTGACACATCTTGCAAATTACTTATTGCCAACAGTAACCTTGAAAGCCGTATCTACTAGGAATTAATTCTGAAGGTGGCACCAGTTTCTATATTCATTACTAAAGCTTACAACCAAATGGACTGGTGTTTCAGCCAGTGATTTTTCAGCTTCAATGCACACACATAAAATTTGCTATAAAATTGAGAGGAACAATAGTGAAGTTTTACCACACGTTTGAAAGTGCTTACCTCAAAACTTCTAATAGTTCTAAATATATTCTAAAAAATATGCCTTGTGAAATCATTGACTTCAATTTGTATACAGTACACGTGTGACGATATTCAGGAATTCTGCATATCAAATTGAACAGTGTCTTTCAGTTTGAAGTTCACGTTGAGCAGGAGATTATTTGATTTGATCTTCAAACTGCATAGCCATTATTTGCAAACACAAAATTGATGCAAATTTGCTATAAATGTTATATCCATAAAATGTGAGAACTTATGAAGCACTGCAAAACACTTCACTTGGAAAGGGTGACTTATCAGCTACACAATGATCATTTGCGCTTTCATTTTATCAGTTATGTGGATACAAATGTGCTGCATTTGGGCTCTAGATGCTGCATTTGTGCTTTTTATGGTGAGATTATGAATGTGAGGACTTGTACACCAATATACATTAAATGACAGAATGGTTGTTCAATATTCAAGAATTACTCCACAGGTATTCAATATTCAATTTACTTTGGTTCGCTTCTCCTGCCATTTGACTGACACTTGAATCAGTCTCAAAAATCGCTATTCACACACCCTCCCCGAAGAAGTAGCCAGCAAAGGTTGAGTCTTTAAATTTTTAGTCACTTTGACTTCCCCTGTAAGTGAAGCAATATAGCTTAATAAGCAGATCCCATCAATTTTTTTTAAATTCAGTTAGTGATTTAAAAAGAAAAAGAAAGAGATTGCTTATTTATAGCATTTGTAAAAGTGGATTGCTGCTGTGATAAAACAAAACATAGTTGTAGCAAATGTAACAGCAAGCCTGTGAGCAAACTTTAGTGCTGAACGAGAGCTTTTAAAGCAATGGCTTTTGTGATGCTGTCATCATCATCAGCCTGTCTATGCCCCCTGCAGGTCGAAGGCCTCTCATATAGATCTCTAATTATCCCTGCCCTGTGCTAACTGGGCCCAACTTATCCCCGCAAACTTCCTGATCTTGTCTGCCCACCTAACTTTCTGCAGCCCCCTGCCAAGCTTGCCTTCTCTAGGAATCCACTCTGTTACCCTTAATGACCAACAATTATCTTTGCATTACATGGGCCACCCATGCCCATTTCTTCTTCTTAATTTCTATTAACATGTCCGTAACACGCGTTTGTTCTCTAGCCCACTCCGCTCTCTTCTTGTCCTTTAGGGTTACACCTATAGTTTTCCATTCCATAAGTCGCCTCTTAGTTAGCCGCCAAGTTTCTGCCCCGTAGGTGAGTGCCGGTAAGATGCAAATGTTATACACTTTCCTCTTCAGAGACAATGGTAGGCTACCATTCATTATCTGACAATGCTTGCAGAATGCACTACAGCCCATTTTAATCCTCCTAATTATGTCAGCCTCATGATTCGGATCAGGTGCCACTACCTGGCCTAAGTAGACATATTCATTTACTACTTCCAATGCCTCACCAGCTATCTCAAATTGGTCTCTGTTATCCCAATACTCAGACATTTGAATAACAGGATATTATATTTCAGCACTGGTGCCAAAATTTACGCTTTCTCTCTCTCTGGAATTGTAATTCTTGTCATCTTTTTAAGTGCTTGTTCAAACCTGATATGTTCCCCTGGTTATTTCCCTTACGTTTCCTGTTTCTCAGTTTACATTGATGAATGGCTCTTCAGATAATCTTACTTGCAAATTCATGCTGTGCCAGACTTGTACTGTATGGTACAATATGACTTGCAACATGGGACGAATCAAGCCACCAATTACAGCCTCATAAATGTTTTTCAGAACTACGTGTAGTGGTAATCCATTATGTTATTTGAGCCCCGAAGTTTGCTGACACTACATGAATATAGTAAGTGCAAGCTCATCTGGCTATACGTGGTATCCTCTTTTGAATACACTATTAGGGAGATCAAATATTCAAGCTGCAGTTTCGAATATCCGGATAAACAGTTATGAAGACCGGATATCATAGATATCTGTTTCCTAAAAGCCAAATAACTGGATAACCAGTTTTCAAGACAGCATTCCTTCCCTCCAGTTAAACCAGATGGCCAGTTTAGCATATATTTGCAAGCACTAACGCTTATATATAATATACTTGTTAAAAAGAGTAAAATTTATATAATCTACGCAACATGACAATGATTTTTCCTAAATGTTCTTCCAGAAAGAGTTCAGAGCAAAAGATAGCTGTTGAGGGCAATATGGAGCATTAGAAAAAGAAAAAGTACAGGCAAGCATGCTAAAACATTCCGTGAGTTTGAACTTTCACTGAAAGGAGTCACTTAAGATCAACATTTCGTTGGTAAGCTAAAGGGGACCCTGCGATTTACTCTAAGCATGCAGTTTTCATTTACTGTAAACAAAGCATTTGTTCATGGCTCATACCATGACATAAGAGCACATATACGCAAGCCCAGCATAGGAATGCACATTATGCACCGACCACAGAAGCATGCAGTAGTGACCATAATCAGCGTTTGCAACATGCTATAGAACACTTCACCCATGTTATCACCAGTATTGTTTGGTCACAAATAGTGGATGACCAAGGACTATAATTAATGCTAAGTGAAAAGAATTGCTATATATTATGACAAGCCCTCCATTTCTCATAGCAGATTCGTTTGACACCACTAGGATAAAAAAAAGCTAGCTCAAAAAGATAGCATGGATCGCACCTGGAGGAGAGCTTATCTTCTACCTGACAGTGAGACATTGCATTTTTCAGATCACCAGGCCTTATTTAAATGCTGGTGAAACTTGGTGAGTGCTTTAAAAAAAAAAAGAGCTTTAATAATGCATATACTGGAGCCAGTGGCAAACTTAGCGAATCCAGAAAACTTATGTCCCCTGTAGGATGAAGGCATCGTTTATATGCTTGGAACTTTTCTTAGTTTGATTGCCTCCTCTTATTCTCTGCCCCCTATGATTGTATTTAACCTCCTTTGATATCCATTTTGCTTAATTGCCTACTGATATCCGACCACATCTTTATATAGCCTGCCCAGGCTCATATTTTCTTTGAATGCCGATTAGGATATCGGGATGACTACTAATCATTTTTCATTCTATCACACACTGTGTTGTCCTTAACTTCCTCTAACATTTAACTGTTAGTTCAAGTTTCCATACCATAAGAAAGTATGGCAAAATGTAGCAGTTGTACACTTTCGATTTTAATGACAGCGGCAAGTTGCTGGCCATGAGTTGCAAATGCCTGCCACATGCACACCATCCTATCCTTACTCTTCGTTGAATTTCCTTAATTTGAGTAGGTTCCACTATTAGAAAGGTGCCTAGATGTACGCATCATTTTACAGTTTCAATGGTTTGATTCTCAATCAACATCTAACGGTTAACATTAACACCTAACATTATCTGTTTTTTGCATGTTTATCTTTAACCCTACCTTAGCAATCTTTTAGCTTAGATCTTCAATCATCTTTTGCAATTCGTCACCATCATTCCTGAACAGTACGATGTCATCTGCAAAGCATGAGTTGCTGAGATTTTCCCCATTAATCCTTATTCATATTTGTTCCCAATCTACTTTTTCATATTTCTCTTAAACATGTTAAACATGCATTTAATACTGAAAAGATTGTACCTTTGTATGATCCTTTTCTTGATCAGGATTTTACTGCTTTCATTGAACAGTAGTAGGATGGCTGCGAAATATTTATAGACGTTAGCTATGGTATTTACACGTTTCAAGTATTCCTTGATGACAATGTCTATGGAACTGCTACTGTCTACTGAGTCAAAAACCTTTCTGTAGTCTATGAAAGGTTTTCATGGACTACAGAAAGGTTTTCTACAGAGACATTTGTTATATTCAGCATATTTCTCAATTTGCTTGATCACATGAGGCCAATCTATTGTATTCTTCCCTGAAGCCAGCTAGCTCTGTTGGCTGACTGGAGTTAAGTGTGCATCTTATCCCATTCAATGAATATATATAGCCCATAGAGAATAGACTGGCATGGGCATGAAAAAAGAAGTATGAAGATCCAAGATCTTAACATATGAATCCACCATTAAGATTAATTAAAATCTCTTCCTTATAGGTGAATACCACCATCCATTTCCGAAAGCAAAAAAAAAAAAAACACTTTTAAACATGGGCTGTCATTAAAATATACCTCACAGACTTTTCGCCTGGCCAGCACATTATAGGTAACCAATTATGTCCTTCAGCTTACTAAGATGGCCATGCAAATTGGCAGAGTTACTGCTAAAAGAAAGCATACCATATCGCTAAAGCATAGATGACAGTGTACACTTTCAGCGCAGAAAACAATGTCAAAAAGTACAGATATGGACAACAAAATACATTGTGCCCATACCTGTTTGTGTTTCCTGTGCTTCAAAGGTACAGCAAACCTAAATTGATGTCTTACCAAAAATAAAGGGCAGTTCCAAATACGTATTGCTTAGTAACGCTATCAAGGTGTCTCTTCTGCATAAAGTTCTTAGCACTGGGTTGACTCAGGCATCTCTCTCCCATGTCTGGTGATGCCCCATCGATCAAAACACTAAAGGGACAACTAAAGAGGGAAACAAGTCTAGCTGCACTAGTGAAGAATTCTCCCACAATACCAAAGAGCTCCTCAGACCATAAGAGGTGGAATGGTAAACCATAAAAGATGCAAGAATGAAACATTGTGGCACTGTTGTCTTGAAGTTGCTGAATCAGCTTTCCACGATGTCATAAGAATTTGACAGTATCTACTCTGGACTTTATAATTTTTTTTTTCTATCAGTAAAAACAGAGCACATTGTTCTCTAAAAATACTAAGGGGTCAACTATGAAAAAAAAATCCACACCGATGTGCTGGCACTTGGCTTTCAGTATGACAAAAGCTATTCTTTTTTTCTTCACCGTCTCATTCAGTAAACTTAAAAGACTTTCTTGCAAATTTGATGAAAATTAAGTTTTTAAAGAACATCAGTCAAAACTGCCCTTTTAAACCAACTATGCACCAGCTATTGTTGACGTAACTTTTTTTTTTTCTTGCTTTCACTTAAATGGCTATCTACTCCGATTACAGATGCACTCAGTCAGGCTTACTGCAGTATATGTGATAACGGAAACGTTCAACCAGTCAAATGCAACTGCACTTAATTGTCCTATTTTCATGTATCAGGTGGTTAACATGGTCTACCCAACTACTCAAATCCACCAGTGGTGTGTTTCATGTCCAGTGATTAAAAGAAGTACTTACACAGAACTTCTGTACCATCTTTATTGATTTACTAGATAGCAGTACACCCAGTAATTGTAAGTTCGACCAGTTCACAACGTGTACTGTGAAGATTGCAGTTTAACAACATGTAAACACACACCTTATCTAAAGAATATGCAACTCATGGCACTAGATGCACTTGACACACACACACACACACACACACACACACACACACACACACACACACACACACACACACACACACACATTGTGGACATGCTGCCCAAAGCAGATTGTATTTCACACTTGGCAAGACAAGAGGGAAGAGTATTCTCCTGCATTTATAAGAGAAATGAACTCTTGAAATGAACTAGTTGGCAACTTTCCACAACATGGTCATTGTATGGTCTTCCACCACCACCCCTGGATGACTGGTGGTCCCTCACTTTGTTCATGATATGTGATCACCACATTTCCATACTTGGTGATACAGATCTCCTTTGGTGTATCTGAGGCCAAACTACACTTGATAAATATTTTGAATAGGCTGTATTTTGTGCTATAATCAGATGTGATGCTTTCATGGAATTGAGGAATCATGCTATATCAATGGGGCTTGCAGCAATCTGATTAACAAAAAGAAATGAGAAAGGGGGACACAAGAATTTCAGCATAGACAAGCAAGGTGAACTGGCAGGTTAACATTTAAGAAATTCCAAGTCTGAGCTTATTGTACTTTGTCCCCTTTGAATTCTTTGATATTAAAAGTAATTTCTATCAGCCCTCCTTCAAGAAGCTTGGCTGGAAGTGCATGTTTCTGGCTGGCAAATCAACAGTGCAATAAGGGTATGAGGAAACTCTGAAGTATGAGAGGTGCCATTGAAGGGTACAGTTTTTGGTAATGCGTACAATGCATTGTATGACCCCTCCACACAACGACCAGACAATGCTCATTCTGATACTATGGAGGGGCCAAGTGATCAGAAGGGATCACACAAGGGGGCCAAAGTCCCCTTTATACTAAGACTTAAATGGCCAATTAATTACATAAACACTAAAAAAAAATGGGCAAAATAAGTTTTCTACAGCTGATTGGTATCTCTGCCAACCTACTGAAATTAATCAACTAGCATCTCAGCAAAAGAGAATGTTAGTTGGACAGGCTACTCCTGCTACTGGTTTTGCACGCTAATCCAGGTGTAAATAGGATGCAGGATGGAGGCGTGTCAGAAATGCATGCATGGATGTGAAATGCACTAGCATGAGAACTTTTACAGTTTAGACTCCCTGAAGCCCTTAACCCACAGAAATGCCAGAAGCACACCCCAACAGTGCTAGGATATTTAAACATAACTCAATATAATAAAAAGTAGAGATCAGCTTTGTGGAACTGAACCAAGAAATGAGAAACACTGCACAGACACCATTATTCTTTACTGTTAGTCAGAAACTATAGTGATGTTGGTATGCCTCTGTGGTTCTATGCACATCAACGGCTAATGAAAACACTAGCTATAACTAACACACTAACTTATACACTCACTATCGAGACAATGCAGGTGTAAATAAAGCTAATATGAATGTTATCAGAATGTAGGGATAGGGACACACAAGTGAAGCACAAATTCAGACTCATGCTTTCTTTTTAAAACTCATTTCTAAAATTTTAAATAAGAGGCTGATTTGTGTGTTATAAAATGAATGCCAAAGTCACATTAAAATTTTACTCCTAAAATATGGCACCATATTGCCAGTGTAACTCAAATTTTAATGTGCATTTTTATATTCAGGCTAATGTAACAGAGCAAACATTTCCTGAACTTGCAACATGCAATCACTGCTTCCTTAAAACGTGCTTCAGTCCATCTCTACCAATTAAAAAAATTAAATTGGTCAAAAGAAAAATGGTAAACTAAATACATTTTACAAAAAAAAAGAAAGAAATTGATAAATTGAAAACAAAACAAAGCTACCGAAGACGCGATAATTCAACCCTGATGGGAGCCCGGGATTCTGTTCGAATTGTCAGAGGTTTGAACTACAAAATGCAAGCATAACGTTGCACAACATATCAAGAAAACCAGGAAACACTGCTCCTGTCTGGGCATTTCTTTGTATTGCTTTTCTCATCTAGGTTTTGAATCCTTTGAGAAATGCAGGCATGAAGGTTAAAAATATATACGAGTGCAAATGTTCAGCTAAAAGGGCAACTAGAACGGGCAAGGGCAGCTAGCACTGCTGGTATGGATTAAAAAAAGCATGGATTAACAGAATTATGAGATGCAGTTTTAATTGAACAGCTTCTAAATACACTGATAACACAGTGAGCCAACCAAAACTATGAAATCTGTCCAAATTACTAAAGAGTTTCAATATCAGAGCTCAAATGATTGCTAGTGCATTGTAATTAACCTCTACAATATTGAGTTAGGTTGCAGATATAACTATGTTGATATACATATATAGGGATATGTACACCACTGAAAAAAATGTGGTAGGGTATGAACTATTTATTTGTTTATTGCTGTATGCTGTACACATTAATTATGCTCGTGCTTTTCAGCTTATGCCAGTGTTTGAAGGGGGCAAGGGCCCCTTCAAGTCATCATTATTGGTTTTTTCCTCACCTTTTTCGACATTGTGCTGTCAAAAACAAAACAAACACCCATATTACCCACCCAAGGTATGCTGAGTGGTCGTCTAAATTTATCACAGTCATATTCAGTGCATCTCTGTCATCAGGTGCATTGCTGGATGACTGGAAACTGTCCAAAATAAAGCCTTTATTTAAAAGTGCCAACAAACAACTTATTACAAATTATCCGCCTATCGCTCTAACCTGTTGCTGCTGTAGGTTATTAGAGCACATCATACATAAACACATTACTTTCTTTCTTGATACTCATTCTATTCTCTCACCCAGTCAGCATGGCTTTAGGCGAGGTTTTTCGACCATAACCCAACTTGTTGAAGCAGTTCATAACTTTGCCTGCACTATAAACGACCGAAGTCAAATCGATACAGTGTTCTTGGACTTTGCCAAGGCATTTGATAAAATCTCCCACATGAAACTACAAATTAAGTTACACGGAATACCTAAAACAACCAGCTTTGTAATTGGCTTCAAGCATATCTGACATCTCAGCAGCAGTATGTTGTGTACAATGAACTTCCAGGAAAACATCTACCGGTCGTATTGGGAGTTCCCCGGGGTTCCATACTGGGACCTTTGCTTTTCTTGCTTTTCATAAATGACATTGGTGACGGGTGCAACTCCAGACTTTGGTTGTACGCGGATGATTGTGTTTTATATTCTGTCATAAATTCACATGATTATCAAGTCAAACTGAATGCTGACCTCAATTGCATAATGTAATGGTGCAATACATGGCAGATGTGTGTGAATTATGCTAAAAGTGTTGTTTTGACTATTACAAAAAAGAAGCACCCAATGATTTTTTACTATTCAGCTGACGATAACCAACTTTTACATGTTTCAGAATACAAGTACCTGGGTCTTCACATAAGTCATGATCTGCGTTGGAGTGATCATATAAACCACATTGCTAATATCGCCCGGGCAAAATTACATTATTTGAAGCGATGCCTTTGTAACTCTTCTAAACATATTAAACTTTTAGCATACAAGTATTTGGTTTTACCCCTGCTTGAATATGGCAATATGGCAAATATCAATAAACTGGAAAGAGTGCAAAATAAAGCAGTCAGGTTTATTTTCAATCAGTATTACGTCTGTAAATGAACTGAAAGGTAGAGCAGGTTTGCGGACATTATCTGACCGAAATAAAATTGCTCGCCTAAATTTTCTGTTTAGAGTTGTCAAAGGTAGACTGAAAAGCAACACTCATAAATACATCATGTTTTCCTCAGGTTACGCCACAAGACGCAGAAATCCTTTCACTTTAGTTCCTTTTCAAACAAGAAACAATGTTTTCAAGTACTCCTTTTTCCCCTTGCATGGTCTTCGAGTGGAACATGCTGGATAGTACATTGGTTGAAATGGATGATGTAGACGAATTTCAGGCGCTCATCGAAAATAGTTTGTGAATTATCTTTATGATTATGTTTTATTCTTTTTTCGTTATGCACTTTGTACTTTGTACTTTTATTCTTCTATTACAAATGATGTCTTTTTCAAAATTTGTTTTCTTCTACTGTATTGTTATTTTTGTTTGTACTGATGTCAATACCACCCTGCTACAGCCCCTAACCCCAGGGCTAGCAGTATTGTAAAATAAAATAAATAAAATAAATAAAATAAAAATAAATTACATCACAGCATGCAGCAACTTCAAGAAAACATACCACATTTCTTTTGTTTTTGCATTTGTTTAGGCTCCTAATATATCATTAAAGCTGATTTTTCTTTTTTTTTTTTTTGTATTTCAGAAGGATACATTTCTAATACAGCTAAATGAAGTTTTCTCATTTCTGTCCCTCTAAGGTTGTATGTTTGTATCAACACTTACAAGGGATATAATGGCCTGTTAAGAAAAGGAACGCCAGTTTTTCATTTTGAGATGTCGACTCTCCTGTTTCCTGCATTGAAATAAACACCGAAATAGAAACCGAAGCGTAGTTTGTTCAAAGCAATGACTAATAGTCAGTGGAGTTTCTACTGCATATTTGCAGGGATGTGCGTCTTAAGATTGTGTGTTCATTTTTGTCAGTCAACCATATGTAATGCAGTTTTTGCATAAAGTGGGACCAACTGCCCAAAATTTCTATTTTCACGCTGACAAAGAATGTATGCATACGGACACCAATTTACTAAGCAGACTCTCACTTCTGCTTTTGTACTACGTAGCACATTCATGGCGTACAAGACTGTTGCCAATGTAAACCTTGTACTCCCCAAAACATTCTCTTCAAACGTTCGAAAATTCTGCATTGATCAAGCAGTATTACACATCCTGGGTTTCAAGGATGGGTAATAACGCAGTAGGTGTTCGTTTAAGTATTGCCTCATACCCCCAGCATGCCTACACGAACATGTGAAAGATGAAACCACTGTATGGGGGCGGAGGCCTGCAGGGAAGCATTGACGCTTTCTATTTTGCTCGCAGAATGTACGGGCAACATGCTTTTAGTAGGCACCCGAGTATCCTCACAACAGATGGTTCATATTCGCAAAAATTTCAAGGATTCAGCGACTGAAATTTCAAACACGCGAGGGGCACAGCGCTTTACTCGATGACGGTAGCCTTCGACACAAATACCGGCCACACAACTGCACAGCGGCAGATTGACTCGCCATATCTAGTACATCACGGTAACCTAACACAAAAATCGCGCAACCTGCTTACCCACATCAAACAAACATTGCATATTAAGCACGATTGCCGTCGTGACAGTGCCATCAACAGGTGGTGGGCGGCGATGCGAGCACCTCCCCCACGGTTCTGACCCATATTCGGATAACTATCCCGACAACCTACAGAGTCGATGAAAAAGAATACGGTACAATTTAAGCAGCAAACACAAATAGCAAGCATGTATTATAAAACCTTAACCGAAAGCACCGGAGAAGCAAGCCTCTGAAGCATTCTCAACAGCGCGACTTCTCACATCATTCACTTGAAAATTGTTACTTGGCAGCATTTAACTTAGTCACTCGACAGCGTCTACACGTAAGATACTACCTGCATGCCGCACGGAAGACCAACAACAGCCAAAGTCACATCTAAGGTTTCAGAGACAGCAAGCGCTACTTGTTGCTCACCTGTCCATCAATGATGGGGTTCATAACTTCAGCCCGCGCATCACATGTCGAGGCGGAAGCTTGTCGTTCATAACAGGGGCTTCTGACGCCTTTCCACTGAGCGTAGCATCGCCGAAAAACCTCAACCGACACCACTAACACGACAACGAAAGCAAAGAACGCGTCACACACGAACTCTCTTTAGGCTTGAAGACAGACTAGCTAGTGGGATCTCGCGCTGCGTTGCTTGGTTTCAGACGATGCTACTCCGTTGCATGCGATGCTGGCCGCCAGTCACATACTAGACAAGTTAAAGTAATTATTCCGTCGTCACTTGACACAAGTGAACATTTCATCGCAAGCTTCAAATAGCTTCACTCCAGGGAAAACTCCGAATGACCAACACCGATTGCAATTTAGCCCAGCTAAAGGGAACCAATCTAGTGACGAAGCGGCAAGAATGGTACTGTTTCAGCGTGTAGAGGCTTGGCTGGCGATGCAGAGTTCTACGGAGTTCTTCGTCGACAGCACGCACGCAAGGACCAAAAGCTATCGAGGAGAGCCGAGAGCGAGAGGTTCTTCCGCTAAAGTTCTTCCGCTAGCATGTCCTGCCATCTCGCGGAGGCTAAGAGCTACAGGAATTAGCGTCTCTTCCTCCACCGCGGCCTCTTGATGAAAACCGTGCGTTTCCGGAAAATCGAGTGGCCGTGCTGGCCGTGCCTCTACAACGACCATAGCAACCACTACACACGATGACACTTCTCCTCCATGATGACGCGCGTAACCTTCAGGCCACACGCTCCGTGGCCCAGGAGCAGCCAGCTATTTCAGCCAGTGAGCCCATCTTTGGAAAGCCCTTCAACCACCTAACGTCTCCTGACCTGTGCTTTTTGAGCAGATACGTTGCTACAAAAGTGTCCCTAATAGCTCTAAGTCAGCTCTTCATTTGTTCCTACATTATGCATTGCTTCCAAATATGGATAAGAGATAAAATCCTGAAACCGAGGTCGACATACCAAGCCCCTGGCTCATGGCCAGCAGTGCCTTTTCCCCTCTTTGCAAGGCAACAAACATAATTGAATATTAATATGTTGGTACATGGCACTTGCATGGATTCATGGCTTTCAGGGGTGCAGCATGATTCCCTGGGGAAAAGGGGTGCATCCTGCATCCCTACGTGGGTGCTTCACGTGGAGGCACTGAACTCTATGCCCACACAGCATTGAAAAAGTTTCAGAATGAAAAAAAAAAAAAGAAAGAAAGATGAAGAAAGAAAAACTCAAAAGAAAAGCAAGTAATTAGGTAATCAAATTTGGTTAATAGCCTACTTGAATGAGGCCGGTTCTTTATAGCGGGAACAAGCACAACCGATGACACAGCCATTTATAAGCATTTACGTCATTTTGATATATGAATGCCTTCAGTTGCTTTATATACAGATAGTTCATTGAGCATAATACTAAAATGTCTGCAGTCTCATGTATTGCTTGGCCTCTGCCAGAATGCATTGTAGATATGACATGTCATGAAAGCCATTGTCAATCGATCATGTATTCACAATCTGTTTCATAAAGCTTTTTTTCCTTCCATGACTGTTTCCTCTAGCACACTGAACCATCTGGCAAAACGTGCTATGAATCACACACCTTTATTACAGCCAACATATTCTTTTGGTGTACATAAATTGTTAAGCATGCTGAGGGAGCATCAGCTGGCCATTTGATGTTGAGACCATTTCCAGCCTTAATGTATCAGTTGGCAAGGCTGAACTATATGTGCTGCGCATTGTGTGAGCAAGCTAGGAAAAATAAGACTAACATAAGCTGGGTATATATATTAGTAAAATTATCTTATTACTGTGATCTCATTCATTATAAAATATGCATTTTCAACACTTTGAACAAACACATAAAAGGATATTGCATGAAGTGTAGCCATAATGGTGGGGAGATTGAAATTTAGCCTTTCCAACATGTTCACAGCCTTCATGGTCCACCAAAGCATCATCTGGGTTTAACATGTTGCCAGTCCAACAACGCACTCATCCAACTAAGCTGGTACTAAGGTAACTGTATCAGGTAGAGTAGAAAGTGAGGAAAGGAAAATGCCGACATTTCCCACATTGAATAAACCTGGTGTATGTGCTCACTCTAAGCTCCAACCCTAAAGTACCTAAACGAACCTTGAAGGGATAGAAAAATGCATTCTATTAATTCAAACTTCCATTGAAATCCGGCAAAGGGAACAAGATTCATCGGTAGTTTTTAAGTAAAAACATGTCTGAACTTTGATATCACTCTGGTGAAACAAAGCCACTTGTGCTTTGCTTCTCTACATTGCATTTTTTTTGGACACGACCGTGTTCATGCATAAAATGATTGCAAATAGTAATTACACAGTCCTTGTCCACAAATAACATTGCATGTCTGATGCAGTAATGGACAACTGGAACAGAAATACCTGTTTTGTTTTTTTTTAATTTACCAGTATTTTAAACAATCTCCTCTGAGCAGGCAAGAAGAACAGTGCTAATGGAATGAAACATGACAGTTTAGGGCCAAACCATACATATATACTTACAGTTGCACTATCTTGAGTTAGTGTTACATTGGCATAATACTGACTTGTACACTTACATTGCAACCAACACCACTTTTAGTGGCCACATTCATAGTGGCGTGACATCTCAAGAAATTGTGCATACCAGTTGTCATAATTCAATATTTACATGTCACGTTTCATTCTGTAAGCACTGTAAATTACCTGATGTGTCTTGTTTCTACCATCACAAACAAAGCAGCAAAATAGAAGCCTGATACTAATATCCTGTCTACTCTGTAGTGCTCTCGTTCTCTTAGGGGATCCTCAAACGCCCATTAAAATTCTCATTACAGAGACACACTTCTGACATATTTTAGTTGCATTAACTTTCCAAAAAATGCCTGCAGAACTGACCCCTTTCTGTATTTATGACATCACATATTCATATTTGCAAGACTTTCCTGTTCCATACACCAATGAGGTAGGGGTAGTCCCAGTTAAAAATCTGTCAAGACAGTTTGTTAAAAGAATGGTTCTGTTTGTTAATATTACACCTATTGGTGGCAAAGGTAGTCGACACAAATGGTCAGTTCATTCTGTATTTTCTCTTTAACCACACTTTGTTTATCCAGAGTCCATTTCACTTTGTTCACACTACAAGCCCTTAAGGACAGAAGTATGTAGAAATCAGACCTTGAGAGCAACTTCTTGGTGCTAATGCAATGAAATGTAACAAACTGAGCTTTTCTTTTTGTGTTTATACTTTTATACTTTAGGACATATTCCTCTCTGTAAACTTCACATTCATCAAATGCAGAGCACTCGAACAACCTTCACCCATATGAGCTATAAGAAATGTTTAATGTTTCAGCACTTCAGGTTTAAAATTCTGCAGTATATTTTATATTTGTCAATATGGTAGATTGCTTTAAAATTTGAATGCATGAAACGAATGTTCTTGTGTGGTTAGATTGATGTCTTCGTGAACCTCCTTTTTTTTTCTTCCATAATTTTCTTAAGGCAAAGTGCATTTTTGACTGTCTATGTTTATTTCCAATTGTTTTATTTACAGTCTTTTAAAATTGCTACAATATTCAAAGTCTTTTTAAGCAAGACAATTTTAGCTCTGCAGCAATGACACAAGAAAAGTCCTAGGTTTAGGTGAGTATGTCTTTTTGGTTCCAAGAAAAATTGAAGTGTGGTAAATTTGAATAGTATAGTAAGATATGCGCAGAACCTTGATAGTGCCAGGTGTTGACAAATCTAAAGAAAGGTAAGCTTTCCACTTCCCTCCAAAGAAACTCTGGAGTCATTTTATTTCCAAACTTCTGTTATTAATTAAGATACCGTTATGCATAAAATGAAAGTTCAGCATTTCTTACAAGTCCAGCAGCACACAAAATTTATTTACAGGCTCTTGCTCCCTGTTGTGGTTCAGCCTATGCATAATGTTTCAAGGTAGTTGCGGTCAAGGGAGCGCTGCTTTCACCTGTAGTGTATCGTCATGGTGCTATTAGGCAAAGCCTTTGGTGAGAATGGCACATGCTGTATTAAGCAACATTTTGTGTCTACATGCGAGTTAAACCCGTTCCACAAATACAGTACCATCGTCTTGGTTTCTTCACTCTTCTTGAGTTGCACTAATTCATGAAAATGCTATCTGTAACACCAGTCTGACCAAACTGCCACCCAAATGGACGAAGCCTGCTCCGTTTTGCATGTTGTGCACAGGCCAAGGGTGTCCGAGGCCCACATACCTCAGCATCCCTAATCAGTGTCCGTTAAACATGTAGTAATACTGGTGGAATGCAACCTGCGTAAGCTGCCAAATTTTGATGATAACAATGAAGTTTCTTTTGCGTGTTTCCCATAGTTCACAGTTACTCAGGCTTCACTGGGCCTTCGCCAAATGGAAAACCTATAGCGCTGGCACAGAAAAACTTGCCACTTTTGTGCTACGCAGTCTAGCTAGCATGCATACTCTTGGGGCAGGATCACCAATGAGAGGCACACAACTCCCAAAGATCTGTCATCTAAGCCTGTTAAACCTAACCAGTGATGCTTTGCTGCATTCTGCTACCAAAGTAGCAGTTTAGTGCTGCATCAAAACAAATCTATTTGCAGTGGTTACACAGCTCTTGAGAAACTGAGAAATCGCTTGTTTATTTATTTATTTATTTATACCTCAAATGCCCCGGCTTGGGGTTTTACATGAGGGATGGGATGTTATTTAACAACAATGATTCAACGGAAGACCTGAAGGCTTGTGGGTTGGAGTGGAGCACAGTGTCTCTGGGTGGTGCGTTCCAGTCTCTTGCAGCCTTCACAAAGAAGGAGCGTAGGTGCGCAGCGGTCTGTGTCGGCGGTGGGTACACTGTTTTGGTGTGATTTGTGCGGCAGGACAGACGATGAGCAGGCAAGATTATTGAAGTGCTGAGAGAAGAATGGTAAAACTTGTGAAAAAGGCATAACCTAGATCTGAGGCGTCTTAGCTCCAGGTTATCAAGGAGTGCTTCGGATTTTAGCTTTGCAACACTAGTGTGGAATGAGTAATCTGAATAGATGTAATGGGCTACGCGGTTTTTGTACTGCTTCAAGTGCTTTAGAAAGGTTAGATTGATGTGGGTCCCAAGCAGAGCATGCACATTCCAACTTGGGCCAAACGCACGTTTGATAAGCTAACAGTTTGACATGTGGGGGAGCAAGACACAAGTGCCTTCGAAAGAATCCTAATGTGTGGTTAGTTTCACTAATGATGCTTGTGACGTCAGAGGACCAGGAAAGATTGCTGGAAATAGTGGCGCCGAGGTACTTGCATGAATTGACAGTGGAAATCGCAGTGTTGCACAGGACGTACTGTGGTGGAGGAAGATCACTTCTGCGGGTAAAAGAAATTAGCAGTGTTTTAGTAGTGTTTAGGGACATAAGCCATTCTTTACACCAAGCAGTGATCTTATCCAGGTCCTTCTGAAGTGATCGGAAGTCATCATCGCTATGAATATGGCAACAAATGACGCAATTGTCTGCGAACAGACGTATGTTGGATGAGATGTTGGCCGGGAGATGATTAATATATATGAGAAAAAGGAGTAGGCTCAAGACGGTGCCTTGGGGTACTCCTGGCTGAACAGGGCTTCTGCTTGAAGGATGATTAAGGTTTAAGCGGATAAAGGATCAAAGTTTAAGCGGGAAAGTTTCAAAAGCGGTCGCCGATGTGGCACCTTGTCGAACGCCTTTTCAGTATCTAAAAACAGAGCGTAAACTGGAATGTTTAAATCGAGGTTAGCGCTAATGTCATTAATGAACAACGTTACTTGTGTGTCACAAGAAAAACCTTTGCGAAATTTATGTTGATTAGGAGTGAAAAAGTCAACCGACACTAAAAATTTAACAGTATGTGAGTATATTATGTGTTCCATTAGTTTAGAACAAACACTGGTTAGTGAGATAGGGCGGTAACTACGGCATGAAGGCAGTGGACCTTTTTTCGGGACTGGGACAATCTTGCCCATTTTCCAGTCATCCGGCACCTCTCCACATGATAACGACTGCTGAGAGATATGACATAGCATTTCGCTGATGTGTGTTTAGTTTTTTTTAGAATTTTTTGGTTGATGCCATCGACAATTACATTTGCGACACCGGCAGGATTGAAGGTGATATCAGCCATTGTGTTATGATCATAGGGCGGGAAGTCCGGTAGGTTATCGACAGGTTCGGCAGTAAAGACGGAAGAAAATGTGTGGTTAAGTGCTTCTGCAGCTTCACAATCAGGGATAGGCTGGTTTTGGTCATCGTGCAATGACAATGGTTGCGAGTGATTAGGATTCAGAATCTTCCAGAACTGTTTGGGGTTATCGTGAAGCATGTTCGGGAGTGTGGACGAGAAAAAATAACTTTTGGTTTTGGTTTGGCTAGAAAGAGATCCGAATGTTTTTTCTACAGTGCGATACTTCTGCCATGCGCAGTTGGTGTTAGAATGCTTAGCAGCACGGGATAATCTTTTCTTTTTGTTATTCAAGCATTTTAGTGATCAGATGAACAAAGGCGACGACTTCTTTTTTGTTACGGTTTTCGTAGGCACATGTGTATGTATCAAGTCACGCATTTTGTTTCTAAACAGGAGCCAGTTTGCATTGACAGAGCGTTGTAAAAAGTCGGAAAGGAAACTTGTGGCAAAATTTTCTAGCTCAATGTTCGTATCTGCATAGTTTCCTTTATCGTAAAGAGTTATAGTTTTTCTTTTCTGGCAGGGTGTAGAAACATTAAGATACAGATACACTAAGGTCCAGATACACTAAGATACATTAAGATACACTAAGGCCGGACGTGTAAGCCACTGATGAAAATTTGTCAGGATGAGAAGTAAGGACGAGGTCAACTATGTTAGATGAATTTAGACTTTGACGTGTTGGTTGGTTAACAAGTTGTGTCAGACCAAACATGAGACAGGTGTTGATAAAATCACCTTCGGCAGTGTTCACTGATATGGGCGCGTCAGGGTTAGACCAATCTATGGAGGGAAAATTGAAGTCACCAAACACAATTATACGTGACTGGCGATGATGTGTTACGACAGAATGGAGTGCCACATGAAAATTAGCCACAAATGACATGTCAGCATCAGGCGGCCATAGCAACCACTGATTATGACTGGTAGGTAGAAGGCATTACTTCTAACAAACACGATTTCTAAGGGCGTGCTTCCTTGAATTTGGACACATTGAAGGCATTCACGAGCGCCTATTAAAACCCCACTGCCTTTCCTGTTAGGTCGATCACTGAAATATAACTGCACACAACTACCATATTTACTCGATTCTAAGCACCCCCTTTTGTTTCACGATCGTGATACTAAAAGTGAGGGGGGGGTGCTTAGATTCGAAAAAAAAAAAAAAAATCGTAAAATCGCGGTCGGGTAGACCGTGCATCCCCCAATCTCTTTTTGCGGCAATATTTCAACGAAGTGGGTGTGAGAAATCGCATTTTATTTCAAAAACAGTAGAAATAAAAGTATGTGCAGTGAACCCACCACTTGCTCTGAGGTCAGTCACTATCACTGCTGCTCGAGTCCGTTGTACCACTCGAGTCTGTCGCACCATCTGAGCCGCCACAGAAGGTCATCTTCGGTGCCGTCCAAGTTGTTGATGATAGAAGACTTTTTGAACGACTTGACGACAACGTCGACTTTGACCCACTTCCACGCGTCCAAAATCCACGTGGCGATCACTAGTGGGGACGCTTTTTTCAGCCTTCCCGTTGGTGCTTTTTTTTTCCAGTCAGGGTTCCGGATCCACGCTTCATACTGCTGTTGAAGGTGGGCCTTGAACGGCTTGTTGACCGAGATGTCCAGGGGTTGCAGCACTGGCATCACCCCCCTGGAACAACGACCAAATTGTAGTTGCTCTTTTGAAGCTTAGTCTTCACCTCCCGGGTAAGGTGGCCGCGAAAGGCATCTAAAATAAGCACAAACCGCATGCCTGAAAGTCCACCAAGCAGTACCCTGGGTGCTGCTGCCACACGGCTCTGATCCAGCCCTCCATCAGTTCCGATGTCATCCCCCCTTTGTCTTGCGCTCGGACGATGAGATCTTTCGGAAAACATTCATTTTTCGGCATGTTTTTCCTTTTTAAAATGATATAGGGCAGAAGCTTGTGGCCGTCAGCTGTGATGCACAACATGACCATGACAAGCTGCTTTTCGTGCCCTGTCGTTTTCACCTGCACTTCTTGGGCTCCTACTTCGTTTACTGTGCTCACCCTCGGCATATAAAAAAACACAGGCATTTCATTGGCGTTGCCGATCTGGCAGAGATCGTAGCAGTTTTTTCTGCGGAGATCCATGACCTACTGCCGAAAAGCAATGAGCTTATCTTTGAAGTCACCGGGCAGCTTTGGGCATATGGTTGTCCGGCGTCTTAAAGAAAACCCATTCCTCCTCATCATGCGCTCCACCCAGCCACGGCTTACACGAAACACCACACGATTAATCTCGATTCTCTGTGCGATCTCCACTGCTTTTGTCTGTATGGCATCGGCAGTGACAGCGAAGCCCCGGTTGCGCTTGCTGCGAACAAACTCACAGACTTCTTCAAGTTCGGGGTGTCGGCCCTTGTGCGGTCTCGTAAACTTCTTGTGAGTCGTGGTGCCCTTGAATATCTGGTCCTGCTGCTTCCTCTACCTGATGATGCAGGCTCGGTCCATGCCGAATTCTGCTGCAGCACTGTGATTGCCGTTGTCTTCTGCAAACGCGATTGCAGGTCGCTTGAACTTCAGGCTGTAAGAGGCCCTCTTTGCACTCACGATGACCAC
The DNA here is from genome assembly GCA_013339685.2 of Hyalomma asiaticum. Classification (NCBI taxonomy): domain Eukaryota; kingdom Metazoa; phylum Arthropoda; class Arachnida; order Ixodida; family Ixodidae; genus Hyalomma; species Hyalomma asiaticum. Next base: position 207,136,908 of record CM023481.1, read on the forward strand.
CATCAGGGCTATCAAACAAACAACTGACAAAGCAACAGGCAACACTTCTGTCTACAACCATGCCCGCGATTCCAGAGCAACCTGTCCGCACTTGCCAAACGCGGCCAACTTCCATGCCGCCATCTCTTGTCTAAACCTAACAATACAAGACGGCTTCCTAGATTAGCGGCAAGAAAGCGTGCTTAGCGGCATTGACTGCACCGTGCTCGCACAGATAGGGGGGGGAAAGGAGGGGTACTTAGATTTCCAAGCAAAATTTTTCCCCAATTTTTTCTAATGAAAAGGCGGGGAGGGGTGCTTAGTATAGCAAAAATACAGTATTTCTATTGGTCACACAGATGCTTCTTTTCCCAGTCTGTTGGAGGTGCGAGTTATACAATAAAGTTATACAATATTTGCACAAGCCCATACGTCAAAGCCCATAATCCAAAGTGGGCCTAATGATATTACTTAAAAACGGATATTCACAATAGCTACGTGCTTCTCCACTGGCAACTTGTTTTCTCGACCCTTAACATTCATTTTTTTAGTCTCATAATTACTGAACTTCTATTAAAGACCACAGACAACATCCCCTGTGCTTTTCCATAATTACTGAACTTCTATTAAAAACCACAGATAACATCCCCTGTGTTTTTCATATAATTGTTCTAATTTTTGCAGCACCAGGCTATTGCCAGTGTGCACACCTACTCCCTCCAATAAATGAGTACCAATGCATTAGCTTCACATGCACATCACATAACTGCAGTGTGCATGTAGCCTGCGATAATTTTCATGAAGCATCTGGTCTTTCTAAGAAGCGGCTGTAATACTGGGCAGCCCTGAAAGGCAGTTATAGTACAAGGGTGCAAAGCTCCTCTAGAGCTTGACTTTCAACACTACACACATTACAATCAACTGCTAAAATAGCCTATCATTTAAAAATTGCCAGAGTTTCATAACCTAAGTCAACACACACAGGACGAAGTTCAATGACCAAGACCACACAATAAAATATAGACAATTTATTTACAAAAACTTTGCACAATACTAGATATAAATATATTTGATTGATACGATACAATGCTAAGCGCCAGCAACTAAAAAATGAGTCACTCATGGCAGGCAAAATAAACTCGATACAAGTTTATAGCAAACAGCCTTCCTTGCCTCTTCTTCATTTCCACTGACCAGTATGCAGCACAAGGCACATTGCCATCTAAGGAAGAAAATTGTTCACTGCCTAGGCGAAGCTGAAATCTCGTTTCAAGGTTGTTTATGAGTAATGGTTTAATGGAGATGCTTTATAATATTTTTACTAGCACCACCCATGAGAAGTAAAAAAAGAAGAAAAAACCTAAATGAGAAGGCATTTGTTCCAGATTGTTGCGAGCTAATCACATGCACCAGCTTGCTGCTGCTGTTCAATGCTTCTTTACAGACAAGCGAAGTCACTAGGACCAAACCAACATGCTTGCTACATCCAAGACGTTGAAGGAAGGAGACAGGGAAAGGTACCTAGTGCCAACATTTTGGTTCTGCCAACCCTCATTTCATGCTTACAGAGAGAGAGAGACAGACATTACAGAGAAATGAATGTATTCTGTCCAGTAGTACCAGTAATGACTGAGATTATACACATCACTATGCTTAAAAGACTGCTTGGTGCCTGTGAAAATTTTTTATGATTAATATAGAGAACACAGCTTGACACATTCTCATGTTGCTTTAACGAATGTTCCAAATAATTTGGAATGGAGTCTATTTTACAGCGACTCCTAAACATGTATTGAGTGCATGTGATGTGTATTAGTTTGGTTTTGTGTTACGTGCAAGGTTTACAATAACGACGCTGGAAACCAAAATCTTGCGTGGAACATGGGGTGAGGACACACATGTGCCAACACAACATTACCTTGCATCAGCTCAATTTGCATAGTTCATTTCCCAGCCCTTGTGATTCTTTAGACAGATCACGTAGGTGCACTTAATCAATGGCTGTAAATCAAACAAAAAAGCAGTCAACAATTGTTTAATGTGTATAATATATATATATTCTTGAAGGCAAGCAACAGTGCTAACAACAAGAGATACAAAGAAGGCAGACACATGTGCTCATTCACAACTGAAAGTTTATTTGGTTAGCACTTGTTGTTTCCACTGCTAACAGCCTTCAATACTGAATCCCACTAGCCCAGTATGCCGTCTTGCAATAATATATATATGTGTGTGTATATTATATATGTATATATATATATATATTTATATGCATTTAACATGTATAGTGCTCTCTATAAGCTCCTCTGGACAATATTGCATGTCAAAATGCACATATTTGAGTGCGCACCAACAGCACAGAGCATCGTGTTACATGAGCGATGGTGCTCTTACTGTTAACGACTTGTCCTCGGGCACATATGAAAATCAATGAACAGAAAGATTTTTTTTCACACAAGGAAAAGTGGTGCTCTTTGGTAATGGATCTGTGAGTGACAACATCGGCATCAATGCGACATCGTGGGGCATAAGGTAACACGTATACAACCTCACGCCTAGGATGACATCCAGACCCAAACATGAATGAGTACAACATCAACTAAAATTTGCAATATTCAAAGATGTCAAAGGCACATCTATGCTGCAAATGAATTAACATTTGTATTAAACTGAAAACAAAAACATATGAACTTTATACAAATAAGACAAAAAACTGACAGCTTCATTTAATCACTAGCAATCCCTGAAATGCAGTAGCCGGGCAAAAGCTGCTATTTGTAAAAAAGAAAAAAAAAAGAGGGGGAAAGAAGAGGTGTTACCACGGCTTTGTTGCAATAATGTACACCCATTTCTTTTCTTTATAACGCCCTTCTTTTGTATATACAGTTTTTTCTTTCTCTAGAGCAAATAACTGCTGCGCCATTTGCTGTGTGAACAGTAAACAATGATATCTAAATGTAAAACTTGCGCAACAGAGAGGCATATATGACATACAAAGTAGGAATGAAGAGCCAGATGTGCACTTTGAGGAGCATTCAACATGAGCCCTTGCAAGGGCCAGCTTCAACAGTGCAAACACTTTTGCTGAAAAGTTCTCATTAGGTCTCCATCCATTATGCGCAATATGACATGTGGTAAGTGGCAAGCGCCTTTTAGATAAAGCATACTAGTGATAGCCTTGATATATTGTAATGATTCCCTCCACATATTAATATATTAGAGACTTGCTGTAAGGTAAACTCAACTGTGCAGACATCTTTCGACAAGGAAACTCTTGAAGCATACAAATATTCTAGCTGTTTGCATAAAAACTATCATGTCAAATAGTTGTTGGAACAGAACAGGACTGAGGGTGGAAAGGGACATGAAGCTTCTCTTCATGATCCTTAATATTGCAAACAGCCTTACCCAAATAAATCTGGAGAAGAAAAAAAAAAGATCTTGCTATGACAACTGTGGCAACCAATGTGGCTTCACAGAAATTAATACAAATGTCATCGAGTTTTTGAGGAGAGTCTGCACTGTACCATTTTGTGTTCACATACATGAACAAGAAATAAAGCAGTAGACTATTACACTTAATGCAAGCCTGTGCTTAATAAATATCCAATGTATTTAAGTCTTGCCACATAGCTTGCTCTCATGCTCTTGCCTCCTACATAATTTCATCTGACGAAGTATTATTATAAGCATTCTTAGCCAGTCCACGTATAAAATGGTTTTACTACGCATGAAGGTCTTGCTTCCTTACTCCTGGTGATCATATACAAACATCCATAGAATATAACAACCCCACATATTTTATGATTGTCAGATTGATTGCTAACTTTTGACCAGAAGTCAAAAATGGGGCATAAGGCAAGGCAAATGCACAGCACAAACTAATGGGACAAAAGCACAAGAACAGATAAGACACAGTGCTGTGACTTCTCTCTTTCTGTGCCTGTGCTTGTGTCACAGTAGTTGCTGCTTCACATTTTCCATGTTAACTTTAGCTAAGCCCAAGGCTCTATATTTTGATTACTGAAAGTAAAGATGTGTTGCTCAAGTTTAAATTGAGGCAATACTACAAGATACTGCAAGTGGGACCACCGAAATGTTCTGCAACAGATGGATTAGGCCGGCCCATAACACGCACAGTGTTTCGGTTAGCTTGTGCCAAGCTTTAAAATATGTATGTGCAGATTACAAGGATGCAACCAACTTAGTATTATTTAATGTTATCTTGACAATCTCAAACTATTTTTTAAAATGACCTAAGATAAGTAATCACTATTAATTAATCAGTCAACATATTAGTTGCTGCTTGAAACATAAAAAGTTTGATGGGAAAGCAGTAAAGCATATTAATTGGTGTCCACATAATGCATTTCTATGGTAATAGTGCAATGTCTTCAGCGTTTTAAGAAGAAGTGCAAGATTAGAAAAAGTACTGCTTGATTAAGCGCTTGCATGCAGTGCCACTGGCACTTTAAAATGCATATGAACAACCCACTGATGGTGCAAGTAGGCTGCATGCATAAACAGGCTGAAAGGCGGAGCCACCTTCTATAGCTTTCTCTTGCGGCTTATACAGCACAGTCTATCTGCGTGCATAATTGATTGTTTGTTCATAGCATGTTTGAGCATGCTAATGTCACTGCAAACAGGCGACTAGTCATGTAACTTTTTCAAATCTTGTGCACTTTCTTAGAAGCCCGAAAAAATTAAAACCATTACTCCTAGAAGCATGGAAATATATTAAGTGGACACTAGTTAACATGCTTTACAATATCATCATAGAAAATCTTGTGTGAAGCAACTGTTTAAAAGGTGGCAAATTAATGAATAGTTACCCGAGGCCATTTAAAAAACAGTCAAGTATAGTGAAGACGACAGTAAGCTGAACTAAGTTAGTTGCGTCCTTGTAACGCTCAAGTGGATTTTTTAAGGCTTGGTGCAAGTTAACTGGAACACCCGGTATGCTGCAAACATACTACACTTAAACATTGCATAACGGGATATAACAAAGTAAATTAAATTCCCCCTGAAATCTCCATAGAAATGCATGCGTTTGAAAACTCGTTTTTATGAAGTGAAATGAATCTTTCAATGGATATAATGAACTGAAATAGTCTCCAAAACCAAAATTCCTTATACGTTCGCACTGACACGTTCAATTTCTCTGCCGTGGTGTTTGGCAGCCACACAATGTGGCGAATAAAAAATCTTGCATCCTGATGAAACGATAGCTCGTGACCACGTGCAAGCACACACAAACTACTCGCACAGCTGTCTTCCTATATGCTAGTGCAGACCCCACCCACCAACCCTCCCTCTGCGGCACACCTGTGTGTTGGTCGGGGCGCAGCCTCTGTGATCACAGCAAACTCGGAGGTCATGCTTAACTGTGCACTGAGGTGGCCTGTTGTAGAGAGTAGAGATATGAATGATAAATGCGATGGTATGCCGTTGCTTGCGTCAGGTGGTGAGGAATGACTAGGACATCCACCTCTGTTGTGGCCGCACGTTAATGCCACTGAACACTGATACGATTAGGCGTGGCCTCCGAGAGTGCATCAGTGAAGTAGTGACCTTGGGGGCCCAAGCCAATGAAGCCAAGTCGGCATGGTGAGGTCCATTGGCCTATGCATCGTGTGCGTTGTAGCGGGATGAATGAGAGGTGAATACAACATGCTGTGTTGTCTGTTGCGTGCTGCACGTCCACAATGGACATATTTTCGCTCTCGGCTGTTTGAAGTCCCTGTTTTTCTTGCTTCACAGCAATGTGGACGAGCCATATGCTAAACAGAAGCGAGTGACAATGGCATTGGAATAGAATGCGGTCACCACAAAGGCTGTCGCTCCGGCTACTGGGTCATACAGTATCGATGCCATTGCCGTCTTTTCATGTTTACATTTGCATACCCAAATGGCAGACATTGTAATTAAGAGCAGTAATGATTATAAGGAAATAAGGGATATAATAAAATAATTTCAGCCTTCCTTCAACTCTGTTATAACAAAACTTGAGTGTAGATGCCGTTTTGTACTTTGATGTGCCTTGTCATGCGATCATTGGGCTTTTGTTACTGCCAATTAATCCTGCGAATAGTTCACTCTGAACATCGTACACATAAACTGAAAAAAAAAAAAGAGAGAGAAAAACCTATGGAAACAGACTTTGCATTTATACCACAGTGATTCAGCTTGCATTATCTGCATGTTCAATTGTGTCTTGGTATTAGCAATACTGCAAAGGTGCCTGAACTTGAGCTCTTTTGATGCTAACAAGTTTTTTTTGTGTGTGTGTGTGTATGTTACACCCTGTCAGAGGTTTTTAACTTTAAAAGTAGAAGTTCCAACCCTATGGGAAGAGGATTGGGGGGGGGGGTATAACAAAGACCTATTTCATTTCAAGTTGTAATGAAGACCTATTTGTTACAGCTTGAAATGAAATTAGGGTAATAAAACAACTCGCCTTTTGCAAGCAAACACAAGGGATGCCAATCAATACACTGGTTATACCGCTTATTAAAAGAAATTAACAATCCAAGCAAGCATGCCACTTAATTACATTCAAGTATTAAAAAAAAGAACCTGCCTTTGCTGACCAAGAAAGAACAAATTGCATTTATAGTCAGATATAAGAGTATTAGTTTAAGCATATTATTAGTTAAGCAAGTATTAGTTTAAGCTGCTCATCACAAACGAACAAAGGAGAAAGATCACCAGTGCACATCACAGCAGCTTTCCAATATTAAATATCTACTATGAGAAGCATGTATTTTCTTTTCACATCCTGAAACAGAGAAACACGTTTAACAACATTATACTGTAGGCCCTGATGTGTTAGGCTATGTGCACAAACCAGGCCAAAAGTTCCCTAAGCCAACTTTTCAAAATTTTCACTTTCTACATGAAGCGAGGCTAAAAAGGGGAATATATATATATATATATATATATATATATATATATATATATATACTGAGAGAGAGAGAGAGAGAGAGAGAGAGAGAGAGAGAGAGAGAGAGAGAGAGAGAGAGAGAGAGTGGTCATGTTAAATGCTATGTCAGCTCCATAGGTGAACTGAAATCAATGATTTCATTTGAACTTCCCTAAGGTCACAGCATTTTATTATATACGAGGGATGGGGGCAGGAAACGAAGAGGCAAGGCTCTACAGAAAGGCAAGAATCTTCCTTCCATTCACACACCCTATAAAGCCAAAGCACAGTAAGTGAGAGCCCAAGCAGAGGCTCTTGGCCATAAGCTTCTTTTAACAAGTAGTATAACTACTACAACCTCTCTTGTATTGTACAACCAATTCAAAGGTCTCATTATGAAAAGCTTGCATTATGTAGCACACAAAACGAATTCGCACACTGCTAGCTCACAGGTTTGCTAAGTTCAAATTGCATAAGTTGTGAGCCACCAAAGATGGAACCATGTCAAAAGTGTTGTAAGGAGGGAGCCTTGTCAATTCAGCACTTGTCTACAAAGAAGCCACACAATGCATTGTTTCTCAAGGGTGCATTTGTGTGGAATGTGATGGGCACACATTGTCAGCAGGAGCTGCTCCTGTATGATGGTGGTGGTGAGGAAGCACCATTGGCCAGCAGCCGGGGCTCCAGTTGAACCTGGTCCTGATAGTGCTGGCGTAACTGAGCGAGAGCTCCCAGCAGCCGCTGGTTGGCTGCATCCAATGTCTGGATCTTGCGCTCTTGTGCATCAATAAGTTGTTGTTTGGCCCGAATCATGCCCTGCATCTCACGCTGCTCCCGTCGTAGCTCGTCTTCTACAGTGATTAGCCTGTGCCAAACAGCAAGAGGAAGCTCAATGAACATTTTCGCTTTGAAGAACATGGACATGGGCTACAAGTGTTACCCTAATGATTAATTTATCAACTTGATTACCCCAGAGAGAGTACAAACACAGATATTAAAATGGGAGCCCTGAATCATGGGGTACACACCAGTGTTATGTGAATGTTCAAAATTTTGCATGATTCAAATAGTCTGGAATTCAATTTGATTTGAAAAGTACATTTACTATTCAAAATAATCAAACACCCACAAGAAAACAGAACTTCCATATACTTTTATCGATTGCTTCTCGGGGGTGATGCAAAATAGATAGCTTCGAACTGCCAGCAATGTGTTTAGACATTGGCGATCACACTGGTGCTCATAATTATATCGTATGTACGTGCATGTGTAATTTGGGGACAAAATTCTCTATGTCCCATGAGAGCTTGTGGCCCCTTCCCAATGTTAGTATGTTTCACAATATGGCACTAGTGTATGATGGCAAAGCTAATTCTGCTCTAGTACAACTTTGCTGCACGACACGTACTGCAACAAAGTTGGCTTTGCCGCAGTATACTAATGCTATGCGGCGAAGTGCACTCCAAGTGGGAATGGTCCACAGGCTGTCACAGGCCACTGTACACCAGTGGCGACAAGCCAAAATATGTCGGCACCAGAGGGTCTAGAAAATGGCTGTTTTGGTATTTGGAGAAATTGGCATGGACAAGGGTGTCACTGCTCTCCAAATGTATCAGGCAGCTATCCTAGCTTTGTAACAACAACCACAGTATGGTACTGTCAAGAACAAGTGTTGTACAAAATGCAATATTCCTGTACAATATTTGGTGTACAGTCAACTTGCTTTTTCACTTCTAGTTGATGAAATTTTTCTGTGCTAAAGCTAAAAGTAGCATTCGTATTTCAAAAATATTCGATTTACACTTGGCTTTCATCATTTGAATTTGCTTCAAAGTTGAAAATTTCACCTTCACACACCCCTAGTCCTTGGAGAAAAATAAAAATAAAGCACATTTGAATCCGACTTTCCAAATTTTCAAGCAGGTGACCTTACCCAGGTTTATGCCATTATAGGCAACTGAGTATGTGCTTGAGTGACTAGCAGGCATGATCTCGACACTGCTCCACAGGCACTAGCACTCCTCGCCTACCTTCAGTCCCTATACTCTGTTTCACACACGAGGTGCAATGCTGTCGGAACTATTGCTCCTGTTTATGCCATGTACTTCCGCAACCAAAAAACAATGCACTGCTTGTGGTGAGTGAAAAACAATAAATGCTTCTCTGGCAGCCCTAAATCATAATACATTTCTCGTCAGCTTCATAAAATATGCTCGTACTGCTGGGGAAACAACTGAAATATGTGAGTTTGTATTTTATGTTTGTTGTTTGCCAGTGCGATACACCTCTCCTTTTCTTTTTCTCTTACTTGCGCAGCCTTCACAGAGCTGCACCTGATTTATTAAACGGAGTATAGTGGTTATAACCTCCGCCTGCAACATGGGATGTACTGGGCTCAATCCCCAGTGCCACCGGGCACTCACGTGGGCACACCAGTTTCGAGAAGGTGGCCTCTACTTTCCACTCTTTGCTTTCCCTTCCCTCCCCTACACTCTCTCTATCCCCCTGGGAGTGCTTTAGCAGAGGTGTCCTCTCTATTCCAAAAGAATCTCTCTTTCAGAACTTCTGTAGCATGAAGTAAGGTGAGCAGAAAAGAAACAAGTGCCCATTTTGTAGGTGAGTGCGGTTGAGGGTAACTCACTTTTCACACAACAGTCACATGACCACCATTGGCTAGCCTAGCCAGAGCATGCATCCTGCACGGTTCATTCAATTCACCTGTTCCACTTTGAACTGGTCCATGGCAGTGCATACGCAGTTCAGTAGTTTAGAGTAGTGTAGGCACAACGTGACTCAAGGAATTAATGGTGTGGTGCTGACACATTGCAAGGCTCACCTTTGTGCACATAAAGGGTCCCTAAAACGGTTTTTGCACATTGTGTTACGGATTAGGCTACATCATTATCAGGTCATTCACACCACAAATTAAGCTAAGCACCTTGCACCAAGGCGGCTATCGGCTTATTTCTGTTGCTTTCCTCCTTGCCAATGCTGCTCCTCCGCAAATGAAATAGCTGCAGAGTACAAGCTAGCGACAAGTGCGCTTCCCACATCAGCCATCATGCCGAGACTGGTGCAATGTTGCTATTGAGGCCCAGGCCTCAATAGTTTCTAAGATGGCCAGAACACTACTCTAGTAGTGCACTGATGATGAGCACCTTGATGCACAGAGTCAACATAAGTTAAAGAGGTTGTGGACAACATATATATGGCTGATCTCAGAGGCACACACACACCACACGTGCCATAGAAAGATGGGCGATGCCATTGTTTGCTCCATTGCCCACCATTTACCCAAAACAAGCTCTTCCCACCCACTACCCGCAACAAGCTGGCACCAGCAGCAGAGAAAGTGCAGCACCATGCGTATTGGTTCAGGAGGTGCAGGTGAATTGAATGGACCTAAAGTTGCCAAAGTGAGGTGGGCTAGTAAAAAAACGTGCCACCACCACTAGCAACACTAGAAGAATGAGAAACTTGGATGGCTTCACTACTCTTATGACAGCGAAACATGTCACCAGGCAGCCTGTGTGTGGCTTGGCAAAGCTTCTCTGCCATGTGTGGCAGAGAAGCTTTGCAAAAATCAGCACCTATGATGAACAACTGATGCCTTGTTCAACGAATTATACTGCAAATACACTCCTTAGTGTTGTTTACCTTTAAAAACCTAACACACAAATTGTTTAAGCTAATATGACACTAGACATGCATATTCTCGAAACAGGACTGAAGATGCGCACATATGAACCTCGCTGGCGCAAGAACAGATGTCATCAACAAGTTGTCTTTGGCTTCCTAATTAAAACAGCATGCACAAGCATGCAGCCGATGCCTAGGGTAGATGGCTTGATGACAAGGAGCAGTGTTCTGCTTCATTTTCACTTTAATATTTACGTGGCAAGGGATCACATAACAGGCTGACAACTTGCTCAGTCAACTGTGATCTAAGTACTGGATAGTCTTATCGTTGCAATTACAGTCTCTAACTTTCCATTGTTTGAAGGACAGGAGGCTTGCATTTTGCTTTTTGTGTGTGTGCCGAATTTTCAAACATTTCCTCGTTGCTTCTCCGAACGTTGTTTCCCATTGCATACAAACATGGTGTGATTACTCAGCAGATCAATGAAGCACTCGTGAAAAGACCTCACAGGTAAGCACTCCGCCAGCATCAAAATGCTTACAAGCTCATCAATAACTTTATCAGACCAACTGCAGATTCTTTGTGTTCTTTAAATGCGGCCATTGCAGGCAGAAAGGGTGGTAAGAAAACTTGTAACACTGCACTTTCTAACAATCACAAGCTGGAGGTGCTCCCAAAATAGATGCTCTCCCAAAATAGATCATTGAAATAGTTTTTTTGTGACCTAGCATCCTTCCTCCCACTTTATTTATGGCGGTAGTATTAGCAATGAAAAAGCTGCACAATTTTGTACATTTTAGATTGGGCTTGTCCAAGATATCAGGGGCAGAAAAAAATAAAAAATAAGTAAAATAAAATTGGGCACTATGCACTTTTCACATGGAAGATTAGCCTAATAAAGTTTGTGTTTACTGTAGGGGTGTGCAAATACTGAAATTCTTGAATACGAACCAAACATGAATAAGGCAAAAAAAAAAAAAAAAAAAAAAAACGGGCCTTGAATATCGAATCGAATATTGACTATGTGTGTAGTAATAGAGAGTTGCAAAATAGGAGATAGCTTAACAATAAGATTTATTAATTTCAAAAGAAATTAGTGAAATACACCGCAGCATTGATGAGACTTATGAAAGCAAATTTTGGTGTTTGCTAGCATAACAAACACATTTTTTATGAACATTTTACAAAAACTTTTTTCAAGCTGAGCAAGACATCTTAATGTGCAATAAAGACAGTGTTGCGACTTGCGGTAGTACTTAGAGCCACACCTGTGATGAAATCTTACTTAAAGAACAGTACTAAAAAAAATGGTATATAGCGTCAATACCATGCGGCTTGGCACCCGCGATGACATCCTTTATGGTGGCTGCATTTTGTTCCAATGCGATAGCCTTTCACTTCCGATTAACTCTTGGTTAACTCACAGTGCCATAAAACCAGAAAAATGGTGACACTGTTGAATGGTCAACAGCGGAAAAACGTTGAGTAGGGTAACTTGCTGGGCGTGTTGGTACAGATTCATGGCGTAAAAGATGCGAGCACAAGAACAAGGAGCGCACAGGACTAAGGCAGGACTTGTAAAAGAACAAGGAATGCACAGGACTAAGCGTGGACTTACAAGTCCAGCTTAGTCCTATTGTTCCTTGTTGTGCTCGCGTCTTTGCCTGCTGGAATTTTTACGTCATGAGCGAAAAAAACGAACAAGTGGCATGCGGTGGTCTTCGGCGCGCATATAGTTTCTATAGCTTCTTTGTCGCTGTGGGTCCCTCCCGTAACGATGCACACGATGCATAGGCCAATGACCCCTCGCGGATGCACTCTTGGAGACGCCCAGCCGCATCAGCGTTCAGTCGCGTTCGTAGGTGGCCGTAACGGGAAAATGGATGTTTCCCACAACAGCACTGCAAAACAGCTCACCCATCACTCATATCTCCCTCATATATGTGCTCAGCCTCACATTCGTGTGCACTAAAGCATGGCGTCCGAGGTTGCATCGTGGCAATCTTGGAGACCACGCCCCGACCATGCTTACGCTTAGCAGCGCCAGCCTGTGCAACACGCTGCAGCGAGCGGTGTAAAGGAACTGCGCTAGCTGGAATGCAGCAATTTTATCGGGAATGCGGGAGTTTTCAATCGCCATGCCAAAAGGCGCCCAAACATCATGGACTGAGTGAAGTGAAAAAGCCACATTATGGCTGGTCACGGGTCTGCAGGGGTTCAAAGGTGTACGCGGGAGAAAAATGTTTGCGATGGCGATGCAAAGTTGTCCATGATCTCGTTGTGCCAACGCGGCGATGGCAAAACACTCATGACAAGGCCTTTTCTTTATTTTTTTCACAGCATGGAAGAAATTCCAACTCTTTCCTCGAGCGGGCCGTCTGATGCGCGTGTCACGTACAGCGGCCCTCTATGGCATGAGAACCGGCGCCACTTGTGGTTTCGTTATCAAAACGTAGTTGACGCCGCATGGAGCCAGTCCCCCTGGCCTAGTTGCGTGCAGTGCGCTGACTGCTTTCGCGGTCACCACCACGAAGGTGCTTGTCGTACCGTGCGCGCTTCCTTGCTATTGGAGTGTTCTTTATACCCGCTCTTCTAACTATACAGGACTGCGGCGAGTGTTGGGTTAGGTCAATGCAGCAACAGCACACTGCTTCCATCTGATCAAGTGAAGCGCACTTCACGTCGCCGCGATATATTTCACAGGAATCCCACACTGGCACGAAACAGTGGTGCCCTTGGGTCATGCACAATGCTTATAGCAGCGCTGTTTTACACGCGATGCCGATCAGACGGGTGAAGGTCTGTTATCGTGATCAGTTGTCGTTTGGTACTGGTGTGTTTGTGCTTTTGTCGCCGCTCTCGAATAATCGCCGCTTTTGCCAAATACGTTTCGAATATTCGCACATTACTGGTTTAGAGTTCATGTGCAAGCTGGCTTGTTCTGAATGACACAAATACAGGTTGATACAAATATCTTGCATGTCCAAGAGTAGTCCCTATCATCAAGGTTATGGATGAGGCTTAAGAAAGTAGAAATGTCTCGCATGATTTCCCTGACAATTCCCAAACTTCCTAGTGGCTCAAATTTCCACGTTTTCAAAGTTGCTGGACACCTTGGACTTGGATGTGCTTGACGTATGTGGGCAATGTGATCAGATAAGGGCTATGCTTTGTAATCCAGTATGTGACTACAGTTATGAACCTTTTACAGAACACCATTTTTCAATTTCAGGTAGATAGTGGCTTTCTATGAGGTCTGTTAGAAAAGTATCCAAGCTTATTATTGTTATTTTTTCTTTAGTGAACACCTGATGGATATGAAACAAGCACGCTTGCATCAACCGACCTTGAACCTTTGTGTGCATGCGTGAACTTTTCCCTCCTGCTGATAGCATCAGTCGCTGGGACGCAGCGTTTGAGTGAGGTACCGTATTTACTCGCATAATGATTGCACTTTTTTTTTTTCAAAAAATTTGACGCAAATTTCGGGGTGCGATCATTACGCGAGGTAAATTTTCCGCGAAATAATATTTTGAGCACCGAGAACGCAAACAAGTCGCGTATCAGAATTCTTACGATAGCTATCATGAACATAACCAAAAATAAAAGTAGAGTAAGGCTTGCCTTTGTAATAAACGCACACATTACGCAGGAACTACATGCATTGCATATTGCCCTTTAATTTTTTTCATTCACTGACCCCCTAACTTTCATGCAGAGTCAAGCGTCACTGGCGTCAGTGTCGTCGTCGCTCGATTCTCTGTCGGAACCGGCAGTGTCATCGCAGTCCCACAGAAGGTTACCTTCCGTTCCGTCCAGCGCGTTAGATATGCCTGTCTTCTTGAAGCTGTTGGCGTGGTGAAAACTACGGCATTTGTCTTTACTGCTATCCTAACACGGCACGTTTCCGCCAAGGGTGGGCAAAAATTAGGCATCTGCTTGGTGCGTACAGTTTACTTGGTGAGTCTTGAAGAGTTATCTACGTAACGTTCGACAGATGGTAAACATGATGATCGTCAGCTAGACTTGGCACACGACATATCGCTGCGGCAAGTTCGGGTGCGACCATTACGCGGGGGAAGAAAAAAAATCAAATTTTGACGACAAAATTTAGGGGTGCGATCATTACGCGAGTGCGATCATTATGCGAGTAAATACGGTAGTGCGCAGTGCTCTCATTGTTTTTTTTTATTGCAAGGAAAATGACGGAGCGACTGGAGCAGTGCTACTGTATCAATTTTTGCCAGAAACTGGCCAACAGCCAAGTGGAAACCATTTGGAAAATTCAGACGGCTTTCGGTTATAATGCTATGAGCAGCACACAGATTAAGAAGTGGTACAACTGGTTTAAAGACTGCCACACATCGGTGGAGAGTGAGCCAAGCTCCAGTTGGCCATCAACATGCCGAAATGACCAGGTTATTGCTGGAGTGAACGCCGTGGTGACGAAGGACCATCATGTGACTATCCGGGAAATTGCGGAAGACGTGGACATCAGCACTTTTTCTGCACATTCCATTATGACTGATGATTTGGCCATTAGGAGGGTTGCGGCGAAATTCGTACTGAAGCTGCTCAAGGTGGAGCAAAAGCAACTTCGTGTTGAAGTCTCACAGGACATGCTGGATTCCACAAACAGTGACCCCGACTTCATGAACACCATGATCACTGGTGGCGAGTCTTAGGTGTACGGGTACGACTCGGATACCAAATCCCAGTCATCACAGTGGAAGCTTCCACATCACCAAGGCTAAAGAAGGCCTGCTAAGTGATGTTGCAAAGTGATGCTGGCTGCTTTCTTTAACTCCCGCGGTGTGGTACACCACGAGTATGCACCATGGGGTCAAACAATCAGCAAAGAGTACTACAGGGATGTCCTCTGTCGCCTACGTGATGCCGTGTGGCGCAGTAGACCAGAGTTGTGGTCAAGAGGAAATTAGCACATCTATCATGACAACGCTTCTGCACATTCCTTGCACTTGATTCAGACTTCTTTGGCAAAATAATAGACTCCTGTAGTTTAACAGGCTCCTTACTCTCCTGATATGACCCCCTGGAACTTCTGGCTGTTTCCCAAAATCACGAGGTCATTGAAAGGAGCGCGATTTCAGACAAGAGAGGACATTAGGGCTGCAACGACAGCTGAGCTAAACTCCATTCCAAAAGAGGCCTTCTAGGAATGCTTCAACAATGGCAGCACTGCTGGGAGAAGTGTGTGGAGTCCCAAGGAAACTACTTTGAGGGTGATTAAGTTTCCAATGCCCCAGTTACGCCAGTTTTTTTCTTCAGCCAAAGGTCAGATACTTTTCTAACAGACCTTGTACATGTCTTGGAGCATACCTATGCCAAGTTTCGTTAACAGAGGCGAAACCCAAGTTTACAAAAGGCTACACGTAAAAGCTGAAAGTTCCAAAGAAACTTAGAACTGTGAAGAATGGGATCAAAAGCTTGACTTGTATTTGGGAGAATATTAACGCAGTTACATGAAACTGTTAAAATGAAAGGAATGCTGCACAAAAAGCAGTCAGAAATGTTAGAACGCTTTCAGCACAGTAAAATTTTATGTTCGTGGTTCTTGTGGCTGGCTGTGCCCATCCGATTTTCCACTTGTGGAAGTGGCTGGGCGCGCCAAGCTTACTGCAAGTGCCTTCAGCATGCCGATCTTGTATACGACTGTATAAGTGAAACTCTGGCTGGTGTTAGATAACTTCCGATGAATTCAATGTTCTGAGGTGGACAGACAAACGTGATGGGGTGAGACAGCTGAGAAAGACTTGGGAGTAGTTTTTGCAGCAGTGAAGTCTTCATTTTGAAGCAAGAGAACCTTGATTTGGAGCAGTACACAACATTTAATACATTGTCTAAGGAGCTTGAAAAATCATATTTGCAGCAACATATTCAGTGAAGTATCCTTTTCAAAACCAGCACGTTTTTTTATTGCACCAAGATTGTAGACACATAGAGCCTTTTAAGTCAAGACCAGTAACAGGATTTAGCGAATTACTGCTTTGCCACTGTGATAGCTGTCAGCACTAGGCCCAACCCGATGTCAAAGTATCGTCGGCCGCGGCTGACTTTTTATTAAACGTCCTTTGCCGTCTTCCGCGCTATTTACATCCAGTTATAGCATTCCGTACACTGAAATCGCACTTTTTGGGACTTGCGATTACATGGAAAATACGGAAAGAATGCAAAGTTCAGACGCAGCGACAGTGCTGCACTGATAGGATTTGTGATAGATAAAAGGCAACACCATAAATACCCGCATGTAATATGAGGTTGATTGATTTCTGGGGTTTTACGTCCCAAAACCAGCTCTGATTATGAGAGACGCCGTAGTGGAGGGCTCCGGAAATTTGGACCACCTGGGGTTCTTTAACGTGCACTGACATCGCACAGCACACGGGCCTCAACATTTCGCCTCCATCGAAATGCAGCCGTCGCGGCCGGGATTCGATCCCGCGACCCTCGGATCTGCAGCCGAGTACCGTAGCCACTAGACCACCGTGGCGGGGCATGTAATATGAGGTGTAATTTAAGGATGGCAAAAAAAAAAAAAGTTTTCAACCATATATAATGCCAGAGGGCAAAGCCCACAGAGAGCATTTATTTGCATTGCAGTTAACATTCAGTGGCTGTCTGTTTCACTGGCACTGTCTCCTGAAAGCTCCTTGTTGACATTTTTCGACAGAAAGTATTCAGTGCCGCAAAAGTACATTGGAGATGCTGCAATTCTAAAAGGGCAACTGAGGAGACGCTTTCTTCAGCACTGTTGACAGCATGTCAAGACATACCGGCATATGATCAGCACTGCCGATATGTCCCAGCTGATAGACATGCTTCAGCAGTTTTATCACATGGCGCGATAGTTTCTGCAATAACGACCTCTGCCAACATAAAGGAAATCAAGTGCAGCGCATCGAATGCCTTTCTCTAACTTTTGCTTGTAGTAGCTCAGCGTTCGCAGCTCAGTGAGCATCCCATTGGCATGTTGTGAATGTAGTCAGCCGCTGTTCAATCTTGAAAAAAGACTCTGGTCCTCGTATCCCAGACACTTGTTAAGAGGCTGCATGGAAAAGTAGCCTTGCTTTGCATCCTCAAACGCTGCCCTCGGTGATGCCGAAGTGCCATACTGCAGCACAATTACCGATGGTTTCAGCTTCCAAAATAACTTCAATTTGAAAGGCAGCTGGGTACTGCTTTCACGGTCTCTACATCGTGCACGATAAACCTTAAATGAACATGCCAATTCTTAGCGCGATCAAAATGATGACTGAAAGTGTCAGCCATTTGTAGCAGCATACCAGCGCCACTGCTAGATAACGCACCCTCCGCTAAGGGTATTGATGATGATGATGATGACAGACAACGAAACCGAAACTGTAAACTTTAAGCTGAAAACTTTGGGATCCGCATATGAGGCTAAAATTTCACACAGCAAGATTTAGAAAAAAAAAGCGTATTATACGTGGGTTTTTATGGTAATAAATGCATGCAGTTGGAAACGTAACTTACTCAAAGTGAAAAAAGACTCTTCTTTTGACATTGTGGGTGATCACATGTAGCAACATCAACACGAAAAGAATAACGACTGCTGCAATGAGTGTCAACCACGAGATGCATGCCGCTTGACTTGGCCCTTTTTTTCTCCGCTGAAACTGACGTGAGCCCCAAAATAGATGCTTTTCACAATTTTCATGCTTTTGGAGCAGCTCTGCACAGGAAAATAGAATGGTATCAAAAGTGTGCAATATGCACAGTTGTCTCACCCCTGCAATACAATTATTTTTTAGTTGTCGACAGAACATGACGAATGCATGAAGCTTTTCATAAACCATATGAAAGCACAGGCGCGAGTGCTCGCTTTTAATGCCCTATTTATTGCACAGTAATGCATATGCTGTTTTCAGTGGAGACGAGTAATAAAACTTTGCATGGACAACTAAATGCCACAGACATGAGATTCAGATAAGAAAACCTGCTTTACTGTGCAGCCACAACGAAGGAAAGAGCTAAGCAACACATGACTGCAGCTCCCAAAATAGAAAATTAAAAATAGAAAACACTGAAGCATCACTTAATGAAAAATAATAGCATGATATTCAGACCTGTTTCCAGTCCCGGTCCCAGGGCAAGTTGCTTTTACTTTATTAATCACCAGTGGTCTTTTAAGCAGCATGAAGAAGGCTCTCATACTTGGTGCAATTGGCAGATCAGTTCGACCACTGACATAGGTTCCTACATAGATTCAAAGAAGTGCGCGCTACAGGAAGAAAGAAGCAACCCACACCTATATAGGAACCAAAGGGGGTTATGAAATAATTTGATATATCAATATTTAAAAACAATATGTGCATACTTGAAGCTCTTACTCTCTACTGCCAGCACTTTTCACCATGACAGCGTTGCGGCAGCGAGTGCTTGCGGTCACGGAGTGAGTTCTATTCATGTTTACCCCTGTGTGCATGAAACTATGCTCTTTGATTGGTAAGCAAATAGTTACTGCAGTTTATGTGGTCGATGAAACTATGCTCCTTATTCTGTGCAGTTTCATGTCACCCTTTGCAATTGCTATCAGTTAAGGGTGTGCAAATATTTAATATTTCGAATATGAATTTGATCTGTTCCTTATTCAAAGTACACTCGATTAGAAAAGTGCGCATTTTTGGATATTGATGAATATTCGGATAACTTCTAATATTCAAAGTAAACAAGTGTGAGTACCACGCATTATTTTCGCAGTAAAAAGTTGAAATACTAGACTCCTGCAAATATTTGAATGAATATTACTGTATTTGAATTTGCTTCAGCACTAATTTATAATTTGCAAAATTAGGAGGTAGCGAAACATATACACATATTCTGCATGTGATCCACCTGTAAAGCTGGCTTCACTGCAGCATAGAGCCGCTGTGCCGTGAAACAGCCGATTCAGGGAAAATGCGCAATGCCATGGAGTTGCACTTCATGGTGAAGTATGCGCATCATCTGTTCCCTGATTAAACTTTCCGAGTCTTGGAATGGGCTATATGAGCTTATACTGGCTAAGCATGGTCGATATTACATACTGTAATTCAATTTTCACTCACCAATGTTCAAATACTACTGATATTTCACTTTGAAATTATCGGACACAATTACCGTTTGCTGCACCTTTTTGCTCTGGACCAAAAGAGTGATGTTCCCAAAGGCCTAGCTTTCCTATTTTGTAGCGAGAGATACATTGGCCGTATTCTTGCCGTTTCGGTGTGGCTGGTCGCTGCACCACGAGCTGAGCCGTTGCCTAGCAACTGCCACAGCTGGCAGCACCGCTCACCGTGCCATATGACATGACGTCAAAAGAGTAGCCGGTGAAATCGCGAGTGGAGCCATTGCCTAGCAACCACCGCAGCTGGCAGTGCCACTCGCCGCGCCATCTGACATGACGTCAGAGGAGGAGACGGTCAAATCCCGAGCTGAGCCGTTGCCTAGCAACTGTCGCAGCTGGCATCGCCATCTGGCATGACGTCATAGGAGCCGGTGAAACCACGTTGCAACAACACAGCAGGAGCCGGCGTTGCATCGTGTATATAGAAGGGGCGGCTCGGTATGATTCATTGGCAGATATGGAAAATAAGTCAGAGAAACTGAAAGAAGCCAGGCTTGGTTGCCAGAACTGTTGGGTTGTGTGACGCCTGGTGTTATGCAAATGCAAGCACACTAGCACGGTGAAGCTTCCTGTACTTGTCTCTGGGTGGAGCTAGGCCTCTGCTATGCCTGTTTCCCACAACCATAGAGTTTCCTACTAAAATACTAGAGGGAAAACTGGCGCTAGTGTCTACGGGAGTTTCAAACAAGGCGGTTGAGCCAGCATGGGAATGATGGGTATGACATGGATTTGCCTAGTCTTCGTTCTTCTGGCTTCATATGACTTTTCGAGTTAAAAAATATAGTTCGTTTACGACAAAATATTACACTAAAACGGAAGACTTTGGAATAACTATGTACGTGTGCCGGTACTAGTTGCTTTTTCGCGGTTAGAAAAATACTGAACGCGCAGAAATTTAGCAATATTGTGCGATATGGCAATGTTGCCTCCTCTTCTAGTGCCCAGATTTAGCAGCATCCATACATGTTTAAGTTCCAGATGTAGTTGTGTTCGAACTTAAAATAAAGATTTTTGCTCTTTTAAGTGACGTGCTGACATTTTCAAGTACGTAAAAGGTAGATGTGTGTTCTAAATATAACAAACGGGCTTTCGCTCGCTTCTTTTAGTGCTGGGCAAGTGCTCCACTGTATTTTTACAAACTATATGCACGGGTCAAGCCCTTGCGCGAAGCCCTAGCGGGAGCGCAGCATCGCCCATGGCTTGGTGCTTGGTTTTGTGAAAAAAACGTGAGGTTAAATAAACAACCGTGCCGTTAAACTCCATCGGAAGCTGCGCCTGAGCTTTGATCTGAGCTGACTTTTTGAGCGTCGTCTGCAGGCGCGTCCGCCTATCGCGCACTGGACGTCTACTACGCGCGATAACTGTGCGCCTGCTTGGCGCGTTCGGTCGGCGTTGGATTAATCAGACAGCCGAATTGAAATGCCGTAGTACAAGATATACGAACAGCCTTATGACAAGGGCTGTATGTCAGCCGTGAAAACGACCCTGCGGTTACAGATTCTATCGCATCTGATGCAAAAGAAAAGAAAGAAAGAGCAGCAAAGCCGCATCGATAAGGTTCGCGAGACGCAGCGCGAATATTTCTAAAGTTGGGTAAAATACCGCTGCAAATAATATGTGTAGCCATCCATCAACAAACACAACAACGAAACACTGCATAGCACCTTGGTACATGCGACAGTCTGATGATCTCTAGCAGTAAAGACAGTAAAGCGTACACAACAGCCGCTGCCTTCGTCGCGTAATGAAAAAGTGTAGTAACGTCACTCGCGTCACTAAAGTTAAAAAACCCGAATAAAGAAATCCACCAAAACGTTTGAAGCTGCAGGCACGAAGACTAGACAAATCCATGTCATACCCATCATTCCCATGGCAGCTTCACGATCGCAGCGCCAGTTTTCCCTCTAGTATTTCAGTAGGAAACTCTATGCCCACAACCAACCCGGCGTAGCCATGCTGGTCATGTGACCTGTGACTCGCTGGCCAATAGGCTGTCTTCCCTTTCCATAAAACCACCTGCAATAAATGCGGGAGCCAGTCTCTTGTCAGTCTCGCCGAAGCTTGGTCTCCATGTAGTCGCACTACGCGTCCTCCCGCTGCTAGGCCTCTCCGCCGGCCTGCCACAGGTTATGCCAGGGAGGGCACGATGTAAGTGGCACTTACTTACAAGCCACATTTTCTACTGTGCGTCGGTGCTTCAACCTTCTTGCTCACTAAATGGCGTTGGCCTATCTTTTCTTTGTTTCCGCTCTGGCTCCCTCTGCGGCACGCCACCTTCCTGATCGAGCTTACCACCTACCTCCTGCACGGCGGCCATTTTTGCCAACCTTCCTCCATTTTTCGACGTGCCCTGCACGCCTCCTATTCCGTGGCATAAATGGAAAAAAATTCTTCAGGTACACCTGAAGGCGGCTGGCAGAAGCGGCTGGGAAGATGAGTGACGCGCGTCTGCACTTCTTAGTGCGCTCGGCATCAAGGGTCAACACAAGCATTTCGCTGCGCAGGAGCAGCTCGAAGCACAAGGCATCCCAAATGCTATGCACACGGTCAGTATGCCGGTGACGTCAACGACAGACGCAGTGGCAACAACAGACGCGGTGGCAGCGTTGGGCTCGGGCACGGTGTTGCTGACAGATGTGGCGACAACAACGGAGTACGACACGTTGCTGCAATTCCTAGATGGGCTTTTTGCCATGACAATGAATGTGCTAGCTGAGTGGCACCTGTTCACGAGCCGTGAACAACTGCCCGGCGAAACCTTCCTTCAATCTTTTGCAGCACTCAAGGAGAAAGCCCTCTTGTGCAAGTTTGGTGCGAATCACGATGACAGAGTACGGGACCAAATAATTCACGGGGTCGCCAACGCACATGTACGAGCAAAACTTCTGCCTTGCGGGGAAGCACTCACGCTGCAGAAGGCAGAAGTTGGACGAAACTTGGAGGCGCTCAACAAAGTCAACGCGGCATTCAGGGAAAATGAACGGTTACTCGGCTTGCTCGCTGGTGGTGGCGCCCAATGTGTCACACATGGCGTCGTAACAGCACAAAATGGCGGTTCGGCTGCTTCGCCGGCTCCGCATTCGACGCAACATGGTGGCAACTTCCCTCCCAAGGCGGGTGGCTGCGTCCAAGACGGCAACGCGGGCTCGTCAGTGGGCCTCCAGGACGGCGTTCGTGGCCAAAAAAAAAGTGGTCCTGCTTCCAAGCCTATAGTCAGCTCTTGTTTTCACTGCGGCAAGTTAGAACATTTGGCGACTTCAAGAAATTGCCTGGCCAAGAACACAGTTTGCATATTCTGCCGTATCAAAAGCCATTTCGCGGCAGTCTGCCGTAAATGACAAGCGTCGGTACAGGAAGTTACTCTCGTCCAAGACAATGAATCCGGCACTGCCACAGTTCTGTCGGTGCAAGATGCGACGACCAACTCAAAGAACTTGGGTATCCCAGTGGTCGTCAGTGGACATAGCCACATGTCATTATTGGTGGACACCGGAGCCACCGCATCGTTAACGATAAAGAAAGACTGACTTGCCTTTTGCTTCAGAGCATCAGCTGCTCCAAACATCCATACAACTGCAAAATTTTTCGAGGCACTGCATACCGGTCCTTTGCTACTTATGTACAGACTTGCAGCACCATGAAAAGTGGGCCTACATCGGCTTCTACATGACAGCACACGGCACTTCACTGCCGGGGCTGGACACCATCCAGCAATTATGACTCATGATCAATGGCGCAACGTTGACTTGTCTTGCTACACTTGTTTATTCGCAGCTTCCTGCAAGTGTGGCTCTGGTGTTCGAGCACCTGTTCGACGGGGAGCTGGGACTTGTCAGGGACTATGCCCATTGGGTCAAGAGACAGCAGCACATCGTACCAGTGTCTGACAAGCTGCCCAAGCTGCACTGCCTGCCTCTGGCGCTCCGGCAACAAGTCGCCAACGAGCTGCATTGACTCGAGGACAACGATCTCATCGAGCGGGTGACGGCATCCGAATGGGTGTCGTCACCCGCAAGAAAGGCGGGGACATTCGCCTCTACGTTGATCTGAGAGAACTGAACAAGGCAATTGTCATCAATGGGTTCCTGCTGCCCCATGTGGACGAACTGCTTCAAATGTGAACTGGTGCGTCATACTTTTCCAAATTGGACTTAGCATCAGCATACCACCAACTACTCCTAGAGGAATCTAGTAGAGATTTAACCACGTTCCTTATGCATGAAGGGTTGTTTCGTTTCAAGAGAGTGTGTTTTGGTCTAGCCTCCGCACCTGCGATATTTCAAAGAATGATGTCTAGTATTTTGCAAAGCTGTAACAATGTCGCGTGTTACTTAGACGACATACTTGTGTGGAGAAGCTCAAAGTCCGAGCACGATGCGAATTTGAATAAGGTTTTAACCTGTATTGCACAGAATGGCATGAAGTTGAACCAGAAATGTGTCTTTGCAGTGAAGGAATTAACATTCCTGGGGCATAAAAATCTCAGAGGATATATCGCCCATGAAGAGTAGAGTTTGGGCAATTCTTGATGCTCCTCCGCCTACATGCCTGAAAACCTTCACCCCTTTCTCAGCCTTACAGGCTATTATGTCAAACTCCTTCACCACTACGCAGATCTTGTTGAGCCGCTCCGCAACATGCTCAGACAGGGCCAACAATTCTCTTGGACAGAGGATGCGCAACGCAGCTTTGAACAAGTGAAAACTCGCCTTGCGTATGCTCCTGTCATAAAAATGTTTGATCCTTCATTGCCAGTGATTGTCACAAAAGATACCTTTGATGTTTGTGTAGGTGCAGTGTTACAGCAACCTGTGGGGTCTCCGTTGTGCACCATAGCTTTTGCATCTAGGACTTTAACTCCTGCGGAACGAAAGTACTTTATGGGTGACAGAGAAGCATTAGCATGTCTATTTGCATGTGAGAAATGGCACATCTATCTATGGGGAAGGCGTTTTACATTCAGAATGGATCACCAGGCAATCTAGTGGCAGGTAACTCAGGCAGACATCCTCTCCGTATCTCCAGATGGTCGGCCAGGCTAATGTATTATAACTTCCACATTCAGTACTGCAAAGGGTCGGAGAACAGTGTAGCTGATGCACTGTCGAGGCTCCCATTACAACATGACTGTTCCACTGTTCAGGAAGAGGAGAGTGCCTCCCTTGTAACTACTGTGGTTGACAAGCAGACTCTTCAGGCAACTACTGCTTCGGATGAAACATTGCAACGGATCATGAACTACGTAACTCAGGGATGGCCCCAGAAAAAAAACTCTTGACACGGCACTGATGTCCTACTTCCATGTACAGGAACAGCTTTCTTTTGTTGACGGACTCCTGATGCGGGGCGAATGTGTAGTCATTCCAGATGTGCTAATACAGGCTTTCCTGCAGTTAGCCCATGAGTCGCATCAGGGTAGTTTGCACTAAGCAGCTGCTACGTGAGCGCTATTGGTGGCCTCACATGGACAGGTGTGTGGAAGAGTTTGTTCGGCAATGTCACATCTGTCAGCGAGCTGACAAGTCAGCTAAAACTACAGTATCCCCATTTCAACCAGTACAGTGGCCTGAACATACATGGCATCAGCTAGGTATGGACATAGGTCCTCTACGTACAGCTCCAAATCCTACATATGCGAGCACCTTAATGGACTACTATTCTAAGTGGCCTGAAGTCCTTTTTACCAATTCAATCACGACGCAAGGCGCAAACGAGGAAGAAGTGCAGAATAAATAAACAGGGAGCGGAGGGAAGAAAAGAGAAAGGCCACAGCAGCAGCCCATCGTGGGCACGCCCTTCAGGTTAGGATTTATAGGATGACCAAGGCAGTGGAGAATGCTGCTACAGGCATTAGTCAGTTGCAAACACTCTGTACTGGACGTGTGCCTGCGATCTCATGACGTCCACATTATACCGCTGTTCGTCTCCAGTGTTTTAGGGTCGAAGCTCCTTAAGGTTTGGGTCTGTCCATCCGTTGTAGTAGCACGTTACCTACTAGGAACGCGCTACTAGGAGGGCGCGTGTGGGAGGCGCGCGAGCTCTCTCACTCTTCCATCTGCTGTCTTGTGAGAGAGAGAGAGAGACAAAGAGAGCGAAAGGCGCACGTTGACTATGGAAACGCTCTTTCTTCGATGAACGCACTACCAGCTCGCAAAGAAGGAGAACGCGCCCTCACCCGCGAGAGACAAGCTTGACGCAGGCAGCGTCTTCTAGCGAGTTTCTTGATTGAAAAATACCGACTGCTCGCGCTGGAGAACCGTTCACCGGCCACCCATATATATATATATATATATAGGCACTGGATTTTGACTTGCAATGAAGAGCTGATGGGAGATTTCACTTGTGCGTAGTTGAACCATAAGGATTCGTAGCGTGCGCGATAACTAAATTAATCCGGAACTCGGCACAATCTACGATGAACCTCCGGAGCTTCGCCCACTCATCATCATTCACTCCGTGGATATGCTGTGAATTTTTTTCTCCCAAATCATTTCACATGCGCTGCACTTGGTTCAGTAAGTGAGCGCAATTTCTTGTGCACCCGATACCCATGTTGTGAAGAGCAAGCTTCCCATTAGGTGTACCGCCCGTGACCCCTCGAGCTGAATGCGCTAACTGCCTTTTCGATGCTGGCTGGAGATAGGGTGCCGCTGGTGACTGTGGACCATGGTGGCCACATTTGAAACGTGGACGAATCATTTCGATAACGGAAGTGAGGGCATAGACGGCAGGTGCATCGCTCAAGTGGCGGTTTGTGGTCGCTATGGTTATGACATCGCGCACGTGCCAGAGAAAATGAAGGACAGCATGAAGTAATCGATTCCTGTGTCTGTGCAGTCCAGTTCCGCAGAAAGTCTCCATAAACGGCGACGTCGGTATAGAGTCTTCTTTTCCTGCATTTTTTTAACAGCGTGGCCACGGCCTTAAATATCCAGAATTTTATGCGGATTTAAGCAGCTCGGCCGCGACTCTCGAATGTCTAACACGTGCCACTGCCTGTTCGATGCTTTTTACACATGTGTAGACTTAGAAAAATGTTGTTTAGGGTATAGTGCGGTACCACTAATAGTACAGGTATTTGCTGTTCTGGCGACTTACGTTATAAGCGGTCCAAGTTGTAATTTTATATATAACTTAGCTAAAATTCCCTCAGTCGTGAATGTGAAAGAAGATGCCAGTAACCCTTTAGTTAGTTTATTAGAACATCAGTAACGCCCCACAAAGCTCTGGATGCTGTTAAATGTTTTTGTATGTCAGCCATCGCACTGGTACTCGTAATTATTCCGTGTGCACGTAATTAATTTCACACACACGCAGGGCAAAATGTACTGCATCCCGTGAAAGCTAGTGGCTCCTTCATATTCTTGGGATGCTTTGCTGTACAGTTAAACCTGCTTATAACGAACCTCCATATAACGAATTCCTGGATATAACAAAGTTTTTCTATTCCCCGCCGTTACTCCATAGAAGTACATGTATCTGAAACCTCTACGTAACGAAGTGGCAGCGGGACAATTCCTCGAAATAACGAATTTTCTCCGCCGACAACCTGAGGTTTTGCCCCAATTTTTGTCACTTTTGCTCGAGCAACAACCGGAAGCACCTCGTCCGCCGCAACGGAATGCGAAGCGGCGGTGTCGCGCTTGGCGCGCTCAAAGACAAGGCGACTGCGAGGCGAGAGAGTGCACGTGTGCGTGTGTGCAAGCGTGCGTGAGAGTGGCCTGCATCCCTTGACCCGGCGATCACCCCGCCGCGGGCGTGTCCTCTCCCCCTCATTTCAAACCTGCTCCCGCCGCTTTCTGCAGCTGGCCTAGCCTGCCAAGCCGCCACCCTCCTTTTCCAGTTATGTTACCGAGTCGCGCGGTTTAAGAGAGAAAGAAAAAAAAACAAGCTTTTTTTTTTTTCAACGTGCTAGCAGCGCGACTCTTTGTTGCTGCGCGAGTCTGCACTTCGCTAACCTGACAGTAGGTGAGAGCGCTTGTTAGGCCTACCTCGCGGGCTCACGGGCGGCGCCCCTCAAGGGAAGTTTGCCCTTGACAACACAGGGATCGGGTGCACAGGAAATCGCGGGGTGATTCAAGGGCAGCGCGCGTGAAATGGTAAAAAAAAAAAAAAAAAAACGAACTTGAGACAAGCAGCGGTAAGCTGGAGGACACGGGCGCGCGTTCCGTGCCTAGTGTTCGCGGCTGACAAACGGCCGTAGTAGCATTCTCCGTCGCCTTGGAAATGCTATCCTCAGGGGGCGCGCACGCGACGCGTTGCTGCCGCGGCCTTTTTTTTTCTTCCCTCTGCTCATTATTAATTTGTTCCGCGCTCCTTCCTCCTCCACGGTGATTCGCTGCGCTTTTTTCGGGCGGGGCACTTCCTTTGTGAAGCCTGCTTCCTACCTCGATTGTCCGCGATTTCCGGGCAGCCGCATTATAACCGGTCCTTCATATCCGGAAGGGGAGGGGGGGTGGTGTGAGGGGAGGCTGCACATTAAGCGGTATGTGGGGGGTCAGAAAAACCGGGGGGGGGGGGGGGGGGTTTAGAAAAAACCGCATTATTGCCGGTCTTGTACTCTTAGCGGTTACATAAGTCTTCTAAGCTGTGAATGTTTTCTCGCCCAAAAAAATTGTTTTGGGTCAGCTCTGCCGTCTGTAACTGTTTTGCTTACTTAAGCGTTTATTTTTCGAATTTTCGTGCCGAACCTGCATATAACGAAATCCTCTTTATAACGAAGTTTTCCGGGAATTTCTCAATTTCGTTATATCCAGGTTTAACTGTATATTAAGATTGTATAGTGGCGAAGCTAAATCTTAACAAAATACAAGCCATTCTGCATTTGACAACGATATGCAACATTTCCATAACGATCCTGGTATAGGCATAAAATGCGGAGCCTAAGACGGCAGCCGTATGATAAGCGTGTGATGAGGGTACTTCTGCTTCGCAGCAATGAAAGGAGCGGGAATGTCAAGCAAATGAGACAACAACGGCGCATGATGGGCACCACACCAAAGAATCATTGCCACACGATGGCAGGTGCTCGCTCCTCCAAATACATGTGGAAAAATCCCTTTTATTGCATTGTTCATTTGCCTCATTTATTGCATGGTAATATGCATGCTGTTGTTGGTGGGGACAAGAAATAGGCCTGTGACATTTACCTCGTGATGATGCTCTTCATCTGGAGGTCTTTTTCCTGTCGACGTTGCTGCTGCTCCTCCGTGCTGTCAGCACCAAGTGTTGCTGAGAGTGGGTGTTGCTGCTGCTGTTGTAACTGCGTCTCAGCTAGACTGAGCTTGCGCTGCAGCTGGCCCATGAGTCGTTTCAGCTGGGCCACCTCCCGCTCATACTGTTGCAAGAACATATGCACATGTGCTGGCACTTTTGCCCAAACCATAAACACACATACACACATGCAAACATGTAGGAGAGAGAGATTTCATGGTTTGAATGGGTACAGAGATGCAGAAAAAGAGAAAAATGAAACCTTTATATGCATATCTTCAATTCAGCTAAATGAGCATTCGAGTGTTATACGAACAGTGTACAGCTCAATAAAATACTCTTTCTCATGTTGTAAATTTCTGCACTTTCACTTTAACATCACTGCTGACCTTTTAGCTAATGAAATCTAAGAACACCTTTTCACCCAACCTCAGTCCTGCTAGTGCATGCCTTTCTGACATTTGTAATCCAAATTTAACAAACAGAACAGCAACAACAACAATAATAGAAGGTATGGCCAAGAAGCTTTTGGAGTTGTAAATAAGGCTTCCATGCAAGTGCTTGCATAGAACATATTGTACTTGCTCACACAATAAACCCACTTACATGACGAATCTGGCCTCCAACTTTAACAAAGTATTTTTTTTTGTGAGTTTTCTTTATTAGCTCACTTTATTTTGATACAATTGCTCGTGCAGTTGATGACTAAATAATGTCAAATCATGTTGCTGTAACACGACCAATCGACCCTTTCCATAATTCGCAAGTGCGCTTCTCTGCACTGCACATTTGCCCTACTAATGACGACAGCTGTCTCTGTTTAAATGCAGTCAAAATTCAAGCTGCACATGCTGTGGAGTGTTTTTTGAGAATGTTTGTATCAGAAGTGCTGCATCTACATTTTACATGCCCTATCGCAAGCAAAATGCGCTTGCACACGCTGTTTCGTGGATGATTGCCAATGCCGCCATTAGTGGGGCAAGCTGCACTGCAGGGGAGCTAGATTTACAGTTTATGAAAAGGGTCTATAAAAAAAAGGAAGTCTAGAAACAGTTTAATGACCATGTTAAAATTTGCTGGAAATGTAAGTGGGAATTCTGTGGGTCACTATTTACAGTAGACTCCCTTTAAGGGGCGATGCGGGTCGAAAAATCGAGATTTTCTGAGAAATTCTCACTTTTTTGTTTTTAGCTGCATTAGCATTCTTGAACACCCAACTTTTATTTCTGAAGATATCGAGCCGAAATTCGCACGCGAAATGGCCTAAAATTGCGTCTAAACTAGGCATGGTGACACAAAAAAACTGTAGAAGTCACGCGAAATCAGCGCCGTTTGCGCGCGCCTCCCGCGACAAACGCGTGCTGCGCGCCGTTTGAAATCTGGCGAGCATGCGACGTAAGTCATGTTGTCCAAGGCCACTGGCTTTTAGCCTCGTTTATTTGCACAAAATAAGGGGAAAACAAGAAATAAGATGCGCTTGTCTCGCGTTTCGAAGCGCGCGCTGCGCAGCGCGAGGCCGCCATCGGGCGGCGGCGCTCTTGGTGCGGCGAGGCCGAACCGCCGCCACCGCCGCGTACGAGCTTTGCCGCGTTTGCGCTTGCGTTTTCGCGCAATGACCACCCCAGAAAAGCGTTATTTCAATGTCCCGAACTATGTAACTACACGCAAGTACCGCGGAAGACGGGGTAGGAGGCTTCATAAAATGACTGCCGCGGCCGACGCCCTCCGACATCGCGTTAGGCCTAGCGCCGACACCTACCACCGCGTCCGCCGTTCCGATCTCACTGCTGCCGTGAAATTTGTCCGTGCGCCTTAGAAGATGACTGAATTCTTCGAAAATGATTTACTCTCGCTTGGCGGCCCTTCTTATACGATCCTACGCGAGATCGGCGCGGGAAAGGCACTTGCAGCGCGTTTGCTATGCGCTGGCGCTTCCACGGGCAGAAAGTCGCGTATGCGCGGCCGGTCGCAAAAAGCATGAACGGCGAAATTTTACGGGGCTAAAAGGGTTATAGCAACTGTTCTACAACATAAAGTTTAATTTATTTACGTTAGATTTCACAGGAATACAAACTTCTCAAACCCTTTGCCCTCTGTTTTTTTTTTTAATTTTGTAGCATTTTTAGAGTTGGTGCACTAAAAATTGTGCACCTTATTTAATCTGATCATAATGAAATTTGGCATGCTTATGCTTAAACATGTCTTTAATTCAAATAAGCAACTTTCACAGCATTCCACAAACATATTCACTAAGATAATTTCAAAAGTTTCATTCTTGAGAATGGTGCAATTGAAGCTCAACGTTGGGATTTTTTTTCCCCGACTAGAAAATTAATTCTATGCTATACATTTTTGCTTTATCAGGCACTTTTAGCGGCAGTGGCTGCAAGAAGGATAATTTCCCTCTTTCTTGTGTAAATATTAACCCATTTCAGAAGCTTTTTCATAAATAAATGATCAATTTTAACTTTCAAGTTCGTTTTTCTCAAAATGCCATTTTCAGCAACTTTTTTAGTTTGCCCCTCTGCTTTTTGGTACTTCTGGTGCTCCAATCTGCGTGAAATTTGGCTCACATTTTCACTATGGTGTGAAGAGTGCAAGTATCTCCTTCACACCTCAATATTTGTTGTGTACATTTCTAACATAGCAAGTAAACACCTACCAGGGTCTCGAAATAGTGGACTTCCCAAGTTCGAATTTTTTTCATTTTATTAAATATTTGATATTCACTACCTACTTAGTTTTCAGCATTCTACATTTCAATTGGAGGAATTTGAACTGTCAGTGGTCCGTAAATATGGAAGTTTAATGACTGGAAAGGGGGGGGGGGGGGGCAAAAGACCCATGTTTTATACATTTGTCATAATGTAAAACGAAATGTATGAGGTTTGCAAGAAAACTAATTATATATTTGAAATCAGCATAACAAACTCTATAAACAGCCCAACTTTCATAGCTCTAGGTCAGTTAGTAAAAAAAAAAGTGTCTTCGAGTAGCATCTCCCCTTAAGATGAACTCGAGGGGACCATGACAATTTGTTTGTCTTATCAGAAGTGCCTCCAAGAATGGATTAGCCACTTGCACAGGTGGAGGTGGATCCAAACATCTCACTTGAAAAAGTCAATCAAGTAGACTTGCAATTGGGAAAAAATTACAAATGAAACCATATTTTTACCCAACTTGAAAACTGTCTCAAGCACTAGTAAGCAGCCATAAATAAAATTTCGTCTAATGATTTTAAGTATCCTCCAGTATCTCCATGCTGCTGGGAAAGGTTGTTCATTAGAGAACTTAAGCAGGCACAAGCTACCTCCCGTATTCTTCGAAAGCACTTCAAGCGCTTCTTCAGTGAGCATGTCAGTTGTGTTACCAGTCAACGTTTTAGGCATTGGAGCATCTTTGACGATACTCACATACGCATTCATGTCCGCAAGGACACCTTTGCTGCCCAGGCTAGAAACTAGGCCTGTCTTTCTTCAGGGCAGTTTTCCTGCACTTGCCTCAGGAGGGGCTGATCAGCCAAAAGGTCTAATGTGTTCACTTTGTTGTTGTGGATAAAAAGCAGCATTCACTTTATATCGGCCCCCTTTTTCGTGCCCCTTTGTGGGAGCCCTGGTCCTCCCGTTTTGTTTTCTTTTGCTTTGCTTTACCACTGCTCTACTAGTTGGGGGTGGGGGGGCAACCTTATTCAACCCAGTCTTTGTGTAAGCCCTCTTGGATACTTTTGCCTTGTGTTCCTTTGTACTCTCCTTGTAGGTGCTGAACAGGAGGTGGGGCGACAACAAAATAACCCCAGGTGGAAAGACAACGAAAGGGCCCAAGAAGGCAGGGTGCCCCTAGCACTTGGGGACCCTAGCAATAAAACAAGAGTTTTATTGCTGGCACCTAAGTGGCTTTGCTTACTTAGTCTTTGGTTCTTTTGTACTCTCCTTCGTGGGGAGACAGCAAAAGAATGCAGGTGCCCAGCCCTCTGGGCCCCCTACATTAAGCTAGGGGCGGCTGTCCACAGCAATTTGAAAGTTCCTCTTAACAGAAGGTTACCTGTGAAAGCGTTCGTCTTAAGAGGATTTCTTTTGCATTGAGTCTATGGGAAACCAAACAAACATACCTATGTTGTTTGTTATATCCGAGAATTCGTTATAACCGAGTTCGTTTTAACGGGAGTTCACTGTAAATAGTGTGCATTTTGTGGCAGTGCGTCATCTGTCAAATGCAGAAGAAATCTCCATTCTTACACAGCCATGGGAGCATGGCCCCGTGCAAAGTTGCTGGAAATGTAAGTGGGAATTCTGTGGGTCACTATTTAAATAGTGTGCAAGCCTACCAAGTCGGTGAGCGTGCTCACCGACTTGCTAGGCTTCAGGAAGGGAAAAACTGAGCTGTCATTAGAAATGGACCGCTCAGGAGTGAGCCGGATTTTTTGAGTAGCTCTTTCTGAAGAACGAGTGATCCGCGGCTCAGTAAAAGTGAGCGGCGGTTCTTTGGGAGAGCGGAAGGCGGTGCTCTCTCACTCAGCGAGCCCGAGAGCGGGAGGCGGTTCTCTCTTGCTCAGTGAGCCGTGCTTTCTCTCACTCAATGAGCCGAGAGCGGGCGGCGGTTCTCTGCCGCTCAGTGAGCCGTGCTTTCTCTATCGCTCGATGAACCGTTCTGAACCGCTGAACCAACGCCGCAGTGCAGCACCACCGTGAACCGGTTCATATAAGGCAGGTGGAACGAATGGATCTTTGGTGTTGGTTGAAACGTTCCGTTAGAGTTCACGCGTTCCGTAACTTTCGTGGTACGTATGCTGGGTTTTCTGCTGAGTGCGACTTTCGTGCCATCTATTGGCGGTGCAAGAAAGCAAATGCCCTCCTGCCCTTGCTCCCAAGAGTCGAAACCTTCTTGCCTTCAGCTTCCTCTGCGGGTGCCCGCCGGAGGAAGCTGACGTTAACTGTCGTGTTTTTGGTGGAAATTTCCACGACTGGGATGGCTGTGGTTTGCCCGTGGTGCGCCTTCGGTGCTTTCACTATTTTGCTCATGTCACCACTGCCAGAGCCAAGAGTGTCAGCAACGGGCGCTAGCGGCTAGCGCGCCCGCCGCTGACCACCAACGCGATTCTGTAGTACGTGCTTGCCGTGTTAGTGAGCATATACTACAAAATCGCGTCTCTGACGCTCCTGCCTCTGGCAGTAGTGACACGAGCAAAATAGAGCGCCGAAGGCGCACCGTGAAGAGGTGACCTATGTTCACTGGTCCCCCCCGTGTCACGGGCAAACCATGGATGTGATTGCGGGCGGACGCGAATGCAAGGCAGCGGAACGGCCGCCCGCCACTCCGGCCCAGCCCCGTTCTCTCCTCGCGCCAGAGCGCTTTCCCTCTGACCCGGTGAGCCGCTGAAATGAACCAGTTCACTACAGTGAGCTGAGCTGTTCTGAGCCGCTCACTCAAGTGAGGCGCTTTGCCCATCTTTAGCTGTCATTATTAGGTTTGCTAACTTCAAGGGTAAGGAATGTATCCTGACACATGGTATTATTAAGCTTAAGGGTACTTTGCGATTCGTGAGGATTCCATCCCTGACGTCAGGCTTGCACAATCTAAACTTGTAAATCATGCAAAAACCATGAATCGTTCTTTCAAACTTCAATACGATAAGGCGCTCATTGACAAGAAGTGCTATGTATATGACGGCACTCAGGATACTGTGATTGAAATGAAAAAGTAGCAAAAGGGGTGGTGCCTGAGCAATCTGCCATGAAAGCAATGTGTTAGAAAAGGATGTTCTGTTCACCCAATTTCAGAGCTTACCATTTTGGTTGTGAACTCTAGACTAAACGTGAAAAACATAACCAATGAATTTGCCTCTCTGACCACTTCTGTCAAACCTCACGTGATTATAGGCACAGAGTCTTGGCTAGACGAATCTGTTGGTAGTTCAAAAGTTTTTCCACCTGGTTACCGCTCTGATCACAATGTGCATGGCAGTGGTGTCTTTCTTCTTGTTAATTTGTGCTTGCAGTACTCTCCCGTGTTAACCCCAACTGACCGCCCCGAGTCAGTTTGGCGCAATATCCAATTTAAAACAGGACAGTCACTGACAGTTGGCTTCTTTTACCGTTCTCCCGCTTCCACGTCACCTGAGTCCTTCACAAACCTCTTCGAGTTTCTCTCTACAATAAACAATGACTATATTATTGGCGGTGAATTCAATATGCCTGATGTGAGATGGGTGGACAACAAACCTGTCCTTGGTAATTCACCTACTCTGTCTATAGCATTCCATGAGGCAATTGTTACCAATGATATTTATCAGTTTGTCATTCAACCTACTAGGCATGGTAAGAATAGCTCTTCTGTCTTGGATTTCCTTTTTTCTAACCAGCAATCACTTGTGTCTGACAGCACCGTAATTCCTGGTATTAGCGACCATGACTGCATAGTAGCGCATGTTCAGAGCGTCCCCTTGTCATGTGTGCACGATTAGCCAAGGAAGGCTTATTTTTATAATAAAGGAAATTATGCTTCGTTACCTAATGAGCTTACGATATTTTTGCAGGAATCCAGTGATCAGTGATTTAGCTCAGTCCACAATTTGCAATACTCTATGGGATATATTTTGCTTGACACTAAAGCAGTTGGTTGACAAACGTGTTCCAAGTAAACAGTTGTCTGCCAAAAATGCAGTGATAAGCCTTGGGTTATTCTGGAAGTCAAACAGTTGATTAACAAGAGGCATCCTCTCCTGAATGCTTATAGAAAGCAACATAACCCGGCTGTATTTGCAGTGCTAAAGTCTCTTGGACAAGAGAGAATAAACTTTATTTGAATAAAAGAGCCGACGGCAGACTCGTCCAAGGTGGGCGGCGTCCCTAGTCCAGGACGATATAAAAAAAAAACAAAGCTGCTAAGAAAAAATACTTCTTAGCATTGGGCCCAAAGTTGCAAAGTAACCCGAAAGAAATGTGGAAGTGTTTAAAATCAATTAGCACGGAATCAGTTGGTATCCCTAGCTTAAACAACGGAAGTGTACTAACTGACGACATAAATAAAGTGTCTTTCTTTAATCTCTATTTGCAGTCTTCTTTCACACACCCCTGTCACAGTGAATTTCCGCCTGTTCCTGACAGTGTGTTTGAATCTATACCAGAACTGGTCTTAACATGTGGTGGTATACTCAAGTTACTTGACAATAAAAATGCTTCTTCTGCTAATGGGCCTCATGGAATACCTTCTTATGTGTTAAAAGCTTGCTCTGACATAATATCTGACTATCTTGTTCTAATGTTTGAGAAATCGTCAAATACTTCTTGTTTACCTAAAGAGCGGAAAGTTGCAAACATGGTACCGATCCACAAAAGTGGCCCAAACAATATGGTCTCCAACTATAGGCCAATTTCTCTGACAGTGTGTGTAGTAAAACAATGGAGCACATAGTCTACAGCGCCATAATAAAACATTTAGAAAACTTAACTTTTCTTACTGAATTTCAACATGGCTTTAGGTCTGGTCGTCCTTGTTCTACACAGCTCTTAGAATTCAGGCATGACCTTTTTCATTCATTTGATCTTGGTGTACAGATTGACTTATATTCCTAGATTTTAAGAAAGCATTTGATTCCGTCCCCCATATTTTGCTGTTACATAAGCTATAATCGCTCGGTATCACTTCTGCATTGCCTCAGTGGATCAAGCGTTATCAACAAAATAGCACGCAACGTGTTGTAATTAATGGCTTTCAATCTGACTAGGTTACTGTTACTACGGGTGTCCCTCAGGGATCTGTTTTGCGGCCATTGCTGTTTCTTGTGTACATCAACGATATCGCTCAGGATGTGTCATGCAAAGTTTGTCTGCACGAGGATGATTGTGTGATTTATCATTGTATTAGATCTGCCGTGGACCATGAATAGTTGCAGGGTGATTTGGACTGTATAACGTGCTGGTGTGTTAGGTGGTGTATGTCTCTGAACCCCAGTAAGTGCCAATGCATCTCCTTCACTTGTAAATATGATCCATAACTGTTTAATTACACATTAGACACCATCCAGCTAACCCGAGTAACTGAGTATAAGTACCTTGGTGTTTCTTTCGCATTGGATCTTACTTGGACTAAACACGTTGAATATGTTGCAGCGAGAGCCTGTGGAATGTCAAATTTTGTTAAATGGAACTTCCGGTTAGCTCCTCCCAAGATTAAAGAACTACTGTACTTTTCAAACATCAGACCTATATTAGAGTACGCCTGTATGGCTTGGGACCCACAAACTAAAAAATCTTTCCAATATGCTCAAGCTGGTGCAGAACCGCGCAGCCCGTTTTTTTAGCAGTAATTACAACTGTACTTCTAGTGTTACTGCAATTAAGGATAGGCTGGGGTGGGAATTAAGTACACGTAGAAGAAAACATAAGATTAGAAATGCTTCTCAGAATTTTTTACGGCATGGTTAAAATAACTAAAGAATTGTACCTTTTACCTCCGCATTTCTTATCTGAAAAGTGATCACTCTTTAAAAATAAGAAATATTTTTTTTGTAGAACAAACACAATCCAACACTCTTTCTTTCCACACACAATCTCCCAATGGAATCAGCTTGCCCAGGAAATCGCTGATTGTTGCACAGAAGCATCGTTCAGAGCACTACTACAGCACTTATGGTCTTCCTCATTGCTTTATTTTTGTTTTTGTGTTATTCTTGTTTGCACAGTTATCCTTTTTCTGTACATATGTAACCCTGTGTATCTCCCCCCCTGCAATACTGCCTTCGGGTGCTGCATGCACACACCACGCCGCCTTTATGCATGTTCATTTGCGCATACTCGGCGCGTCTTCAGGATGAAAAAGCATGCCTGCACTAGGACGTGCTGCCGTCAAATGAAACAGTGTTCTTGTGTTTGCACCACGAGATCTGGACGCAATGTAGTCTGGTAATGTTGCCGGCACGAAATGCAGCATGTTGCATCTACCGGCATGCTGGACACGCCGGTAGTGCCATCTTCAAACTATAGAGCAATGCGCATTCGTTCCCGTACCGTTGCTGTGCCGAGCATGCACACGTGTCGATGATATGTCAGACTATAAGGGACCCTTAAAAGCACAACTACAACACCTGGAGGAAGTAAGCAGACCCTTTGCATCCACAGAACTGTCCAAATAAGGTGAATGATCGTTGTATAGCCGGTAAAGTCACTATGTATACAAAAGTGAATTACTAGCCTGCTGTACTACACAAACTCTTATGTTTACTGCTTATAATATGCCAGTGGGAATAATATTTATCGTACTTTTACATGAATCTTCTGTTTATTTCAGTGCAGTTAACATTTAGACATATTCGTAAACTATCAGAAGGAAACTATCAGCGGTAGTTCAAACTAGAGCACCAGGGCACCCTGCCTCCTTGTGCGAGAACCATGTGTTCCCTGGGACGCAGACTGCACACTGCTTACGGAAACGAAAGCGCTCCGCATCATGGTGCTGACCCACGATACTCGCTGCACTCGTGAGAGGTGTGAATGATGAGATTAGTGTGCCTGACGAACACTCTGAGATAGGCAAGCAAACACGGCACAACATGCAACCCTGCAGTTATGGCGTGAGCATGCGATGCACTGTATGCAACTACGTCAAAAGGATTGTCTCTGCGAGCTAGCATTACGCTTCATGAAACGGTATTGCAGATCGGATGAACGCATTGCGGAATCCATCGCTCTGGAGCCGTCTTAGCTGCTGTGTCACGGTACCACTTTCCCAAATCATAGTTTTCAAATATTCCTAGGCACTGCATGCTAAAGCATGGCTTTGCGGAATAAATCACAATTCCTCCCTCGCTTCGGCAGAGTACGCTTATCAGATCGAACAAAGGAGGCTTCTGTGTTAACTTCAGAGCGTGGACTGTCCATCAAAAGTGGACATATCACTCTGACCGCCACCGGGAATATTTTTCTTCCTTCAAGCAAATCACATTGTGACACAGTTGAATCACTGATAGAGTGGGGCACCTCGTATATTTCTCTGTGAAACTGCAAAACACCCCTGACACTACAATATAACTGCGCCGATGCTCTCGACAATACGGCAAAATGCTCTCAAGATACACGTTCTAGTCAACAAGGTACAGTGCAGACCACTTATAACGTAAGTCATGGGAGTTGCAAAAATCCGCGCTATAAGCGGTGCCGCGTTATAACCAAAGCACGCTTTTTTCGGCCTTTGCCTATGCCAAAAGGGCGACCCACCTTTTAAAAGCAATTGCACTTTTCACTCGCAGACACATTCAACACAATCACAACACAGCACGGAAACCAACCAAGTTCTCAAGTCCCACATCAGCGGAAGAACACTTATTTTTGTATCAACTGTACCCCTTAAATTTACTTTAAGAGGCTGCTGCTGCTGCATGCTCAGCAAAACTGTTACAGCTTTGCTGTCGTTTGCAGGCGGAAATTTAAGCTCGATGTGTTTGAGCTGCAGGTGGTATGGTGGGCCAAGCAGTTATCCACAAGAAGGCAAGTGCGATGCCCTGGCTTGCCCAGCTCGACATCCACGCCTGCAGACATTCTGTGAAGCGCTGACGTGTCATCCACGCCTTCTTGTTAGAGCCGTAGCGGACAGGGAGCTGCTTGTAGTTTTTGAAGCAGCGCGGTGACCTTGCTTTTCCGATCACAAAGGGCTGGAGCTTTCGAGACTATCCATGTCGGCAGTGAGCAGAATGCTCACGTGGACTTTGCTCATTTTGCCCCCGTGACTTTGTGCTGCCCCTGACGACAAGTGTCATGCTCGCCAGCCAGAGCAGACCGGTCTTGGTGGCATTGAAGACTTCTGTGGGAGAAAACTTCACGGAGATTTCCATTCACTCCTTCGTAATCCACTGCTGCATGTCCTTTCTGCTGACGGCTTCACTTCCGCCAGAAATGGTTTTGCCAATGACATTATAGTGGTTCTTAAATCCGTGAAGCCACCCAGTGTTGTCGACGAAGTTCTCTTCACTGAGTGCAGCGGCCAACCATTTGACCTTATTAGCATTGGGCCATCCGCTGGAATGTTCATAGCTCAGACTTCTAAAAACCAGGCATAAAGTGCCTTCTCAACTTTCTCGTGGGCAGGAGCGTGCAGACGACAGGCTCCCAATGTTCGTTGCTCCACCGCTTTTGCCTTTAGGTCTGCCTTGTTCTTTAACAAGGTACTCGGAGTGCTCTGAAGAATGCCAAAGTCATCTGCCACCGTCAAACCTTTTTCACCCTCCTCAATGCGCTGAATGGCTTTCAACTTGGTTGCAAGGTCAAGGTGCTTGTGCTTTTGGATGCTGCTTGTGCTAGCTGCGGCCATTGCTACACGACAACTCAAAAATTCCTGCAGTCCACTGTGCCTTCCACTGTGCCTTCCACTGTGCCTTCGCACACCGCGCACAGCGAGCGTAAAACAAGCAAGTGATGTTAAGCGACGATGCCAAGCCTCACTGAAGCGAACTCCGTGGACTCAGCCAACAAAGCGCTCGCGATTGTCACATCTGAAGGCAACAGCGATGTACGAAGGACGTGAACTGTGGTTGGCTGAGTGAATACGAAGGGTGCGGGCTGTGGTTGGCTCATGAACACTCACGAAAGAGTAAAAAAACGCTAAAGAAAAAAAAAAAAGCGAAAGGGGGAGGCTGTCAATGCCTTCGTTCCCGCTCTCTGAGCTGATTACTACGGTAACCTGGGCAAATAATAAGAGAGATAGAGGAAAAAAAACCCTGTTCCTCAAGTCGGAGTACAGTCTGAGCCCCCTCTCTATCATGCTTTTCGAGTGTTTAGGATGTTGGCGGAGGTGTGGGGCAGTGGAGGTCGCGGGTGCAGCGAGTGTCAAAGCGCACCTTCCAGCCCGCACCATGTTCAACATATACTGTCACGAGCCTTCAGGGTCGCTATAGGGCTTTACTGGTAGCTGAGGGGCTAGGTTCGGCAGAAAGGTGTCCGTCGGGGCTGGCTCTGCGGCGAAGAAATGCGCGGTCTTCTTTCTTCTCTTCGGCTAACGCCAGCCTTGTCCTCGACCCGCTACACGCAGGTGGCAACACGATGGTGGGTAAAAATACCGCTCGATACAAATGTACGAATTTCTATACCTTTACAGAGAATTCTCACGGGAATAATTTACGAGTTCGATATAGCCAAAAATTCAATATATGTGAGTTTGATATATCCATGTTCGACTGTAATAATTTCTGGGTCAAATTATGATGCCACAGATCCAGAGATCCACAATTTACCACGGGCTGGCTAACGTGAAAGCAAGCATTGCAAACTGTTCATCAGAAATCTGCCATTGGCTCTTCTCATCAGCATGTTCAGAGCGTACAACTTCCCAGTAGAAAACTCTTTTGCAGAACACACTTATTCTAATTTTCTATGAAACACACTGATGCCCAGTTCACTCTAAGCGCCTACAGTCGCATTTTCGTTATTATCTAAGAAGCGGTGCAACGCTTAGCCCGCTGACCTCGCCGTTAGCAACGATGATCGACAGGTGAGTTTTCATGCACATGCACTGACCACTTGTCGGAAACGCCGAAAAGTGCAATGCTGTGTGGGAACTCCTGTCGGGTGGTAGGCAGAATGTCAACATGCTGCACTTTTTTTTGGAAAGCAAACCGATTTGGGCCGTTCTGGTGCAGTTTGGTGTAAAATTTTTCACAAAGCGTCTGAAATAGGAAAAGAGCCCCACAAAACTCCACACGTCTTTTACAGACTGAGGGACAGGAAAAGCCGTAACTGCACGAATTTTCTCCAGGTCTGCTTGCACACTGGTAACACCAACAAGGTGACCCAGTACTGTAATCTGTCGGCGTCCGAAGTGACATTTCGATCAGTTTAATTGGAGCCCTGCTTTGCGGAATATGTCAAGAACAGCAGCTAAGCACTCAAGATGCATCTCAAATGTAGGCGAAAATACAAGGAAGTCGTCGAGGTAACAAAGGTATGTGGAACATTTGAAACCTTGGAGCAGAGAGTTCATTTGTTTAAACGTGGCGGGAGCATTGCGCAGACCAAATGGCATAACCTTGAATTGGTAGAGCCCATCTGGAGTGACGAACGCGGTCTTTTCTTGGTCTTGTTCATCGATGGAAATCTGCCAATAACCAGATCGAAGGTCTGTTGATAAGAAGTATTCGGTACCGTGGAGACAGTCAAGAGTGTCACTGACCTGTGGTAAAGGGTAAACGTCCTTTTTAGTGATCCGGTTTAAATGGCGGTAATCAATGCAGAAAGGCCACGTGCCGTCTTTCTTTTTGACAAGCATGACGGGCGACGCCCAAGGGCTCGATGAGGGCTCAACAATGCCTTTGGCAAGCATCTTGTTTACCTCCTGCGGTATCACTTGATGCTCCGCTGTTGACACCCGATACGGTCAGCGGTGAATGGGGACAGCATCACCAGTGTTTATGCGGTGCTTAACAAGTGATGTCTGAGCCAGTGGTCGACTATCAGTGTCA
Organism: Hyalomma asiaticum; assembly: GCA_013339685.2. Lineage (NCBI taxonomy): Eukaryota > Metazoa > Arthropoda > Arachnida > Ixodida > Ixodidae > Hyalomma > Hyalomma asiaticum. The sequence continues at coordinate 207,179,257 of CM023481.1, forward strand.
AATATGTCGCGGTAGGACACCAAAAGGCTGTGTAAGGTGGCTGCTTGTTCAGGTGTGAGGTCCGATGCTATCATGGGGCGAAACGTTTTATCAGTGCAGATGGCGCCCTCTAGACACGCTGGAGGATCTGTGCAGACGTTGGCAGCAAAGGTAGTTTTATATGGTTGTCTGTTAAGAAACGGATTGAGGCCACAGACATGCCTTGTGGTAGAACTTGCTTTGCCAATCCAAAATTGAGAAGAGGGAGGCACACGCGTCCACCAGCCAAGGTTATAACTGAGTGCAGCGCAGTAATGTCACGCGCCAGGAAAACATCTATAATAGGCGTGATGACGTAGTCTCCATCAGGCAAGGGTGATGCTGAGGCCAGGTCGACAAAAGTGAGGGCTTTATGGGGTAGGCAAACAAAGGCTGTAGAACAGAGGGTTGGGGAATTCTGGGCGAGTATCTGGAAGAGAAGGAAGTTCAAGGCAAAAAGTACCGGCAGAACAGTCGATCAGGGCAGAATGCGTTGAAAGAAAGTTCATCCCGAAGTGCGGTAACCCAGTGAACGAAGTGGCCCAAGCTCTCAAGTGCGCATGTGCGCAATCTTTATCCCCCTTCCCTCTCCCCTTTAGTTTCCTATATATATTCACGAGTGCGAATAAAACGAGCGCTTTGTTTTCTGTTGGCATGGTCTGACTGTCACGTTTACTGCTGAAGCGGCGTGGCCGCCTCCTAACCAACAGTGGCGACAAGAATACCCACCGATACGCGTAAGCCGGGCGCCAGCGGCGAGACCGAGATGAAGACACCCATCAGCCCGCCCGCAGCCATGGCCCTCAAGCTTCCGGATTTTGCAGAGGAGACAGATAAGTGGCAAGCGTATCTCGTTAAGATTGACGCCTACTTCGAAGCAAACGAAGTGACGGACGACGCGAACAAAAGGGCCTTGTTGGTGGCAGCGTTAGGATCGAGGACCGTTGAAATCCTTTGCGGCAGAATCGCACCGCAAAAACCAAGCTCGCTGAGCTATGAAGAAGTTGTTTCAACCTTGAACGAGCACTATGATCCGTCCCCTAACGAGATATCAGAAAGCTTCAAGTTCTTTCACAGAAACCAACAAGAAGGGGAGTCCGTGCAGGTGTTTATCGTTGAGTTTCGCAAGCTAGCTCATAACTGCAACTTCTCTTCGATGTTGGAGCGAATGCTGAGGGACCGCATCGTTTGTGGAGTGCACTCGAAAAACCTGCAGAAACAACTATTAGCCAAAAAGGACTTGATGCTGGCAGAAGCGGAAGCACTAGCTCTAGCAGCCGAAAGTGCGGAGTTAGGGTCGCAACAGATGACCGGGCAAGGTGACACCGTTGGGGTGTTCAACGTGAAGCATAGCAGGCAACCCGAAATCAGCAGGAGCGAATGGAGCAGCTTATCGCAGCACTGCAGCTGCTGTGGCAAACAGGGACATCAAGCCAGGGAATGCTCATTACGACGGCGCAGGTGCTACAAATGCAGGCGACAAGGTCACTTGGCGCGAGTATGCACACGGACAGCCACCACCAACAGAACCTTCACGATAACAGAGTGTTCAGCGGAAAGTGAAGATAACGACTGTAACGCACTACAAATATGGTCAGTGAAGAGTAAGGGTAGCCTGGTTCCGCCCCTACACAAACAGGTTACATGGAACGGAGTGCCACTGAATATGGTAATCGACACAGGTTCGCCTGTCTGCGTAGTGCCTAAAGCGATATACGAAACCCAACGTCACAAGTGGCCACCGCTTTGTAAAGCTGCTTTAACTCTGTCATGCTATCTTGGGAAGATACCAGTGCGGGGTGTTGTCAAAATGCAAGCTTCCTACAAGTCTGCAACAGTTGACTGCAATCTCGTTGTGTTAGACTGTGAAGGTCCTAGCCTTTGTGGCCGTGACCTGTTACAGATGCTCGAGCCGAAAGGGGCACCGCTTCTTCACATTGCGTCACTCTCATCGGACGGGAAGCTGGAGAGTCTGACAGCGGCACCCGTGATGCAACAGTACGCAGACCTTTTTGCGGAGGGCCTGGGAGCCATCAAGGGACCACCAGCACGTCTTCATATTAAGGACGGAGCAACCCCAAGGTTCTGTAAGGCAAGAAAAATTCCATTTTCTTTGCTAGACAAAGTGTCCGCCGAGCTAGATCGACTCGTGGCCGAAGGCATTATTACGCCCGTTTCCTATTCAGAATGGGCAACCCTGGTGGTGCCCGTGCTGAAACGTGATGGAACAGTTCGCATCTGTGGCGATTTCAAAGTTACTCTAAACCCGGTATGTGAAATGGAAAGTTATCCTCTACCCGTAGTGGACGACATTTTCGCTACGCTTCGTGGAGGGCAGCAGTTCAGCATCTTGGATCTACGTGATGCCTACAACCAAATTCTTCTAGACAAAGATTTGCGCAAGTTAGCGGTTATAAACACTCACAAGGGCCTTTTTTGTTATAATAGGCTACCGTTTGGGATAGCCTCGGCCCCTGCGATTTTTCAAACAATTGAGCATGTGCTGCAAGGCCTCCCAGGGGTTCAAGCATACTTAGACGACGTCCTGATAGCGGATGCGAACGATAAGCCAACTGCGAACCTTCAGGCAGTCTTGCAGCGGTTCAGGGAATACGGTGTGAAGCTCCGCTCAGACAAGTGCCGAATAGGTGAGGAGTCAGTTACGTATCTAGGACACAGAACTGACACGGCAGGGTTGCACCCGTCAGAGAAGAACATCGAAGCAATCGACTCCTCGCAATGTCACGGAGTTGCGGTCTTTTTTGGGCATGCTAACTTTCTACAATAAATTCTTGCCTAATCTGTCCACGCTCCTCAGTCCCATATACCTTCTTCTGGAAAAGAAATCGAAATGGTCTTGGGATGAGCGTGAAAACGATGCCTTTCGAAAAGCAAAAGCTATTTTGTGTTCCGCGCCTGTGCTAACTCACTTCGATCCCGCACGAGAGCTACTTCTGGAGTGCGACGTGTCACCCTACGGTGTGGGAGCGGCACTATTCCACCGAATTGAAGGACAGTATCAGCCCCTTGGGTTTCGATCCAGGACGCTTACTGCCGCAGAAAAGAATTATTCACAGATTGAACGTGAGGCGTTGGCTCTGGTTTATGGCGTCACGCGATTCCGAGATTATCTGCTGGGAAGACAGTTCACGCTTCTAACCGATCATCAACCATTGTTGGGTCTCCTAAGAGCGGATCGTCAGGCGCCGGCTATGGCCGCTGCGCGCATTCAGCGTTGGGCCATCATACTTGGTGCCTACCGTTATCGGTTGCAACATCGAACGGGTAAACTCATGTGCAATGCTGATGCTCTGAGCCGTCTACCCCAACCGTTACAGGAAGAAGTGGACCCAGAGGAAGAAGCTCAAGTTGTTCTGACCCTGGACCAGTGGGATCAGCCGGCCCTGCCATGGAAGGAACTCCAGGCACTCGCCGTCGCGGATGAGGTACTTTTCCAGGTACGCAAGTACACCCGGGAAGGTTGGCCAAAAAAACTTGACATGGAAACTAAAGAAATTGCAGATTTTTACAAAAAGCGGCATGAGCTGTCTGTTAGTGAAGAACTTCTTTACTGGGGCCATCGCTTGGTAGTGCCGACAGCAGTGCGCGGGAAGTTGCTAAGGCTACTGCATGAAGCCCACCAAGGAGTTTCCACCACGAAGGCGAAGGCCAGATTGTTATTTTGGTGGCCGGGCGTAGAGCAAGACATCGAGTGCGTCGCGGCGACATGCCAAAACTGTGTGCAAGCGTTGCCGATGCCTCAGGCAAAAGAACCAGTAAATTGGCCCGAGACGCATGAAAGGTGGTCGCGTTTAATGTGGACAATGCGGGACCAATAAAAGGGAAAATGTCACTCATCGTCGTCGACGCGCACACAAAGTGGATTGAGGCACTTCCCGTGTCGCAGGCCAACTCGCATAGCACAGCCGAGGCCCTCAGGACGATATTTAGCCATTTTGGTATACTGCGCACGGTGGTTTCCGACAATGGGACGGCATTCACGGCACGAGAGTTCGAGCAGTTCAAGGAGCGCCATGGAATTGCGCACATTCGAACACCTCCCTATCACCCCCAGAGTAATGGACTAGCAGAGCGAGCCGTGAGCACTATCAAAGACGGCTTGAAGAAGATAGGAGGCACTTGCCTCCTCACATCACTGGCACGTGTATTGTGCAATTATCAGAACGCACCACACCAATTAGGATACCGTCCGCACACAAGAATGGAGATGTCTTTTTCTTCCAGAGTCTATCCTGCCAAAGCTACGAGTGACCCAGGCTGGAATTTTGCACCGGGAGACTACGTGTACGTGCGAAATTACGGCGCCGGCGACAAGTGGTCCCCAGGCACAGTGGAGGCTACGCGTGGCACTCGCCTCCTCGAGGTAAAGACTGAGGATGGGCTTGTCCGCCGCCACGTGGATCAAGTGCGTAAGCGGAGCACAGATGAAACGCCAGCAGCCGAAGACATGTCGAGGCCATCTACACCGGGTTCCCCAAGGCTGGTACGACTAGAAACAACGGTGCCAGCTACCTCCCAGAGTACCCCAGAATCGCAACCACACGTACCACGTCGCTCCACACGAACCAAGAAACCGGTCGTGCATTTTGGCTACTAAGGGGGAAGAAATGCGGTAACCCATTGAAAGACGTGGCCCAAGCTCTCAAGTGCGCATGTGCGCAATCTTTATCCCCCTTCCCTCTCCCCTTTAGTTTCCTATATATATTCACGAGTGTGAATAAAACGAGTGCTTTGTTTTCTGTTGGCATGGTCCGGGTCCGACTGTCACGTTTACTGCTGGAGCGGCGTGGCCGCCTCCTAACCAACATGAAGATTAGGTCGTGAGGGCAGCTGGCAAGAACTGCAAAAACTACTGGAATGTGGTGGCCGGCAATGCCTACTCTAGCAGTACACATTCCAGCGACGGCAACAGTGCCACCATCAGCGACACGTACGGACAACTTTTCTGAGTTGACGGCAAAGGTTCACGCTCATTATGGACATATGCGCTCCGGTGGCGGCGTGGTTGGGGTGACTGGGAACGACGGTGCTGAGGCCACGGTGAAGAGCATACGAGCGGCTGTGAAGTGCACCAGATGTGGGGTACACACGACGGGGTGAAAAGCGGTGAGGGTCTACATATCAGTGAGGGGAGGAAACCGAGCTCCAATTGGGTGGCGTCCAGGACGTCCGGCAGTAGCGGGATACACAACCAGCTCGGTGGCAGCGGAAGCAAATCGGTTTGTTGTCTGGGGTTCTCCATTCATCCGGGTTGCAGGATCTTGGTGGAAAGTAGGTGTCAGTGTGGGGTGTTGCCATCGGGATCGGTCGCAAGTCTGGTCGGGAGATGGAGTAGGCGGACGGGAAACCTAGGTTGGCAATTTCTTGCTGCACTACCGCTGGAATAACTAAAATGGGGGGAGTTCCTTGGTCAAGGGTGCCGTCTAGTGGGCGCGGGTGAAATGGCGCTGGAGTTGCCACAAGTTTGCGACGAACAATATGTGTCAGGCTGTCATGAAAAGGGGACGCAGAAGCCAGGTCTTCACAAGAGGATGTAGCAGCAGTGTTAGGCAGACGGGAAAATTGTTGCACGACGCAGCGACTTTCGGCCATCTCAAAACGGTGGCATTCTTTAACAATGGCATCAATAGTAGAGACATTGTTGTAGACCAGCAAATTAAACACATCATCCGCAATCCCTTTGAGGATTTGGCCCACCTTGTCAGCCTCGCCCACTGTCTCGTCTGCTTTCCGGCAAAGTACTTCCTGGATGTACACAACATAGGATTCCGTTGACGATTGGACACGGGCGGCGAGCTCTTTATGCACAACCAGTTGCTTACCTGATGGATTTCCAAAGAGGTCATGAAGCTTTGCCTTGAAAGCATCCCAGGTGGAGATCTCAACTTCTTTGTGTCAAACCAGACACGTGGTGTCCCTAGCATTATGGCAGGGTCCCAACTGTGGCTTCGGCTGACACGTTCATACATGTTCAGCCAGTCGTCGACGTCAACGTCTTCTTGGGCGGAGAATGTTCTGGGATCCCACAGATTTAGATGGTGACGAGGTGTTCTCCTCGGGAGCCATGGCCAAAAACTGGACGGTGCAGCTGCTATGGAGCTCCGTGGCGAGGAGCTGGAGGCAAACAGCGGTAATGTGGACACAGGCGCACGTTACGTGTGGAGCGTTCGCAGCTGACAAACAGCTGTAGCGGCATTCTCAGTCACCCTGGAAATCCTATCCTCAGAGGGCGCACGCTCGACGCGCTGTTGCCGCGACCTTTCTTTATTTTCTTCCCTCCGTTCATTGTTCATTCGTTCCACACTCCTTCCTCCTCCACGGCGATTCACTGCACTCTTTTCGTGCGCTTCCTTTGTGAAGCCTGCTCGCTACCTCGATTGTCCGCGGGATTGCCTGGCAGCTGCGTTATAACAGGGGTGGGGGGGGGGGGGGTCTGCACAATAAGCGGTATGCGTATACATTAAGTTCTATGGGAGGGCAAATGGGGGTCAGAAAAAACCGCGTTATAGCCGGTCTTTCACTATAAGCTGTCACATAAGTGCTCTCAGCTGTAAATGTTTTCTCACCCAAAATAAATGTTTTGGGTGAGCTCGGCAGTCTGTTTGTTACCTTTTTGCTTACTTAAGCATTTCTTCTCCGAATTTTCGTACCGAACATGCATATCACGAAATCCTCTTCATAACGAAGTTTTCCGGGAATTTGTCAATTTTGTTATATCCAGGTTTAACTCTCTCTCTCTCTCTCTCTATACATATATATATATATATATATATATATATATATATATATATATATATATATATATATATATATATATATATATATAGGAGAGAGAGAGAGAGAGAGAGAGAGAGAGAGAGAGAGAGAGAGAGAGAGAGAGAGTGAAGCTTGCACTAGCAGCGCAAGGTATAGCAAAGCTGATGGGCACTTGGCCAGTCCGGGTTTGTCTCCAGCACACCCAGATTTGATTGATTGGTTTCTGGAGTTTTATGTTCCAAAACCATGATATGATTATGAGAGACGTCATAGTGGAGGGCTCTGGAAATTTCGACCACCTGGGGCTCTTTAAGGGGCACTGACATTGCACAGTACACAGGCCTCAACATTTCGCCTCCATAGAAATCCAGTTGCCGCGGCCGGGATCTGATCCCATGAGCTTAGGATCAGCAGCCGAGTACTATAACCACTAGACTACCATGGCGGGGCCCAGTGTAGTAGTGGACTGAGGTCATGTGAGCAGAAGAAGAAAGAAGAGCGCGTGTGAACGGCGTGCATACATTGGGCATTGCATAGAAGTAGTGCATGTGCACTCTTCGGGATGAGAACTAATGATGATGATAGTTTTGTGATACACTGAACACTTTACGGTGAGCAAGAAATGCGTCAATTTTTTAAAAAAGGGAACAACCCTAAGTATGGCTGTGCTCCATAGCACCTCGGATGCTCGACCACTGCAAACACATAAGAAACACAACTTCCGTTCACCATCACGACATGGCGGTTGTCTTAGCAATGATCACGTCAGGGCAGATACTCAGGCTATAACATAGGAGAGAGTGAGATGACACGTGCTGCGCAGTGAACCTATCCCCTCACGTGTTGTAGATTGTGACGTACGTTTTACCAATGCCGGGTCTGTCATGAAAGTGTTTGTGTGATTGGTTTTGGCGATGCCAACCCCTAAGTGTGATTGGCTTGTTGGAGGACTCTTTGTCCAACTGAGGGTTGAAGATGACGTTTTGGATGTGAAAAGGAATGGAGGTTCAAGCTTGTACCCGGGCAGACACCTGAGCGTGGCAATAAAGCGTCTCTTTACCGGACAATGGCTCTTCCTTCGCGCTGCCATCGTGCACTCAAGTCATTCAGGGGCGCCGATTCAAACCTCAAACACCTTCCCTCCTTAGCTAGTGTTGAAGCTAGTAGAGGATAACAGGGAATGGAAATTAACTCGCGGTCACCAATTTTTAATTACTAACTTCACACGTTCCTCTTTTCTATTATCATCCTCTGGCTGTAGCTTGACAAAATAATCATAAAGGGTGACATCTACAATTAATGTGATCAGTAATAACTACAGAAACAATGCTACGCAACCTATGTGCCTTAGTGACAGCAAGAAACTAAGCTTAAACAGCAATTCATTGTAAAGCTTTAGACAAAGAAAATACTGCCTGAGACTCGCATGGTAAAATTTCCAAGCACTAGAACATGAAACTACAGATGTTAATGACTCAGAGTATGTACTTAGCAGGGCACTTTGCAAGCGCACTCTCACTTTAACAATAGTTTGCTAAACCACAACAGTAAGCAAACTGGCGCGTTTCACAATCTTTGGCGATTGTCACACCTCAATGAATCCATAACATGTATACAGAGCATGCCGGCACCACGCCACCAGAGAAAGCCGCATGCATACGCGCAAGCCACTAGCTGCGGCTGAAGACTGGCTTGGCCCCGCCACGGTGGTCTAGTGGCTATGGTACTCGGCTGCTGATCCGAGGGTCGCGGGATCGAATCCCGGCTGCGACGGCTGCATTTCGATGGAGGCGAAATGTTGAGGCCCGTGTGCTGAGCGATGTCAGTGCACGTTAAAGAACCCCAGGTGGTTGAAATTTCCGGAGCCCTCCACTACGGCGTCTCATAATCAGAACTGGTTTTGGGACGTTAAACCCCACAAAACAACAAGACTGGCTTGACTTGACGCCTTAGAATGATGTAGTCTTGGTTTTGAAACACATTACAATTTTGCCTGGAGTGAACCTGCGTAGGTTCCACCATTGAAGGCCACTCCAGACGAGCTTAGCGCAGCCACGGCATAATACGCCCGAAAAACAGCTGCTTGGTGCAGCACTTCCACCACTACCTATGCGCATGGAAAAAACTAGAAGAGGGCATCATGTGATAGTTTTGAATCCTAGTCGCAAAAAATTTAAGGAAGAGAATCATGGGAAATGGGCCCTGATCAAGTTATAAGCGGTAGGCTCATGCATGGTGAAGCGTACGGGAAACTTCGAGTGATCCTGCAACCATTCACAACTAATCTTATCCGAGGGGCACTGCCCACAAGGTGTCAGAGGAAGGAGGCTGGCTTGCTGAGGCTGTGGAATCATTTGATGTCACCTCCTTTCTTTCCACTATGGCCAATATTTATGACTTGTCAACATGCGTTATCATGATAAGCGCCTTCAACTCTGCGATTGGCAGTGCTGTTAGAGAACACAGAGCCATGATGGTTGGTGTACAGTATGCTTTTAACAGGCAATCAAGATATTCTGCCCTGCCATTCACAATAACATCGTTGAGCAGGACCTCTTCAGCATGCATTGCAGTGGCCTGACCGTGTGGAACAACTAATATTCCTTTGTGACAGCCTTTACTATTTGTTATCACTAGCTTTATGCTGTGATAATTTACGCTGCGAAAAAGTCTCTTTAGTCTTTATTGATGTGATAACGCCATCCACTGCTCACATCTTGCAACATCAGTTGTTTCTAACAAATAAAGAACGAGCCCTTGACCCCTTCCCTTTCGTTAACATCAGCTGTAAAGAGACAAGTGACTCCATTATAGTTTCAGTGTTTGTGCACGCCATACAGCAAGTAGGCAGATTGGGATGAGAATAACCATGATGAGAAGGCCATTACAAAAGTTAATCTTAATTATTTACACTAGTGGTTCTCAAACTTCGGTCTGCAAAGTCATTTTTGGGAGTCTGTGAAACTGATACCCACAAAAATAAAACAAGTTCTTTTAGGCCAGCTTGTAAGCTTAACCTCTATTCATTAAAATTTACAAAACCTGCCCCTGCAACTGTGGCAGCAAATTGCACAAGACTGCCTTGGTCCGTCTTCACTAACAGCTACTTCATGGCCTATATTAAACTCCCTTATTCTGCCATGTGAGGCCTTTTCGTTTGTCACAACAGATGGGTGCTCTTATTATTTGTACCTTCAGTGTGTCTCTGCACGTGTAACACTAGGTGCCTGGTATGATCACGCATGACTAATGCTATCATGTTCCATTTTGTTCCCTCACCTTGATGTGTTGATAAGTGGTGCCCAGCTTGAGCACTGCCTGGGATAAAACAGCATGTGTCACTGAGCCGCGAGAGTGACCTGCTCTTTTGTGACCCGCCAAAAGACAGCTGTGCCTGTCGACATTACCGCCACCAAATTACAAGGTTGCACAATAAAGAGGTTGCTCCAACACGTTCTCCAGGTTCCTGCCCTACTAATCACAACACTGTGCGACAACATACTACTCTGCCTTTTGTCTCTGCAAGGGGTCCCTGAGACATAAATAGCTGAGAATCACTGATTTATGCAACTTTACGGCAGCCTCAATACATATATTTTCTCTTCTGCAGTTGGAAGCTCACTGTTGTGCCCACCAGGAACTTTAGCTAAACAACGAATAGTCTTCCATTAAAAACCATGCAGGTGTGATGATACTTACTTCACGAAGGCTTCTGTGGGGAAACCTCTCGTCATTCTCTCGACTCCTTCCAGCCAGTTCACCTGCAGCTCTGAAATAAACGAGACATTTTCTTTGTACATGTTGATGCTATCACCGCGTTTGAAGTAGTTTAACAAGTACACTTGTGAGAACATTTAACACCTTCAAATTTTTAAATGTATATTATGCTTCATTCTGCCACAGAACACACATACAACACTCAAGAGTAAATATTTTTGAGAGATCTGTCCAGCTCAGTGAAATGCAATTAAACCTGGACATAATGAAAGTGACAAATGCTTGAAAATTTTCATTAAAAAGGGGTTTATGTTATACCGAGCTTCGGCATCAAAATTCGAAAAAGAAACACAAACGAAACAAAGGGGCAAGTAGAGTTAGGTCTAACCCAGAACACACATCTACAGTTTAACCCTTTTATAACAGTCGCTTATAAAAGAGGCAATTAGGTATAAGTGACATCATTCACCCACATGGTTGGCTGCCCCATGTGTCCCCCATTACTTGGACCTTTTTTGTAACAGACAATCTCTCGAAGACAAATGGTTATAAAGGAGACATTTCTTCTAAATTTTGATCAACAGTACTGATTTTAACAGATAATGTAACTTCAAATGCCACACACTTGGCTACTAACTGCTGTTTATTCATTGTGGAAACAGATGGCAACCAAGTAGTGTGAGAAAGCTGTAGTGGAGAAAAGATTAAGGGGGGATGTGGCAATGGGAATGCTCAATTTGGTCAAAATCTTTGATTTTTCAATTTATTTTTTTTCATGATCCTCATACCTTCTTTTACCATGTGGTGGAATATTATAATGAAATACGCAGTAGTAGTAGGGAAAATGCCACTTTATCGATGTGTTGTCTTCCAAAACCGCAAGAAAATTGGGCTTCTGAAAGTGCCGCCATCTTGGAATCATCATAAAAAGGTGAGATTGAATCTGAGGATAGTCACACCGTCGTCTCTCTCCAACAAAAAATACAACCAGCAAAAGCAAGCAAGAACTTAGCTACTCAAAGTTAACATTTGACTGTTTTCATCAAGTAAAACTTTGAGCTCCGTTTTCTCAGCTTCCATTTTTTGAGCAGTTGCTGTCAGTCACCCCAGTGCCATTTCATAACTAATGAAGCTAAATTCATTCTGTCTTTTTCACTTAGATCCTGAAACATTAGTGAGCGCCGTAAAGCTATTCATTTCTACCTGCACATCACACAAACTTTTATAATTGTATTTATGCAAAAGTTGTTTGTAAGAAAATATGTCAAGGACATTACAAAAAATTTTTCTGTTCTCATTTGGACATAAAAAAAATCAACGAACAGCTTTACGGCACACAGTGGGCCTTAGTGTATATGTTTAAGTAAACATGGTACTGAAATTTCATCTAATTAACCGATTAATTAGGGGGTGACTGTAAGGGTCTATAAAGTGATGTAACTCAGAAAGTATGATAGATAGCTTAAAACCGATTTCATTTAAGATATCACCATAACAAACTACATCAGTATGCGAAATTTCATCCCTTTCTACCCATAAATAACAAAGATAGTTTTCATTGCCACGTCCCCCCTTAATTGTATCCTGAGTGAAACAGGTGCCAGTTCCACCGTCGCTATACTGGAGGCAGTTCAGATTCTAGCAACAGGTGACGCCACTCAGTCAGGGCAACAGAGAGAGAGAGAGAGAAAGATGTGGCTGATCCCTCTTTCAGAGGAATTGGTATAACATGAAATCAATATGCGTCTTCACAGAAGCAGCTGAATATTTATTGTACACCGAGGTGAACTTGCCCATTGCTATCAGCGTTTCGCTGGTATGGCACAGTCTGATATAGATGAACCCCCAGTCATGCATCGCCTCCATAACATCTGTGACCGTGACCAGCTTTTGGTGGTAACAAAGTAGTTTATGTAATAACAGTTGACAGTAAATGACGTGTGACAAAGGCATCAATCATGTTTACTTGCGGCCCAATGGCCCATCAATGTCGTTGCCGCACCTGGGCGTTTTTAACGCAGCAGTTTTCTTGTTACCATACGTATTTACCACTACAACAAAACACAGACATAGAAAGAGACAACACGGGCAGTAACTTTTAACTGGTTTAAGGCTCCGAGCAGGTAGCTAAAAAGAAGACTTATGCAGAATGCAGGAACAATGAACTCATTCGCCTAGCGGGGCAACGACTTGTCAAAAAAACATATCTCGGATTGAAACAGTCTAATCGAAGTATTGCTGATGCAATCGATACCTTTCTTCTTTATGTGGTGCGCCTACAACAGTCCATGTGCAGTCTGATCCAGGATTCTCCTCAAAAGCTTAATCTCCTGAAAGCGCAGTATGCAGGAGCAGGTTTTGCAGTGCACAGGCAAGTGGGCCAGATCGTCTTTATTTAATTTTTGTTCATGTTCGCTGGCTCGAACCTGGAGGCACTGCCCCATCTGTCCTATGTAGGACTTGGCACATGTCAGGGGGGGGCTCCTGTAGAGCATTCACCATACAGCTAGTCATTTTTTTTTGCCACAGCCTTGCTTCCCTTTAGGTTTTCCGGAGGTCTAGGGGCAGAGCTGTACCAACTTGAAAGGCGCCGAGAAGACAAGGGGGACGCCACACCTGCCTGCCACCTTCCTTAGGTTATGAGTGACCCTGTGAAGATAAGGTCAGGTCTTATGGTTGTAGCGGTTGTCCTCAGCCTTGTTTGTCCATGAACATTTTAGCTTTTGCAGGAGAGTTTCCACCACTGGTGCAATCGAGCCAGGAAAGCCTGCCATCTTAAGACAAGAAATCTGATTGTCAAAAGCAACATGCATACTGTGCACACACGACTTCTGGAGATCTGATTCCAAACAGAGCACAGCGACACCACATTTAACCACCTTTGACTGGGAAGAATCATATGGCACTAAACCCTTCTGAGCCCATGGAAAATACTGCCAACATGCACGGCCCTTCTGAAAGGAAATGTTTAAGTACAGAAAACGTATCGTATTCTCAAGTGGAAGTGCATGGGTAAAGGAAAGACCTTTGCCAAACTGTTTAAGAATGGTTAAAATCCTATCACAAGTAATTAAAGAGCCCTGTTCATTAAAAGCAATTAAAAAATCATCCATATAGCGAAAACTTTCAACAACCTACTGACTCCTAAATGCCTCCTCAAGTTCAGTGTTGATGCTAGCCAAAAAAATATTGCTTAAAAGCGGTGCAATACACAAGCCAATGCACATGCCACGTTTCTGCAGAAAGAGCTGCTCGTCAAAACTGGTAAAAGTGCTATTAAGATATGTTTCTAAAAGCGTTTCTAAAAATAAGAATGATTGTTTTCTGAGAAGGCTACTGTAAGTGTGTAACTTATAAAGCACCCAGGCATGCGCAATTATTGCCGTGTTCTGCATGTGCATGTAACAACCTAAAATACGGCACTCTCTCAATATCAGCAGGCAGGCCTTGACCATGCTATATCAGCACAGTGGGTGTCTTCTGTGCTGCATGGCCACAAGTACATGTATTCTTGTTCACTGCGACTAGGGTGGCTAGAATAAGTGCAACAGGCATTTGTGTCACCCGTGCACGCTGTGAAGGTAAGCTCGCATGTGCGATTTCGCCTGATGTCTACAAGCTCTTCATAATTCAGCACATGAAATAGCAAGGTATAGCACTTGTAAGGCCGCTTGTGTCCATTTTCTTTCTATTTTATTTGCAGTCTTCACTACAGCACATTTCCTTGCTTTTTTTCTTCTTAGTCACCTTTGACGCTTCTTATACTCGCAATTAAGTTCCTTCCTGAGTAACATAGATAATATAAAAATTACTAAGTGCAGTACGCAAATTTAAGGAACTGCTATGTCCCATTCTCTCCAGCGTGCACATTCCCAGAAAAAAAATTGGCCTGCATACATTCAACCATGTAAAACTCTATGTGCAGCAAAGCTGGACATGCACTTTAGGATTACAACAAACCATTTCGAGGACTTCGCCGTACCATGTGTGGTTTTTTTTATAAACTGCCACCAGTACAAGCTGGAGGAATATCCAAACGCAGTTGAGACGAAAGCGACATTACAGTGACCTAGAATAGGATGACTGTCCAAAGCGCCACATGAATGCATGGGGAGAGCGTGGTTGTTTTCAGGGGAACTCTCCTGCCATGGCGCTGCTGCGCCAGACCTGTGGGCTTTCTCCGTGATGGAAGTTGCGCTGGAGTGGTGGGCGTCTGCTACACGCTTATTATTTTATTCGCTATTAGGAGGCATGGTCATAATTGACGTCCTGGTGAATACATCGCTTCAACTTAATGACACCGTGATTAGTTCCCCAGATAATGCGTTTGTGAGTGTAAATAAATCGAATTCGTGTGTTCAGCTTGTCACGACTGTTGCGGGCACTGACAGCGCGCTTGCTTAAACGTCAGTGGAAGTATTTTAATTTGGGGAGGTGTTTCATGATCGATGCAGAATGTCTTACAAAATAGAATAGTCTCTAAATGGTGCGGATAACCAGAAAAATGCAGTGTATATGTTGAAAAAAAGAAAATGACCAGCACGTATTTAATTTTTCTTGCTGTGTTTACTCGAGTCATTGTGGACACAGTAAAATTGTTTCATTCATTCATTCATTCATTCATGCAATGTGTTTTACAAAGTTGCCTTTTGCGCTATGCCGCTTCTTTTGACGCTGAAAGTAAATACTAACACAACTAATTTATTGTGTGCGCTCGCCTGTTCTCATTGTTTTCTGGTTGAGACTGCGAGTGGCATTAAATATATAAAGGTATATATAAAAACAATACATGATGATGACTCCAGATTAGTTAGGGAATTACGAGTAATTGTCATATTCCTCACAATCATAACAGTATAATTAAAGCACTCTGGGAATCATTCTGCACCATACATGCGTGGCGGTTCATGTAAAAATCATACATTAGAAACAGCTTACACTACAACTGTCCCAAAGCATTTTCAGTAAATGAGAATCAAGGGGTGAAAATGCAGATCATCGACTCATATATGTAAGATGAAATGTTTCTGGCATGCTGCCCCCATTTTCTCTACATCATTATACGTCTAGACACCATTCCGTTCTGTTTTTTCACTGACCTATCATGCGTAGAACATGTCTTTCTAAAAACAAAGCGTAATACTATATAGTAGTGTCGTCCACACTGAACCGTGCGAACGCTAACCAGCATGAATTTTTTAAGATAACATGTCAATACAAGTCCGAGTGAGATATTTTAATTCTGTTTGAAATGTTCCCATCTATTGCAGTCTTTATAGTAAAGGAATCATACACATCTAGCATGGATATATAATTCTGATTGTAGTCTAGTCAACACATGGCTGTAAAGCAGCGGTGAAAGTGAACGGGACTGTCGCTGCAAGTGTCAAAGTTGACTAGCGGTTTGATTTGTTCGTTACTCCTTGCATGCATGAGGTTTTTTTTCCGGCATACCTATTCGAACTAATGTTTTTTTTTTTCGTTCTCTTCTTCGTGTGATTTCATTTTTGTGCATTTTTATGCATTCACTTTCAATATCTCCATTGCCGTAACCTAGCACCAGCACAACGTAGCACTAAAACCGTTTGGCATATGATTTTGCATGACCTTGCTGCCCAAGTGCTGAGATAACGCTTAGAAATGGGTAAGCTGCATGTCGTACCACACTATTGAAACTACGTAGCCTTCCAGTGTTTTGCATCGAAACTGAGCGTGATAAACTACAGCACATAGCAAACGGTCCTCACGGAAGCCGGCGCTTTGGTCACTCTCCCAGTATTTCCAGTTAACTCTAGTGACCTATTCGGTACTGACATAAAGTTGCTTTCCTCTGCGTCACATGGTATGACAGGACAATGTCATACCTCCTCTGTGATTTCTGCCAAAGTTGGACACTGCATAGCAATCACACGTCTGAAGAAGTGAAACTTTTTGCCGCATTACCTGCTTCATGGCGTGTGCTCACCCAGCTTGAGGGTAGGAATATTCTGGAAGCTTAATCATTATTATTATAGTAATTACTATTGTGGTGGTGGTGGTTGAGGAGTGCTTCAAGCTTTCTGCACTTCAGTATTCATTTTACTGCATTTGGGATCGCACGTCCATCGGGAGTCTGCTGCCCTTGAATGAACTGCCACATAGAGAATAAAAGCGGTGTACAAGAAGGGGATAGAACTCAAATGTTTGTACGTAATGTATGCACGTATGAATTAATTCACATGAACAAAGAATTAATTCCCTTCATTTTTCTTTCTTTTTTGTTTTTTGTCACTATACGCCGTTGACGGTGCTTCTGACAGCCAAAGCAGTTGATCCAGCTGGGTCCCTGCTGGGTCCGCCTCAACATGGGGACCACTGCTGGTCCGCCTCAACATTCTCTTAGCCAATCCGTTTACCAGTTAATATAAGCCACTCCTTACTCAGCTGCACCTAATCTTGATAGCAGCGTTTCTACACTCTCGACAGGTGCTTTGTCACTCTTTCTCAATATGGCTCTCTTGCTCCTCCCGTGCTCTTAGCAGTTCCTCACTGCATGGATGCTTTCAAAGTTGTTTACACATTTCTGTGCCGTGCATCCACAGGGCCCCCTCTCACCGACCACCCGAAGTGACAGCATAACGCATACCGTTCCCGGTATCTATCAGGGTTGCCGTAGACTCCAAGTTCAGAGAGTTGCAAGCGGTGCCAGTCTTTGGAGTAACAGTTCACAGATTGCACACTCAGCGGGTCGTAATCGTCGGCGGTCATTAGAGTAATTGTGGACGGCCTCAACTGACCCTTTGAACGGTCACGGGAAGCAAGAAGTGATTGTGATTGTCAGTCATCGTTCCCCTCACATTGGGAGAGCGTCACCGCACCACGACCATCCACACGAGCTTTCCTCTAAAAGGCCAGAAGGCTGACAAAGGACCGCATAGAACTGGCGCCCCGCCATGGCCGAGAGGGGGCTTCCTATTAACCCAATTGCTTCCAAACGAGCCTGCCTTCAGAAAACAGTAGCAAGGCCGCGTCAACAAAGACACTGAGAGCTGCCGCCTGTCTGCACCGGAGACGAGCCGAAAGAGTAGCTGTATAGCGCCCAGTGCAGCGTTGTCTACTCTGCCCCATTGACATATGAGCAGCAGAACATACCAGCGGCCCCATCATTCAGGTCGCGCATGCTCAGATGTGGCCTAACTTGGACGGCAGGTGTCGCCTGTGCAGTCTCGCGCGTGAAGCTCTGTTGTTCTAGCCAAGATGTTGACCGCTGTACATTTGCTTGATGTGGTACTCAGTGATCACTGTAGCACTAGTGAAAATGGCAAAATCAAAGTGTATTACATTTTAACTTGTACCTGAAATTGGCTTCTGCACTGACTGCCGTGTCATACATTAACAGTCTCTGCGAGCGGATGTGACATTGTTATGCTGGTTATGCTGTTGGTTCTGATTAGCTGAGAACAAATGGCAATAAAAATATGTTCTATGCTTGTTAAAGCTCTAAGAGACCCCAGCTTGACAGGAAGGCTGTGTGGCCCACATGGCTGCTCCAACCCATATCAATGACGCCATCAAAAAGCGTGGTGACCACTTGTGATAAGAAAGTCACAATTGGTAACATCATTCCAGTACCACAAGATATGTGCTGCATTTTAAAAGGAAGCAGCATAACACATCTCTGGATGAGTGAAGTGCAAAAGGGGATGGTGTTTTGCGTCTGCTTTTATTTTGAATTTGAAAGCTGAATAACTTCTGTTTTTCTGCGTCAATCTTGAAAATTTTTTTGGCATTTATCTCAGGACAATATCAGGAAACCATTTCAATGCAAAACTCACTGAGTAAAATTTTGGTTCCTGGGCCCCTTTAATGTCACGAAATCCTTGATAATTCAGCTATATCCGGCCACAACCCTTTATTTCAGATGATCCTTGAAGCATGCTGAGCCTGAGTCACCATAAATGTGTGACACAAAGTGAAAACAGGTTGAGCATCCAACGAAAATGAGGCGGTGCAGTACAAATCGGCATTGTCACTATCGTGAACCTTGTGGAAACGACAGATAAGCTGGTGCGTTTACCACTGCTGTTCGCAATCCACGACTGCTTTGTTAGCAATGAAGCGTTTATCCTCATGCGCATGAACTGTGTGGATCCTATCTGTGATTGCTTCGACAGCAGCCAGTTTGTTCAGCGGCAGCTGCAACAAACAGCACTTTTATGTTTGCTGGATGCCTTCAGAACTGCGTACTCACCATGCATGATTACACAACAATGAACTACATTTCTTCTGCAGTGGCTGCAGCAAGCAGCAGTTTCATCTCGACTCGAGGTTGGTGCAAGTTCAGAACTGCATGGATGTAGTTCTGAATAATTACATTGCTAGGGATCATGGCTTAGCTGTCTGTCGCGGATGAAACATTCAGTAGTTTTGATTTGACTGTGATCTCAAGCTGCACACATACATCCAGAAATGTGAGGACGCTACCTATGATAGTTTTGCCGGTGACCACAGTCACATACGGCACAGACTCAGTGCTCAATAGGTTTGCTTTCACTCTGTGTGAAGGCTGTGCATGCCTTTGGAGCTGCGTGGGCACTTCCTATGATAGCATCGCCAGCGACCACTGTTTCATACGCAGGCGCTTATATAGTAGTTTCATCCTGACTCTGTGAAATCTGCATGCAAATCACGAAGCTCAAACATGGTGGAAGCTGCTGAAAGTGAACAGCAATCATGATTCTGCCATGGTTGACACGCTGGCACCAAACTCGCTGGTTAAAATCGCGACGGATGAGCAATCTGTTGCCGGCCAGTTTACTGGTATAACAGAGGAAGGGAAGGAGGGGGTGGGTGGGAAGGGGTGGACAGTACTTTTCGGTTAAATTAAGACATAGGGGCTTTGCACCACAGTAGCTACTCAAGGGAAGAGTGTGAGGATGGAGCCTCTTACACTGCTCTTATGCAAGATAGGAACACCATTCTTAACATAAAAGTGCACTGATGTAGCAGGCATTTGTTGTTTTCAAGGTGCTTTAGGTAATTCGGACGTTCAGCTAATGCGGGCTCTTTTTTCTGGTCCTGTGAAATTTGAATCAACGAGCTTTCATTGTATCAAAGCTTGAATGCATGTTGGTCTTCCAATGATCTGAGGGACTTGCTCTAATGGCTCCATGCCATTCTATAATATTGTGAGAACAGTTTTAGGGCCTCTTTAACGAAAAATTTAAATTAGGTGTCTGAATTGCCGAGTCAACTGCATTTCGAATAGCCTCTAACTTGAGAAACTTTTTGTCTAAGAAAGCAAAATTGTGACAGCGAAATACTAACCTACTACTTACCGGCACAAACAGTAGGGGCTTGCACTGAATTTTCGAACATTTTGTAACACAGTAACACACCATATGACATCAGTAGACTTTTCATCTCTGCTAAAGTCTGCCATTGTCATTAATAGTATATAAGAATGCAACATTTCATTTGAAGGAAAATTCATACCCTAGAAAATTGTCTTCCCAAAGTTGCGGTGAAGATGGGCTTGAGGTACCACTGGCTTCACTCTCAGCTGCACTGCTGTGACCACTACTGCCACTCTCGCCTCCTGCAGTGGTGCCATGCAGCTCAGTGAGGAATGCATAAGAGAACTCAACAAAACATATTTGGTAAATTTTTCTATTTAGTCCACATATAATAACAATTCGTCATCCCCATTAACGGCAAAGCAAGACGAAATTGGTAAATGAAGCAAAAAGGCAGAAAAAATCATAACACTGGTTAATCTGGCACTATTTGCTCAAAGTAAAACACATTTTCACATCAAAATATCCCCACTTTAGGTGCCCAAAATGAGAAAATTCACATGAAAATGAAATTAAAGCACCTGAACTTATGGCAACTGAACACACTCCAAATTTTTTTAGCAATAAAAAAAAAAAAAAAACACAGCATATCTCCAATTTGGGCTATACTCATTTACGTAAAGTTAAACCTGCCTATAACAAACCTTCATAGAAAGAATTTGTTGATATTACAATGTTTTTCAATTTCCCACTGTAACTCTATAGAATATGCACTTGTAACCTCTGTGTAAAAATGAAGTGGCAGCGGGAGACACCCTTGATATAATGAATTGACCCCACCGACCACCTAGTAGTTTTCACACAATATTTTAATTTTAAGGCAAGCAGCAGCCACATCCACTTCCCAGTTAGTCAGACCCACTTACAATACTGAGGTGACCATAAGAATTACATTATAACTGATAATGTTATAACAGGGTTGCATAAAAAGAAAAGCTAAATAAGGGGACCCCAGACGGTGTTTTGTGCGTGCATGAACGGAGGGGAGGTATGGCTAAAACCCCCTTCCCTCACACTGCATGCTTCATAGGATGACAATGACCACAACAATGGTCAAAAGTAACAACCTGAACCAACCCCAAGCTGCACAGAGAGGACCATGCCTTCAATCACTTAGGTATATTGTTGCAAGAATGAGTGACTCGATGGAGAAAGGGCCCGCCTAAACTGCCAGCACTTGGACTTCAGTGCACGCGAATAGAGCAGTCTTATGTGCAATTCTGCTCTCCTTTTACTGTTTTGTTTGTTTTTTGCAGGCAACTGTGCTGTCACTACCAAAGATGCTGGAAGAGGCGCTGATGGAAAGTGTCCGATGTCACAATGATGATGAATCTTTGGAGGTCAATTCAGGCTTTGCCCTGTGCCTTTTTGCCTCAAAATAAATTTGTTCTTTGTCAGATTTACCTCCTGTTGCTTCTTTGTTTCATATGCGCCTTTTCTTTTCGAATTTTCATGCCAAAACTGCACATACAAAGACATCTCTATAACAAAATTTTAGAGTATTTGCCACTTTCGTCATATCCAGGTTTAACTGCTTATGATTTCATTATCAGGGGTGAGACAGCAGAAACAGACTTGGGAGCAGTTTTTGGAACAGGGAAATGTTAATTTTGGAGCAGGAGAACCTTGATTTGGAACAGCTCACAACAGTTAATGTGATGTCTTAAGAGCTCAAAAGGTCGAATTTGGAGCAGCCCAGGCAGTCAAGTATCTTTTTCACAATCAGGGTCAGTACATTTCTCAAAATTAAAAAAAAATTCTCAATGCACCAAAATTATCGACACACAATAGTCTTTTAGTTAAGACCATTGACATGATTTCGCCAATTACCGTTTTGATTTTTTGCAGATTTTCTTACTTAGCTTGTGAAGTATCCCTAGCACTTCTTGTAGGTTAGTGTTCTCTTTTGTCAGGAGAGTCTGGTCACTTTGGATTTTGTCAAGACTTTCTGCTTCACACTGTGTCAACGCCGCAAATGACCTACTTTACCACCCGCTGGGCTGCTGCAACCTCTTCCATGTCTCGATACTCCATTTGCAGTGATTGGGATCGACCTCTACGGACCGTTGCCAACATCAGCTGGAGGAAAGAGATGGATAGCCACGGCCGTAGAACATTTGACAAGGTACGCCGAAATGGCGGCGCTACGTTCTCGATCCGCGGAAGAGATCGCTAATTTCTTCTTGGAAGCTATCTTCTTGCGGCACGGCACTCCGCGCGTGCTCTTGAGTGACCGCGGCAAGGCTTTCCTGTCGAAGCTGCTTGAGGACGTCCTCCTCACTTGTAACACTATCCATAAGACGACTTCCAGCTATAATCCGCAGACTAACGGCCTCACAGAACGCTTTCATCGTACCCTCTCCGATATGATATCTATGTACATCAACGCTGATCACACCAACTGGGACTCAGTACTGCCATTCGTGACATTCGCATATAATACTGCTGTCCAACGCACTACTGGTTACATTACAAAGAAGCTCATCTGAGCTTTTCACAAGCACACTGCCCTGTATTGTAACACTGCAATACTGTGGTGGCTACTACTATACTATGATAATGTGGGAAAAATCCAAGTGCGCAAATGCTGCACATAAATGGTGAAAGCTCCCAAAAACTTTGAATTGTGAAAAACTGGTTCAGAAGCTTGGGAAGCATATTATCATTAAAAAGCATTACTGCAGTTACAGGAAGCTTTGTCAAAATGGAAAGCATGCTATAAAAATGCAATCAGATTTGTGAGAACCCTTCCAGCACAGTGAAATTAGATTTTATTCTTCACAGTTCTTGTAGCTGGTCACACGTCCGAGTTTTTGACCGCATCCGAGAGGCGAAGGTTGCACTTGCAGTATGTGAGGACGAGCTCTGCCGCAGTATACTGCAGTACACGAGTGCTAGCTTCGCTGCACTACGTAAAAGTTAGCTTTGGTGCAGTACTCGAGGGCTAGATTTGCTGCTGTACGCTTATACATGTGCTAGCTTTGCCGCATTATGCAAATGTCCGCTTTGACCCAGTACCCGAGTGCTGCCTTCACCGCAGTAGACGAGTACTAGCTATATCTCTGTGTGCTACATCTCTTTGCTGCAGTACACAAGCGTTAGCTTTGCAGCAGTACCCGAGTGCTATCTTTACTGCTGTATGCTGTACGCGAGTGCTAGCTTTGCTGCAGTAAGGGAGTGTTAGCGACCATACAGGAGGGCTACCTTCGTCATTGTACACAAATTATCACAAATTAGACATTATCACTTTGAATAACAAAATATGTATTTTGTCTTCCTTAATGGCTGATAGGACGTTGGTTGTTCAACACTTACATGATAACTCTACAACTCTCGTATTATTCAAGAAAATGAGACTTTACTCGCTTGGTGTTTGTCACCATCACTTTTAGGCTGCACTTTGTTGCTATGAACTCTGTATGATCAATAGCACTTTATGTGCCCTGCATTTGTCAAATGACTCTTTAACCATCGCAAACAGAACAGTGGCCCACACAGACCAACCACTTGAGTAACCTCTTCTACAATGAGTAAGCTATATCCAGAAATATCAAGAACATGTGTTGTGACTTCTTGCAACTAGCTGAACAAGCAAAATAACTTATTGTTTGAACATGTACACACGTTCTGTCTTATAAGAAGCTAAAAAACATGCCAGGTGAATTCAAATATGTACACCTGTCACTGGAAAGTAGTTAGTGAACATTTACAATGGGAATGTAACCACAAAAAGAAAAGCACTTATCTGACTTTGTATAAGAGAAAATGGTGATTTCAAATGTTCATACTCAGTTTTATACAATTTGCAATGGTAACTAGCTGGCTACCTTCAGGATGCAGGAACTTTTAAATTAGAGGCCTACTGTTGACTGTTACTACTTATTAACTAGAATAATTTCTAGGGTTTTATATGGCTTAACCATGATAACATTACAAGGCATGCCGTAGTGCCTCATAATGAGAGTAAATACAATACAGGTCTTGCCTTTAGGCAGACTGTGAACTTGCTGTTTCGGCGGCTGCAGTGGTAAAGTGGTTACAGTGTTCTGGATTAATTTTGACCACCTGGGGTTCTTTAACATGCGCCTAATATAGGTACATGGGTGCTGCATTTTCTCCCCACTGAAATGTGAATACAGTCAAACCTCGTTAATACGTACCCGCTTAATGTGTAACTCCGGTTTAAACGTAGTCGCGAAGATTCCCCCACCTAGTCCCCATTGAACCCCATGTATTGGCTGACCGCTTAAGCCGTAGTCGCTTGTTGCAATACATACGGTTAGTACGTACCATTTTCTTGTTTTTATATGTTCACATGCAGCAAAATCGGCAAAATTTCACTTGCGCAGACGTTCGATTCACGAGCGGCGACGACCGGACTAAAATTGTCAGCGATAGTGACGTCAAAACATGGCCACGTTGACGTATTTTCTGTTCATATGGCTGTTGCCGATCGAAGCGCGCAAAAGTATGGCCTTCGAGATTGGTAAACTGCAGCGATAGTGACGTCAAAACATGGCCGCGTTGACGTATTTTTCGTTCGACGGCTGTTGCTTATCAAAAGCGCGCAAAAGCATGGCCTTCGAGATCGCCACGTTGACGTATTTTTTGTTTGTATGCCCTACGAGGTTGGTTTTTGTTAGTCCGCAGCGGCTGCGGTAGGGGAATTCACTGTCACTCCGCCACGTTTCCTTTTTTTTTTCTTTTCTTTCATTCTCCCGTGTCCGCCGGTGGTGTTTTGCGCAGTGGTGTGTTCTTTAACAACGGTCTTTTGCACGGCGTATTTTTTTTTTTATTGTTTGGTGCGCGTGTTGTGCGATTTAATTCGCACGTGAGGACTGCTATGCCGAAGCATCGCGTTTTGAGTGTTAAGGAAAAACTGGAAATCATTCGCACCATTGAAAATGGAGCGAAGAAATCTGCGGTAGCCCGTGAAAAGGACTTGCCTCCGACGACTGTGTGCCGGATATGGAACGCTCGCGAAAAGTTGAGGGGCGGCACAGGCAGCAATCTGAAGAGGTGCCGCATCAGAGACTCTGCGTTTCCCGTAGTGGAAAAGGCCCTGCTTCTTTGGTTAAAGAAGGCGCGGAGCATGAACCTGCCTGTCACTGGACCGCTTCTTACTGAGAAAGCGCTAACTTTCGCAGCTCAACTGAATTGCACAGGTTTTGATGCCGTCGCAAAACCTGTGCAATTCAGTTGAGTTGAGATGCCGTCGTCGCGGCGAGGCCACCACGGTGGCAAGTGAAAATAAGATTTTTTTGCTGCCTGCCCTTGAATAAAGCTTGCGTGCCTGTGTGTGCGTGAGTGTGTTTATGGGGTTCGTGACGTTCATTTTTGGCTGGTTAGTAGCCGCTAAACCGGCACTGACGGTTAATTCGTACATCGCTTAGTGCGTACCCAAACGTCATTCCCGGCCAACTACGTATTAACGAGGTTTGACTGTACTGTGGCCAGGAATCGAACCCATGTCCCTAAAATTTTCAGTATATCCAAGAATAGGTTTCAATAGAGTAGTCTTAACCAAGGTGTGGAACTGAACCCAAAGAGTACCTGAACTGGAATTTTGGCCGGAACTGAACCCAAACCAGAACCAATATTCTCGGAACGTGCCTAATCCTGAACTGAACTGAAAAATAACAGTGGCTATTGGCTCAGAGCAAAGCGGTTCAAATATTACAATGCCACAATCTGCCAGCATTGCTGCAATTGGTACCAAGCTTTTGTCTCTGCAAACTGAAATTTCTATGCGCAGTCATGAAAACAATTCTGTAATAACCTTGAAAAAATTCTCTAGTTAAAACTGAAATTCACACCGGTAAGTGATGAATGTACATCTACTAATGTGCAAGGCCAACTGGCAATCTAAAGTGCGCGTTGGCCTAGCTAAATGACCCCAAGATGTTAAGAGTGCAGGTTCCAAGAAATCTGTAAGCAAGCATGTTACTTAACTTTGTACATGTCCAATTTTAAGCATTATTTTTTTTGCGGATGCAAGGATGACGCGAAACGCCTGTTTGCTTTGAGCGCATCAAGTAAATTAGTTTCTCTTCTAAAGAATAAAGGAAACAAGAGAGAGACGAAGCAGTAACAATTAAAAACATATTCAGCAAACAGGGCTTCCCGAAGAAGACCCCCCCAACAAGCGGGCGTCAGACAAAAGAGGTGGAAACACCCTGTGTAAAAGGGGCTGCCCACCACCGCCTGAGGAGATCGGTTGCCGTCCTTTCTCTTGCGAAGCCAAGTTGGTCCAAGATCGCCTGTCAACCCCTCCAGCGCCGCCAACGACGGCGGCGCTCCTCTGAACTTTCTCCCCATTTTCCCTTTCCTCAAAGAACTCTCATCGTTCCTTCCGAGGCTCCTGCACGTGTGGCCCGAGCCGCCCTTTCAGACAACGCGTAGTAAGAAGTCAGTAGTCGACAAATGCACGAACCAGGGTGCAAGTAATCATTCTACAAGGGCTTTTAGTGTCACTCTGCATACAGCACATATAAGTGCAGACTGCACATGCAACAAAAAGAAGGTGCTGTTACTTGCTGTTGCGGGTCTGCATGCCCACGGGTTCTGTCAAGATGTTTTGCTAATATCCATATTGTGTGTCTATGCTTGCGCTGGGTCTAACAGCTTCAAAAGTATAACAGTACAAAAAACAGAAGACACGGGACAGAGTGCCGACTTCAACTACAAATTTCAACTGCTGTTAGTTGAAGTCAGTGCTCTGTCCTGTGTCTTCCTGGTCTGTCTTCTGTTTTTGTGCTGTTATAGTTTTGAAGATATGCATCACCAATGAGCCTGCAAACAATTCTTACTAAAGTCTGATAGCTCCACGTGGGTGCTCCACGGCTCCACTCAGACAGTCTCGTTCAGTAAAAGACTTGACAATCAAAGCAGAATTGTGTAGAAAATATATTGTAGAAAATTGTAGAGAATAGTGTAGGCAATAGCGTAGTGTAGAAAATATACCGTATTTGCTCGAGTCTACCGCGCCCTCGATTGTAATGTGCACACGTCTCCTGCTACGAAAAAAAAAGGCCTTAGTTAATTACCCTTCTCACATTCCTAAAACCACAGGACGTACTCGCGTAATGAACGCACTCGCATAATAAACGCGCCGCTAACTTTGAACCTCTGCAGTCCCGCTTCATTTGAACCGCGGCGTCTTGACGTTCAGCGCGCCGATTCATAAGTCCTGCGTCCCGATAAAGCTGCCGCACGTTGCCGGGTGTAGCCGCGTGTAAGCGCCGGTAACATCATTTACTCGCAGTGCTGCATTCCTCCGTGCTATTGCAGTTCCCTCACGCCCGCTGCCGCGTGCTGCTGTGCATGCTGTGCAGGGTGGCGCAGCTAAGCCTAAGCGTGTTCGAGGCATGGTTGTGTGGTCTCCGTGATTGTCGCGATGCAATATCGGACGTCAAGCTGCATGCATGATTGAGAGGCTCGGACTCATTATGGATATGAGAGAGAAATGCGATGATGAGCCGTTTTGCGTGTGGTGATGGGAAACATCTATTTTCCTGTTACGGCCACCCTTGAACGCTATCGAAAGCTCGTGCGGCTGGTCGTCTCGGAGATTGCATCGGCAACGTAGCGACTTTGGTTGGCTGCAAGATGGCCAAGCCGGCGCGGCGAGTATCATCAGCCTACGCATCATGTGTGTCATGGCGTCGTTACGCGGGGGACCGGCGGCGACATAGAAACTACAGAAACTAAGTGCGCCAAAGAGCACCGTGCCGCTAGCTTGTTTTTTCAGCAGTGACCGTTCGACAGCGCCCTAAGCATGTAGAAGGCGGCCATTTTGACACCAACGACAATATGGTAACAGTGTTTTTCGTTCGCACTCGATTCTAACGCGCATATGATTTTGAGACCCATTTGATCCGAAAAGAACAAAAAGGTGCGTGTTAGATTCGTAAAAATACGGTATTTCTGTACTGTACTTCGACTCAATTCGTATGTTGGTGCTGCTTTACTGGTCAACAAGTCAATACCTTTGGTCGAACTAAGGGGGAACCTGTCTCGTCTGATGTAGCACTGCTGTTTGAGCTCGTTGAATTAGGTAGGTGTGCTGCATGGTACAAATAATAAAGTGTGTAGAAAAACGGAAAGACCCCA
This sequence comes from Hyalomma asiaticum, assembly GCA_013339685.2. Lineage (NCBI taxonomy): Eukaryota > Metazoa > Arthropoda > Arachnida > Ixodida > Ixodidae > Hyalomma > Hyalomma asiaticum. The sequence goes on from CM023481.1 coordinate 207,207,216, forward strand.
TCCCGGAAAGACATCCCATTTCTCTCTTTGTCTCTGTTTCTTCACGCTATCCGAGACCTAACAAAAACAGACAAACTGCAGTGCAGTGCCTTTATTACTCAGTCTCCGCACATGTTTATCAACATCGAAGGCCTTAGTGGGGTACATCGGTTTCACTCAGTGACGTACACCCTCAAACATCTTATGGTTCGAAATACTATACCTGCGACTTCCAGTCCTTGCAAACAGCACAAGCAAAAGACATAACATCAAATAATTGTTAAAGAAAACTGGAACAGGCACCACCATAGAAAGGAAAACATGAAGGCATGCCACAACATGTGCGTACAAATGTTGTCATCTTTTGAGACATGAAGCAGTTGCAAGGCAAGTGCTCACCGTGCCTATTCATGGAAAGAAGTTTCACATGACAAGAATAAAAAAGAGAAGCAATGAATAGAAGCTCCTAATGCTTGCCACTTCATGTAATTGCATCATCTCATACAGTGGAATGAACTTTACAACACAGACAACAAAAGTCTGAAAGCGAAGTTGTCAAGCGGCTACGCTGCAATCTAGCAAGTCCCTACAAACATGGCGGCGAGCGAGCACTACCATCACATTTTGGCGTCTGCAAGTCAGAGATCTCCCAGAAACCTGCCAGCACAATTGTGTCCTGGCTGGTTGTGGCAAAACACAGGTCGCCAGGAACAGGCAGCCATAGAAAAACGAACGCGCTCCAGCAGGCTCTGGCAGCCCACGGGCAGCCATAAGTGCAAAATGGAAGAGCCTCAATGTAATCGACTCTCATCTGACAGCCACTTGAATCTGCATGTGAACATACAATTGGTAATCCTTTTTTAGAAGATCCTGTACAGTGGGGGAGCGTAGGAAGGCTAAGGAATCAGTTTTGTTGATGCAAACTGTTTTACTTTGGAATATCTCCAGTGGATGCAGATAAACTAGATGTGCAATTACAAATCTCGTAAGGCAACAAGCTATTTTCCCAATTCTATTGCATACAGAGTCGCTATTGCCATTTATTTGCCCTGGGGGACAAAATAACTTAACTACATGATGTTCTCGCATTAATTTGGCAGGGCATGAGTCGGTGTTAATGGTTAGCAGATTGCTTGCTGCGGTCGAGCAGATGTGTGTGTCTTGAGTATGGAACTCCAAGCTGGAGAGACGCATTTAACTGGCTGTGATCAAGAATTCAGTTTTGACGTAGACAAAAGCTCGTCAATGTCATAATAGCTAAGAATGTGCTTTGTCTCACAGTTGGAGGCCATTGTAGGCAGCACCACTCTCCGCCATGGCTACGAGTGGCGCTGCCTAACACTCCCAGGATTCCAACAATACTAAAAAGAAGATAAGAACAGTGACTTCCGCCTCGCCAAGCCTCCCCCTGCTCCCAATACGTTGAGCCAGCTGAGTGACAGATGTGCTGCTGAGTTGCGTGCCTACTGCATGATTTTGCTAAACATGCCCATTATTACATAGATCAAGCAGTGATCACAATCTCTTTTCACCAGACAAAAAGGAAGTAAGAACTTGTGAATTTGTTCTTAAATAGAAAATATTGCTTCAGAGTTGCTGCTACAACATATGCTGTTCTTAGTTTATCACTTTCATTGGTTCGAATTTCGTTTAATTTGAACTCTGCAGGCCTCTCCATAGAATTAAAATTAACGATCTTTTACTGTATTTCAGTTGCACCACAGCAATGTACATACTGTAGAAAGAACACAAGCTAAGTATGGTTAAAGACAAGAGAGAGGGACGCCGAGGAAGTCAGAATGTGAGGCTGTATGATGCATGTGCGTTACTGAATGCCAGATTACACTTCTTTCAAATGTAATGGGAACATCCTGCATGCTTTGTGCACTGCCGTGACATTGTAGTACATCTACAGTAGAACCTCGTTATAACAAAGCGGGATATAAAGAAGCAATTGTAATTCCCCTTGAAATTCCCCATAGATGACATGGATATTGGCTACAATTAATGAGCTTTTACAGTATTTCAGTCGTGCAACAGCAATGCACATGCTGTCGACAGAACACAAGCTGAGTATGGCTAATGACAAGAGAGAGAAAAACGCTGAGGAAGTCAGTATGTGAGGCTGTGTCATGCGAGTGTCCTGCTGAACGGCAGATTACGTTTATTTCATATGTAATAGGAACATCCTGCATGCTTTGTGCACTATCGTGACATTGCAGCACATCTACAGTAGAACCGCATTATAATGAAGCGGGATATGAAGAAGCAATTGTAATTTCCCTTGAAATTCCAATAAATGACATAGATATTGGCTATAACGAACTAATGGTTATAACATTCAGTGAAGTTGAAGGGGATGACCCCTTCAACTTCACTATGATGAGGTTTTACTGTATATAACCATTTGACTGCAGTCAGTGCTCTTATGCAGCTCAAACAGCTCACAAAAGAGTGCCGCTGTGTATGTCTCAACGCGTGCTGCTGACTGTCTGTCCACATTAACGTGGTGATGGTGCTGCCACCTATAAGGTCAATTCCGTGGGCAATAGCGAAAAAAACTGGAACATTGGCGTCACAAAATGGCGGCTTCACGTTGGCTCGCTTTGTGCTCACCTCCTAGCTATGTGCGCCATATCTGTACTAAATTAAGTTGATTGATTTTATTTGTGGGGTTTAATGTCCCAAAACCAGCTCTGATTAAGAGACGCCGTAGTGTAGGTCTCTGGAAATTCAGATGGTGATGTACAACTTTTATTATTAAGCTAATTAATGTTCAAAGGAAAGTATCTTGCATGTTCAAAATAGCTTCGGTGATTCTGCATGCCCAAATCCTGTGATATGAGTGATGCAAACAGAGAGCAACTTTACAATTGAACGTCGTCTGGGAACTGGAACTTGAAAGCAAGCTTGCATTCATTCTCAACTCTGCATTACGAAAATTTTCAAGGCAATGACACTTAACTGGCGTGCAAGTCGAGGCAAGCCATGTGCGACGGTGCACTGCTCTCATGCTTTGAAGGGCCACTTAGATCTTTTTCACTTTGTATGCTTCATATGTTACCACGATCATGTCTGAAAATGTTCTTTATATATTAACGCACTTACAATGCGTGGCATAGAAAAACCATAACCACACTGAAATATGCGCATTATAACCGATAGATTGTTTTATCTGGGATCATTATAAGTGTGTTTGACTGTAGTAAATTACCGTTTCACAATACCAGAACCACAGCCTTTATGAGGAGAAGACACATGGAAAGCTAGAAAATGTGTACAAAAGAAAATACTGGCGGCGGCACTGCTTTGATGTCCCTGCACTAAAAGAAGCGATGCCATAGATGTTTGATGCTGTCTGCAAAGGCCCACGTAATTATTGATTGATTAAAAAGATAACTATTCCATTCTAAAGAAACCAGATTTATAACAGTGAGCACCAAAAAATTTGAGTGAGTTTGGCAAGTGTATGAAAAAAGAAAGAAATAGCCCTTCTGACTTCGTCAGGGTCAAGTTCCGGAACAAACTTTAAAAGTAAAGCTTTGACATTCTTTTTCCCTTGAAATGGTGAAATTAAAGGTGAAATGGTGAAACATGAAATGGTGAAACATGAAATGGTGAAATTAAAGACAATGGAGTTTTCAAGATATAATGTACCACTCTAAACCAGTTCACTGTTTACTTCATGTCCCTTTTAAGTCCAGAAATGTAAACATGTCCGGTCAGGCATTCAGCATGTCTGCCTGCCTTAGATAAATGTCATATTTTCTTTTCACTCTCTCTCTCTCTCTTTTAACTCTGAGACAGTGGTGGTTGCTGAACAAACCCTCTCTTGCACAATAAAAAGGCATCCTAAAAAACAAGTGGCTGCCTGTCTCGTTGTGGCTGTGCAATGCTGCTGGCTTAGAGGTGGCATCATGTTATTTGCATGAAAACTCTATATAAGATAACTGCCCGAGATATTGGCTGAGGTAGACCTCCCTATGGTTATTGATCATCTGGGCAGTCAAATGTCATACGGTTGGTTATTGATCATCTGGGCAGTCAAATGTCATACGATATTTTGGCAATTGGAGAATTACCAAAAAAAATCACAGCATATCCACGTGGTGAATGATGATGAGTGGAGCGAAGCTCCGGAGGGCTCTGCCTGCCGGTACGCGCGCTTGCTCGCTGCTTCCCGGTCCTTCACATTTTGAAGATCCGATTCACGCCGCAGCCGTGCAGCTTCGGCCTCGCGGGCTCGAACGGCGGGATCTGCTTCGCGCTGCAGCCGAGCAGCTCGTCGAGCAGCTTCAGCCTCGCAGGCTCGAACGGCGGGGTCTTCTCGCCGCAGCCGTGCAGCTTGTCGAGCAGCTTTGGCCTCGCGGGCTCGAACGGCAGGATCTGCTTCGCGGCGTCGACGTGCAGCTTCGGCCTCGCGGGCTCTCACCTCAGGATTCTGTCTGCGAGCGCGCGCTGCCGCTGCCTTCCGTGCCCTCCGTTCCACAGCCTTGTCTTCCATCCGGAGACTCCGAGCGAAAGAGAAAGCGCGCCAAGAGGGAGCCTCTTGGCGTGCTAACACGTGCCATCTAGGGATCATTCTTCATATTATAAAGCGAGCCATACAGCGCCATCTCTTAGCTTTAGTCATCAACTATACTAAAACTAGCACCATCTAGCGATATTATAATATATATATATATATATATATATATATATATATATATATATACACGGAGCGAGCGCCACCAATGCCATCTAGTGAGCACTCCACGAACTAGAGGTGGCTACTACAAACAAACGGAGGATGGACAGACCCACGGCATAAGGAGCTTCGCCCCTAAAAAACCTCTGCATGGAAGCACAGGGATCTTGTTAGTTATAGAAATGAATTGGTTTGTTTTATTCAATGAATGGAATTTTACTTTACTATAACAAGGTTTGAAATAGACATACCTATATGGGAACTTCAGCTTGAATACATCTAATATTCCATTACATCCTGTTTTAGAATGAGAGTGGAGATATCTAAAATGTATAGTCAAGTGGCAATACTAGCCACGGCCATCACCCAGGCAGCACGCAACGTAGGGCCGATATTGGTTTTATGGCGGAAAGTTCGGCCCATCCACGGCCTAATGTTGCCGACAGCGAGCCAGTATTGGCCACGCCGCCGTCAATGACTGGCAACGTCGGGCTACTATAGCCGCTGCCCCGCCGATATCGGCAGGCCGTCTGCTGTAATCGGCAACATGGGGCCGCTTATGCCGCGTTACTGCCGACATCGGCTGAGGCGATGGCTTTCAACGGCAACTATGGCGCCGATTTTGCCTTTCTACAGACAATATGGGCTGGCCGACGCCATTTATCGGCAACACTGTGCCAAGTATGCCACCTTAAAGCCCCCGTCGGCTAGCCGATAACTTTCTCCGGCAAATGTGGCGCCGATTTTGCCGCTCATCAGAATCACCTGAGGAATGGCGAATTTGGCGCGATATTTGCCCAGGAAGATTATTTCACAGGAGACACTGAGTCATTTCTGCTGTCCTGGAGGCAACGTCGACTACGCCGCAGCCTTTCATGGTTGATATCGGCCGGGCCTCTTTGGAAGCCTGCTGTATATAACAATAGAGATCCGATCGACACAAGGATGACCGAAATTCACTTGAGAGATTCGACGTAAGAATAAGATGTTGAGCTTCATATATTCATGTATACGCGTTTCAGTGCCGGAACATAGCGCACGTGCGTTTTGAGCAGCATATATGACATTATGTTCGCGCGCATTGTTTTTAATAAGCAGGGCACACAAAAAACATGCATAAAAACTATTCATATATACATCTATAGGCTGTTTTGCGGGAACTTAGCGAAACAGGCTGGCGCAACAGTTAACATTAGCCAGAAGGATCGACAAGCATGGTGGAAAATTATCTGACAGCGCGCATGTCAGAAAATTTAAATTCATAGAAATTGAACTAGTTCGTGCATACATCGATGGGCATAACCAGCACTCATATGTTCAAACAAAGATAAACAGTTGCAAGCGGCGCTATACTACTGACATTTAGCAACCTATGGAAGGAAAAGGCATATGGAGGTAACAGCGCGTGGACAAAAAAAGGTCTAGCGCCGACTTTATGGTGCGCTGAAGCGGAGATAAACTCGCCACCGGCGTTATACTACTGACATTTAGCAACTTATGCAAAAGAACCGTATACAGAGCTAACATTGCGACAGCGAGGAGACAATACTGATCTAGTGCTAGCTCTATAATGAGAGGACCATGAAATACATAGATCCATTTGTATTGCAAATTCAAATGAAGTGCTCTTGTCAAGACCACGACATTTGCGAAAAAAGCAAAAACGAAAAATACCAAGCAGTGATATGGCAAGCATTTTTCATCTCAAAGGTGGCAAACAAATGCACACACCTATAATTGATATAGAGAGAGCTTTTCTGGTGAGTTCTACTAGAGTGTATCTGATCACAGAGTGTTCTTGTGCAGGCGATCTGCGTATCTTATGTTATATAAAAACAGCAAGCATGCACTGAAAAAAAAATCAGTTGAAAATCAAAGCTCTCTTCTGTTCCCTGGTTTCTTCATACGTTTGAGCAGGGTTACAGCATAAACCAGCCGTCCTAAGTCAAGCTGTTGTTGACCACGTGGCCCTCCACTACATTTCATCAGTGCGTTCGCGAAACTAGTGCAATCCTTTCAAAAACAGCTCCTGTACAGCGCAACGCATGTATCGCAGCTCGCATAAGCTCAGCAAAAGAAAATAATTGTCTACTGGTCGGGTAAACAATGCACCTCCATGCTCTCTACTACCACGCAGATACAATAGGCTAATAATTCCTTAATATGTCCACGCCATTGCGTATAATTCATGCTTTTTTTGCTTTTTTGTGTAACGTCCGTTTTTGCGTTCTTTCCATACATATCGAATTCGTTTACACATCGGCCATCGGTTACGTTGTACTGGTTAAATGAGCAGAATATATCGAGCTTGAGTGCATGCTCTGTGCAGTGTGTCGGATTTATCACTGGCGTTCGTATGAGACTATGGCGTTGATATAAGCGCACATGTGCGTATTCTGATATTTAACAACTCATTTATTTATAACCAATAAGGGCAAAAGAAGGGCGCGTAGAGACAGAGTCATTGCAGTATTTCTTGTCGTGCGGAAAGGCAGAACGTGCATGTCTTTCGTGCGCTGAAGAAAATGGCAGGAATTCAAACAGAATGGCGGCGCCGTGCGTCCTCGCTACGTTTGTTGCGTGCAGTGCAGCATTTCGCTCTCGTTTTTAGCTATAGTGGGTGGTTCAGTCTCTGCGAAATCCTGTGTTACAAGTAGCTGGCAAGAGAACACATGCGTGCCAGCATACGCCACAGGCTGCACTGAGCTGCACTTAACAAATGAACTCCCGGCGGGCGTCCCCGCCATTGTGCAAAAATGTTTGCCCCACAGACATGCTGTCGTCCACGTTTTGAGACAGCTACAAAAAAAAAAAGGAAAGAAAGCAAGAAAAACGAGCGTGCTCTGCCGAGAAGCAACCTAGCACGTGCTAAGCCAGCAGCAACTAAACATAAAAAAAAGTGTGTGGGGAGGGGGGCGCGCGTCCCCTCCCGAACTGGCCACCTTTGTCACGGCCCCCTCCGTGAACATCCATTGTGCTCATCTGCAGTTTGCAAAGAATGTGGTTCTGAACCTGCTTTTGCTGGCGTTCGCTGTCTTCCGAGGGGGAAACCACGAGGAACTCTCTCCGCGCTCTCTCGTCGCGGCTGCATCGCTACCAACGTGCAAGGTGTAAGAACGAGTTTCAGCGGCTGCACGCAGTCTGTCCACGCGTTTATCGTTTATCATGTACCGCATTTATCGATCATTCAAGTTGATTGCGCGATTCCTTGGCGAGTGTACCTCCTAAGACAATTCCCATCCCAACTGTGACATCGGTTGTATATGAACACAAGCCTGTGCCTTTTGGTGAGACTACAGTGTCGTCGCCGAATTTGTATTGCGGACTCACAGCTGAAGAGTGCAGAGCGGATGCCAAAATTCGGTAAGTTGCTGGCCAGTTTTCAAAATGGGATGTGGCACATATTGTTGTCATCTGGAAGCACCGGTTCCACTTTACATATTATTTGTGTCGTGAGGTGCGTAGGCTCTTTATTTTCGAATAAAGAGCCTACGTACATTGTCCCAAAGCAGTTTTACTTCATGTAGTTAATCCTGTGCTTGTATCAAACACCCTTTGTGTGGTGACTTGCAGTTCTCGTCTCGTAACATTTTCTTTTCTTGCCCGTATTTTTAAAGGTAATGTGATACCGAACACGCGCTCCTTGGTGCAGGACATGTGCGGAAGTTCGGCACGCGATGGCATTTTTAAAGTAGCCTTGAAAAGAGGTTCCTTCTCTAATATCTGCTTATAATGCACCTTACACCTATCATTTAAGAACATTTTTTGCCTAACGACCCCATCCCTGGGGTGTGTCGTGTTAGCTCACGTCTACATGTTTTCCTTTACGATGTATGCCAAAAATATTAAATTTATTATAATGCAAGATGCACCTATTTCAAGTAATGTGCCGCTTTTAAAGTTGCTTTGCAACAGATCCTTTACTCACGTTTTTTCCCCCTTCGGTATCTAAAGCGACACGACACCAAGATCTCGGGGTTGGATATTGAACATAGATTCATTATATTTAAAAGGACGACTTTGTTTTGTTATTTTCTAAAGTAGTGCCCGATTATGAATGTTTCTGACATTTCTTGTATTTCCGCGTTTGTTCATGAGTCGCACATAAGTTGCATGGAATTATAGTATAGTGCTGATGTGCTCCACTGCTGTGCTAATTTTCACGCCTTTTCCCGCAGGTTCCACCCTTGCCGAAGCTTTTCCACTACGACGGTGCAACACGAGAATAGCATATTATCAATGCAGAGTTCACAAAATAAATGAAATAGTGCTTTTCCCTATAAACCTCTCTTGTTGTGTTATTTGTTTTGGTGAGAACGCATTAATAGAAACTACAGAGGATCCACTTAGCCCCACTTATTACTGTGTTAATAAAGCTTTCGCGTATGCATGAGAGGCACATTTACACAAACTACTGTTGGTCCTTCGAAAATGTGAAAACAAAAAATAAAATTATCGCAATCCAAACGGCGCGACACACGTGGGGTAAACTACAAACACCACAGTGGCTGTGAACGGTCGCGCAAGGGGTTTCCCGATGTCGGCGGGGCCGACAACACGCCAAAAAAGCCTGAATGCCCGCAACATCGGCCAATGCTACCTAGCCAAATCCGACCCATTCTGGCTGGCCAAATTTGACCCATTCTGGCTGGCCAAATTTGACCCATTCTGGCTGGCCAAATTTCGCCCACGCTGGCTGGCCAAATTTCGGCCACTCTGGCTGGCCAAATTTCGCCCACTCTGGCTGGCCAAGTTCGACCCATGGTGGCTTCGCCACAGTGGCGCCATTCTGGCTGGCCGTCATCGGGCACATGTGGGTGAAAGTAGCGCGAGCGCGATTTGCCGACTTAGGCCCGATATTGCTGCCGACTTTGGTCGACTTCACGCCTACATAAGTCCTGTGTTGGCGTGCTGCCTGGGCATGTTGATGCTCTGTGCAGGAAGGCTTGACAGCCATCGCCATGTGGCTATTCAGGAGTGTGTCCCATCTCATCCCTTCACCATGTTATTTTTATGTGCAGGAAATGCAAAATGTATTTACCTGTCAGGGACCCTTCTGGCTGAGGATCTTGGAGGCCCCCCCAACGGTATACTGGGTTGCTAAATGCTAGTGGAGGGCAACCACCAGGTTGTGGAGGTAGCCCATGGCTCACTGCAGTAGGGCCCTGCACGAGATACATGCATAGATACAAGTCCAAATGTACACACCATAAATGTACATTTCCAAATGTACATAAATGCACATACATGCATTTACAGAACTATGAAAGCTCAGGTGGAAACCACTGGTTAAAAGCAGTTGCAAGCAGACTGACTATGCTGAGGGTCTATTACAAGGCATACATGATGGTACAACAAAATGGCAGCACTGTATGGATACAAAATAGGAATAAATAAATTCCAAAATAGGAATAAAGCAATCATCAAATCAAATGCACAGGTAAAAACAACATAAATCTTCAAAAGCACATTAAATCATATGCAAGTAAAATTAAAAAAAAAAACCCTCTTTGCTCTGAAAAATACAACAAATTCAAGAGAAAAATAAAAGGTAGTTAAATTAGAAAACAGACACATTCACAAAATCACCTGAACTTGAGCTCCTTTATGAGATACTGATATACGAGACAACTGGGTACAAGGTTGTACACAAGGTTGGCTGCTTTATCTCTCATATTAGTTGGACCTTTTTGTAACAGACAAGTTGCTGATGATAACTGGTCATAAAGGACAAAATATCCTTAAATATCAGTTGACAGTGTTGTAACAGATAGCTCTAAATGCATCACTGTTGGCCACTTACTGCAGTTAACTTATTGTGGAAACAATGAGAAATGATAATGAAGCAGTGCTAAAGTTGTAGTGGACAAAACATGAATTGTGTTCTGAACAACAGTCCCAAACTACCTAATATTAAGGGGGCTGTGTCCTTAATCGATTTTCTTGTTTTTTATCGCAATAGAAAAAAACACCAAAGTGTACGTACTTGTGGTTTCACTGCGATGGCAGCCGAAATTTTTAGACAAAATTTTTCTATCTTCGTGGTCACCCCTTCTGTATGTGTAGAAATGCTGGCAACACTGGTTGCTTGGCTCTTGCAACATTAAGTTAAAAATGAAATTTACTCTCCATCGCGAAGGAACTCTACTAGAGGCATGTCAAATACAACTGTAAGTAATAAACTTTCACCTTGAAGCAGGATAAGTGAACCTGTGCTAGTATCTCTTGGTTTTTTGTTACACTTGGAGATTGACACTCATCCTCGAGCATGTTGCCACCGGTCATTTTTTTCATGACTTTCACGGCCAAGTTAAAAATCTTCCTTTTCTACAGGGTACAAGCATGCTTGTTTCTGTCAATGTAAGCAAATACCTCCTCATTTTCACCACAACTAAAAAAAATCTTTTTGAGCGGTAGACAGTCCCTTTAAGGAAATTGTACCCTCTGCAGCAGACTGTAGCCTTCTTTTGTGGCCAGCTTAATTCTAGTGCACCCATATCGAAATATGGGATGATCACAAAACGAAAACATGGCACCCTGCTTATAAGAAGGCCTTCATATAAGAGACAGAAACTACCTCCCTGGTGCGTGTTTCTTACAAAGGGGTTCAGTTGTATAGGCAAACAGGCTGCAAAGCACCTGCAACTAATTTCAATGCAGCACTAGCTAGGGGTTTGAATACTCAACGCATGAATAGACACTGAAGATTAAACATTTGAACACAATTGAACCTTAATATAATGAACTTCAATGCAACAAAACTCTATATAACTAATTTGCTTACATTTTCATAATATGTCTAGAGAACACGATGTACTTTCAGCCTCAACAACTTTTGGTGTAGCCAATTAACTTTCTCGTTGAGGTGGCTACACCAAGGTTTGAGAAGTGCAGTTAGTGTTTCTATGATAAAAAGTGTTCGCAAAACACACTAAACAGTAGGCATTAGACGAGCTACTATAGTTGCGGACAACTTTTCTTGGCAATGAAGGGAAAGCTATGGGGGCGGAGCTACTGCACATGTACTCCTCCGCGATGTAGTCCGGTTCGGCGCGCGTTTCAAATTTAGTTTCGGTTGTGAACCTTCCGTATCTCCTGTGACGGCCGTTCGATTATTCGAGCGGGTCTGCTTTGTCTGCTTCGACAGCCATTTGTTCGTCAAATTCGTCACAAGCTCCTGCGGTGACTTGTCGGAAAAGCTGGAGGGAGACGAGCGCGCACCTGATAGTGGGGAGGCCATTTTGACAGTGAGGACTGTGACCTGCACGTAAAATGTGCGACGTTCTCGCACGTGCAAAAACGCGAAAAGGCACTGCGTAAAGTAAAAAAATTATAAATACCTCCTTAATGCGAGCAGTGCCTCTTTTCAAAGAGCGTCCTGTAGAAAATAAATCAATGTTGTTTTCTTAATTCTCACGCAGAAAACATGGACGAAATTGTGGGACTATATTCTTAAGTGGTAGCACACGCGTAATTTGGCTCTGTAGACTTCCCTCCATTGCCAAGAAAAATTGTCCGCGACTATAGTGCTTAAGCAGTCAGCATTAGGCTCCATGGACACCTCAGTTACGAGATTTGTTGCAGCTATGTTTTAACAGTTCATACATTTAAAGGGTCCCTGAAACGTTTTTTTGACATTGTGTCACTGATTAGGCAACACTATTATGAAATCATTCACACCATAAATAAAGAGAAGCACCTTGCACTAAGGCTGCTATGGGCTTATTTCTGTTGCCTTCCTCCTTACCACTGCTGTTCCTCCTCAACCAGATTAGCTGCGGAGTGCGTGCTAGCGACGACTCGGCCTCCCACGCCAGCTGCTGTGTCGAGCCCTCCGTAGCGACACAGCGCCGCGATATCTCGACTGAGGCCGCTGGCCTCAGCAGTGCTAGCCTCTGTAATAGTGCGCTGGCGACTCGTGTGTATGCCGCCAAATGCTGCGACGATACCATTGGCTGGCGCTTTAGTGCTCATGACGTCGCGTGGCTTGCACTTCGTGGCATCCATCGCAAGTCCAGTGGAAGGGGCGGTTGAAAACGCTTCGAGTTAAGTCACGTCGATCTCTCATGATGTGAATATTTAAAACTTTGTAGTAAATTGCACACTTAACGCAGAGTACTGATATTGTTATGCTAATGCTCAGAAGGACTCAGGCTATCGGTGCGACGCATTTGTACATAATCACCAAAACCATTTCAAGGTCCCTTTAAGATAGGTGTGTATCAACATTTTACTGAACAAGCACAAACATTTGCGCAAGAATCTAAGAAACCGCCTTTTTAGATTGTGCAGGATAACGAAACAAGCAATAATCATCAACCTTACACGTGAGAACGAATATGTTGAATGCTCTTCAGCAATAGAATAGAGGCAAAGGATTAAGTTAACAAGGTTTTCTGACTACCATCTTGATGAAGCAACAAGTTGGGACATGTCCTTAGAACTTTGTTTAAAGGTTGTCGTATGTGAAGAGAATGCACTGGCTCAAGCACTTGAAGTTGAAACTGTCAAAAAATTTCCAATGCACAAAAGAGCACGCAGGTGTCCCATGTGCTGACAGCCCAGGAAACAGTATGAACCACCACAGTTGGCACTGTGGAAGAACTTATTTTGTATGATCTTCCAAGTCCACAACAGCCTCCACAAGCACAAGCGCAAGCAGAAATGTACTGGCACGATGCAACTGTGCAAAGAAAGACTTTCATAGTTAGTGGTGAGAAACATCACACATGCAAGAACTTGCCTTTCTCTGGCTGATTTTTGAAAGTCATACCTTCCAATACCATTTGCAAGCATGCTCTCAGTGTCAAGTGCAGTTTTTACCACCAGGGAACAATGCCTACCAAACCAATGAAACAGTCAATAAAATTAAACTCGACGGGAAATATGAAACTGACGGCTTTTTAATATCACAGGCTTTCACAGGCGTCTTCACTCCTTCAAGCGCTTACATACCCCTACCAGCTATTCCTAACTATATGGACATTCCTATTGTTACAAGGGAAGGTGTTTTGATTTTGCTAAGAAAATTGGGCACTAAAAAGAGCATATCACCAGACCAAATTCCAAATACATTTTTAAAGTGCTATTCTGCACAGATAAACGATTTCTTGGCAGAGTTATTTAATAGATCATTGTGTAGTTGTGAAGTTCCGGATGACTGGAAGATTGCACGTGTTGTGCCCATCCACAAGAAGGGGGATAAACCAATAGTTTATAATTACAGGCCAATTTCTCTTCAGTGAGTTGCAAGTTACTAGAGCACATAGTGGCTCACAATATTCAGTGCTTTTTAACAGATGATAATGTCTTACCTCATTGCCGACATGGATTTCGGAAAGGATTGTCCACGACAACGCAGTTGGTAACAACTATTCACGAACTTATCGCAGTTCTAGATCGATTGGGGCAAGCTGATATATTACTACAGTAAACCCTCGTTACAACGAAGTCCCTTTATTTGAATTATCGCTTTTATCGCAGTTTCACGCAGTCCCGACCCAAATGCGTGTGTTTTAGACCGGATTACTCCAAGCATGTCGAGAGCTTGCTCTGCTTAGAGCGAAGTAACAAGTTGCGGATGCGTATTCACGGCGGGTGCAAACTGCTTTGCACGTGCCGGATTTTCCCGGTCGCACGTAGAAGGCGCTGATGATGACTGCGAGGACTGCCACGATCTCTACTGAGCTGTGAACAGCATCGTTGGCGGAGATATGGAAGGCAACTTCGAATCATTCGCGATGGCTGACGCAGATGTACCCGTCGTTGCCCCAGCTACGGATGGCGAAATAGTCGACTTGCTTGGAAGCCCAGATGAGGAAGACGAGCCGCTAGACGAACAGCCTCGCGAAATACCAACAGTGGCACAAACGCAGGAGTGCCTCCATCTGTTGCGAAATAGAATGGAGTGCTCGGGCGGCGACCACGACCTCATAATTTGCCTGAACAAACTGGAGCAGGCACTCCTCACGCCCAGCCGAAGCACCCGACAAAGCCAGCTGACTGACTTTTTTTGTGTGTGAATAAAAGTTTGTTTCACTGAATACCGCTTCTGCGAAGTTGTCATGGCTAATTTAACTGTACTTGCTGAGCTTTTATGGGGCAGTCGCTTATATCGAATTACCACTTATATCGAATTTTTTCGCCGTCCCGTTGACTTCGTTATAACGAGGGTTTACTGTACTTGATTTCTCGAAGGTGTTTGACAAGGTTCCACATAGCAAATTACTTTTGAAATTACATAACATAGGATTGCCGCTTTATGTCATTAAATGGGTTCAAGCTTATTTAACTGACAGAAAACAGTTCGTTGAAATTAAATCCAGTGTGTCTAGGATGCTTAATGTTACATCTGGTGTGCCACAGGGAAGTGTGCTGGGGCTACTATTATTCCTTATATATGTAAATGACTTAGTGTAAACAATCCCTGACTCAGTGTCTATTAAACTCTTCGCAGATAACTGTGTTGTATTTAAAGAAATAACCTGCTCTGAAGACCATAACCTTTTACAGCAAACTCTTCGTCACATCGAATACTGGTGCGCAGCATGGGACATGGAATTAAATGTTGAAAAAACAGTGCTCATAAATATAACACAAAAAACAAATCCTAGTGTATTTACCTACAATATTCATGGCTCTCCCATTCAATCAGTTACGCAGTATAAGTATTTGGGGATCACTATTTCACGCGACATGAAGTGGCGGGCACACATTTCGTCAATTTGCACTTCAGCTTTTCGAAAACTGTGCTTTTTAAAGAGGAAACTTGCAAAGGCTACTTTGAATGTCTAACTTTTTTTTTTTTTGTCAATGTCAATGAACTTTATTTCCCTTCGTACAAAAGGAGGAAGCCGGGGCTAAAGGCTGGAATGCCTGACGAAGGCCTCGGCTCCCCTGTACAGTCTGGCATCAATAGACACATATATATAACTGAAAATGTAACTATAAAGTAACAATATAAATAAAGCATCAATATAAATAAATTAACACAAGTAATATACCATTATAAACAATATAAACAACAATACAAATAAAGCATCAATATAAATGCAAAATTAGCTGCATTTGCAGGTGTCACATGTGAAAAACGGTGTTACACATAGCAAAAACCAGAAGCTATTAAATATTTTTTTATTTCCTTTTTAAAGATTTTCAATGAAACATCAAAGTCCACATTTGGAGACATTTTACTAATATCCGCAGTTACCTGATAGTTTAATTTTTGTTTGCCATAGTTCGTACGCGTCATAGGGAGCCGGTGGATTTGTTTACGTAAATGGTGTGTGGTATTACATAAAGTATTGTTTTGAGTGTGTAATTTATTGACTTTAATGTGCTGGAGCAAACGAAACAGGTAGATTTGGTTCACCTGAAGCAAATCGTAACTGCGAAAAAGTGGCAACGTAGAAAAATCTCTTGGTCTGCCATAAAAACCATGGATACATCGCAAAGCTCTCTTTTGAAGGACTAGTAGTTTCTGGTAGTTAGTAGCCGTAGTTTTCTACATACTAGAATACAATAGGTTAATTTAGAGTATACAAGCGCGTAACACATCTGCACTCTCAACCACACAGGTACCAGATTAGCTACTTTGTAGAGACAGCCAACACTCTTACCTACTTCAGATGCCAGTTTTGATACATGCGTGTTCCAGGAGAGGTTCTGGTTGAACCAGACACCGAGAAATTTAACACAATCAACCTCATGTATTGTCACGCCTCCAAACTGAATGTTGACTTTATGGTAATCAGCAGTATTGATTGCGTACAATGCCATTATTAGACCTAAATTGGAGTATGCATCCGTGGTGTGGGATCCGTACACGAAAAAGGATATACAGAACTTAGAAGTGCTGCAAAGGAAGCCATGAGATTTATATTTAATAAGTACAAAAGACTAGATTCCCCATCTCAACTCATGAAAGCTCATAACATCCCCCCATTGGCTGTCCGTAGAAAAATTGGCCGACTGAAATTCTTGTGCAATATTTTGAACGGAAAACTTAGTATGTCTCCACCTGCATATTTAAAATCCGCTACAGCGAGACCTTACACAAAATACTCTCCAAACACACCCTTCAACAAGTTTTTTCTAAAACAGAGAGCAGAGTTTTTTCCCCCACACTATTTTGGATTGGAACAGTCTGCCCGAGTTTGTTTGCGAGGCAGACAATTTTGATGATGCCCTTGAACAACACTTGTCACGTTGATTACTGAATTGCTGAAACTGTTATATAACTTATTGTGTGAGTATTGTTGTATTTGTGCTATTTTTTGTTTCCTTGTTAAAGATGACCTTAGTGTAACTGATGTACTGCATGTGGTGCCAGTACTGTTAGCAATTCTTCTGTACCGTTCTCCTTGTTTTGTAACTCCGCTCCTGCGTGGCCCAGGCTGGCCTGCAGTATCGTGAAATAAATAAATAAATAAATAAATAAATAAATAAATAAATAAATAAATAAAAAGCTTCCTGGACATGCTGAACAGCTCCTTCATGACAACATTCAACAACAGAGTCATCCATTCAGTTGAATAATTACACTGGACTGCTTTCTTTCCCCAAGAACAACTACATGGAGAGAGAGATGAGGGGTGGAAGGTAGGGAGGTTAACCGGAAGGAAAAATATCTAGTTTGCTACCCTACAGTTGGGTAAGGAGAGACAGAAAGGGATGGAAGAAAAAAGAAAGGGAGAAAGAGAGAGATCTAATCGTGCATACACACAAACACGGCAGTGTCAGAGGTGGTCAATGAGGCCCGTTGCTCGGAAAAACTTGAGCACACCCTTCGTGGCTACATGGAAATACAGTCTATGCTCATTACAACGCATCTACATACAGCAGAGTTACGGATATAACGGAAGATATTCTAGCTTAAGTTTGGTCCATGCATATTATCTATCCAAAAAAGTCCGCTTTTAAAGGTCTCCACTACAATGGACCATCGGATACAGAGGACCATCAGCTACAGTGGACAAAATTAGCGGCAATCTTTTCCAGGTGCAACGTATAAAACGTACTTCTGCCATGGCAACATGCTCTGACAACAGACTTCATCCACAACGCTTTTGGCATGGCAGTGCCTGTATGCTTAAGCCAGAACAAGTTTGAATTATGGCCGGCAACATTGGAGGCCTCTGGCCAAGCAGAGCCTCTAGACAAGCCAACCTGAGGACAAGTGCTATGGTGTCGCGACATTATTTTGTCGGGCTAGTTGGTTGCGCTAGACCACAATAATAACTTCCAAAATAGGATGCAAAGTTCAGTGAGCAACAAGATTAAGATTGCGGATGCAGTTGCGCATGGTTTTTTAAAAAGCAAGCAGACAAAGCAAAAAGAAGGGGCTACACAAGGGACAGTGATTTCAGTTGTGAACTATAAACCTATCATAGACAAGCAAGTGTCGCGTGAAATTAATCTTAAGTGCTTGAGCTAAATGTGAATAAAAAGCTTTGTGTGCTTGTTTTCTTACTTTCAATGTTCGACACTTAATCTACAAGTCTGTGACAGGGTTGTTAGGCATTGCAACCAAAGTTTCGGAAGTGAGATGCCCCTGTGCTCCAAGCTCATGTCCCGACAAGCATAACTGGCGAATTAGAATATGTTGCTGCTCATGAACATGTCAGAGCTAATTGCAGCAGTGGCCTTGCCGTACTCACTCACTGGAGTAGAACATGTGCTGCAATTTTAAATTACCGCTGCTGGTGACTGGCGTTCTTTATAATCAAGCCGTGGAGTCCACACATGGCAGATAGTTACAGAAATGGCCCCTGCCACACGCTGCTGAGCTTAAGTCCGCAACAGTGGTTCAAATTAGCTTTACCTTTACCCCCTAATTTTACAATTTGCATAACTCTATTTTACATCCAACTGGCTCTTAATAGTTAGAACTGCCTATAACAAACCTTTAATGTCCCCATCAGAACTGCATAGAAGAATATGTACCTGTAACCTCTGTGTAATAACGAAGTGGCAGTGGGAGAAACCCATGACAGAACCCCCTTCCCCCCAATGTAGTAATCTTGCCCAAAGTTTTTAACTTCAGCTTGAGCTGTAGCCACATTCGCTCTTGCAGTTATACCCATGTCACACAGGTTTTTCGAAGGCCTTTGAACCGACAGATAGTCCATCGACACCATGGCCAAGTTCAAGCTGCTACACGGGTAGTTTGGAAGATTGTTGAGTCAATAGTCAATCAAATCAAGGACACCGTAAAACTGTATCGAAACTTCGAAGACCATTGAGCAATGGAAGCAAAAACATGTCCTCTCATTCACTTTGTGCTTGTACTCATGAAAGAAAGAAAAAACAACAGCAACAAAACAAACAAAGATGCTCTAAAAACAGTAAATTTGAGTTCTATTAATTATTTAATAAGGTGTTTACCACTTGATATATATATATGCTGCACATACGTTGACCCCTGCGATGAAATTGTGTTCGTACTCTTGCAGTGCTTTTGCCTGCTCACCTTTTTTTTCTTGTGTACCCTTTTTCGCTGCTTTCCATTTTCATTTATGTATACTTATTCTGCCTGGAAATATATTATTTATGATCCTCCACTGAAGAACTCTATCTATACAAGCCAACTGCGACACGTTTATAGAGTATGAAGGCGTCACATTTGTTTGTGTTTTGCTTTTGAATAGCCCATCATCTCATGGTGTCCATGCTATTGTCCACACTGTAGAAAAAAGTTGCCATTGTGATGTGGAATACACAATGGAAAAATCTTTTTACCAACCAATGGCATAGCCACCTCATTTGATGGGTGAATGATCAGCTGTTTCTCCGCACACTTTGCTCAGTCACCTAATTCTTTATGAGCAGAACGTCTTCGTCGATGGCAACGGCTTCTGCTTTTGCCACCTAAACATCTGCACCAACTGCATGATCATGCCCATGTGGAATAAATATCACAGTAGCCTTACAGTTGTCGGCTTCTATCTCCTGCTCACTTATGACGGTGGAACAAGCCCTCTGAAGCATGCTAATACCTGTGTCACACGGGCACGCAGAGTCTTACGCAAGCAGTCTTTTATGAAGTTAAAAGACTTTTAACAAAGAGGCGTTGCAGCGCAGACACACGGCACCAATGATCTCCTTTTGGTGTTTTCTTTCGAAGACGCTACCAAAAGTGTGGCGCTAGCAGGTAAAACAGAAGCAATGAAAATAAAACGATGAATCTCGATATACAAATTAAAGACTTAGTGCGTCGCTCATTTCTTCAAATAAATTTAAAAATAACAGATGAAGAAACACCAGTGTGAAGGTTTCTTGCACTAGTCAAGGAAGCGTCCGCATAACTAGCGACGTGTACAAGTCCGTCTGGCACCACTGGGCTTTTATGTACCATACTGATGTTTTGGTGCTCTCGACATGTTATGGGTGACCGTACTGAAGAAAAAGCGAGAATCGCAAGCCTTACGGTTTGCAATGAGTGGAGGTTATCTTCCCAAAGTGTGATTAAACTCCAGGTGTCCGCCTCCGACCATCGCAGACGCTGCTTGGTCCCCGGAGTTGGCCAGAGACGCTCACACTACTGGAATGCCGAGTACACACACACACGACGGCCGCTCAATAAAAACGCACGTGTGTTGCGAATCGAGCGGCTGTGACACACACAACTGCCAAGCACGCTTTTCCCGCTTGTGCAAAATGCACGAGTCCGAGCATCACCCCCGTGATTCCCGATGCGTTGTAGCTGCTCATGAGAGTAGAAAAGGAAATAACCATTAAAGGGGTCCATTACACCTTCTGCGGGATATGAAATGGGTTCTTACGAAGAGCCTTGGTGACAGAAAAATAAGAATTCGCACTTTTTTTTCCACCAGTAGAAAATTGCTGGCGCCCACTGGTTTCGAGGCTACTCATTCGGAGCTGTAAAAGAGATCGACGAACTTGGTTTATGAAAAAGACCGCTTCTGAAAAGGAGTTCGCTTTTTGCCGTGTGTCCGCTGTCAGGAACTCCTTTTCGGAAGAAGTCTGTTTACTTAAAAGACTTTTAAGTGCCCGTGTGACAGGGGTATAACACGTTAAACACATACCATGCACACACAACCAACACCACACCAACATGGCAGTAGCACCAAGTGGAAAAAAAACAGGGCCTCAGTCTCACTACCCAACAACTTAAAAACTAAACATATGTGCATCACAACGCATGACCAAATTCTTAAAATACAAGCAGTATTTAACGTTGCTGTACTTAAAATACTACGTAGATTTAGTGCTGTTTAACCTTTGGTGACATAAAAATGGACACCCGCAGTGACACATAGTTTTCATGGGAAATGCCTGAACCAATGGCCATTCAAAACTGCCACGTAGCAGTGCTGCAACTATCTTGAGTTGATGGAGTTGCGGGCTTTTTGAAGGTCGTTGATTGAAAGGCCTTCCAAGTGTGATCGTGTGACACTGGTAGTACTCCACTGATCATCTGTTGATGGGGTAACTCTGTGGGTAACTTGTCAATGGGTAACGATGGAGTAACTGTGCACGTCGTAGCGAATGACACGCACAGAACCATGGCGGCAGTCTCTCATCTGCAGAATGCCACCATCACAACACAAGGAGGGATGGCACTACAGTAAACGACCGATTTTCCGGAAGCCCGATTTTGCAAATATGCCCAATATTTCGGATGTTTTCGCGGCACCGCTACAAGTCCCACAGAACCAATGTACAGTCGAACCTTGTTAATTCGAACTCCAAGGGGACAGGAAATCTGCTCGAATTAACCAGAGTTCGAAATAGCGAGGGTCCCTTTGATTGGCGGTACTAGTGCACAATACCAACATTAGAAACATGTGCGCACTGACTGTGACTCCCGTGCTGTGACTCCCGTACACTGACTGTGACTCCCGTGCTGCCGCCTTGCAGCGTGCTTGCGGGCCAGCTGAGATGCCACTGAGCATGTGCGGCACAGCTCAGTGGCACGGCCGCAACGGCTTCGCTCGCCCGATGGCCTGTGGCCACTAAGCTATACCTTCTTTCCTCACGCGCGTTGCAGGAGGAGAAGGACGGCACCGGGAGCGCTTGAATCAGCTGGCATGATTTCTGCCAGCTGATGGCGCCTTCCAATGCCCGCAGAGCGAGCAGATGCGTATGGTTTGCGACGCTACAGCGGCTGACGCATCAATCTTTGGCGATCGGCTTGGGCTCTCACGAAATGTAATGTTAGTGGACGGGCAATCTTGTTTGAATTAACCGTGGCGCGTGTTTTAGGTTCGAATGAAAGAGTTTTTCCCCATTCAAATACATGCACCTTTGCCGGGACCAACCTGCCGGTTCGAATTATCCGTTGGTTCGAATTATGCGACTTCGAATTAACGAGGTTCTACTGTATAAGGAAGTCCGAAATTTCAACCGATCGGGCCCTCCGACGTCCAATTTTCCGGACTTTTTTGACGCGACTAAAGTTCCGAAACCAGGAAAACTGCGTACACTCAAATCTCGCTCGAAAGAAATTGATGGGATGCACGAAAAATTCGTAGTCGTGAAAGTTCGTCGCAGCGAAATTTCGTCTAGAATACCAGACAAGTACGGAAAATATTATGATTATGACTTGTCCTCTTGTCCCTGCAAGCACACGCTTCGTTTATTGGCATCGAACTCTCGCTAATTTGGACTTACTCGGCTGCACATTGAGTTGCTCACATGCACGACTCTCAGAGCGTCCCGAGTGCAGAGTGCTGTGGCTGCGTGTCACATCACGTGCGGTGGAGTGCCAAAGTCCGCCCCACAGTAGTGATAGCGACAGACAGGAAAGCTATAACGCTTCCTGCCTTTCTATGACTCTATTGCCTTTGAAGTACCGCTGTGTTGGCCACGTATTTTGGGAGGTGCATAGTCACTATTGATGACTGCGACAATAGAGAGAGTGTTCTCATCTGCAGCGGACAGCAATGTGTACTTCTGTTTTCACTCCGTGTGTGCTGTCCGCACACGTGCCTTCATAAACTGTGTTACCGCTATCCATGATAATGTCTAGGACGGTTTCTTCTGCAGCGTTTGCGGAAAGCAGCTTTGATTCGACTCATTGCATGTTGGGCATGCACATACTTTCAGATTGGTTATGGCCATACAAGACCACGTCCGTAGCGACCGCGCTTCTTAAAATGCACAAACGGTAAAACATCCATTCGGGTATTGGCCACGCACATACTTCCAGAGCTGCATCGCTGGTGTTTGTGATCACGGCTACCACGATTCTGTCTACAGCACTTCACACCTGCTGGCCACATGGGGATGGCGCTTCTGAAGCGTGGTATTTTGTCCTTGATCCCCTCGATAAGAAAAATATCGGTAACCTGGTGCGTTTTCACATGCATTAATTTTTCCTGACTGCCCTATTTTCCAGATCTTTTGCGTTCCCGAGAGGGTCCAAAAAATCGGTCGTTGACTGTAGTCTATGTGTGCCTCCCTTCCTTCTCACTCGAGCTGGCAACGTGACTATTGTGGCCACAGCTGTGCCTTTTCCACCTCCTTTTCCACCTCCCGCCTTGCGGCGCCGGACAACACCATGACTTTTTGGTTTTTGCAGAAGTCTCTGCATTCCATTTTGTGAGCATGACACCATGGGACGCTTCTGTAGCTTTCCATGTCTGTTTTCTTTATATTTAGCTATCATGGCATATACTTTTTTTTTCACACCATATGCACACCTACTAGTTCACTCCAGTGCCCATATGTTCAGACACTTAGGTGTACTGTTGTAAGGATACACCTTGCAAGCATATAGTACCAGCGTTGCTATTCAGCATACAAAACAAAAAAAACGAATCGCACATGTTAACAGATGATATATGGGTACAAATGATCATCCTATTGGGAAAAATAAGTGCCATGTGACACGCTCGCGCTTGCCTTGAATGCATCATGGACAACGGCGCCTGCCTAGCTATGCCTACCTGTCGGTGTCATCAGTGATGGTGGCTGTTGTGGCCCGTTTGCTGCTTGCATACCATAGTTTTTTTTTTACACTGTTACTGTAAAATGAAAAAAGGCTTTGCATAGTTGTTTGTTTTGTGCATAATGATGAAGATATGATGTCTTCTGGGTGCCTGTCGAAGCACCATTCGCGAAGTCTATGTGCTGATCGCTCCATGTGTCCTGAAGCACCATATGCCATGTGCCGTAGCATACGGCACCCAGTATTGTACACATTCCTGCAAGATCAGAATGAAAACTCGTTCCTTGTTCCTTCCCAATTTTGTAAAAAGTTCCTGTGAAAAGCTCCTTAATTGTGAAAGAACAGATTCCAGTTACAATTTGAGAATTGGAACGTGCCATTACAGTAAAATTACATTTGATTAAGATTATTGGAAAATAATGTCCGATAATCCTGGGGTAAATGTAGTGCAGGAAATAAATAAATATGCTCACATGCCTTAGGACACCAAAAAAAAATGACGCATCCCACTCAAAAATAGTTGACAGAGGATGTTAATTGTTACTTGCAAATCAGGCTGTTCAGGGAAGCAGATAGTGTTCAGTGGGCTAGAATATTTAGCTAATCTTGTTTAGGTAACCTTTTGGTTGCAGAGAAACGAAGCAAAGCTAAATTTTTTGTTCGAAACAAACTGGACATCACTAAACATAATTAACGAGGTTCGGGTTAGGAACGATGTTAACGTCACTCAGCATTACAGACAAGCACGCACAAACGTAAGCATGTTCGGCATGTTCAGGAGAAGCCATTTGCTGCTGCTTCTGCCCAGGGCATAGTGCTGTTGACGCTAAACTGAGTTGTGTCTCATCCAGTTCAATTAAGCATGTTGAAAGGACTGACACATTGAGTTTCTTACACATGTGAGCAGCCATCGCCATGGAAACAAGCGGAAAACATGCCACGAGCCAATGCTTCGGCTCTGTACTTGCTTTCCCGGTCTTCACATGATACACGCCTGGCACGCCGAGGCATTTGACTCTAATTATAACAAAAATACCTTACTTAGAATGGCCTGTTTACTTCACTTTACAGCAGCACCCCTCCACCACCTAACTTAATGTTCACTTGGGGGAGCAAAAATGTACAGGCAATCACCTTCAGTACCAAGAAATTCCTATGAGAATGGTTTGAAGAATTTTCCGGAAGGCAAGGTTTTAAAGTGTGGGTGTTTCTGTGGCTTTCTCGCTATTCTCGTTTCTTGTTTCATCAGCTGTTATCACAGTTTTCGTCGCATCTGCCATTAGGTTAATACAAAACGGGTCACCTGCACTTCATGGCTCGTATTCACCACCCACTCACAGATTTCGTTGAGTACATACACACGCGGGATTTGTTAACAGTGTTTACTATGTGAGTAAGTACGGCTTTAAATAAGTACAGGAACAACTGAGGAAAATTTTTATTGAACTTCTGCTACAAAAACAGCGCTATCGTAGCAACGAAAATGTGCATGTGTATTGCTGAGCATGGGTTTAGTTCCTAGATCAAAACCTGGTCAAAAGAATATTTAATGTGAATAACAAAGGAACATGCGAACTGATCTCAGGACACAGACCCCTTTTTTCGGTATTTGAATATGAATTGACAATCAATAAACTGTGCCTGCACGCGCTTCTTCAAGTTTTCCACCAATGTTTTGCACGCTCCAATCATACTGTCTGATGGAGCCCAAGTCGAACATTTGACAAACATTGGTACGCTATATTTCCATTTCCCTTGTATTCAGTTAGTTTAAACACTGGGGGTAGCCATGGCCAGGGGCAATTTACATCGACACTCATTGCAACAAAATCCAGGTGCCACAGGAGACAAGAGGATACAGTAGAACCTTGTTCATACATTTTCGAAAAATAACGCAACACTGAACGTATTATCCGGGAAAACGTATGATCCAAACACACGAAAAAATCGTGCAGTTTCGCCAGAAAAGCATGCATTGATTTTAATATTAAAGTATCTTAAAATTTCATGTAAATCAGGCAATAAAACATCACGAAACAGGAATAAACATCTGCGCATATTAGCTACTGAAGCGTGTTGGAACGTGCCCGAAGGCACATACGGCAATGACCGCGAGCGCTAGCCGTCAGCGCTGACAGCGTCGGGAACAGAACGCATGCGTGTTGTCCCTTGCGTCAGTGTTTAAACTACTCCGCATTTTCAGGCAAATTATTTAACGTGTAACACAATGCGCATGTTCACATCATCATTTTCTCGGCCTGGCCAAACCGCGCGTGTGGCCATGGCCATGGTGCGGATGCACAGGCCATGTTGTGCCCAACTGCGCGTACTCTGGTACGTAAGATGTGTGCACGTCTTCAACAGGTCACATGAACAGTCGCATCATGTGTGTTGCACGCCCAAGCCAAGGTCGCTGGGCAAGCGCATTGCGTGCATGTTGACCATCAGAGCTAGCAGCTTCTAGGCGCTACGAGACGCTCAGGCGTTTGTTTTTTTTTTTTTTTTTAGATGCGAAGCAGCTTATGGTCGAGCCTGTTCCGTCCCTGTGCCGTCCACACCCCCACTATGCATGCGCAACAGCTGGCCCAAGCTGGCAAGAAACTCGCTAGCAGACGCTGACGCAGGCAGTGTCTGCTAGCGAGTTTCTCGATTGAAAAAGACTGCTCGCACTGCGCAACCGTTCACCGGCCACCCTGTATATATAGGCACTAGATCTTGACCTGCAATGTAGTGCCGGTGGGAGATTTATCTTGTACGTAGCTGAACCATAAGGATTCGCAGCGTGCGCGTTAACTAAAGTAAACCGGAACTCGGCACGATCTATGCGTGGGAGCGCAGGAACCTCATAAAGACCAGGAGCATAAATGACAATGCGTGTGTAAATATACACACACGTTGTCACTCATTTACGTGCATGAGTGGGCAATGTCACGGGTGATTTACAGTAACACCGAACGTTCCCCAGTGCTTCGCCCACTCGTCATGGTTCACTTGGTGGAGATGCGCGATTTTTTTTCTTCTCTCTCTCTCTCCCCCCCCCTTCCTTTTAACCTGCGCTTCCTCGACACCACCACCGCAACTTACCAGCTGACAAACGAACGTGCAATTCATCAGCAGTTCCTGGCTGTTGAAGTGGTGCATGAGTGTAGCACGCGCCGAACAGGACCCACGCTTCGGCTCGACGGCAAAACCGGCAGAAGCACACGCAATGTACGCTTGCCAGTGCGAGGTTACGCTGGTCATGCGACTACACAGGACAGGATTACATTACGCAATGCGTCGACGACTTGTTCGGTTTGATGCGATGGGATCACCCATGCGATCTAATTACTGGCAATATAACCTTGCGATATACTGCATCTGCTTGCTCCCTGTAAAAAGCAGAGGATGTGCTCTGTATTCCGTACGCGTAATCGGCTTTCGAACTTGCTTATTTTTGTTTTTAAGTAATGACTGTCGTCTCACATATCGGTAACTTGCGATCATAAATGGCAAGTTCGACGATGTTTTCGAAGCAGTGCTGGGAGAATTCCTCTGGCAGTGTTTGTGAACTACCGTATTTACACGATTGTAGGTCGACCCTTTTTTTTCATATTTGACAATCTAATGTTGGGGGGTTGACTTAGAATCGAAGTCGAACCGTGTGCCACTAGTAACAGCAAGAGAAACGAGATATTAGGGGTGCTGCTAGGAGGGGACAGCTTTGCGCCCTCGTTTCCATGGTTACGGCCGAAGCGTAGCATATTAATTTACCATTGCATACATTCTGGCGCAGGTAAAGGTGATGCCGACTTTGAAAGTTGGCGTTCCCGATCTGTGCCCTTTGGCCACAATACCTAGAGCGACTAACCTCCCACCGTCGTGTTCGGAAGTGTATTAACATGAATGCACGGCACTACGTTAGCGCCGTGCATTGAATCAAAGGACTCGCTTGTACCCATTTTATTTATTTGAGACAAACAAAACGCTTCTTGAATGCGAGTAACATACTCACGAATAAATGGAAATCGCGAGCGGCCACTTCCATCTGCCGCCATGTTTGTTTTGGTATTGCGTGGCAGTTGCTGCCGGTGGCTTTGATAGAGTCATCTCGCAGCGAATGTGTTCTCGTAATTGCGAATAAAGTTTCCCGCTCAGCCCACAGCGCATGGTTATTGCGTGTTTTTATACAAAAGCTGTTCTTTTTTAAAATCTACCGAGCGCACGGCTCTTGTGGGCGCATCAGTCATTGATGGAAGAGCCACCATTTGGGGGGTGTTGGTAGTTGACGGAAGAGCTCTTTCTGATACGATTTTGTAAGCGGTCGCGTCGCCGCGTGCTTCTGTAGTGTGCTGGATCGTCCCGTCTGTCATGAATGCCCCGAGAACTATTGGTGCTCGTTCACAGCAGCGTTCTCCATATCGAGGAGACTAACAACTGCGCAGTAGGACACAAGTTTGGGATTAGTGAACGTGTGGTGCGGCAGTGGCGGCTTCAGCGCGAGGAAATCTCATGCAACTCCAAGCACTGTGGCTTTCGCGGGTCAAAGTCTGGACGCTTTCCGGAGCTGGAGAAGGAGCTTGCGGCATATGTGTCTGATTTACGCAATCGATCGCTGTTGGTCACCTGTGATATGATCACGCAACAAGCCCGTGTCTATGCTTCTGAGGCAGGGAGACCAAAGGCTCAGTTCAAAGCTAGCAGGGCTTGGGCATTGAAATTTATGAGGAGGGCAGGCTTTTCTCTGCGTTGACGCACCAGCGTGTGCCAAAAGTTGCCGGCCGCATACAAAAAAAACGTCCTCGCCTTCCATAGGCATTTCCTTAAACTACGTGACACCCGGCAGTATTTGCTTGGCCAGATTGGCAATGCCGACCAAACACCCATATACTTCGACATGACCAGCAATACGACAGTGAGCGTGAAGGGTGCATGTGATGTGAACCGCACTTGATTTTTTTTTTTTTTGAGGGATGCAATTTTAGGGGGGTCGACCTACATTCGAATCGACTTACAATCGTGTAAATCCCGGAGCTATCTGTGCCAGACATCTTTATTTGCACTCTCTGGGCGTGGTCATTGAAGGTGAGGTGAGCGGAAATGGGAAGTCGAAACTTTGAGCTGTCAAACATTATGAAGATGGCGGCGCTCGGTGAAGGAAAAGTCGAGAGATGACCCGCATAAATACCCTTTTGCGCCCGCGATTCTGAACCCTTGTCTCGGCATTCGCGCTGACAAATTTTTTTTTTCTGGAAGTTACATAGGTTTTGGGCTAGGCTCCTTCATGCATATGTAGCACAGATCAGGCACCACACATGTCGAAACCAGTGTCTCTATTTATTTGTTTGTTTTTGTATATACTTTTCTAATGTTTGGACTATCAAAGCCGCTGAACCTCTCGAGGCTAATAATGCACCGGTAGGCAGCTTTCATTTCTGGGAACAATGTGTAGTAGAATCGGTCCTGCTGAAAGAAACGGCGGCGTGTGTCGGTTATTGGCCATTAAAAGTGCGCACTACGTACGCTTCCAACAGCTACCGCGCGCGTGCTGTTAAAGCTGCCTTGATCGTGAGTGTCAGCGGCGATACCGATGAACGCCGTGTGTTATGTCTAGCTAGGTGATTTGCTAGTATCGGAAGAGAGCACACCGGCATTTTTTTGTGACACGGTCGTGCGAGTACTGCAGTGTAGCCACCATGGTCGGCAGCTACTGCTTTCGATCACGCGAGCTTCCCGACTTCTCGGTTGCACGCGGACTCTAGCGGCCAGAAAATGTATCATCCGATCGTAGTTGGACAATAAACCGAACGTTGGTGCAGAATAATCGTATTTTCCGGGAACATATTAACCGGAAGAAAAGAAGCGTAACTCTACGAGAAAATTTCGTGTTTTCGCGATTCCCAACATTGGAACCAAGGAATCGTATCAACCGGGAACGTATCAGCGAGGTTCTACTGTATTAAATGATTTTCGAATGTCAAGTGAAAGTTCTCTACGGTGTGCCCGGACGCCAGAACAACCTTTGGTTCAGAAGGGCTCAGACAAAACCAACGAAAAGCTATCCCTCCTCATGTCGTCAGTCTCGCCCTGTACTCTGCCCTGCGCCCCGGCAGGTGCCTTGAAGTAAAAGTCAGGACTTGTCGAGGGGTCGGGTGACTGCGAGTCTCTCAATCTGGGAGTGTAACTAGCCTATGTAGTGTAACATTTGCAGCAGCTCGCTTGCTTTCTTTAGTGGTGTCCTGCGTAAACGCTGCCAGTGCGGACAAGGTCCACACTTGGAAGTCATAACCGCATTCTCAGAACCAGCGCTGTGAGTGGCAAGAGTAAAGCGTATGTTCACAGTGTTTTAGTTCAAAGGGAGCTGCAGCAGCGGTGTATAAAGGGACAAAAGGAACCTCACTGTGCTTTCAGGGCTGGCTGACAGCCATATTGAGCGGCTGCCGCCAAAGAGTAATCCTTACGTGGTGTGGCCGCAGTGACGAAAAGGGGGTGTCGCCCTTGTTGAAGTATCAAAAGCACAGATAGAGGAGTAATGGTATATTTGTGCGTGATTTTCTGTTGAGCAAAGTGAGACCAGTGGCAGAGAAAAATAGGGACTTGAGGGTTGGCGGGGTTTCAGCCCGGCCTATTCACCATGCATGATGTGCTGCGTACGTGCAAATGTGTGAAGTGAAACATTTATAGAAGGGTCGCCGTTCCTTTTGCTGTTCCTTCATAAATGTAACACATTACCATTACAGTCCCACTGACCCTAAATGGAATGATGTTCCTCCGTTCCTCCCAAAAGGAACTAGTTCAAGAAGTGCCGCTCCTTGGAACGATGTTCCGTACAACACTGACGGCACCATACATCGAATCAAATGTCAAAGATTATTACGTATTCCATGTACACTTGAGTGAGCAACATGGAATGAAGGAACAGAAAAAGGCACCTCCTACTATCCCACAGTGCTGCACTACCATTTCTCTCTCCGACGTCAACGATACCAGTTTCCACTAGTGAAACGTCAAAGATGGGCCACTAACAGCATCACACTAGTGGCGATGCTGAAAGGTGCTGCCAATTCGGATGAGCATTTCTGCTAACTTTAATACTAAATTAAAAAAAAATATCTTAGAGGCAACATTCGGCTGTAATATTTGGTAAGCATCCACCTTTTGCATGCGTGTGTGGTGCCCTCTTGCGGACACGTGCACGAAACAAGATGTATGATGTTGTGCTGAATGTGTCATCTGCTACCACAGTGTTTCTCTATGGCACAACATGGTCGAGCAGCGACACATGTAGCGAGCGTTGTTCTTATTTTCAATTCGAAATGCCGTACCCACTTCTGGAAGGCCTTGCTGGCTTTGTGAACACCAACAGCGAAAAGAAGAGCCGGCTGTGAGAAAGCCTTTGGGGTCTAAAAATGGGACAAAGTGCCACCCGAACATGAAAGGCAACACAAACACTGCTCCCTTCCCATGGTGACATTCACTTGAAGGTTGGAATCCAGCTTATTCGAGATGGCGTGTGTAAAGTGGAGGGATGTCGCGTGAAAGCATATGGCACCTGCATCCGAAAGAGCCATGGGCCTGCCTCCCACAACATCAGAAACAATACGGCTTCCCCTCACAATGTTGTGGCTAAGCTCGTGCTTGCATGTGCTGTAAAAGACACATAGCTCTGTTGACTCTATATATTTCTGCTGTTTTTTGCTCCCTCTTTTCAGTCTCTCCTTGCAAAAATAAAGGAGTCTTCTTGGTGCACTGTAAGTTTACAGACGTCTAGCTGTTCTCTTCAATACGCGGAAGTTGGCCCACGTGGAATGCTGGAATGCGGCATGAAAGCACCAGCGATCAACATCTGTGGGACAGAGCCCATGAGCCTATGGTGCCACAGGCTCAGTAACAAGTAAAGCCCCTTAAAAACAAGTTTGCAGGGCTGTGGGCAAGGTCACACTGTCTGCTAAGAGGTGTGGGGATTGCCGACTCTTTGAATTTGTGTTATTTGTTATTTTGTTGTTTTTGCTTGAACCCTCTCCATTTGTTCCTTCGAAAATAAACCAGTCATCTTGGTGCACTGAAAGTGAACGAACATGCTGTGTCTTACAACTCGGGAAGGTTTCTCTCCGATTAAAGGGTCCCTGAAACATTTTTTTGACATTGTGTCATTGATTAGGTAACACAATTGTGAAATCATTCACACCATAAATAAAGCGAAGCACCCTGCTCTAAGGTAGCTACGGGCTTATTTCTGTCGCCTTCCTCCTTACCACTGCTGTTCCTCCTTAACTGGAACACTGTGCCTCCCGCGTCAGCCGCTGTGCAGAGCCCTCCGTAGCGACATAGCGCCGTGATGTCTTTACTGAGGTCGCCCGCCTCGGCAGTGCTAGCCTCTGTAATAGTGCGCCAGCGATTCGTGTGTACGCCGCCAGATGCTGCGATGATACCGTTGCTGCCCTTCAGTGCTCGTGACGTCACGTGGGAAGGGGCGGTTGAAAACGCTTCGAGTTGAGTCGCGTCGATCTTTCACGATGTGCTTACTTAAAACTTTGTAGTAAATTACACGCTTAAGGCAGAGTGCTGACGTTGTTACGCTAATGATCAGAAGGATTCGGGCTATTGGTGCAACGCATTCATACAAAATCACCAAAACCCCTTCAGGGTCCCTTTAAGCATACAGAGAGATAGCTAGAACTCAGTCTGTGTAAGGTTTCTGACTGTAGTGCTTGGTCAAGCCACAGAGCACCTGCATACCTGGCTGCCGTCACGAATGGATTTACAACGGGACCAGGATCAATGAAAACACCAAGCGATAAGCAGCTGGAGGAATTTGTAGCAGGAAGTGAATCGGACTGTTTTCTTAATTGCAAATCATGACAGCTAATTTTTTAAAGGCGAATTTTATGTTGTAATGAGTAGAACAGTGTCTTGTAATCATGACATGAAGCCGCAAATACTCCAACGTGATGTCTAATTATTCCTAGTGTCATTAATTTTGTTCAGCTTTAATAAAGCTTCGAAACACGTGCCAAATACTACAAAAAACTAGCGCCGCGGGGCTAGCGTGGCGGCTGTGGGAACTGAGCACAGACAGTGATCATGTGAGCTCAAGATTCAGTGACGTTACGAAGAGCATAAGTGCCAGTGCCAGCCCAGTTGCTGAATTTGTCTGCTTGCTGCACTCACTTTGCATCACATCGTCAGGTGTCCTGTGACACTGTCTGCTGGTCTGCTGCCAGAGGCAGAGTCGACAACGTTTACCAGGGCAGACTTTTGTCGTCATCCGTGTCGTCGGTTCAAACCGTGAGACAGCCACAGCCAATGGCAGCGCTAGCTGCCGGGTAGTTTACCGGTGTTTCTTGCGCTGCCGATCCATTTGTTGTACCACCGCTCACTATGGCGTAGCAAATACTGACATCTTGTTTCTGACACAAAATAAATCATCACTGTCTAAAGTTATGCTTGAAATGGGACATACATTTCTGCAAAAGCAGCGCCTGATCCACAACACTCGCGTGACCAGAAGCCAGAATGCAAGGGCATTTCGCAGCTAAACAGGGGCACCGGATGCTTCAAGGAACCAGCTCGCTTCATTACCAGCATTGATTGATTTGTGGGGTTTACCGTCCCAAAACCAGCTCTGATTGTGAGAGACGCCGTAGTGGAGGTCTTCGGAAATTTCGACCACCTGGGGTTCTTTAACGTGCACTGACATCGCACAGCACACGGGCCTCAACATTTCGCCTCTATCGAAATGCAGCCGCCGCGGCCGGGATTTGATCTCACGACCTTCGGATCTGCAGCCGAGTGCCATAACCACTATAGACCACAGTGGCGGGGCTCATTACCAGTGTTGCTACTCACGTTGAGGTGTACGAAAAAGCTAATCACATGTGTTAATGGAAGATCTACGGGTACAAATGATCACCACGGTGGTAGCAACAAGTGTCATGCGACAAACTCATGCTTGCCCCGAAAGTGTCGGCACTAACACACGCGCGTCCGGCTAGCTTAGGCCTACCAGTCGGAGTCGTCAGTGATGGCGGGCCGTTGTGGTGCAGTTGCGCCAGCGAAACTATGGTTTTATTTACAATGTTACTTTAAAATGAAGGAGGGCTATGTGTAATCGTTTGTGTTGTACTTGATGACAAAGACATAAATTTCGATTGTACATGCCCAAGCGCGCTGGTGCCCACGGAGCCAGAGTCGGTCAGTGCTCTGACGGAGCCTACAAGCTGATTCGTCGTTGGCTATGTGTGTCCTGGACAACGGTACGCCACTTGTAGCATGCGATGCCGCACATCGGTTCAGATGCCCAACCAGAGCGTGTGTACAATGCATGCTTGAGCGACCAACATGGAGAGGAAGCAGAAAAATATGCCTCTTAGTATCCCATAGCGCTGCACACCCGTTTTTCTCTGTGACATTAATGGTATCCGCCTACAATAGTGAAACGTCACAGATGGGAGACTAATTGCGTCATACTAGCGGTGACGTCGTGAGGTGTTGCAAGCTCAGATGAGCATTCCCGCTTACTTTACAACCATATTAAAATCCCTTAGAGGGGACGTTCGCCACTAATACTAGGTCAAGAATGCCTTCGTATGCAGGACAACCAATTAACACAAACATCTCGTGTTTGAACCACACGTCAACTCACAGAATTATCTAATGTATTCGTCCTTCATTGCTGAAAAGTGCTGTTATATTCATGCTGTCAACCCTCTGCCTAGCTGGGTGAGTTTTCTTTTATTGTGACATTCTGAGTGACTATGAGTATTGCCAACCTCTGCTTTTTTGTATCCCTATTGTTGTTACACCAACTGTTTAACTACCGGTCTTACTCATGCGTCCGGTGCGCGTTCCTTACTGCTAAGGCCGTATAAGATAGGCAGCGTTATCCTGCCTGCATTATACGATGATGTGAGAGAACTTCATGCTACCAAAAATGTGTGTGAGGATGGCGTACCGGCATTTGCTGGCGCTGAGTGTGATTACTTTCAGTAATGGGTACACCATTTCGCATTGCGTGCCGCTTGCGTTGTCTGCTACGACACCATACAGGTTGTTTGTGCTGGTCACAGCGCATGCGCACACAGACCATGCAAAAGGCGGACTGCCTTCACATGGAGGACAATAAAATGACACAATTATCTTGTGCTTGAAATTTCAGTCCTTTAAAGAGCAACTTTGGCAATTTTTCAGTGTCCACTGATCTCAATAAAATTTTCAATGTATGTTCTCCTTGATACTGTAATAATATATGCCAAGCCAGGTGGCTGAAAGTAATTTAGTTTTTCTGAAAATTAATTGTTTAAAATTTTAGTGGATTCCCATGTGGGCTACCATGTGTTTTTGACATCACTACCATCAACATCGCTTACCCAAGCAGGCGAGCAGTTAAAAGCAAAACAGTGATACTTTAGTGCTCAAATCGTCACTGTCAAGTTCAGAAGAGCTGGCATAACCCAATACATCATCAGATGACACCGCCACTTTTATTTTTCTGGAACCAGCTCCATATTTCTGATGGTGGGGAGGCTGTGACGTCACCACTTAAGCTGTACGAAGCATCTATCTGTTTCGGTTTTGGTTTGAACATATTGTTCAATCAGTTATTTGAAATTATTGGCGAGAGTCTCCGAGCGAATTGAACCACTTTTGCTACTACAATCAGTACCATTGGAAAAGAGTGACACAAAAATATGGTGAATAAACCGCTGGAGTTCCCCTTTAAAGAGAAGCAGAAATATTAAAAGCAACGCTCAGTGGCTCACCTGTCCGGAGGGCATAGTCGTAAGCAAATCCGGAAGGGCTCTTGGTAGTTCTCGAGGGATTGTGGTACTTGGAGCAAGGGCACTTCTGCAAAGAGACGATGTGACCTCTCAGAAACGAAGCTCAACACACGAGAGGGCAAGAAAGGTACTCCTTTGACAAGGAATGTAAAGAAAAAATGAAATACAGTACAAAAAGAAGTTGTAAAAATAAAAATTCTGCTGTCAGCACTTTGTGGCATAGAGGTAGGGCTTTATGTTAAAATAAGAAAATAGCTCTAGCTGTTCTGTATCATCAGATATTAGAGCTGTGCGAATAGCAAAATTTTGAGTGCGAATCAAATCGAATATTTTTCGAATAATTTTTTTAATACAGTGAACTCCCATTAAAATGAACTTGGTTATAACGAATTCTTGGATATAACAAACAAAATGGGTATGTTTGTTTGGTTTCCCATAGACTCAATGCAAAAGAAATCCTCTTAAAGGGCCCCCCTCACAGGCAACCTTCTGTTAAGAACTTTCCCAGTGCTGTGGACAGCAGCCCCTTGTTTATTGCAGGGGGCCCCAAGGGCTGGATACCTGTGTTCTTTTCTTGTCTCCCCACCAAGGAGAGTACAAAAGAACCAAACACTAAGTAAGCAAAGCCACTGGGGTGCCAGCAATAAAACAACAATTTTATTGTTGGGGACCCCAAGTGCTAGGGGCACCTTGCCTTCTTGGGCCCTTTTGTTGTCTCTCCACCTCCTGTTCAGCACCTACAGGGAGAGTACAAAGGAAAACAAGGCAAAAGAATCCAAGAGGGCTTACACAGAGACTCTGGGTACTTGAATAAAGTTGCCCCCCCCCCCTCCCCACCCCCAATTAGTAGAGCAGAGGTAAAGCAAAGCAGAACAAAACACAAAGGGAAGACAGGGGCTCCCACAAAGGGGCAAGAAAAAGGGGGCCCATATAAAAAAGTGAATGCTGCTTTTTATCCACAACAAAGTGTACACATTAGACCTTTTGGCTGATCAGCACCTCCTGGGGCAAGTGCAGGAAAACTGCTCTGAAGAAAGACAGGCCTAGTTTCTAGTCTGGGCAGTAAAGGAGTCCTGGCGGACATGAATGGGTATGTGAGTATCCTCAAAGATGCCCCACAATGCCTAATGCATTGACTGGCAACACAACTGACATGCTCATTGAAGAAGTGCTTGAAGTGCTTTCGAAGAATATGGGAGGCAGCTTGTGCCTGCTTAAGTTCTCTGATAAACAACCTTTCCCATCAGCACGGAGATACTGGAGGATACTTAAAATCATTAGATGAAATGTTATTTATGGCTGCTTGCCAGTGCTTGAAGACAGTTTTCAAGTTGGGTAAAGATATGGTTTTATTTGTATTTTTTTCCAATTTGCAAGTCTACTTGATTGACTTTTTGAAGTAAGATAAGTAAGATGTTTGGATCCACCTGGGCACATTGCCAATCCATTTTTGGAGGCACTTGTGATAAGATGAACTTCTGATAAGACGAACAAATTGTCATGGTCCCATCGAGTTCGTCTTAAAGGGAGTCTACTGTATTTCTTTACTAATAACATGTCAAATTATGGAGAGTTCTGCTAAACATGGGCAAAAAGATTTAGTGCATGACTAGTGCACTGCCACAGTGTCATTCCGAAGTCCTGGGCAACAGTTCAACAGAGAATTGTGCAACAGAAAGCTGAGGTAACTTCGCCGCAGTACAGGGTGTTAACTTCGCTACAGTACACGGGGGTTAGCTTCGCCGCAGTGCAATTATGTTATGCGGCGAAGTGGACTACATGCGGGAATAGGCCACTTGACACACGACATAGCGTATTTTTTCCCCTTAATTACCAACTTCGAATAGTTCAAATAGTAAAATTTAAGTGCGAATCGAATCAAATAGCAAACGCTATTCAAAAATTATTTG
Source organism: Hyalomma asiaticum (assembly GCA_013339685.2). Taxonomy (NCBI): domain Eukaryota; kingdom Metazoa; phylum Arthropoda; class Arachnida; order Ixodida; family Ixodidae; genus Hyalomma; species Hyalomma asiaticum. The sequence continues at coordinate 207,244,464 of CM023481.1, forward strand.
AAATTTCGAATATTCGCACAGCCCTGTGAGATATCACTCCGATAAGTAAATGACCAAACAAGCCAAATTCTGCTTGTACAAATTCCATAAAACCACTGCAGGCAAAGTACTAATATTATAAGAGCTAAACTAGGTTTGACGTGTGAAGTAACACCTGCATATTTTAAGTATGTAATAAAAATGTTTTTTCTTTTGCAATTTATTGGCCTCCGCAACCCATGTCCCCCTGTAATGTTATGCCTGTCATTTTTCATTCCACTGTTTGCTGCATGATCCTCAATTTAAGTTGAACCTTTTCAGGGAGCCTCCACGTTTCTGCCCCATAGGTAAGTACCGGTTAAGATGAAGCTGTTATACACTTTCCTCTTGATGGACGATCGTAAGCAGTAATTTATTATCTGAGAATGTCTGCCGAATGCACTCCACTCCATTTTTATCCTTCTAATTATCTCAGCCTCATGGTTCGGATCAGGGGTCACCACCTGGCCTAAGTAGATATACAGCATTAAGTCGACGAATTCCTCGGGGTCATGCAAAATATTCATATAATACAAATTCATATATAAAAACATTTGTAATTGCAATGAAAAGCGAACACAAACGACAGGGCACCACAGCCTTATCACCTTATCACACAGCTCTATTTCTGTATAATCACGGCGTGATGCCTGATCACTTGCACTTCTCTGATATTTAAGTCTCAGGTAAGCTTCGCCTAAAAAGCACATAACTGATAAGTTATTTCGTTGTTCAAGCTAGCAGCCTTTATGGGGGGTGGGAAGCGAGGATGAAATCGCAAAAAATGCAAATTTTTTTTTCAAAATACATCTGTTTAGGCACCCGTAACACCTACCTATGCATAATCAATGGCATTTCACTGATAGCATAGAAGTACCTCAAATGCTCGAGGTCGCACAAAAACACTGTCCGTGGAGCCATCTTATCTTTCCTGCCACTGAGTGAGTGCATTTATCTTGGGATAGTTGGAAAGCTTGAAGTTTGTGTTCCCCCCTTGTTCGCCCACAATGACAGTGTACAAAAAAAGAGAGAGAGGGAAATCGCGCAAAGAAATTAGTGGCCCGTCTCGCGAAGTTAGCGATGCACGTGCACCAGCATAGGCACCTATGGCAACGATGCACTGCCATGCCGCTGGCGCTAGGCCTTTCGGCGAAGACTTCATCGATCCTCATTTCTTTGTCAATCACACGATGCTTGTAAATTGTGATGAAATGCTTGTTCAATGACATAGACGTTAGAGTGCTGACGTGCGCACAGAAGCAGGCAGTGGCCCAGCAGAGACTGGAGATTGAAAGGGGGCAGGGTTGAGAGGAGGCTCAGTCTGCAACGGCCATGGAGAGTACTTCCTCTGAGAGCAGCTGATGGTTCTGTTCTGGGATTCTTATGAACTGTGACGTGTTCAGAAACCATTCGTATAAGCCAGAACCTTGGCGTATTCAATATAAGGTAAGCCGTCCAGAACTTTTCTGAAATTTGCGTCACCGTGAAATTCATATCAACTAAGATTCTACTACTCGTTTACTATTTCCAGTGCCTTGCCTTCTATCTCAAGCTGCTGTGCTCTTCCGAGGCTATTGAATACTTTAGTTTTCTGCATATTCATTTTAAGGCCCCCAGTTCTACTTTGCCCGTCTAGTTCAGTAACCATGCTTTGCAATTTGGTCCCCGAGTTACTTAGCAAGGCAATGTCCTCAGCAAATCTGAGGTTACTGAGGTACTCTCCATTAACCCTTACATCCATCTGCTCCCAATCCAATGTTCTGAATACCTCCTGTAAACATGCTGTGAATAACATGGGAGATTGTATCACCTTGCCTTACACCTTTCATTACTGGTATTTCACTCCTCTCTTTGTGGAGGACTAGGGTAGTTATGAAGCCATTATGGATATCTTCTAATATTCATACACAATGGTCATCTAATACCAGATTATGCAATGCCTGTATGACTGCTGAAGTTTTGACAGAGTCAAATGCTTTCTTGTAATCTGTTATGTGGGGTTGAATATCCCAAAACCAGCTCTGATTATGAGAGACGCCGTAGTGGAGGGCTCTGGAAATTTTGACTACCTGGGGTTCTTTAACGTGCACTGACATCGCACAGCACACGGGCCTCAACATTTTGCCTCCATGGAAATGCAGCCGCCGCAGCCGGGATTCGATCCTGCCTTTCTCGTAATCTATGAGGGCTATATACACGGGTTGGTTACGCAGTAAAATCGTGATTTAATGGACTTCAGGGGACCGCCAAAAATAGTTCATTATTCTTAATCATCGTTATAGTAAAAACCGCTAGACTGCCCATGATGGTCGAAATTTCGTTGACCAAACCTTCCTACTTTTGCAACAGTGTCTCCAGCAACAGTGAAGTTGCCGTGCACTGCCAAGTAGCATTTCTCTAGCACATTGGAGGCACCGCACCTTAAGACAGGGCACAGTTGACAAGAACCCATGCAGAAAACTGTGGGGATGAGCGTAGTGCATTGTCTGCATCATTACTGCCAGCACACATAATGCACAACTTGACCACCCAGGGCTTTTGCTGCGTTAAGGGAGTGCGCACGTTTTTTTTACTTTCCCGGTCCGCAGCAAGAACACAAGCTAGCATCGAGCTCGCATGATCAGATAATGGTTGCACCTCGCTCGCTGTATGCCAGCACAGTTGCTAGTGCTTACAATCGTGAGGTTATACAACAAAAGAGGGACAAAGGCCAGTGCCTGAATTGCCGTAGCAGTAGCCAATCAGACATGCGCATACGTCGTTAATTTCATCAATCCTTGACCATGGCAGAGCTTGCTTTTTCGAGTTGTCTAATTCCTCAAGAGCGTGCGCTTTCTCACTCAGTAAAACATTTCCGCCTCTCATGTAGGAAAAGGGGGAGGGGGGGGGGGGGGGCCAGGAGAAGAAAGGAAAAAATGAAGTTGTGACAACACGCATGCCGACACGGGCTTGCTTTGCAATCGTTGCAAGTGCACCAAAAATGACAAGACGAAAGGCTGACAACACATGCGCAAGCTACATTGAAAGAAGTGAGAAAGGAATGGAGGCACTGTATGCATCTGAACCACTGCCACAGAAAAGAAAAAGTACAAATATACAGTAGAATCTCGATGATACGATTACGGTTGATGTGAATTTCGCAATGATACGAATTTTAATATTGTTTTGGATGGACTACGTTGCATAAAATGCGCCGTCATTCGGTGTTATACGAACAGTTTCCCCAGCCATTGCAGATGATACGGACACATGAAGTGACCGATTCACACAAGCGGCTGACGCAAAGTGGGAGAGTGGCCACCACGGCAGCCGGCGGTTTTTTTTACACCCCGCTTGCCTACACCTCTTTGCCCCAGCAGCGCAAAGAAGCGGCGAAATCTCTCCTCCCCATGAGCAGCAAACCCATCCACAGCCACGCCGCACCCCGCTGACGAGAAAGAGAAAACCTCTCCGACACGCTGGCTCGGCAAATGAGCGTGCGAGGAGGAGAGTGGCGACAAGGAATGCGGGGCCTCCCATTCAATATTTCTTGCTTCCAGGCAGGGTCACGTGCCTGACAAGTTTTGTATGTCAGCCCTTTCCTGGCAGCTCATTGCCGTTATTGCAGTGTTTTGCTACGTCGCGCTCGCCGTGCCTTTTCATGTGGTTCAGGCAGTGCAGGCTGGTGTTCTCTGGTGCGGGCACAAAGACTCCCGTTTTGCTGCTGCAACTGCTGTAAGCGTAACGTTTGCACGTACTGAAAGACCAAAGCGTTCGTTGACACGTCTCGGAAGCGGAAGGCCCTTTCTTTGAAGAAGAAAATTGACATTCTGAGGAGGGTCGACGAAAACACCAAGAAAAACACGCACTGACTTGGCAAGAGAGCTAGGCATAGCGCCGTCGACGCTCTGCACCATTGTTGGGCAGCGACACATCGTCTTGAGGAATGCCCAGCAATTTGGCGCTAATGTCAAGCAAGCAAAGTCAGCTACACACGTGAAGCTGGAAGAGGTCCTCCTGACGTGGTTTCGCGAAGTGACAGCAGCGGGCGTCAACGTGCATGGCAAGGTGCTACATGAAAAGGTGGACAACATTGTGCTTTCCCTTGGTATCAACAATTTCCAAGCTTCTGGCGGATGACTCCACCGTTTTAAAGAGAGGCACGGACTAGTTTACAAAGTTGTCAGCAGTGAAGCAAGGAAAGTAGACAATTCTCAGGTCAGTGACTGGCTAAACAAGCTGTCGGCGCTGATTTCGGACTACGCACCGTGCGACGTGTTTAACGCTGACGAGGCCGGATTCTTTTTCAACCTGCAGCTGAAGCTGTGTGTGAAAGAAGCTAGTGTGTGAAAGGCCAGGCTCGCCAGGGTGGCCAGAAAGGCAAGGAACGTGTCAACGTGCTATTATTTTGTGCAAATGCCGATGGCTCTGAAAACGGTCAGCTTACCGTCATAGGCAAATCAAAACAACCAAGGTGCTTCCGATTGGCGGGACGTTTGCCTTGCTTGTACAAGGGAAGCGAAAAAGCATGGATGACTGCAGATTTTTTCCGTGAGTTCCTTACGACTTTGGACTGGAAATTGGCAGCGAAAAACAGAAAAGTTTTGCTTTTCGTCGACCAGTGTTCGGCCCATCCCAAATACTGCAACTTCAGCAATGTCGCCGTAAGGTTCCTGCCTGCAAACACCACGAGCCGTCTACAGCTGCTGGATGCGAGAATAATCCAAAATGTGAAGCACCGTTTCAAGGGATTGCTTGTGCGGAGGCTCCTGGCGAAAATTGAGCATAAGGATGAAAACTTGCGGATTAGCCTGCTTGATGCGTTACATTTCTTGACCTTGTCCTGGGATAATGTGACCCAGGACACGATCGCAAACTGTTTTCGCAAGTGTGGATTTTTTGTGGAATTGGATGCGGCTCCGACAGAAGAAAACCAAGAGCCTGACGCCGATCTGCACATCGAGGTTTGGGAGAACCTTGAAGCTCAAGCTTTGGCGCGAGACTTTGTCACCGCGGACGACGACATCGCAACCTGTGGGCTGCGATCCAACGAAGAGTTGGTCGAAGAGGCAAAGAATACCGAGTCCGACAGTGATGGTGAAGATGCCGGTGAGTGTGATCTCCTACCGTCAACGTCAGAAAACCTTGACACCCTCGATGTCCTGCGTTGCACCGAAAGCGCCGGCAGCATGAGTGAAGAAACCGCAGCATGGTTTTATTCCTTTCAAGCGGCTTTCTTGAGGGACAGCGAAGTCAAAAAAAGTTCAAAAGAACATCATGGACTTTTTCAGCAAGAAGTAGTTGACCTCAATAAAGTTCTTGTTCATCTTGATGATCAGCTTTAACTTGTTTTGGCTCATACGAATTCGGGATGATACAATTATTTTATGTGCTCCCTACAAATTCGTATCATCGAGATTCTACTGTAAAAGAAGACGTCTCACCAGTGTTTTGTTATGGTAGTTTCATTTTTCTCCTCCCAAGCTATGCTCCCTGCTTCTGTGTTCGTAAACCTGAAATGTCAGTGTCTTATGAAGTCAGCATCTCATGAAGAAATAAATAAATAATAATTAAAAAGGAACGTCCTCTCCCATGTTTTTCTTTGATCTCTCGCAGTGTCTTGAGTTTTTGGTGGAGCAAGGCATTGGCACAGAGTGTCGTTTGCTAGCCTCTTCACCAGTTGCAGCAACTGGTTCGCTAGAATAGAAGCATTTGCGGACTCCAAAATGCGAGTTTGTCGTAGTGAAGCGTGATTAATACAATGCGGAACTAAATATGACGACTAGTATTTTGAAAAGTTCGGTATTCTGAAGTATGTTGTGAAATAATTTTACACTGAAAATATAGGAAGTTGGTGCAGAATTCCTGAAAATTTGGTTAATGTGGTGTTCGTTGTAATGACATTTTGCTGTACTCTGTGCACTTCTCTATTGCCTGATTAATCGTATTTTTATGTTTTTATATAATTAATATTTATGCGAGGGGCAAATTATTCGGGTAAATACGGTACTAGGCGGCAAGCAATAGGTGCCGCTCTATGCCTGAGGGCTAAATTGTGCCCTCGTCCTAACTACGACTTACAAATCGTTTTCGGCAACGAAGCTCTGGATAGTCTAGAGCAGAGGTCTCCAACTCACAGCAGCTATTGAGCCGCAGTCATGAAATTTAGTCCGACAGTGCAGAAAGTTGGGGGAGGGGGTTGACCAAAATGTCAGCTAATGTTTCCATCTGAATTTTAAACAAGGCCTTTCGCATATTTCATATGTGCGCCATTACTGAAGGGGATTTGGCACCAGAATTTGTGAAATTTATTGATACTTGTCTCCAGTGTGACCCCAATATGGACACTGATCCTGATCAGACGGATACATGTCATGTATGGACCAGGCTGCATGTTCTGACCCCTGGTCAAGAGCAAAGGTCACCAAAGAAGGCCAACAAAATACCATATTTACTTGCATAATGAGTGCACTTGCATAATAAACACACTCCCAACTTTAGTAGTCAAATCCTGGATTTTTTTTCCCCCGCTCCTGTGCACTACAATAAATGCAACTCCCAACTGTGAACCCCCGCAGTACAGCTAACGCCCATGCCCTGTAATTCCCACTTCACCCGATCCACGGTGTCTGGAAGCTGTTCGGCGTGCCTATTCATAACTCTGACATCCCAATAAAACTGCCACATGTTAGCAGGCGTAGCCGCGTGCAAGAGGCTGTAACATAATTTACTTGCAATGCTGTATTCCTCCATGCTATTGCAGTTCCCTCATGTGTGCTGCCATGCATACTTGGACGTCATCCTTAACGGGGGTTGACTGAGAGGCTCAGCACAGATATGTGGGAGAAATGTGATGATGTGCCATTTTGCGTGTGATGATGGAAAAAATCTACTCTCCCGTTCCTGCGATTGCTACCGAACGCCAATGCGCTTAGGCATCTCTGAAATTGCGTCGATGATGTATCGACTTTGGTTGGCCCGCAAGCCAGCCAAGCCGGCGATGCGAGGATCATTGACCAATGCCTCGTGTGTGTCGTGGCGTTGTCATGCACGAGGCCCGCGGCAGCACAGAAACAATAGAAACTCCTTGTGCAGCAAAGACCGCGGCATGCCGCTAGTTCATTTTTTCACTGTTAACTGTTCGATATGTAGCTTCGCCATTTTTCCAGTTCTTGCAGCACTGTGCACGAACCACGCATTAAATGGAAGAGAAAGGCCATCACAATTAGAAAATAAATAAATAAATAAACGCAGCCACCATAATGGCTGTTGCCGCAGGTGCTGAGCCTTGTGGTACCGATGCCATATAGCTCTTTTCTACTGTTCTTCAAATAAAATTTCATCGCACGCGTGGCTCTAAGCATCACCGCAGGTCGCAACACTATCTTTTGTGTGTTAAATATTTTCCTCACCTCGAAAATGTTTTTGTATAAAATTTACCACACATAATAAATGCACCCTCCAACTTTTCTTCTGTTTTTCGGGAAAAGAAGTCCATTCATTATGCAAGTAAATACGGTATTTACAATAATGCTTTGCTTTTCCGTGGCTTCATTCTTGTACTGTCTTATTTAACAGCAACGAGATTCTTGTAACAGCATATTTTTTCATTTCCCCGCAGATTTTGTTATTCAGGGGTTCAACTGTATCTCAAGTCCCAAGTGTGTTCAAACAAAAATGCAAGCGGCTATCATTACTCCAACCTGTACTGGTGCCCCCTGATATGCACAGTGGCTATTAACAGAGAAGGAATTCAAAAGGCGGCGTGCTATTGCTTCCCTTCCCTAGGTGACATTAGCTATGGCAGTGATCAGTCCTGCAATGATGAGGACGTGTCTTCTTTGATCTTTTCATGAGCACTGACAATGCATTTGAGCAAATTGGGCTACTAACCAATGATGATGTGTATAGTCATTACATCACTGTTATGAAATAGCCTACCAATTGAAACAGTTAGGCAATGAAATACAGTCGACTCCCGATAATTCGAAGTGAAGTCGGGGTCTTGTCAGTTTTGCATGCAAGCCAATAGAAAAAAATTCTCGGTAATTCGAAGTTAGAAGTCTAAGGTGTCGGTTAATTAGAAGTTATTTCTCAATCTTATAGCTCAAGATGACCGTAATGTTTGAGCAATTCCGTATTATTAAAGTTAAAAACAGCTTTGCGTGCTGAATTTACATCGCTAGCATCGCAGCTGACTACAACGCCACAGCTCATGAAGCGTCAATGTTAGGTACTGGCAGCATTGCAGCTGACGACAGCGCCAAAAATGATGAGGCAGCAGGCTTCCATCCGCTCAGCGCAATCACAGCCTCGCATGGTTGCGATGACGTGCTAGGCCTATCTGTATGTTTCTTCGAGTGTTGGTGAATCGACCCGCCGGCATCGTTGCACAGTCGCGGCAATGGCAACTTGCCGACCTTATCGTACGCTTGACTTGGCGACGAAAGTTAAGATTTTGAAGACAGTTGAGGATGGAGGCAATGGAGGCACCGCCAAGCGGGACATCGCACGGAAGTACGGCATCAAGAGCTCTTTCGAACACCAGTAACAAGCGCTCGATACTCGAAGCATTTGAGAACGACCAATTTCATATGTCACGCAAGAGAATGCGCACCGGTGCCCACCTGGAGTTAGAGCAAGCGTTGCTCATTTCGATTAGGGAGGCCCGGAGCAACCAACTTCGGCTCAGCGGTGATATCGTAGCAGCAAAAGCTTTATCGCTTGTGGCGATATTAGACATTAAAAATTTTTCTTCGTCCGATGGATGGCTGTACCGAAAGCACCTTCTCGAGCAGATGCTTTTGTGCATGGATAACTCCACACAGTGCGAGGTGAGCCTCCTCAGTGCTATCCACATGCTAGCGCGAGCATAGGGTCGTATTAAAGAGGAGACGATCGCAAACTGCTTCAGGACCTGTGGTTTTAGCGCAAGTGCCTTGAGAGATGGAGGTGGTTCGTCTTCTCCAATGGGGGAAGCGCACACAACCGAACTTGACGACGATAGTCTTCGACCAACCCGTCCCTTTCAGAGAATACGTTGCCGTTGACAGTCAAGTTGAAACGTGTGGTGCACTGACGGACACCGAAATACTCGGGATTGTTCGGCCCAACAAGGCTACGGACGAAAGTGACTTGGACGACGATGTTTCAAGCGAGCCGCAACCTACGGCTGCTGATGCAGCTGCGGGCCTTGCCCTCGTGCAGCGGTTTTTTGCTGCAGAGAGCAATGGCGAGGAAGCACTCGGCCACTTCTACAGCCTGCAGAACTTGCTCTCCACAGCAAGATGCCGCAAGCAGATTTCTTTTCCAGATGAATTAATAAAAATGTCCGTTTTTGCCCGCTTTGGTTAATTGGAAGTTCGGTTAATTCGAAGTTTTTCGCAGTCCCTGTCAACTTCGTATTAACGGGAGTCGACTGTATAAGACACTGAATCCTTGTTGCTGGGCACTGTTCGTTAACGCAACCTTTTGGAAACTTTCACGAAACCTTGTGGTTTTGCAAAAGTGAACTGACTGGAGTTGACTAATAAAATGCAAGCTAAGTCTGGCATGTAGGGTAAAGGCAGCCAAATGATGAGGTGCACGGCACTGTGTTGGCTATTTTCAGCAGCAGCAGCGTAGCAATTTCTCAGGTTGTTGAAGACTAGTTTCACTCACCTAGGCAAAGTTGATGAGCGAGGCTGAGGTGCTGGTGCAGAATTTGCTTCCAAGCAGGACAGCACCTGACCCCTACTGCGTGGGCGACCATCTAAAGCAGCTCGCAAAGCAGCTTCACCTTCCTGCACAGTTAAAATAAAGACCTGAGTTACCATAGACAATACCTCACCTTTTCTGCATGCAGCTTCCATTTGCTTAAGACCCATTGGTGGGCTAATTGGTTAATAATTTAAGCCTATGGAAGTGCACACCACATGAAACAGCATGAAAAAGTATGAAAAACATACACAAGTGCTGAATTTCAACTCAGCTGAAGTTCAGTGCTAGTGATTGTTCGTGTATATTTCATCTGGTGTGCACTGCCACATGGAAACTGAGGCTTCCAGACATACACAGCCATGAAAAATGTGCCTTTTCTCTGCTTGCATTGTACATACAATCAAACCTGGATATATTGAATTCAGAGATGATCAAAAAACAGTTCAAATATAAATTGAAATACGCACGACATATGCCTATTTAAAGCCTTTATCCTTTTCCCTAGGGTGCTAGTGGGCATCGTTAGCATGCAATCTATGATTTGCAATGTCACTTTTAAGACCTTTCACATGGCTCACAGACACACTGCACCATCAAATGTGAAGGAGGAAAATTATGTATCCGTTTTCCAAACAGTTTGCATTTTTCCCACTTGGCAGTGACCCTTGAACACACACTAAATTTCATCATCAATGTAAAAATCGAAAATGGCTGTCTCTGGAAGAGGCACGTGAGTTTCGAAAATATTGAAATTTTATTGCATCTCTGGCTAAAATTATCAATGGCATTGAGTCTAAGGATGCTGCCTTGTCATCAGATTAACTGTGAGAGTGACAACAACAAAAACAAGCCTGCAACATCAGCAGTCACAGCCGGGTTAATTTCGTTTCACCATTCCACTTTCCCCCACCATCTGAAGCTACTCTGCACTAGCATGCCATGGTGGGAACTTATAAAAATACTGCAAGAATTGCTTGAACAACATGAAAACCAAAGAGGAAAAATGATTTTGCTATAAGACATGGAACATTCTACTATGTTTGAGGGCCCTAGTATTCTGCAATTCCGCAAAAATTGTGAAATTCACGTTTTTTTTTTTTTCGCAGAAATCGGCGAAAATACCGAAAGCCTCACTTTTGGGAAAAACAGAGGAATGCCGTTTCCCCCACTCACTGGCACAGTTTTCAGGCATGCATAGATGAGTCAACGCAGCTATCTTCCACGTGCAACTAGTGAATGTGCAAATATCGGAAACTTCGAATATGAATAGAATAGTTTTTGTTATTTAAAGCACACTCTATTTGAAAAATGCATATTCGGGTGTTCTTGAAAATTCAAATATGGATGTTCCTGCCAAGAGCATCAAATATTCAGGTGATTTGTGCTAAGTATCATTTTCTCAATAGTACATCCTTAACACTAGGCTTGTGCAAATATCTGAATGAATATTACGGTATTCCAATTCTGTTCAAGAGTAATTTAATTGCCAAAATTCTGAAGTATTCAAAACGGGACATCTTTCTGCATGTAACTCGCCTGTAATGGTTGTTTCACTGCAGCACAGGAATCTATGCCGTGAAACAGCCTTTCCAAGACACATCTGCACTGCCGTGAAGACTCACTTCGTGGGGAAATGAGTATACTGCCTGTACCAGATAAAATTTTCTTGACACCCTGGAGTGAATTACATAGGCTAAATATAGTTAATTTTAAAACATATGTTTTACCACTGCTATGTAAAATCCCACTACTATATTCTAATTTGATTATATTAATTGCAAATTCCTGTAACTTTACCTCAAACAAAAAAAAAACCTAGTCTTCAGATTCCCTCTGATGTGTAATTAGCTCTTGGAACGAGCAAATTTTATTAAATGTAAAGCAGCTACTGTGTGTTGCACCTTTTTGCCTGTATACAGTGAAGAGTGTTCCCTTACTGCATGTCACATTTTGGGACATGAAGGTAAGCTGAGCCTCTCAATAATGACACCTAAGCAAAATTTAATGTTTGAAAATAAACTAGACTATGTGTGAGCATTACAATGGATCCCAGCACAACACTTTCGAGTATCCTTAAATGCTTATCAATGTGTGTGTGTGCGCGCACACACACACACGCACGCACAAGCACGAACTGCTAAATATCATTCAGTTGTTATGGCGGCGATGTGTCCCAAAAGTGTCATAAGCATCATCTGGTGCTCTGCTACTTCAAGTCTTAAATGATGCAGGTATGTTTGGAGGCTGAAACTGTTTATTAACCTTTGCATGTGCCTTTGCCTGTTCAGTGTCGCCATGGAATTTTGCGGATTCTTCAATCTGGATTTGCATAATTTCAAAACTTCCACTGCATAATATTATGGGCCATAGCTATGTTTTACACCGAGGATGTGCTTCACTGAATGGCAGGCAAAACTGTAGTGCTTGCAGTTACAATCTTGTAGTGGAAGACCTTCTCCATGAAAATTTTCATTTTTTTCTTTTTTTGAGAGACAACGTCTACTAGATGACAGTACATTTTGTATATCTTGGAACTTTTGTTACATTTTCTTCGTCACTAAATAAAAATTTGTTAAAGAAGACAAATCAGTTAAATCTTGTCCCACAATCTTGAGTCTTGCAATTTATATCTTTTTCATGATATAATTCCTGTAAATAAAGCTTTGTGCATGCAGAATGTAGTATTCATTTTGTTATTTGTTTATGTATTACATGAAATGTTGAGTAAAGTAGTTCCTTAAAAAAAAAAAAATGTGGTAAAACCAACAAGAAACACCTACTTTTGCTATGGTAGGGAAAGAGTTAAGGCAGTGCATGTTTTGGAATGGTTTCTTAAAAGTCTAACAAGTGAGAATTTACCAATCTGCCCATAGTATGCATAAGAACAACAGAACAGCAGTGCTTTTTGCATGCAAAGTCTGTAAGCTTCGCTTGCTTCATGTGCACCATTAAGCTCACCAAGCCACTCTCACTACTGCTGAGGCTCTACAAATAAACAAACACAGCACCTTTAACTGTGCCACAACAGTGTACAGGACAGTGAATGCCAATGGAAACTCTTCAGAGACGGCATTTTCACCAGTGCCCATGTATGCTGCTTCAGCTCCAGTGACATTTATTTACACATACTGCAGCCCAGTTGCAGGGCTATCAGAAGAGTGGTTACAGGGCAAGAAAGAATGAAAAACTTTAAGCATGTTCGATACAGTCAACGTAATACTACATATAGGAATACAAAAATTACAATGGTATATAAACAACAAAAATGAAATAGTACACAGAACAATGATACTGTATTAGAGTACACAGTTTTTATCGCATTCAAAAATTCGTCTCTTTGTGGTGATTGGATGTTACCTGGTACACTGTCCTAAGCTTCATTAGTCCGGGGGGAAAAACTGCATTAAAAAAAAAAAGTACCTAGGATAATGAAACAGGCACATTAAGTGCATGGCTGTTTTTCATGAATGATAGTTTAGCCTGTGAATATAGCTGCTGCGCAAGGAATTCTGTGGTCAGTTAAAGAGAGAGTAAGAAACTTTTAAAGATTCAATGTTGTGTCCCTTACAAAGTGAGCTCAGACCAAGGCGCTTCAGGTGGGATGATGGTGAGAAACTGAAACCGAAGAGCCGGTAAATGAAGTGTGTGGCGTTTTTCTGAATTGATAGCCACGACCTTGGTGTAAGGGTGGTCATAAATAACTTATAGTTCATCATTAGCACTGATGCATTTGCTTGCTGTACCCCATCCAATACGGCATCCGGGAATGATAACTTTCGAAATTCCTCGATGCGCCTGAGCTGTTGTCTGCAGTGATGATGCACCTAAACTTGTCACCTGGCATAACAAAGCAGTGATGCTACTGAGGACTTTTGACTTGGAGGAAATTTTGGAGCAGCAGGAACATTATTTTGGAGCACTTTGAAGCACGTAACATCATATACAGTTAAACCTCAATGTAACAAACTTTAATTTAACGAAATCCCCGATGTTACAAAGTAGTTTAGTTTCTGTAACTTTGAGCCCATAGAACACCATGTATATTAAAAGCCTCCATATAACGAAGTAAATTTCACCAGACTTTCAATGTAACGAAATTTCATTGATGGCTCAAAGCGAGCCGCGGCAGCTTCTGCTCTGGCCAAACATGCACTGAAACATCTCAACATTGAGCGAGCACCGTTTTCACACCATTGTTTTGTTCGTAGACTCCTGTGCTTTTTTCTTCTACTGTCAGCGGAAGTGGTGGTGCTGTGGTCAAAGCCCGATTCCCTTATAACTGCGCTTGCTTCGTTGCTGTCGCCGTGCGTTTGTTTTCGGCTTCGCTTTCCGTTATTGCGTGCGGCACTTTCTGATGTCATTACAATCTCTCGTGGCACCTTAGCGTGGTAAGCGCTCTGCGCCTGCAAGATCATATCACGGTCGTACGCGCCGCTAGTAAGGGCCTACGACCATGATACGATCACGGTCAATCACAGCTGCCGATCATGGTGGTCGACGTGATTGACATACTGAGGCGCTTCGCGGGCTCTGCGAGGGACGAAGAGGCCATGCAGTTGTGGGCCTATGAACGGCGCATAATGCCATTGTTGATGGCCAAGAAGACCCCCAGGAAAAGTGCCTGATTAACCAAAAATAAACGCTTTTCCGTGCGTGGCATGCAACCGCAACACGTTCTTGGAATTTTATTTGCATGCTAAGAGATGAACTTCAACGTAATGGAATTTCAATGTAACGAAGTCAAGTGCCGATTTTACTGACTTCATTATATCGAGGTTGAATTGTATTAGAGAGTTTTGGAGCCGGTAATTTTGCCTTCGGAAGCACCGTGGAGCATTTAATTTTGCATTCTGGTGTACATCAGAGAAGAAAGTTTTGCTTTTTAATCAAGCACCTGACTAATTAATATGCATCTCTTAAGAAGAGCTAGATATACATTTCCATCCATTGCAGATCTCATAGAGAAAAAAGCTCACAGCAGGATGCAATAATTTTTCATGCAGTATTATAAAAATAGACGCTGTGGAGGTCATCAAATAACCTCATCAGGCATTTCTTCAACATATGCAAGCAAACACAACATACTGGATCAATACTTATACTTTTTGTAATACCACTATAAATATCTCACACTGCTTTTAGACCATTCTGCACATGCATTTGGTTGGCTTGGAGACCAAGAACCACTGCATTTTTTTTTGTTCTCTTTTTTCTATGCTGTAGTGGTTGAGTCATGTAAGGGGCAGATGTATAATTCGGGTAACCAGTTCACAGTGAGCCTTAGATGGCATCACACTATTTGCCCCTCGTCAGCATGATCGTTATGGTATTTTGCCAGTGTCGGTACAGTCATTAATTGGGGCTGTCAGCAACTGCTGGGCAATCGACAGCTATGAAATTACGGCAGCTGTGGCCATGAAGCAACTTTTGTTATTGCAGTAATATTACAGAAAAGAATAAAATTTGAACCTTGAACTTCACATTATGGAGCTCAAGACTTTTGTTTTCTTTTAACCTACTAGGGGTTATTAATTTTAGGGGTCTACTCTAAGGTGGCAACACCCTCATGCTATGATGCTGCATCTGTTAAACACACACATGTGTTGGCAGATGAAAGGCACTACAAAAAGCTAATAACAAACAACAAAGAACATTTGAATAAAGGTTGTCATAGATCTCAAGAGCGCTTACAATGGACGGAATGAGAGATGTGGGAGAAAGCTGCGGCACAACAACTTTATAACAAGAGAAGAATAGGCCATTTGTGGAAAAGTTACTGTGCATGCACGAGAAGCGCATTTTGCAACCAAAATGATCTCAACTACTGACTAGCAGAAGGGACCATTCATCCCCTTTACCAGCCGTCCCTGTCTTTCCTTTCTTTCAGTTTTAAAGCTCGATGTTGTTTCATGAAACTGCCACTGATTTGTCCATCCACGGTGCTGCTGTCGCACCCAGATCTAAGTTTTGTCGGCACCACTGGGAAAAAGCCTAGAAAAGCTGTGATATGCGGGCGTGTGGTGGTTGTTCTTGCATTCTTCGCACTCATCAAGTGTGATAAACGAGAATACGACCTTTGCATAAGAGCACTTCTAATTGCAGCAAACCATGCTGACATGTTGCTTTTCTGGCTGCAGAAAGAGTTAAAAAAAGATTGCAAAAGACCTTCCACCACATCTGTCCAAGCTTCCAGAAAAGAGGCGAAAGAGAAAGGGGAATACAGTCAATTCCAGATATATCGAACTCAGAGGGGATCGGGAAATAGTTCAATATACCGATGATTTGAAAGACCAAATATGCCTATTTGATGCCCGTCTTAAAGGGACCCTGAAACGGTTTTGACGATTTTGTGCAAACATGGTGATCCGGTAGAGCGGGTCATTAGGACCATTACAGGACAGATTTCAGCGCTGTGCGTAAATTGTGTAATTTACAATAAGGTAATAAGGTTTTGAACACGCGTATCGCAAAAGGTCGCAGCGGCTCGCCAAAATGCGTTTTCAAACGCCCCCGCCAATCGAACTACGAATGGGAGGTCGCTGATTGGCCCCGAACCATCACGTGCACGTAATTTTCAAAACCTAGCTGAGAACAACGTGCTTCTACAACGTACCGTATAGTGCTGAATATAGGTCGAGATTTTTTCCAAAAAATGTCACTAAAAAGTCGCCCCTCGACCTATATACCGGCCCTTGGCACAAACCAAGTGATCGTCTGGCAACAGGGAGCGTCGCATGCTTCTTGGGCATCAGCATCGACATCGCCTCCATGGGAAGACGCCCGACGCCATTTCTTTTCTTGTTCAGCTAGTGTTCCTAGTGAGTGGCGACCTTGCTCTGCGGCCAGCTATGAATACCGGGACGCGGCGCCAGTTCACCGCCGCGTTTAAAAGAAAAGTTATTGAATTCGCGGAAGCGAATGGCAACATGTCGGCGCAGCGGCAGTTTGGAATGTCTGAGAAAAGCGTCAGGTACTGGCGCAACCAGAAATCCAAACTGTCGGGGTGTAACGCGCGGAAGACGTCGTTTCGCGGTCGCCGAGCTGTGCACCCGGAACTCGAGGACAAAGTGGCGGATTTCGTCTGCGAGTACCGTGCCAGGTCCCCGCCAGCGGAACCCGCGGACCCCGACAGGCCGGTTGCGCAGGCCAATTCTCGCGACAGTTTGTGCTTGGGTCTCCGAGGTATGGAGGTCTCTGCCTGAAGAAATGGTGGTGCGCGCATTTAAGAAGTGCTGCATCAGCAACGCTCTCGGCGGCACCGAGGACGGCATGTTGTGAGAGGCGGCTAGCGAAAAGCAGTGGTCCTCGGGGGAGAGCTCCGACAGTTCGGAGGACTGAATAAAGTGCATCAGTGAACAGTCCCGTGCTTCTTCTTTTTTTTTCTTGCTGGTCAAGGTAGGGGGTCGACCTATATTCCGTCTCGACCTATATTCCGCATTATACGGTACTCCTTCGTTTCAGCCAAAGGTATCGTCGCGGCATCTGGCGGCGTACACACGAGTTGCCGGCGCCCTACTACAGAGGCTAGCACTGCCGAGGCGGGCGACCTCAGTGAGGATATCGGGGCGCTATGTCGCTACGGAAGGCTTGGCAGAGCGGCTGACGCGGGAGGCGCTGTCGTCGCTAGCGCGCACTCCGCAGCAGATCGAGTTGAGGAGGAACAGCAGTGGTAAGGAGGAAGGCGACAGAAATAAGCCCATAGCTGCCTTAGCACATGGTGCTTCGCTTTATTTATGGTGTGAATGATTTCACAATTGTGTTGCCTAATCAGTGACGCAATGTAAAAAAAAAAACGTTTCAGGGACCCTTTAAAACAGCACACATCTCAAATTTGTTTCCCAAGATAGTAACAAGCAGTAGATTACCAATTTGCCCACAATATGCAACAGATCAGCGTGAAAACAGTCGCATCTTATTTTTAACGAAAGAAATATGTAAGCTTCTACCCATCAAGATGGCTCGAGGAACCATAAGGGGTGCCGGTGGGAAAGACGTGGTCGTGCTGCGCTATCTCGACAAACGCTCTCCACTTAAAGCAGTATCACACACAATTTTGAAGGCGAGATAACTTGTGGGATAGAATTGTGTGGACACACACGCCTCATCTATGAAATATTAACGGCTAATATAGACTATAACATGCTTAAAATCAATCAATAAATTAAAATTTATTTAAGCGAGCAGAAACGAGGCACCACTGAATTTCCAGGAGGTTTTCCTGTTACCCGTGCAACTGGCAGAAACAGTCAAAATCCGAAAGCCTCCCGGGTAATCTGGGAGACTTAGCAGGTACCGTACTTACCCAAATCTAATGTGCACCTTTTGTCCAATAAAATGGGTCCAAAAATCCTATGTGTATTGGAATCAAGTGTGAATGAACGACACCATTACCATATTGCCGTCGGCATCATATTGGCCACCTTCTACACGCTTTGGGCGCTGTCGAACGGTCACCGGCAAAAAAAGAACCAGTGGCGCAGTGGTCTTTGGTGAGCATAGTTACTGTAGATTGTATGTCACTGCTAGTCCCGTGCGTAAAGACGTCACAATGCACACAATGCACACAATGCATAGGCCGATGATACTCACTGCACCGGCTCGGCTGTCTTGTGGCCAACCAAAGTCGCTACGTTGCCAATGCAATCTCTTAGGCGCCCAGCAGCACCAGCTTTTCGTAGCGTTCACAGGTGGCCGTAATGGGAGAACAGATGTTTCCCATCACTGCACACAAAAATGGCTCATCATAGCATTTCTCCCTCATATCTGTGCTGAGCCTGAGCCCGAGACACGCCCCGACCATGCTTAGGCTTAGCTGCGCCAGCCTGCGGCAGTGGGCGTGAGGGAACTGTGATAGCATGGAGGAATGCAGCACTGTGAGTCAGTGGTGTTACACCGCCTGCATGCAGCTACACCTGGCAATGTGCGGCAGTTTTATCGGGGCGCAGAAGTTATGAGTAGGTGCGCTGAATGTCTTCGACACACAGCGGATCAAGTGAAGCAGGAAAGCCACAGCGCAGCCTTTTGAAGGACTACAGGGGTTCAAATTTGGCAGTGCATTTATAATGCGAGTTCATCCATTATGCGAGTATGGCATTTGTTTTTATGAATGTGAGAAGGCTGATTACTAAGGGCGTTTTTTTTCAGTGTCATGAAAAATGGGTGTGCATTACGTTTTATGTTTCACTTTTTTTTGGACATGGGAAACAGGTGCGTGGTACAATCAATGGCGTGGTAGAATCGAGTAAACACGGTATGCAATCTGCAACTAACTAAAATATGGCCTTTCAGATCGGTACCGTAGAGATGACGTAGATAACGTCATGTGGCCCCAAATCTAGAAGGCCATGCCTTTGCAAGCTACAAGCGGTAATACGAGTATAACCATCGGAATACGCACATCGTGTTGATGCAGGACGACGCTGCCAGTGCAGTCTGCCAGAGCCACAGCCGCTTTGTATCCAGCTCATTTGGTGCCTTTGCCTGTCAGCCTTTTTAAAAAAAATGTTGCTGCTGTGCGCTGCAATCTAAAACTGATGCAGCAGACAGGTTAGTATGCTGACAAACACTGTGCAACCCCTGAAAGCACTGCAACAATGCTGCATTTTTGCCACCATTGCACACAAATATGGATCACAACATGTCAGACCGCGGCTGAAACATGATCAACTTATGTAAGGAGGAGTGCATTTGAGCGGTTAGACGCGGGTCAAAGTTCGATATATCAAATGTGGCAGATATATCATATGAGGGTTACTAAAGAACGAATACTATTGAACAAGGCGATTAGAGACCTCTTTTGGTCTGTTGTAGAACAACTACCCAAAAACATCCCCGGCATGTTGAGTGCTCCTTGCATTTTAAAAATGCAAGTATGTGTACTGAGCAACGTCAGTGCACGTTAAATAACCCTAGGAGGTTGAAATTTCCAGAGCCCTTCGCTAGGGCATTTTTCATAATCATATTGCGGTTTTAGGACGTAGAACCCCAGAAATTATTAAAATGTATGTGCACGCATAATGAAATTTTACTGGACAACATGCACGAAGTTCTGCTCAAAACAATAGTAGCAGCACTGAGTCACTTGCATTCAAGTAAAGCAACCAAGAAAGCGTGCAAAGCTGTAACTCCTATGTAATGTTCCTTCCCCCTTATTTAAAAAATCCTGCCTACCAATTTTTGCTCATTATTTATAAAAATAAAGGTTATCAATGAGAGTGGGATACTAATTAGTGTAGATTACTAATATAAGTGCATGGAATAAATTAATTTACCTTTTGCTGTAATTTTGATGTCATCTGAAATTGGGTGCGCGCTTGCTTTTCTTATAAGAATACTCCCTTTCTTTATATTAGAAGGATTGTGCAGCAAGTTCACGCCAACTAATTTCCAAGCAGTATTACTCTTTGTACTACTCGATGGCCACTGATAAGAGTGTTATATTTCCGAGTGCTAGCAACCTAGAGTACTTCAGGTAAAAAAGAAAATGAGAAAAAAGCATAAGCTCAATCCCAAAACTGCACAGAGGTGGTAAAGAAAATGTCCAAGCAAGCAGTAACATACTGTTTTATGAACTTCAATGGACACAGATCAGTTTTGATTACCGCTCTTATAGAACTTGTTGAAAAACAATGTAAAGGACATAAACGGTGGCTTGAGTGTTGGCCTGAACACGTGTCCTATTTAACTCTTTTGTTACCGTGGGAAATCAGCCTTTTTTTTTGCATGTTTGAGTAGGGAATTATTCCTGTAACAGCTGCTATAGAGGCAACAGATGCAATATATCGAAGTGAAGAACAAAAATATCCTGCAGATCCCACCCGTTGTGGGAATCAGCGTCATGCGAAGCAGTCAGCGAGGAAAGTGCCTATGCCATATTGTTTGGCATTTAGTGAAGTTTTACGTCTCTGTGCAAAGTACATGAGTAGGTGTATGCTTAACATGGACTAACCAGGAAATTCGACAGCACTATGACAATTGAACTGTAACCCAGGGTAAGACTTAATGTCAGCATTCATGTTCGTTCACGGCACAAAAATCTCTTTTCTTGTAAAAAAAATGCCCACTACAGTATGCTGATGTGCGCATCATAAGTGTCCTTCATTAAAGTATTCATAAAGGATAAAGCAAAGTTGGACAGAAGTGTGCTGTGTGACAGCAGAACGTAAGTGTTTATTACCCTGCTATGATAGCACTTCAATGATAACTGCTGGTACATTGGGTTTACCTACTATATTTTCCGTATGGGAGGAGCCACCATAGCATAGTGGTAGCGTGGTTGCTTGGCATCTTCATGGGCCAGGTTCGATACCTGCCTATAGCTTGGTTAGTTGCCTTCGGAAATCACAGTGCATTTGTATGCATCTTCGTGTTTCTTATATCTACATTACAATTCCATACTATGACAAACCGTACGTTATTTTTAACTGCATTCTAATTATATGTTAAATGACTATTTTAGTTGGTGCGAGAGTGACATGGGCTCTATAAAATTCAAACACCCGTCGTGCATACCAGAGTACCACAGGCGAAGCACTACAAGTACGAGCCACATGTGATTGCGGTATCGTTAATCGGGATGTACATGATGAGTATATCATTTTAGAGATGTAAATATCAATCATTCATGCTCCTCATACATTTGTACCCTATTATCCAAATTTTGGTGTACATTGGGTGAAAGAGACGACCAGGGGAGCACTAAGACAAAGGTGGCTAGATAGATATATAGACGGATAGATAGACAGAGACAGATAGATATGGTGAAAGTTGCTCAAGTTTGCCAAGAAACGCTTCACATTTAAATAAATGTGCCCTCGACTTGTCGACAATAATGTACCCTCCTGTACTTGTAGTGCCATCTAGGCAATACAGTCAAATCTCGTTCCCACGAACCCCAGATTAACAAATTTTTCAAATTTACAAATATATTAAAAATACCTGCCTGGCTGCCTATATTTTCAATGTAAAAATATTTCAGAACTATGCATGTAAATAGAGCATATATTTCAGAATAACACACATAATTTATTTTCCCCTTAATAACCAAGGAACATCACTTTTACGAATTTGGCTAAAAGTAAGTGCACCGCAATCCTCGCGTGAAACAGAAACCACAGGTGCAGTAGCTATCATCACCATATAGAATGCCAACTGCTAGCGCCACCACAAATCTGTCTGTGCAGTAGCCTAGCAGGCCTAGCATCTAAAAGCGTTGGTTGGGGCCTCTTTTTTCGCTCATTTATTGTGGGCCAGCCAGTTGTCAGCAGTTGTTCTCACGTGAGCGGTTAGTTAACGAGTAATTTCGTTACGAAGTTCGTGCAACATCCAACGATGAATGTAGCCAGCGGCGGCACCAAGAAAAGCAGAAGCTGTTTTCACTGCAGGACAAATTGGACGTAATGCAGGAAATTGACGCAGGGATAAAGCAAATCAACATGTGCAGAGAACATGGTATTGTCCCATCGACTGTTGCAACCATCCTAAAAGACAGAGATAGGATTGTCAAGCTTCACCGAGAGTCTCAGCTTGCTCTTACGGGGAAACGGCTGTGACTCAGAAACTTCTAAAATGGAACAAGCTGTTCTAACATGGTTTAAGGATGCCAGACTGCAAAGCATTTCCATGTCTTGCCCAATGCTCCACGAAAAAGCCCGTGAATTTGCTGATTCACTTCAAATAACAGGGTTCCACACCAGTGTGGGTTGGCTTTTACGTTTCTGCCAGAGGAATGGAATACCTTGGCACATAGTCTCGGGCGAGGAAAAGGCTGCTGACAAAGGAGGTGCAGATTCCTGGCGCAATGATCGTTTTCGAGAGGTGCCTGAATTGTACTCTGAAGACAATATTGTTACGTGGCGATTAATGACGCTGACCTGCAGTGGGGTGTACGGTTACAGGGATGTGAAAGACAACCAAAAAAGAAGACGATGATATATCTTGGGTGAGCGTGGTGTGACTCCCAGCTTGGTCGGTCTGAAGTACAAACGCTGTAAATAATTCCACCGTTTGTTCTGTTCCATTTCATTTTTGGTGGAAGTGCTGGGTGGAATTACCCAAGACACCCAAGAATATTTTCGACGCGGACAAGACTGCTTGTTTTTATCAGCTCCTACCAGAGCGGACAATGCATTTTAAAGGGCAGCAGTGCAAAGGAAAGAAGAAGTCGCATCTTTGCATGACACTTCTGCTCTACTGCAATGCAACAGGCACAAAGAAAATCAAATCACTCATGATCGGCAAGTACGCGAAGCCCCGTTGCATGAAAAATGTCAAGTCAGTACCGTATGACTACCACACCAACAAGTGAGCCTGGATGACCAGAGAGCTCTTTTCGGAGTGGCTCATCGAACTTGAGGACCAAATGAGGAGGAACGACCGAAGAATTCTACTGGTTGTCGACAACTGCTCTGCTCACATTGTGAATGTTTGCTTGAGCTTGATGCACATTCGTTTGGAGTTTCTGCCACCAAACAACATATCTTTGCTGCAATCCTTAGACCAAGGCATCATGAGTGTGAAAACTCAATTTCACAAGTGCCTTGTGCAGTGGTTGATTATCAACCTCCGCCTAAAGCCGCCGACTGCAATCAATATTCATCAGGCAGAAGAAATGCTCATGGGAGCTTGGTGGAACTTGAAGATGTCCACCATTAGCAACTGCTGGAGAAAAGCAGGGCTTATCAAGGTGCCTGTGCAGCTTAAAGGTGACCCGGAGCTGACTGACAACTCAGGTGACCTACGGACTGAGGTTGCAGAACTGCTGCCCACCGTCTCTTCCTTCGAGGACTACGTAGACAGCGACAGCGCTGCACTAACGGCGGTAGACTTGACAACTGAAGAGATTTTGAACAATGTTCGTGACGTCTCCAGTGATGATGACAACCCGAAGGAAGACGACTGTGGGTCACCAAACACAGAAGAAGAGGCCGTCTCGAACATTGCTGCGTTAGCGCGCATGAACAAAGTTCGCACTTTCACCGCTCGGTCCAATGACGTACCCAATGAGGTACTGTGCAAAGTGGAGGATGTAGAGGCATTCCTCATCGGTTGTGTGCCGCATGCAGCAAAAGAAAATAATGTATTTCTTGAAATAAAGTAGCTTTGAAGTGAGTGAAACACTTCAATTTGAGAGTATGCTAGGCTGCTTATTTTTCAAAATGGACTTTTCAGATGTACATTCAATACTTGTATTTACATTATAAATTTATGCCTTTAATTAAGGCTTTTCTTGGGGGGAAAATATACCAACTAAAACTCAGCATATACTTGACTATTGCAAGTGTGTTATGTATTTTTTTATAACTAAAGAAGCACTCGATCTAAGATTGTAATGCTTGATGCAGTGTGTGCCAAGTAATATTGAAACAATTTGCATATTTCAAAATATGCTTGAAAAAAATATTGCTAGAGATATTACTCCTTGTTAAAATTTTTTTAAATCATCTATTTTTTCGTTGACCACTCTTTTAGAGAACAAGTTCTTTATTGATTCTTAAAATTGATGCCATTTGAAGGCACATTTACTGTCCACCACTTTGATATATTGCATGCTCATGTAAACCCAATAGATGTTGGAGGAAGAATTCGTAACTAAAGCATACAAAAGACGCCTGATTTCCTACAATATTGCGACTTAAGCAGGCGCGTGGGAAGCGAAGAGCGGCAAAACAGCTTCTTGGATCAAGATGGAACGATGGTGCCACCTTGCAACGGTCGTACAATCGGACACACTGGCGGCAAGGCAACAAGCGAAGAGTTCGTAAACTGAACCATATCCAGTAACATAGAGCTTGAGTCGTGTGCCATGAGCCCTCCTCCAACCACTGATGTGCATGGACATGTCCAAAGTGCATCATCCAGTACTTTTCCACTCCTCAGCACCCCATCATTGATTTTTGCCTTCTGGCACATGCCTTGTGCCCTTTACTCATGACAAAGCTATCCGCACATTCTCCATAACTTGAATGCCCTTCTATGAACATGAAACATACAAAAGAATTAAGAGGTAAACATCATCCACAGAGATCTGTCCTGCTGGCAGGGAATTGTAAGTAAAATACCACGTAAGAGGTCTTTTACTTCTTTCGAAGATACGATTATGGTTGATGCGAATTTTGTGATGCTACGAATTTTCGAAACATCCCAGATGGTCTGTATTATATAGAATAGGCCATGGTTTGTGCTTAATTTCTGAATCTGTCACAGGCACCATGAAAGCTGGAACCATCGCTGCAAGCTCCTGAGGAGAGCACCATCCGCCGATGGTGGCCCTCATCCACCCCTGACCCTCTTCAACACCATTCTTTGCCGGCGCAACATTTCTGGATGACCAACAACAAAGAAAGAATAATTGAATAAATTTACTGGCACATTCTCCATAATCTGCATGGTATTCAGTGGATGTGACAAACATCTTCCACAGAAGTCTGTGTGGCTGGGTAAAGAAACTAAGATCCCATGTAAGGTGTCTTTTAATCATACAGTCGAATCTCCAAGGTGCAATTACGCTTGATGCAAATTTCATGATACGAATTTTATGGATGGTCCCAATTATGTCGAACAGGCCATGGTTCATGTTTATACAAACAGTTTCTGAATCCGTCACGGGCGATACGAAAGCAGTAACATCGCTGCAAGCAAGCGTGCAGCCACTGCTGCTCAGAGGCAGAGTACCGTCTGCAGCAGCGAGAAAGAGGGAAGGAGCCCAACGAGTCCAATGTGCATTCCTCTGGGTGATTGACTTGCTAATCGCGAGCATGGGGTCACATGACTATCATAATGCCAGCGCACGCATCCTGCACATATCGCATTTGAGAGGTGCTTCCATGGGTGCATCACCGCGATGTGCATGCATTCACGAAGCTTCCGGGTGCATCTTCGGTCTCCAAGGTAAAACTGTGCCAGCGCTGATGCATAGTAAATGGCTTAAGGACAAATGGCAACCAACGGCTGACTTCACTGCCAGTTTGTTACCTCCATGGCAAGGTGTGGATTGCACAACAGCCTGTCGACTTGTTTGACCCACTGCTATCTGAACACCAGCTTGTCTGATCCTTGTGATAAATGTTTATTGTTTATTGAAATATGAAGAGAGAAAGTTAGCACCTTGCTTCCTGTGCGCATGTCAGCATTCGATCATTACTTTCCTTAAATAAGTGTTGCATCGTAGGCGATGCACGTGGTGTGATTAATAAAGCGGTGGATCAATGAAAAACCTTGGCAAAAAGGCATTTACCGTGGGTATTTATTGTGCGCAATTACCGTGGGTACTGTGGCTAATGTAGGTAAAGTGTGTAGCTGTGGCTAATGTAGCTAATGTGTGGCTAAAGCTCATCTTGGTCGGCATTCCCTTGCAGGGGCAGCGGAAGTTGATTTCTATCTTTATTGGCGCTGCTGTTAGCTTGTTTATCAATGCTGCTCACGAGGTATTCTCGCTCTCCTTGTTGACTGAGTTTTCATCGAGTTCCTAAGACGCATGGCAAAGCGGCGATATGGCCAAATGCACTGCCCATTCTCTTGATACCGACGGTGATGACTCTTCCAGACTCAGATTTTGCTCCATTCACCGAGGTTGATCGGAAGACAGCCTTCTTCTTCTTCTTTTTTTTTTTTTTCCGGTAGGGGACAGCTCATCTTCAGATGACGAACTGCATTCAGTCAGTTCAACCTCTGCCTAAGGCATGCTGTGAAGATGTCATGTGTGCGCCAACACAACTGGTCGTTCTAAGAGAAGAAATCGCATGTGTCTTAGGTATGCAGAGTGCGATAAGGTGCTGTGCGTAAACCAGTGTTTCAAGGAATACCACACTCTGAAATACTATTGAATATTTTACAGTTCTGAGTGATGCTGACACCAAAATACTGTTCCTATTTTTTTTTTTTTTACTATTTATTCCTGACTTTATACATTTTGTACATTCAAGATCTGCAGTAAAGTAATTTGACCATCTGGGAAAGTTTCTTTTCCAAGAAACGTGACTCACATTAAATGCGCGAACTATCCTGTGGTGTGGGAGGCTGTACCATGCGGCGGACACCCACTCGGCAATCTTCGCAGTACTTGTTTCCTTTACCCTACCCGTAGGCGTCAAAGCCAGATCTTCATGCATCCTGTCTCTGTACAGCTGCCACATCCTATCCTTAAGTGGTTTATTCAGGCAGACATCTAATGGCTGCAGCGTGGACGTCATACCTCCAGGAATAACAGCGAGCTGTGTTTTAGTTTCCCGCATCATCTCCTTCAATTCTGGGGTCATGTGACCGCGAAACGAGTTGAGAACTAGGATGGAGGCGGGATGGAGGAGCGCACCTGGCCGTTGCCACCACACACTCTTGACCCTGTGAAGCATAAGCGGAGTGTCCATTCAACCTTTTTCTTGGCAGCGGACAATCACATTCCTGGGGAACAGCTCCTTTGGGATGGTTTTGCGCCAGAAAATGACGTATGGCGGCAACTTGCGCCCATCCACCAAGCAGGCCAGCATCACGGTTAGCCGCACCTTCTCGTTTCCTGTAGTCCTTATGCGAACTTGGGGGGGCACCTGTTTCACTAACAGTCCTTGACATAGGCATGTCCAAGAAAACAGGAGTCTGGTCCGCGTTGGCAATGTGCCCCAATGGCACTTGCAATGCATGGCGCAGGTTGAGCACGTAGCACTGGAACTCTACTAGCTTCACTTCGCAATCTGCTGGTGGCTTCTACCTTATCGACGTTGTTCATTGGAGGGAGAATCCATTCCTTCACAAGAACTTTCGTGCCTATCCATGTGAAGCCTTGAAGTTCTCCTGCGGTATCCCCATCTCTCGAGCTATGTCTTAGGCTATCCACTGAATCAGCTCGACGCTGACCCCTAAGAGGTGATTTCACTGCTCAACTACAAATTCCGCCACTTTCTTTTCGAGTTCCGTGTGATGGCCACAATGAGGTCCAGAAAAGCCTTTTCGGCCGGGCTCACATTTGAAGAGAGCTTCACTCTGGAGCCTCCACCCACACATAGTAGATTCTGTCACATCTAGCTGTTGAGCCAAGGCAGAGTTTCCGATTTCCTCAGCCATCAGTATTGAACTTCTTTTAAAGCAGGCATTGTACTGAGCTCATCACGCTGCCATTTGCTCAAGCCAAAGTCACAGACCGCAAAACACGTCACGAACAAGAATAGGATTAAATTGGATTAGATTCGATGTTGCCAGCGTGTACACGTTGCCAGCACAAGGTTGAAAGGTCACGAGATTCGTCGTAGGCATTGTAAGGAGCCTGTGGTGTGACACCGCCAAGGCAAATTTTGAGGCACTTCGATTATAACACAAACTCCCAAATTAGATCATACAAATTTTGAAAAAAAAGAAGAAAAAAGAACTCGCATTACAATTGAGTAAACACGGTATCACATTGCTGGTGCATGCGTCCAGCACGTATCACAATCCAAAGGCGCATAACCACGACAAGAGTTGATTTGTCTCCGATATACACCACACGTTGTGGATGGCTTGAGGACTAATGGTGGTGGTTTGCTGTGCTGTCACTTTAACTCTTTCCCTACTGTGCCCGTTGAGCATCATCAGCCCGCCATCAATAGTTTGAATCACCGCTTTCGAGTGCTTCTGCGCAGCACATGGACATGCTGCACCATCGTACACTAAGTAGAAGTGCTATATGTGCTTGGCTTGATGAATTCGTGCTTTTCCCGTGCGGCGCACCTGCTTAAAAAAATGGAGATATCCTAGTCCTGGTGTGTCCACGGCAGATGTTATCAATATGTAGAGTAGCAGTGAGTCTGAGGGTAGCACCTTTTCATCAGACTTTGATCCTGACAGTGACAAACATACAATCCGGCCTAGAACATGAGCGGCCAACAGCCCGGCTGGTTTTGCTTTACGTGCTTTTACTTTTCTGCGCTGCGCACGGAGACGTTGTGCCATCGTACATGAATAGAAGCACCGTATTTGCTGTTCTTGATTAGTTTATGTTTTCCCTCATGCAAAGATGAAATTTGAAACTGCTCCGAAGTTTCGTGACTGTCAAGTGGCAAGTGAAGATGGGGGATACCACGAGAAGTGCCCACTTCGAGAGAACAGAGATACTGTGATCCCAATGTGTCACTGGGAGAGGCCTTCGTCCTGCAGTGGACTTAAGGAGGGACACTGCCTGAAAAATTGCAAAAAACACGCTTTTCGGAAAAGTGCAAATTTGTAGTGTATGTGTCATAAACTACCTCTCCTGTAATTTTCAGCACCTAATTCATCGTAAAACTACTTCAAATTTATTGATGATTTGTGGGGTTTAACATCCCAAAACCAGTTCTGGTTATGAGAGATGCCGTAGTGGAGGGCTCAGAAAATTTTGACCACCTGGGGTTCTTTAACGTGCCCTGACATTGCACAGCACATGGGCCTCAACATTTTGCCTCCATCGAAATGCAGCCGCCGCAGCCGGGATTCGATCCCGCAACCCTCGGATCAGCAGCCGAGTAAGATAGCCACTAGACTACCGTGGCGGGGTAAAATGACTGCAAATCAAATATATTACGAGCAGCAGCAGCTGCTATGTCACCCAAATGCGCTGAAACAGCCCAACTTCAAGTGAGCACTGTTCACATGCTCTTCAACCAAACGGCGCCACCTTGATTCCACTGCCTTTGGCGGGAGGGGCGGTGGCGTGGTGGAAGCAAGATTCGTGCAAGATTAAGGGGCTTGCGGGGGCCTAAAGTCCGTAGATTTTTCTTTCTTTTTAAATAGCGGCAAGTTTTGATGTGCCGCTGACGAATCTCATTGGCCAACGCTCATATCTAGTTGACGGCGGCTTCCGGTCGCCATGTTTTTCCTACCCCCCGACGATGCCGTGAGCCCGTGACGGCCGCTCGCTAGGCCGGCAGCATCTCCATTCACTCGAAAGCAGTCGCGAGTGGTTAGTTCATGTTTCTGTACGCATGTGCCTTCTGCTTGTGCGAAGTGTTTCCCGCAGTCGACGAACTGTGAGCACTCTCGACAATGCCAGCGTGTAGCGCGCGGGTGCTCCGTCCAGTTGGGAAGAGGGTTGGCGCCTTTTTCTGTGCCCCTCGGAAAGCACGACAAAACAAAGGGTGGAGTGGGGCTGCACAGAATAGGCAGAAAGAATTTCAAGCCCACGAAGTCCAGCAAGCTGTGCGAGGTATGTTGTATTTTCCTTGTACACAGAATCGTGAAGAATGCTCTTAGATTTATTGTCATTTCTTTTTAACCTAGTGAGGCGCATGCATCACAGCGCCCCGCGCTTTCGGCAGTTCCGAAGACTGAATAAGCACCTCTATCTTGACAATTTCATGACTTTTTAATACGCACATCTGTCCGCCCACTTTTGAACACATACTGTGGCACATACTGGATTTACGCGGAGCATAGTCTAGGTTTACAGAGCGCATTTTTCTAAGTTCACAACTTGCATGTACTCGATTCATGTCGCGGCAGCAAACTCCGTGCCGCGGTACCAGCATGTTGGTAGGAGCTCAAGTGGAGGAATAAAATGTATTGTGCCTTGATTTATGCCCATACATCCAGAGAATCCCTTGTAGCCTGATTTAATACACCACTGTTCTCTACCTGCTACAGAAATAAAAGCGCGTGCGTCGCTTTGGACGATATTGCTCAGTCGCATAGTCTCCTTACTCCGTGGTACCTCACGGCTGGTTTAACAGAAAAACACACACCCGCATCTAGTGACCTTACGTTTTGTCACACACTCTGCCAGTTCTAAAGGCTTGCGTCCGGTTATTGCAAGCATTTGCTTAAGAAATAAACATGGCGTGATATGAGCCAGAATAACGAGGGTCTGCTCTCGTGTACGTGAAAGAAATTCTGTAATAACAAAAAACAAGCTGCTCGCTTCATGGTTCTGTGAATTTCTTTTTTATAAAGAGGCGCTGCCTAAATGTTTGTAGTTGTTTATCTATTGGAAAACACAAGCAGGTGAAAGTTACCTATTTTGTGTCACTAATGTGTAGTTTGTACTTCTAATATTGTGCACACTGTCAAAGATATCGACTTGTGCTCTGACGGTGCTGTGTTTTGCAGCGTCATTTTACTGAGGACCAGTTTGAGCCTGCCATCTGAAAGAACTTCGGCATAAAGAAATTGAAATCCTCAGCTGTGTTGTCCATATTTTCCCACCGACCTGAGAAGTGCCCTAGAAAAGCACCACACCCACAAGGCGCTCGTATAGCGAATAAACTTTCATCAATGCTGAAGTGTTTGGTAGCTTCATTGTGTTACTTCAGCATCACTGATGCCAGTGGATGGATGGATGGAAGGATGAAGGAACTTGAATGAGGTTCATTCAGTGCCCTAACTCTATCTGTTCCATGTTTAAACAATTGGATTCAGTAAAATATTAATGACAGAAGTACAGCAATTATATAAAATTATTTTTATAATTGGAAAATCATGTCACCTAATGTCCAATGAATGCTCGTAAAGGCCTGTTACTTGTTACCAATTGTGTGGCGCCCACTTCCATGTAAAAATAAGAGTAGCATTATAAGATGTGCGCAATTCAGTATGATAACCTCGCCATTAACACTATATTAGAAAAGAAAATCAGGTTTGAAAGCGGGACTCATTTATGGTACAGCTCATGAAAATTCGGAACACTGGTTAGTCCATTAGCAATAAGCTAGTAGGGTGTCTAACTGAAGAAAATATATAAACACAATAACAATTCGTATAAGAAATCAAACATAATTCAAAGAAAACTGATTAGGGAAAGGAAACAAGAATATATAAAAGATTTCATTAGGATTTAAAATGAGTTAGTGCATAGTGTGCATCATAGCACATACAGTAATGTACTCATTATAGCACTTTTTTCACTAGGTAAATCATGATATAAGCGAAATATCAGATATTTGCGTAAGGTTTGTGCACGGAGCAAATATTTTTAGTGAGCTTGAGAAGCTTTTTGCATCTTTTATCTGACTGAAAGCAGCTGAAATGCGAGCGGAAAATGACTATATTTGTCGAAACATTGCTGAGCTGCAGAAGACTTGGAAGGAAAAAGCATGTGCTTATGTAATTAGCATTTGTCTGTAAGTGCTACTGTTCTTACACATATATTGCACGCGAATCCGCAGTCTCAGAGTTCATGCATTTTCGCAATACACACGCGTTGCTCTGTAAATTTTCCTAAGAAACGAATGCCCAAGGAACACTTGTTCCTGTTACATGCAAAGGCAGGGATGCCATATGACGCAAACGTAAAAGAGTTGCTAAGAAAGCGTCAGCTTTTGCAGCCCGGTTTAGTACAATGAGGCTGGGGTCGCCGGAAAAAAATGTGTTGAAAATGGACACCGTAGATCACTAGAGTTCATAAATATGGCGAGAAATTTTGTGTTCGGCCTCCATGATGCAGTTCTAACCTACCCTTGCTTTGTATTAGATCGTGTTACGCCGTACCTGAAACTTAATACTTGAGTCGTGCTACGCGGCAGCGACCGTTGATGCCCGGACACTATCTAGGCGGATACTCCGCTCCGGGGGGAAAAGAAAAACATGGCGGCCAGCGCGCGCTGCGTGTGAGAGAGTGCCGGGAGAGGAGGTAGTTGTTGCCACTTAAAAAGAGTGAGAAAAGCGATCTAGGGACTTTAGCAGGGGCATCTGAGCATCCCAGGTTTTCTGCGAAGCTGCAAATTGGGCCAAGCGCGCACTCCTCGAGAGAGTGGGGGAATGCATGGCCGCTACCGCTTGCTGTACGCAATGACGCGGTGGTCTTCTCCGGCAGGTGCTCCGTGTGTTGTCTGCCACAGTTAGGGTCAGCGCCTGCTTCATGGCTGTCACCGAGATGTCTGCCTTTGTGTGTGCCGCTTCACTTTTCGTTATCGCAGGCAATGCTTTCTAAGTCTTCACCATGCTTACGATATCTCGCTGTGCCTTCCACTGAAAAACATCATGTGTCTGCTCATTCGTCGCATGGTTGGACAGAGCAGTTGTCATGCTCAAAGCACTGGGCGCATTCATTAGTTGGGTGCACACAAGCGCTTATCCCCATAACCAAGCTGACTCTGGTCATGCACGCTGCCAACAATAATTGTAACAATGCAATCATGAAATCATGACTATGTTTCACCTAGCAGCGTAGCTTCTGTTTCTCGAACTGACCTCAGCAATCGCACCCCTACATGGAGAAAGGCGGACAACAAAGCCAGATGAGGAGGCGAAGGATGAAAGTACAGACAAATGCGTTTTGTTAATCTGCAGGGTCATTTTAGACCCAAAAATGTAATCAGAACTTTTAAGGCCGGTTTCTTGGAATGGATTTTTTCGTTAGTAGCGGTGCTGAGGAAGGCGATATCTCAGGAACTGTGCTTCAGATTTGCATGTTTTTTTAATTCTGTTCCCAAATGAGTTTGCCAGGGCATAACAAGCTGCTTTCTTTAAGATTTGGTGCAGGTAACTTCTAATACCTAATTAATTTTTGATGAATGTGATCATTGCTGGCTACATCAAATTCAAAGTGCAGTTAAAATTTACTGGCAGTGAAATCTAAAAAAAAAAGGGGCTGTAGTGCCCTGGGATATCTATCAAGGGATCATCACAATGAATTTCAGCTTCCTACTATGTTCTGGCATTTCTCCAGGCTCTTCCTCAGCCATACAGATGGAAAACCTAGCTAAAACTCATTAACTCTGGAATTAATCAATGCAGCTTAATGAAATTCTGTAGTTACTCTTATTTTGCTGGTGTGAACATACCCTGAAAGTTTCATCTGGCTATCTCAAGAAATAAAAGTTCGCTCTCCAGGGTAATCTCTCGCCTTAAACGGGCCGTAAAATCCTTTCTGAAAACTTTCTGTGGTGTATTCAGAATCCTGGCCCCCCAATATATCATTTACAGTTGATCGCAGCTATACTGAATTCAGATATATCAAATTATTGGCTATATCAAACAGCTGAAAAATATCCCTCAAAATCCAATGTAAAAGTGTAGGGCTGACACGTATGCATATCAACACTTGTGGACAGCTGCATTTTATATATCAAACTTTGTACTGTGCCGAAGCCCTCAAATATGTTCCTCTTTACAAATGCTGCTCACCCTTTAACCCCGTTCTAATGTGTTCTGACACCTCTTTTGCATACAAAGGTGTCAAACACGTCACATGTTTTAGGACTTGCCACTGCAATGAAGTCGTGGTTCAACAGATTAAACATTTTATTAAACATTACTGAAGTAAGTTTCTTTGCACTGCACCATTATTCGTACATCCCTGTGCATTTTAGAGTAAAAAAAAATAGCAATTCGGTGGTAATATTTTGCATAACAATGCGAAATTTCAATTTAATATAACAAAGTAAATAAAAAAAAGTAAAAGAACTGTTATGTTGAGGTTTAACCATACAGTAGAATCTCAATGATACGATTTATTGGGAGCACGTAAAATATTCGTACCATCCCGAGTTCATATGAGCAAAACAAGTTAAAGCTGATCATGATTAAGATGAACAAGAACTTTATTGGGGTCAACTACTTCTTGCTGAAAAAAGTCCACGATTTTCTTTTGAACTTTTTTAACCTCGCTGACCCTTAAGAAAGCTGCCTGAAGGGAATAAAACCGTGCTGCGGTTTCTTCACTCCCGCTGCCGGCGCTTAGCGTGCGATGCAGGACACCGAGGGCATCAAGGTTTTCCCGACATTGAGAGTAGGAGATCACACTCACTGGCATCTTCACCATCACTGTCGGACTCGGTATCCTTATCACTGTCGGACTCGGTATCCTTTGCCTCGTCGACCAATTCTTCGATGGATCACAGCCCACAGGTCGCGATGTTGTCGTCCACGGTGACGAAGTCTCGCGCCAAAGCTTGAGTTTTAAGGTTCTCCCAACCCTTGATGTGCAAATCGGTGTCAGGCTCTTGGTTTTCTTCCGTCGGAACCGCATCCAATTCTGCGAAAAATCCACACTTGCGAAAACAGTTTGCGATCGTGTCCTGGGTCACATTATCCCAGGACAAGGTCAAGAAATGTAACGCGTCAAGCAGGCTAATCCGCAAGTTTTCATCCTTACGCTCAATTTTCGCCAGGAGCCTCCGCACAAGCAATCCCTTGAAACGGTGCTTCACATTTTGGATTATTCTCGCATCCAGCAGCTGTAGACGGCTCGTGGTGTTTGCGGGCAGGAACCTTACGGCGACATTGCTGAAGTTGCAGTCTTTGGGATGGGACGAACACTGGTCGACGAAAAGCAAAACCTTTCTGTTTTTCGCTGCCATTTTCCGGTCCAAAGTCGTAAGGAACTTGGGGAAAGAATCTGCACTCATCCATGCTTTTTTGTTTCCCTTGTACAAGCAAGGCAAACGTCCCGCTAATCGGAAGCACCTTGGTTGTTTTGATTTGCCTATGACGGTAAGCTGAACTTTTTCAGAGCCATCGGCATTTGCGCAAAATAGCACGGTGACACGTTCCTTACTTTTCTGACCACCCTGGCGAGCCTGGCCTTTCACACACAAGCTTCTCTCGGGCTGCAGGTTGAAAAAAAAAAAAAAGAGTCCGACCTCATCAGCGTTAAAAGGTCCCTGAAACGTTTTTTTGACATTGCGTCACTGATTAGGCAACACAATTGTGAAATCATTCACGCCATAAATAAAGCGAAGCACCATGTGCTAAGGCAGCTATGAGCTTATTTCTGTCACCTTCCTCCTTACCACTGCTGTTCCTCCTCAACTCGATCAGCTGTAGAGTGCGCGCTAGCGACGACTGCGCTTCCTGCGTCAGCCGCCCTGCCGAGCCCTCCGCAGCGACATAGCGCCCCGATATCTTTACTGAGGTCCGCGGCCTCGGCAGTGCTAGCCTCTGTAATAGAGCGCCGGCGACTCGAGTGTACGACGCCTGGTGCCGCGACGATACCGTTGGCTGAAACGAAGGGGCATGTTGTAGGAGCATGTTTTTGCAGTTATATTGGGAAAATTACGTGCACGTCACTTGTTAGGGGGCCAATCAGCGGCCTCCCATTCCACCGTTCGATAGGCGGGGGCGTTTGCGATGCGCGTGTTCATAGCCTTATTGTAAATTACACACTTTACGCAGAGCACTGAAATCTGTCCTCTAATGATCCTAATGACTCGCTCTACCGGATCACCATGTTTTCACGAAATCGTCAAAACCGTTTCAGGGTCCCTTTAAATATGTTGCGCAGTGCGCAGCACGAAATCAGTGCCGGCAGTGTGTTCAGCCAGTCGCTGACCTGAGATTCGTCTACTTTCCTTGCTTCACCGCTGACAACTTTGTAAACTAGTCCGTGCCTCTCTTTAAAACAGTGCAGCCATCCGCCGGAAGCTTGGAAATTGTCGATACCAAGGGAAAGCGTAATGTTGTCCACCTCTTTGCGTAGCACGTTGCTGTCCACATTAACGCCAGCTGCTGTTACTTCGCGAAACCACGTCAGCAGGACCTCTTCCAGCTTCACGTGTGTAGACGTCTTCGCATACTTGACATTAGCGTCGAATTGCTGGGCATTCCTCAAGACGACGTCTCGCTGCCCAACAATGGTGCAGAGCGTCAACGGTGCTATGCCTAACTCTTTCACAATGTCAGTGCGTTTTTTCTTGGGGGTTTTCATCAACCTTCCTCAGAATTTCAATTTTCTGCTTCAAAGAAAAGGCCTTCCGCTTCCGAGGCATGTCAACGAACGCTTCGGTATTCCAGTACGTGCAGCAACTCTAAAACGTTACGCACACAGCAGTTGCAGCAACAAAACGGGCATCTTTATGTGCACCCGCACCAGAGAACAACAGCCTGCACTGCCTGCACCACGTGAAAAGGCACGGCGGGTGCGATGTAGCAGAAAAAAACACTGCACTAACACCAATGAGCTGCCAGGAAAGGGCTGACGTACTAAACTTGTGAGGCACGTGACCCTGCCTGGAAACAAGAAATATTGAATGGAAGGACCCGTATGCCTTGTCACCACTCTCCTCCTCATCGGTGGGGTGCAGGGTGGCTGTGGATGGGTTTGCTGCTCATGGGGAGGAGAGATTTCGCCGCTTCTTTGCGCTGCTGGGGCGAAGAGGTGTAGGCAAGCGGGGTGTAAAAAAACCGCCGGCAGCCGTAGTGGCCACTCTCCCACTTTGCGTCAGAAGCTTGTGTGAAGCGGTCACTTCATGTGTCCATATCATCTGTAATGGCTGGGGAAACTGTTCGTACAACATTGAATGACGGCGAATTTTATACAATGTAGTCCATCCAAAACAACATTAAAATTTGTATCATTGCGAAATTCGCATCAACCGTAATCGTATCATTGAGATTCTACTGTATATTGGAAGAGGCTGCGGTGATCTGAACCCTTCAGGGAAGTAATAATGCCATGAATTCATTTTTTTCTGAATACACGTTTTTTTGGAGGATTACACACTGCCTAGGGAGTTTGAAAAATTGAATGTTGGCAGATAAATTAGGTGGTCTAGCTGTTGAACGGAGAGGGCAAGGTCAGACCATAACAGAAAAGGACAGTAGCAAAGGGTCAGTACCTTCCCTTCCAGTTGTGGAAGGCATTCCCTGAGCATCATCTGCAGCTGGGCCAGCTCTAGACCAAGGTCCACAACACAGGGTACCTCAATGCCAGCCTCTGCACCGCAAGGATTTGGTTCTGTGTTGACCGGACTCTGCATGTGCATGTTTAGATACAAAGGTTACTCTCTGCACTAATACAAAATCACTATATTTGATACAAATACAACTAAGTAAAAGACTCATTATAACGAAGTTTAAGGGGGAGTTGTAATTATTGTTATAACCATTAGTTCATTATCGCCAGTATCCATGTCATCTATGGGAATATCAAGGGGAATTATGACTGCTTTGTTACATCCAATAGTTTATTATATCCCACTTCGTTATAACGAGGTTCTACTATACTACTATTCCCGAATGCTCCATTGCTAGCCCACAGCTTCGCAACACCACTAAAGTTTAACAAGGCATTCCAGTGCTCCAAGCCCACATTCAACAAAGTGCAACACAGAGCATTTCACGGGAAAATGAGACTTCTTATTAAGCATGAATGTGTTTGAGCTAACTTATATTAGCTGCAGTCCTACATTAGTTGAAGCAAAAATGCATTTCCGTCCACACAAATAAAAGAAAGTTTATTCCGAACTAGTCAGGAGAACTAGCTGAAACTAAATGTTCGCTAGAAACATGATATTCAAGTGAAAGCCTGTCTTGTGGAACAGTAACCTTCAGAAGATCACGGTAAGTGCTACAGTGAGGCAAAAAGTGGAAAAGTATGGAAAATAGCTATACCTATCATCTTTGGCGCAAATTTGTATGGAGTGGGGACTTTGAGGAGATTGAAGCACAGGTACATATCACTTGCAGAGCTTAACTGAATGGCCTATCCCGAAATATGCGGGTATGCACGTCGTTTCACATGGACGAAAAGCATGCTGCACATTTGGTAATGCATTAAAAAGATTAAAAAGATATATACAAAAGGTCCATGCATATTTCACTGAGAATATTGACCTCAATTCTAACACATTCACTTTCTCATTGAGACTCGTTTTGCAAACGTTTAGCCCCGAAATGTATGCTGCAAAAGTATGACTATGTATAACTTCAAAGTATTTCCAAATGTGCTGAAGGCTCTCCCCTTAAAGTGTTATAGAGGTGCAACACACGCCGAATTTTTAAACAGGCTACCAGCAATTCATGATATCAGTAGATGCTAGGGCCACAGAGCAGTTAAGCAGGTAAACAGCATGAGGAGCATTAACAGACACAGCCCGGTTAGTCACGCTCTCACATTTTAGATGTGAAGCAGCTTATGTCGGGGCTATGTAACTCCCTCCTTCCCTCCATGCATCCATCCACCGTGTGGCGTCCACACCTGCACTGCACATCTTCCTCCCCCTCCTCTCCTTGTCTCATCTCCTCTTGGCATTCCTCCTCTCCTCTCCGAATGGCACGCGTTGACTATGGAAACGCTCTTCCTTCGATGAACGCTTTACCAGCTCGCAAGGAACAAGAACGCGCCCTCGCCCGCGAGAGACAACGCTGACGCAGGCAGCGTCTACTAGTGTCCAACCAATGCAAACGCGACACCTAGTCAAACCAATGCAAACGCGGTGTGCACCCCCCGTGCTGCTTCGCATCGCCTTATGGTCCCCTTTAGCAGGAGATGGTGTAATTTTTTTAATTCGCACTGTGCTAACAGCTCTTGTGTAAGCAAATGAACTCTTTTTTTCTTTCTTATGCTCACAATTGCCAAGAGGCGCAAAATCCAGGTTATGTGTGGTGTACCCATGTACATAAGCCGAATTCTTGGAAAAACAGATGTCCCCTTGTTGCGAGCAAAATAGGTATGGTGATTAGGAATGCATGGCAATCGAATGTGCGGTAAATAGGCAACTCTGTGGTAAATAGGAAACTCTGACATCGTCAATATAGTTCGTTAAGTGACAAGCAGAAGTGAGGCATTCCAGTTTATGAACTGGACACCAACAGAAAACATGCGCCAATACCCACACGTGTGTGCTGTGTTCAGCATTGTTACTGATCCTGTTTCTTTCTCACTTATGAGCATCATGCAATGGGAATTCTTGGCAAAACACATATTTGCAGTATTCTCATTGTTATAGTAAGCTAAGGCACTGTAGAATATACTAAATGCTTTGTAGTTTTGGTGACCCTACCTTCCGGATAATGAAATGCATCCTTTAACAAACTGCAATGCAAAATACCTAGGAAAAAAAAAAAGAAATCTGATTCACTCCCTCACTTCTTTTAACAAATATCACTCAGGCCCATATCTATTCAAATAGATTATCCCAGAATGCAACTGCAAAGAAGTTAAATACGATAAAAAAGACAGACTACTCACAAATAAAATAGTTGTTAGTGATATTAGCAAATGACTTCCACCACCTGGACAGTGTTCATCATTAAACCGATAAAGCCTAACATAAAATTCAAGTGTTCCCAGAGCAACAAACTATTCCCAGAGTAACAAACTTTTAATTCTACCTTTAAAATGTAAAATGTTATAGAGCAACAAACCTTCAATTCTACCTTTAAAATGTACTTTTCTCAAGATGCAAGTTTTGGCGTGCTCATTAGCTTGGCCACCCTTATTCCGATACTTGCAATGGTCGAACCAAGATGAAACTTTTCTTATGCTTTCTTTATCATGTGAAGAGTGCAATTATTGCTTCTAAGCCTTGACATAATCTATATATTTATTACAAATTTCAAGTCAGGACAGTTAAGAGTTTAGTTTTTAACTTTTTACACAATTAACACATTTTATATATACTTTTTAGTGACGTTTTTGCATTATACTGTTGATGTTGTTGTGTGGGGTTTAACATCACAAAACCAACTCTGATTATGAAAGACGCCGTAGTGGAGGGCTCCGGAAATTTCGACCACCTGGGGTTCTTTAATGTGCACTGACATCGCACAGCACACGGGCCTCAACATTTCGCCGCCATCGAAATGCAGCCGCCGCGGCCGGGTTTAGATCCCGCGACCCTCGGATCTGCAGACGAGTACCATAGCCACTAGACCACCGTGGCGGGGCCACTATACAGTTGATGTGGACGAACCATTAAGAGGGCCATGACACCTAATTGTCAATCATAATATGTGCCGTATGGGTTAATTCATGCATGTTCACAAACACGCTGGCAAAATTTTTGCGCATTTGGTCATGCCATTAACTTACAATTAGGAATGTGCGAACACAAATTGTCAAATACGAATCGAATACGAATAAGGCAAAAAACAGGCCTCAAATATCGAATCAAATATGTGTGTAGTAATAGAGAACTGCAAAACAGGAGGTAATGTAAAATTTATTAATTTCAAAAGAAATTAATCAAATACGCTGCAGCACATTGAAGAGACTTATGAAAGCAAATTTCCATATTAACTAGTGTAACAAAGCACACTTCATTTTTTTCCCAAAAAATAGAAGCAAAGTTGGGGGGTGCATTTATCACGTGGGTTAAATTTTAAGAAAACTTATTTCAAGCTGAGCAAGTCATTTTAACGAGCAATAAAGATGGCGTTGCGACTTGCGGTAATACTTAGAGCCACGCGTGCGATGAAATTTTATTTAAAGAACAGTAATGAATGGGACTGGCGGCTGACGGCAAAAAATCTGCCGATACTGTGCATATAACTGCTGTCACAATGAAAAGAATCTATGGTGGACAAACTAAAATTCTAAATCAATGTGCTGACAGTGATTGTGTTTCTTCTGACTTTGTTGACAAACGTCCGAGCGGGTACCCCGTGCGGCTCGGCTCTCGCAGCGACAGCCTTTATGGTGGCTGTGTTTTGTTCCAATGCGATGGAAAGAAAATATCGAGGAAAAAAAATATAAAGGAGGGCTCATCTTCTTCTGCGTGACCCAAATCGGCCAATGGCGGAGCGGAGGAGGTTGGGGTGCAGCAGGTGGCGAGGAGCAAACGCCGGATGAGTGCGATGGCGAAAAGGACAATGATGGCGCTACTTTTAAAAAATAGAGGGGCTTTAGCCCTAGGGGCAACGCAGCACCTCTAGCTCGGCGCGAACGAAGACTTAAAGACCTACTCCACCGGCCTATGTCACGAAGATGCAGTGGCCCTGTCGTCGTGTGTTTTGGTTACGCATGGTAGGCATCCGCCGGCGCACCTACCGTAGCAGCAGCTGTGTTTTCGCTGGTGTGGGTGCTGCTTACCGCCGTGCGATGGAGAAAAGAGCGTGCACCGATTAGCTGCGCCATAGGTTGGTTGCGCAGCAACGAACAAGAAATGTGCGATAAGTTTTTATCGGTTTCCTACCTATTTCTGTCTTCAGGAATGGGACGAACTGCAATGCCGGGTGATCGCTTATGCGCCAAACATTTTCATCACAGCTCGGTTTATGTGTAATTATTTAGCGGTTAGTGCAGCTTGTTTCAGTTGAGAGAAGTATTCTTGGTGTAAGTTCGTGAAGTGTAATGCTCGACACCAAGTTTCTTGGCATAAACAAAGTGTGGACACACAGCGATGACACTTACCGCTAAGTGCGCACTATATTTGCGTAGCACGCTGTTATGTACATAATTAATTGTGGTTGCCGTGTGTTATTGAAGTGAGGAAGTTCTAGAAGCATCAAACGAATTTTTATTCACTCGGGTAAAAGAAATATATGAGAGGTTAATTCACGTAGCCGATGCAGTGTGCGAAAGGCCGATTACAGCGATGCTTTTACAAATCGCTTGCGGCTGGGATAGCATATCTTGGGCAATGCCTTGTCTTTGGCACATAATTGCTTTTTTTGTGTGTGCGTTATCACAGGCGCATTTACATAGACGATAGCGTCAAGCATACGAAAAGAGCGATATTGGTATCGCTCTCCGCGTATGCTTGAGTTCTACAATTGTCTCTCCCCCCCCCCCCCCCCCCCCCCCTATGTAATGCCCAATGGGCCTTTAGGGCAAATAAAGGAAAAGAAAATTGTTTGTACGCAAGGATTTCGCATAGGGATTAGAGGCTCTAGTTCGAAACAGTATTTTTAACTCAGGCATTTTCAAGCCGTATTTAAACATGTCTCGCTGTTCTAGGTTGTTCATCCTTGTGCCGGTTACCGAATTAAAACACCCATGAAGCGACGCCGACATGATAGCTCGCGATCATTCACATCCGCGGTGGCAAGATGCTTGCCATTTCAATCAGTTTCTCACATCTTGACATAAAGCTGGGCGTCGATGCATTCTTTTCTACACTCACTGAATACTTCCTACAGAGCTACTGCAGCTTCATGTCCCGTGGCAGTCACTTTGCAAACTGTTGTAAACACGCCATCGGCGCTCCGACGCCCCGTGCTCGGAGGCAGCTATCACTCACGCTGCGCCGGCGGCGGTGGCGCGACCATGCAGGGTCGCGGCGAGCGGGGCCTCCGCGCCGCGACGTCGCTACAAGCCCTCGTTATATCGCCGGTGCCTACCACTATTTACTAACATGGAATAGGCCTATATAGCGCCTGTGCACTGCAGTGC
Organism: Hyalomma asiaticum; assembly: GCA_013339685.2. Classification (NCBI taxonomy): domain Eukaryota; kingdom Metazoa; phylum Arthropoda; class Arachnida; order Ixodida; family Ixodidae; genus Hyalomma; species Hyalomma asiaticum. The sequence goes on from CM023481.1 coordinate 207,287,149, forward strand.
CTCTAGCGGGTTTCACTCAAAGCAGACGCTCGATGGATGGATGGATATTAGGAGCGTACCCTTTATAACGGGGCGGTAGCCAGGCCACCAAGCTCTAGCTTTATTTCGTTTTCCTCTACAAACATTTCTTTTCCCGAATCACACATATTTTCACAAATTAATTTTTCCCCTCGTCTACCTGCAAGCGGTGGGTCCGTGTGGGAGGGGGTCCTATATTTTTCTCCTCGCTCACCTGCAAGCGACGGGTCCGTGTGGGAGGGTGTCCATAGGACCCCCTCCCACGGATTCACCACTTGCAGGTAGGCGAGGAGAAAAATTAATTTGTGAAAATATGCGTGATTCAGGAAAAGAAATGTTTGTAGAGGAAAAAGAAATAAAGCTAGAGCTTGGTGGCCTGGCTACCAAGCCTGGCTCCGTTTTAAAAGGGGATGCTCCTAATATCCACCTGTCCACCGCTTGCGGACAATGAGGCGGCCGACACCGCGGCTCGAGAACTTACACGCCGAGCTGCGAAGACCGCGGACAGTCCTGACGCCCTGCCCAACACGTGGGCGATGCGGGAGTGGACGTGGGGGGATCGAATGACCACTTTCAGAGACATCACATAACACTACAGATTGAACAGATGTAAGTACCCACCACCACACGCCAAACTAAACAAGAAACAGGTGGTTGCCTGGAGACAACAACAGACACACACATATCCAAACCCAGTGATCCTTCGCTTCTGCTACCCAGACATTTATACGTCTGACACGTGTAAAATGTGCGGAGCCAGAGCGACGCCGCAGCACATGCTGTGGGCATGCACAGGGAGCGCACAACAGGATCCCCTTATTAGGAACGGGGCAGACACGGCAGTTTGTGACCGCGGGGCGCGATGGGAGGCGTGCCTGCTCAGCCAAAACCTTGCCGATCAACTCTGGGCCGTCCGGCACGCCGAGGAAGCCGCCCGTGTCCAAGGGCTCGAGGCCATCACCTAGGCTGAGGTGCTTGTGGCCCTAGCCCGACCAAATCGCCGGACCTATCTGTTGATTAAAGTTTTCTCTCTCTCTCTCCTCCCCTACCTATTTTATCTATTATCGCTCTGTTGTGATGTAACAATCTTACCCGAACTACCTTGCGCTTCTGTTTGCTCCATACCTTTTGCGCCACCAATACTCTAAGCGTCTTTTACTTATCTCTATCGCTGACATGTTCAGCTTTCCCTTTCTATCCCTGAAACCCATGGCTCGCATCTGTGCACCGCAGTCCATACCTTTTGCGCCACCAATACTCTAAGCGCCTTTTACTTATCTCTATCGCTGACATGTTCAGCTTTCCCCTTCTATCCCTGAAACCCATGGCTCGCATCTGTGCACCGCAGCGCCCCTAGCGGACTCCATTCAAACCAGAGCACAGCGACAACGATGGACGGCGGACAAGGCTTGGCCCTAAGGTGCTTCGCCCCTAAAAAAGGAAGAAGAGTGAGATAGGAACTATGTGTTTGACAGTGCAGCAGGCAAGAGGTAAGGAATCAGGATTGAGCAGACTGCTATTGAAAACTGTACGTTGGAACATTCAACATTAACGTGGACCAAGAAGAGCACACCATCAGAGGAGGCATTGACATGAGAAAAAAAAAATGTGTACATTTCTATAAGGTGGGTTTCATTTGCATGGAGCGGAGCTCGAGGAGTGTGAATGTTCAAACGTTGCATTATTTTTCAAACACTGTTTCTTATTCAATTCGTGCCCAACTTTTACTATTTTAAGTGCAAGAAGTTCGGAAAACGTATATCGTCTGCGTTTTTATTTGCTGTTTCCCACCAGGGCCACAGTAATGTCATGGACGGCTCCGCAAAAGTTCCTCGAAGTTGGTAGTCATACTAGTACTAGTAATTATGCGGCATGTACGCATGGTCGCAAATAAGAGACAAAGCGTGCTATACGGCCTACGACAACTGGCGGCCCCTTCCCGCTTTTAGTATTACGCTTCACTACATGACTTATTGTGCTGCAGCGAAGTTCATTAAAAAGAATAAAGACAATTTTGCAACGCAGCTGTCATTGCAAAAACTGAACTTTATGAACGTACGACAACACGTTTGCATGAAGACACTGTTAGCACGCAGAGCCTAAAAAAGGCGGCCGTATGGTGGGCGTACGCTGCAGTACGATGCGGAAAAAGATTACTTGCTTTTTTTTTCATGCGTTTATCGCAAGCTCATAATGAAAGAAGGTTAAGCTTGCCGACAGGGAGAGAAGTGAAGAGGACGAAACACCACTGTCGTGTCTTGTTCTCTTCTTTTGTGTCGTCCTTATTCTCTGGCCTTATTCTCTGTGCCGCGAATCCCTATACGCCAACTAGCTCAATTTTCTGTTGTTTGTCGCAGCTTTCTCAATGAGCCCAGAAGAAGATGGTATGCGCTGTGAATGCTGAGAAACAGAAGAAAACGAAACGAGAGCTCCAAACAAGCGCGGAATAACCATGCACTATATGGGCAAAGCCAGAAAGCAAACCTGAAGTCGTAACCCAGCCGTGGCATTCATTTTTTGTTTTGCCTTGCCTTTACTGGCGCTACTCACTTCGGCTTCGATTTAGTCGCGCTGCCAACTTCATACCTTTAAATTCAAACAAAACGTAGGTTTAACTAGACTGGCACAAATATATTACTCCTCTTTTAGACGGGGCGGTTGTTCTTTTCAGGAATAACTTCAAGGGAGTGCATCATTCTTGCAGTAAATTTGCTTTTTTATTTTTGTTTTGTACATCGGTCGCAGTACATTAAAAAAAAATTAACTTAGGTTGACAGTAAGAAAAAAAGAAAATGCTCGAAAAATAATCGATGTGACACACGCTCAAACTTGAATACTCGAATTCCCTTCCTAGCCAAAATTTTGCTATTCGCACAGCCCTGAATAAAAACGCTACTCTGGATATTCGGAAAATGCTTTTTTTTTTTTTTCCGTCTTCGACGCTCGTTACTAGCCCGGTAGCTGGATCGATCACGTTTTTCGTGTCGATTTGGTTGTGTAATGCCCTTTTAATAATACGCAGCGCTAACCGCTATGGTGAACAACCTCAAGTTCGCATTATCAATTCAGCGCATCGCGTGTTGCAAGCGTTTGTACTGGCATGTCACGTAGTACGATATGCAGGAAACATTTTAGCATGTTTTAGGTAAGCTTGAAGAGCATTCTTTTTATTATGCTAAAATGAAATGTCAATGTCATGTAAGGTCACATGGGTATTGAAAACTGGTGTGCAACGCTGGTACTGGACGGCGGTGGCATCGGCTGAAAATTGCTATATTTCAACAGCACATTGATATACTTGGTAAAATGGCGTAACTTCGGCACTATACTATAACAATGCGACCGGGTTGGTGAACGGCACGGTTGGTTTCCTCAAGTACAGGCAAATACGACAACGAAAGAAGCACGCGTCAGTGTGTGCGTTCTCTGATGCGTATTGTCCTCTTCCCTTTGCGTTTGGCACAACAATGGAAAAGATTGAAGCAAGAAAAAATTACAGCATATCCACGGAGTGAATGATGGTGAGTGGGCGAAGCTCGGGAGGTTCATCGTAGATCGTGCCGAGTTCTGGATTAATTTAGTTAACACGCACGCTACGAATCCTCATGGTTCAACTATGCACAAGTGAAATCTCCCACCGGCATTTCATTGCAAGTCAAGATCCAGTGCCTATATATATACATATATATGGGTTGCCAGTGAACGCTTCTCCAACGCGAGCAGTCGGTATTTCTCAATCAAGAAACTCGCTAGGAGACGCTGCCTGCGCCAACGTTGTCTCTCGCGGGTGAAGGCGCGTTCTCCTTCTTTGCGAGCTGGTACAGCGTTCCTCTAAGAAAGAGCGTTTCCATAGCCAACGCGCGCCTTTCGCTCTCTCTCTGTCTCTGTCTCTCACACAAGACAGCAGAGGCACGCGCCGGGAGGCACGCGCCGTGGCGAACGCCAAGGGCGAGCGCGTGCCGGGAGGCACGCGAGTTACGCCTGACGACTGATGCCTGACGCGTGACAAGGTTAGACTAAGAGGAGCTTCGCCCCTAAAAGACAGGCGCGGTGACCCCGAATAGCCATAACGGTGAATGAAGACCAGTCCATTTACTTTCGACCGGACTGCTGGCAGGACCACTGACCTAAACTGTTCAGTAACAAGCTAAAGATGGCCGCTTAGTAGTGCTGCAAGTGCTATTATATATATATATATATATATATATATATATATATATATATATATATATATATATATATATACACACACACACACACACACACACACACACACACACACACACACACACACACACACACATTGTTCCTTTTTTGTGTGGGTGAACAAGATGTGGCGCAGAGATTGCACAGTTTCTCGGTACGCTTCATCCTGAGGGCGAGGAAGGCATGACTGACCGCCGTATTCTGAAACCAAACTTATCCTTATGCTTGTGACTCAAGTAGCCCGTAACCTTAAAGTGACCCTTAACGCGTTTCAAGAACAAACCTTATACTTAAATCTGAACTTTTCTTGTACTTATCGCTGCCATAAGTACAGCTTCCTTAAGGTAGCCCCCGACCTACCTTGATGCTCACTTGTAAGCAAACAAAATGGCAGGCATGGATGACAACGTTGCAAAATTGGTTTAAAATGTGGACCGGCATGAATTATCGAGCTGTGGGCAGCATATGTGTAAGTGCGAGTGTCACGGCATATCATCAGAGATCGCCTAAATCCCATGGAGATTTGCGACAAGCATAGGTACTTGTGCCGCTTCCACTCCACAACAAGCGCCGTGCTGAAGCTTCATGCTATCCCTGCGAAAGGACACCGACGGTCGCGGAGGTACCTTGGCAGCTCCTTCTCCAACAAGGCTACAACCGCTTCAGCGAGACTCTTCGTTTTGTAAACGGTCGCAACAAGTCATTTATGGATAACGGCTGTTGCAGCAGAGCATCGAAGGAAAGTGTACGTGATCGCATGTGCGCTATTTCACCGACACAGCTGGACATGGCACGTCGGTGGAGGTAGCATACATCAGGGATCACTGTCAACAAAACGTGGTTTTACTAAAGTGAAGTTTTATTGGAAAGGGAATCAAGCGACAGTAGCGAGAAGCGGGAACAGAGCCCAGTAGGACAGAAGAAAAGTACACGCACCAAGCACGAAGGGGTACCAAAATGAGCCGGAATAATCCACGCGGTAAATGCAAAACCATACACGTTTAATTAGGAAACAATGAATTACAGTACCTAGAAAGGGATATCCGCAACAGACTTCGTTTACACACTGCACACACTTCGTTCGTTGAGCACACACTGCCCGTTGGTCTACTTCGTCGTCGCAAACACATCGCTATTTCGCCGTTGCCTGTGTAGGACCACACTGCAGTGGCGACACACACACACGTACACAGGACTACAGCGTCCACACCTCGGTATTTCCCGCACACGCGGAGGGGAGGTACAAGCACATGGTCACTCGCAAACACATGTAAACTGCCGAGACTCCGGGAAACTGTGTTGACAAGACATGCCAGTGCTCACCCCGTCCGACCAGCCCGACCCCCCGAATGCCTGAATGATACACTCCACTCCCCTTCCTCCCCTCCTTTTGTCGTCCCGTGCAGCTGTGCGCCCGCTTACAAAAGAAAAAACTGCGCTTAGCCTCGCTCCCATGTTGCTCACTTACTCGGATATGAGCGCCTTTCGCAAGGTCGCCTTAAAATCTTGTAAGGTGGGTTTATGAAAGCCCCTTTACCTTTTCTTAAAGTTCTACTTACAGAAGTAACCTTATCACGATAAGTTAAGTTTGGTTCTAGACTACGGCGGTAAGTTTCTCGGAGCTCTCTTAGGCCACGACGACTTCAACCCACTTAACGGGTGGATCCAGCGTTTCAAAGATCGCCATGGCATCAGCTGCAAAGTGGTGTGCGGGGAAGGCGGCGATGTTGACGACGAGTCTATCGAAGTCCGTCTTCGCTTAAACTTGCAGAATATGTTGTCCGCCTATATGGACAGACACATAAATAATGCCAATGAAGCTGGCTTATTTTACAACCTTCTGCCGAACCGCACGCTTGCACTGAAAGGCGAAGCCTGCTCTGGCCGCAAGGCCTCGGAGGCCTTGCGGCCAGACGTCGACAAGTGCCGCTTGTTTGTCATTGGTAAATCAGCAAGGGCCCCTTGCTTTAAAGAGCAAGAGTGCCTGCCAGTGACCTACAAATCCAATAGAAAGGCGTGGATGACGCAGAATTTGTTTGCAAGCTGGATTTGCAAGATTGATAAAGATATGGCGGCAGAGAAACGACGGGTCATGCTTATCCTTGACAACTGCACGGCCTATAACATCAAGCCAAAGTTGACTGCAGTCGACTTCAAATTTCTGCCTGCCAACAGGACAGCAAAATGTCAACGTCCTGACCAGGGTGTCATCGCAACCGTAAAGGCACTGTACAAAAAATGCATTTGCGCGAGTTTTGATGAGCATGCAGCAGCAGCAGCCTCTTAAAGTGAATTTAAGGGGTGCAATTGATATGTTGGTCGCTTCATGGTGGCAGGGAAAGGCTGATACCATAAGCAAGTGCTTCAAAAGGGGCAGGCTTCATGCACAATGCAGAGGCCCTGGAAGACGGTGAGCAGAGCGACACTGTCGCCAATGAGGCACTCAACACCGACGACGTGTGGTCCGGCCTCATTGAGAGCAACTTTGTAATCGCCACAGACACCTTCCAAGAATTTGTCAACGCCCGTGGGTCGGACCTTGCTGTCTGCGAGGAAGTGAATACGGATGACCCAATAGTCGCACCAGTGCGCGGAAGTGTAGAGGTTGCAACCGACGACGACTCGGACGACGAGGAAGATGTCGACCAAACGCCAGAACCAGATTTCTCGTGCAAGGACATGTTGGAATACCTCATGCAAGTGAAAGTTTCAGCGAGAAATCACTTCAGTGCTTAAGCTTTGTGGAGGACAAAATTGTTCGATGCGCTTTTCACAAGCACTGCCAGATGAAAATAACAGCGTCCTTCCGCTGATGCGGGACTTGAGAACTTGGTTGGTTTCCATGCTGTGTTGCGATTGTGTTGAATGTGTCTGCGAGTGAAAAGTGCAATAAATTGCATTTAAAAGGTGGGTCGCCCTTTTGGCAAAAGGCAAAGGCTAAAAAATGCGTGCTCTGGTTATAACATGGTACCGCTTATAGCGCGGACTTATCCAACTCCCGTGACTTACATTATAAGCGGTCTACACTGTACCTTGTTGACTAGAACAAGGTACAGTGAGAGTATTTTGTAGTATTGTCGAGAGCATCGACGCAGTGATATTGTAGTGTCAGGGGTGTTTCACAGTTTTTACAGAGAAACATACGAGGTGCCCCACTCTATCAGCGATTCGACTGCATCACATTGTGATTTGTTTGAAGGAGGAAAAATATTCCTGGTAGCGGTCAGAGTGGTATGTGCACTGTTGATGGACAGTCCACGCTCTGAAGTTAACGCAGAAGCCTCCTTTGTTCGATCTGATAAGCGTACTCTGCCGAAGCGAGGGAGGAATTGTGATTTATTTCACACAGCCGTGCTTTAGCATGCAGTGCCTAGGATTATTTCAAAACTATGATTTCAAAACACTGTACATGGTTGCTAGTACCTCCTAGAAACCAAAGCTAGCAAAGTGCAGCTTAACAGATTAGCCAACGACTGCCCCAAAACCACACAAGCCAGACAAAGCCCAGTTAATATCTTTGAAGGATGCAGATTTGCTGCGCAGGTTTGACTTTCCTTTCCTCTACCTGAAGCAATAGCGTAAATATGATAAATATTGACTGATCATGTCACAGGCAAGCTCTAGTGCAAACAGCAGTGCACTGAGATCTTTTACCACTAATAGAATAAAGTTAATTATATTCTAGTGAATGCAATACAGTATCTCAGGCTACCAGTTATTTTGACCAAGTGGTTCCTGCAAAAACAAAGTTGCCAGTCAGTAAGCATAGCACCAGAAGTGTAACGTGTATGGGGCAAAGCTATAAGTCTTTCATTGCACTGAGACAAGCCATTCTGTGGGTAAAGCTCCAGACACTCACCGAAATAACCTTGAGAAAAGTTTTCATTGTGCTCCATTCTTTTTCCACGAAGTCGTTCATGAACTCCATGAAACTTTCTTTGCCACCAAACCTGTGTAAATACATTATTAACATGACAGTGTAAGAAAGGTACAAGGTAATAAAATACAGTCACTCCTAAATACTCTATTTCCCAAACATACTCAATTGTCCACATATTCATTTATATTAAACAATCAGAAGAACCCCTTGAAAACCCCAAGCAAAATGTAGAGCAGATAGTCGTGAGCAGGAGTTTCATGCCCACTAATTAAATTATGGGATTTCCATATGCCAAAATCAAGATGCTACCACTGCAAGTACCACCAGGCTCTAAAAATCCAGCACTGCAATGAACCCCTGAGAGTGCTCTTACAAAATGGGCCCATGATTACAGCTAGTACAGGAAATATTCAATGCCAACAAAATGCACTGTTTTGTCAGATGCTGCCCCACAAGAGATTGTGAATTTGAAGGGCCATGTGTGGCATAAAAAAAAGAGCCGGGCCTGCGCGGAACCGCAGGAGAATGACAGCGTAAGCTGCAGGAACGACCTTCTTAGAGGCCATTTTAAATGCTTGAGGAAACTAGTGCAAGTAGAAGTGGTATGTATCCCCTGCGCTATAACTGTTATCATTTTGCCAAGTAGGGAAGTACCCACAATACCATAATTACCAGTGCCTCCGTAATGGGTTCAGAGCTACAAAGCATGCAGCCCTGTGTTCTTTCAAATGATGCCTCTAACTCGTTATGCAATCCATTCACCGCGACGTGTAGTGGCGTATTATTATTCTGCCACGTAACATTACGTTTGTTAATGAGAGTCGTCGGCAGACGTTATACCCGTTTAGGTTTTTTAGCGAAGATTTCTCAAGCACAGGCGTAGCTCAGTGGTAGAATGCTCGACTGCCACGCAGAGGGTGTGGGTTCGAATCCTCCTCGCTCCTGCTTATTTTTTCTAAAATCTGCGCAATAATGCTTACGGACACCGGCGGCGACAGCGGACAACTACGGCGCAAAAAAAAAAAAAAAAAGAGCAACCCTTGTTGTGATCTCGTAACAGCTTACGCTGTACAAAAGGTAAGGAAGTTGAAGTTGCCATCTGTTGCAAACAAGAGCAGATTATAACACATTGCTTTCAGAACATTAAAAAACTCCACAAAAATCCAAACGAGTGTTCTACAAAAACCATGGGTAACAATCTTTGCCAAGTGGCTCAGGGCATGGGATGGCACATCAATGATGCATGTTTGTGCCACTGCGTTTACTTCTTCGCAGACATAAAATGCTCCCAAATGACAGTTTAGGGCTCTTCAAATAAGCGCGACAGACCTGCCCAATTCTACATGTTGACAGACCTCATTGAATTTAAGAGACTTTCCCCAAATACCACTGCAAATTCTGAATGACAAAATGGAAGCTGTGAAACAGTGCACGGAGATGTTCTTTTACCAAATATTTTTGAAATTGGATCGTTACTGAAGGAGTTGGAAGAAAATCAACTGTTCTGTTGCAATGTTGCCACTGCCACAAAGGACCAAAGACTGCACTTCCACTTTACCTTGGCTAATGTCTACAAGTGGTGTCCCCCCTTCCTTCCCTTCACGTGTTGGAACCAAGGGGGCATGTCATGTCCACAAGACAAGCATCACTTCCTTTTGTTATTCTCTTTCCATTTCACGTTGCACTGCATTTCCAGTGGCAGAATTGTGCAGCACAGTTGGTGATACTCTAGGCAGTGCCTACTGTTGAAGGTATTCATTTGTGGGACTTTTACTCTTGAAGTGCAGCGTTTTTGAAGGGAGGAGTGTGGCCTTCTGTGAAGAATTTCAATAACCTTCATGCTATGGTTATGAGGTGCACCATCCACAGACCAACATTACTACCGAGAGGCTGAACCAGACTCTCACGGATATCTTGTCCATGTACGTCTCTGCCGATCACACGGATTGGGACGCCACCCTACCTTATGTTACTTTTGCCCACGACATGTCCAGGCATGACACCGCCAGCTATTTGCTGTTCTTCCTTCTGTACGGTTGCCACCCTGTGTTATCATTGGAGACACTCCTTCTTTCCGATCCCTCCGTACCAACCGCATATGCTGAAGACATCGTCTCCCGTGCCAGGATGGCTTGCCAGGTCTCTCACACTAGGCTACGTACTTCGCAGGACCTCCAAAAAGAGCGGTACGATAATCGGCACCGCGAAATCGATTGCCCTCCTGAATCTGGTTCTACTCTGGACGCTGTCCCGGCAACAAGGGCTTTGGGAGAAGCTCCTCCCTCGCTACACAGGACCCTACAAAGTTCTTGGGAAGCTCAATGATGGTGACCACCTCATTGCTCCGTTATAAAATCACCCGTCTTCTCCCTTTACTTCTGCTACTGACGCTGCCCACGTTTTGTAGCTAAAACCATACCGCACCACCAGTGCTGAATAATTTTAGAGGGCGCTGGGATGGCGCTCCATCCGCCGGGAGCTATGTTACGAGGTGCACCAAACTGAGGCTATCAAACGAACGATCGGCTATGCGAAGAGGAAGAAGTACAGACGGCCCGCGTGTGGTTCTGGCAGCCATGCAATCGCAGCCGCAGCCTGTGCATATTTGAATGTACCCTTCTGGCTCTACTGCGTACCTGTGATTCCCCATGACACTAAAGCCATGATCCCCACACATCGATTTATATACTGTGCCTGTTTGTTTGCAATGTCCAAACCAGGTGAGGGGCCCTCTAAAGGGCCACTAAACAGGCTCCTACATTTTTTTAAAGCCGCCCAAACAAGCTAACTCAATCATAGAGAAGGTTGTGGCGATAACATTCTGCAAATATGACAGCGCTGCGCGCCACACAGATGCCATATTTCGAAAAACAATTCCCGCGCCTCTTTCCTGCGATTGACCAGTCGCGCTCGCATCCTAGGTGTCGTCACGTTCTACCGCAACAACCTTGCGCAGTTGTAGCTCGTTGATTGGTCGAAACCAGGTATATTGTCAGATCCTCTGGCCGTCCCACCGGCTTGAGTGCAGGAGCAACCGGAACTGCAGCGCAAGCGTCAATGACGTCAATTGCCCATGTCATGTCACGTGTCAAAAGTGGGCGGAGTCACGACGGCACGCCGCGCCTACCCTCTCCTCGGCAGAGAAGGGTGGGGAGGCCGACCGAGAAAACAAAGCCGACGCAAGCGGCCACTTAAACCCGTGTAACTTCTTTATTATTGCACCTATTTGCAAAATTCTTGCAGGAGCATGTTCACATTGCACAGGAGCACAGTTATATCTTTAAAACAAATTTTGGACTTCGGGGTTGTTTAGGGGCCCTTTAACAAAACCGCCACACACCACATCCACATTTTTCTGGTCATTGTAGAAACACCATCACGGCAGTGCTGCATGACGTCTTGTTCATTTGTGCTCATAAAGCTATGCAGTCGAGCCCATTTATGACGGTGTCAAAGCGAACCTGAACAACAATTTTGGTCGGAACTGAACCCGAACTCAAACTGATATTCTTGGAACGTGCTTGAACCCGAACTGAACCTGAACCGAAAAAAATATCTGTTATCAGTTCGGAACAAAGCGCTGCAAATAGCTATGGTGCCGCAACCTACCAACAGCATCTTATTGCTGTGATTGATTCCGGCCTTTCTGTCTGTTGGCCTTTACAGATTTGTTTATTTCACTTGTTTTCTTATGACTGTGCCTTCCTTTTCTGCTGTAGTGGTCTAGTGGTGCTTAAATGCAAATTCATAAGATGTGAGTGTCAACCTGGCCATGCAGTTGCATTTTGATAGAGACGAAATGCTAAAGGCAGTGCACTTTTCAGCGTCAGTGCATGCTAAATAACCCCAAGCGGTCAAAACATCTGGAGCCCCCAATACGACATGCCTTGCCTTTCCACTCTTCCATTTTCTTTCCCACACGACCCTGCGCCACGACGGCTACAAGGGCTACAGAAAATGGCACTGTTCCCTTAAGCGAATCACAACTATTTATACTTTCTCATCGGAATCACCTGCAAAAATTAACACAATTCAATGCACTGGAGAGCACGCGTACATTGTTTTCACCACACATTGTTTTCACACAAACTGAAATTTGTGCATAGCCAAGAAAACCATCTTTTTAGCAAATTTGTGACAGTAAACTTAGCAAAAACTGTGATGTTCACGCCAACAAGTGCTGAATGCCTATGTACTAGCGAACAAGGGCAGCACACAGTCCAACATCTGTGTTTACCTTGCTGTGTAACTCCACAATTTCTAAGCGCAGCCTTTAAAGGGCCTCTAGACCACCAAGAGGTCGAAATTTAGTTGTGGTGTTGCTTTTGTGCCGGTGTCCGCAACAAACACGTAGCCGCAAGAATTTTTCGAAATGGTGCCGAAATAGCCAAGTTACACGCGTTTAATTAGTAAAATGCGGCGCTTGCTTGTTTCGCTCTCTCCTGCGCGCCACCGGCTGCTTGCCGGTGTCACCTCCTTGCCAAGTGCTCCTCCAAATGTCACGCGACAATCGTGGCTGATGACGCGCATCCGGTTGACGCGACTCCGCCGGGCTCCCGCATTCACGCAAGTGTTTTGTTGGTGCTGTGCCAATGCTCTCTGTTAGCGCTATCCGTCGTGTTCTGACAATTGCTGCAGTTTCTAGTCGGCTGTACCTCACTTGCACTTGCGTAGCGTAGTGCATTTACGAATTTACACGCCAACACCACACGAACGACACACGACGAGGAAAACAAACAGGCCGGGAGCGCGTGCATTTGCTAGCAGACTAACCAGAAGTCGACGTTTTCCTTCGACCAATCAGCGGAGCTTGGACTCTTCTGACGTCAGCAAAAACCACAATGTTGTCGCGGCTAATTCTAGCATGCCGGAAATGGCCGGAGAAGCGCACGGGAATGTTTTTCGAGTTTGTGGCGCGGCCGCGGCGCGTAGCGCTGCCGCATTTGACATCGTTCACCGTGACGGCATTCTCAACTTGATGCGCGTGTTAGCTTGAAATGTTCGAAAAAATATCGGGGTGGTTTAGGGGCCCTTTAAGAAACCTGTGAGCAAGCAAGCCTCCCCTTTATGCAACAGATCCATTCTCTGCGTCAATTTAAACAAAGCTAGTTATTTTGTCTCCATTCTCTGCATGCTTGTATTCATTCATAATTACAAATCTGCTCAATGAGATGTACTCTACAATATATGTATTTATGTTTTAAAATTGCCCCTTTTTTATCACTACTTGCACCGTAAACCTCCCTTACACCGGCTGTAATCTCTACGTGGAACTGGTGCACCATACCACTTGGTGATACGTGCCCTTATTGTTCTGTTCCCGTGACGGACGCAGATGCACACCATCTCATATGGACATGTAAAGGACTCCATCGGGAGCGCTCTCGTCTCTTTAAACAAGACGGTCTCCGATACAGTGCCTCGACCAGTTATGATCGTTGGATACACGACAACAGATACCACAAAACACTACTTCAGTTCATACACAACACAGGACTTGCAGCGCACATTTAACAAAATACACCATATACTATGCCTTAAGGGCAAGCCCATTTCGCAATATAAAAAAAAATGTATCAAATTGTGTAGGGCATTTGTTTTGCAGCCAGAAGACTCTACAAAACATTCCATTTGATGTTGTTTTACTCAATATTGCATGATCATTCTTCTCTAGCACTGTTATTCGGTGCAGCTAAAAAATTTAGCCCTTTGAACACTCACATGAATTTCCACTCTTTTAATCGATGCTTGTATAACTAGCAATAGAAAGAAAGATATGCAAGAGAGCTCAAGGATGGCATGTTGAAGGTCTGCAAAGGCTTGCCATGTAAAGCAGTGCTGTTTCTTAGTATGTATGCTGTAGCCATTTTCACCAAACTTTGCTGGTTTATGTGAAAACATTGCTAGCTGTTCCCGATGTGCTAGCGGACCCTTCCACCACCTGAAAAGAAACTTGCATATGTGTTCTGCGTGCAGTGCAGCACATAGGAGTGGAAATGAAGACGGAATTAAATGGAAAAATACGGAATGTAAGTACTGTAGGACCAGGTCCTAAAGGCTTCAAGTATGTGAGCGGTCCTTGCCATGGTCTGGCTGCCTTAAATTTCAAGTGATGTAGGGTATTGTCCAGTATTTTCTGTGATAAACAACTCTAGTGCGACATGCTTTATTTTTCTTTTTTATGGGTGAATTCCAATCATGGTGAACTTCCGAGTGCCGCTACTTGAGCAGTGCAGCTTGGAGTGATTCAGGCTAGCATAAACAGCGCTTTTAAAGTTAAATACAGTTGAACCTCGTTAATTCTAACTCGCAAAATTTGAACCGCCAGGTAATTTGAACTGGTCCAGTGGTCCCGGCTCGGTGACATGTATTTGAACAGGGGAAAACTCTTGCCAATTCAAACCAGAAACACGACCCACGATTAATTCGAACAAAACTCCCAGCCGTGCAGACTAATCTTTATGCAATTCCAAGCCAAAAGGCAAAGTTAAATGCACCACTGGCTGCTGCAGCTTCGTAAACTCGTAGCCACGTGCTCCATCCACGCACATTTTGTAAAGCATCTAGTGAAAGTCACACAACCTTGTTTCACATACCGCTACGCACTATGCGACACCGCAGGCATCGCTTCGTGCACTTGTGGGGGCGCGGTCAGGTGCAGTCCTCGTGTTCTTATGTGTGCACTGCCACAAAGCATGGAACGACTGGCGCTGCGAGCAGTGGTGTGTACAGGCTCACTGCATTATTCATCGAGGTGTTGTTGGAGGCTGGTGCTACCCTTGCGCAATGCTTTGTAGTGTGTAAGTGTGCGCCTGCTTTGTATGTTTGCATCCGCACCTTTACATATGCCGTATTTTCACAGTGCGTCGTTAATGACATTGCGCCCAGAAGAATGTGTGATAGAGCCTACTTTATCGCGCATGTGTTTCTAATGCTGAAAATGCATGCCGTATCGCTAATTAACAGGACTCTCGCTAGCTCGAACTCCAGTTAATTCAAACAAATTTTCTATCTCCGCAAAGTTCTAATTAACGAAATTTGTATGAGATTTATGTACTGCCCCTAACTGGTTCATGAACTGGTTCAGTGTTGTGGACTGGTTCAAAGCCTTATTTCTCTAAACTGAACTGAAGTGAAATGGTGCGCGTGGAACTCGAACCCGTATTTTTTTCGATTTGACACCATGGATTATAATGAACCTGAGTGTCGCATGGCCTCTGTTCACTATACACCGAAGTTCGTAGTAAATCGAAAACAGACACAGCCGAAAAAAAAAAAAACTCTAAGTCAAAACAAAAGATTTATTTTTTCGCAGAAAAGTCCACGACGCTTATTTCCACAGTGTGCGCTTATGGGTGTTGGCACCTAAGTTTTGTCGTTGTCGTCATCTGATTCCTCCAAATCGCTCTTGACCTGCACTAATGATGCCCTTGTTTATGAACAGTTCTGCAGTGTCAGCATCTTCATCGGAAGAAATAAAACCCCCCTGCCAATGCCAGGGCCCCCTCCCTGTCAAAGTAGATGACGTGCTGCAAGAAATCACAGCCGACTGCTCCTCTTCAGAAGTATCACATGCTCGGTCTCGGCTCCTATGTCAACGAAGCCAGCCTTTCGGAAACAGTTCCGCATTCAAGTAGCCATCATCTCTGCCCAGGCAGCCTCTAACATCTCAACAGCTAAATATAGTGACACTCAAAGTGGTAAGCTCTCCTTAAAGCAGATTCTATGATGCTGTGAACGCATGTACTGTTTGTTCCTGAGTCAACTGGCTTCACGCAGCGATGGGCGGCAGGAAAAGCAGAGTCACTGCTGTCAGCGAAGCTTGCATGTGGTACGCAAAGAAGCTGTCAATCACAGGCAGAACATGCCTGCTTTGCTTCTGCATGTTGCAGTCACACTGGCCCTGCCACTCTGTGAATAAACCGTCTGTCATCCATGCCCTCTCATTGTGCCTGTAGTGCACAGGCACATAGCCCTGAAAGCCATGCAGCTTCCTCGATATGCCGATGACAAAGTGCATGCGCCAGTTGTTTCCATCCGTATCAACACACAGAAGCGCTGTGATGTGTCTCATCTTTCGTGGTGTGCAATTTTTCCAGCAACATCTGTTAACATAACGCAGTTGATTGTCCTCATTATACACACCCCGCTCAGCATAGCTAGGAATAAGCGTTAAGTTTGTTTCAAGCCAAGTAGAAACCCCTTGGTCACTGGCTGAAGCCACCTTACTGGCCCATGTGCCGACAAACCATTTAAGCAACACCAACATAGGTAGCCTTTAGCAGACGCTTTCTCTATGTCAAGTTGGCGTCAGAACTGAGGAGTTGAACAAAAGAAAATATGGGTTCAGGTTAGGGTTAGGGTTCAACGTGCACCCCATTTTGCTCTGGCTCAGTTAAGAGAAATGAAGCATTTAATCAGTTCACGAACTGTTTAGGCACAGTAAGCTACATATAAAAGTTCACACTGTTTATGCTAACCTGAAACACTCCAAGCAGCACTGATCAAATGACGGCATTCAGAAGCTAATCAGGACGAATTTGCACAAAAAAAAAAAAAAAGCATGTTGTGCTGGAATTGTCCGTTATAGACAATTTCGGGCAATATCTTATAACATAGAAATTTGAGGCAGCCGGACAATATCAAGGACCACTCACATACTTGAAGATTTTGGGGCCTGACCCAACAGAACATGCATTTCATGATTTTTCATTTAATTCCATCTTCGTTCCCGATGATGCTGCACCACACGCACAGCATATATGCAACTTTTTCAAACTGTGAAAGGACCCGTTAACACATCAGAAACAGCCAACGATCGAAGAGGATTGGACAACATGAACGCCGTTGTTGTTCATTCTTCTTTCCTTGTGTTCGTGTTTTGCATGCCTGTTCTTTCGCTAATAATGTTTTCACATAAATCAGTGAAACTCAGAAAAAATAGCAAGAGCTAGGCATAGTGAGAAACACATCTATGTTATGAGCACTGAGTTACATGGCAAGCCTTTGAAGACTTCCTACACATACATGCTTGAGCTCTCTCTTGCACTTCTTTCTTTCTATTGCTAGTTATAAAGGAATCAAATAAAATAGTGTAAATTTATAGAAATGTTCGAAGGGCTAAATTTTTTAGCCACCATGTCAGGTAACAGTGTTAGAGAAAAATCATCGTTCAAAAACGAGTCAAACGAAATCAAATGAAATGTTTCATAGAGTATGCTGTCCGTAAAACAAACGCCTTATGTAATTTGATACGTGTCCCCCAGAACAGGATTGCAGCCGGAGACTCACGTTGAAATTAGTGACAAAAAGGAGCAGTTATACGTAATAACTACGTCTGCTGTGGAGTACATCTCGCTAAGCAGTGAATACAAACCTGCAGAGAATAGTGATGAAATAATTAGGTTTGTCTAGACTGACTCAGAGAACTGATTGGTCAAATAAAGGGTGAGACCTGTTTGCTCATAAGTTTCTTAAAGGCTGCACTCAAATATCGTGGAGTTACAGCAAAACCAGCACAGATCTCTGATTGCCTGTTGGCCTTGTTCGTAAGTGTACATTCAGCACCTGCCAGTGTAAACACTGCAGTTTGCAATAAGCATATTTTCGAAAGTTCATTGGAAATAGTTTCCTTAGCCATGTAGAAACTTCAATTTGTGGTGAAAACAATGTATGTGCTCGTGCTCCACCACAGCTCCGAATTTTGTTAGCTTTCACAGGCGATTCTGAAAAGGAAGGACAAATAGTTGTGATTCACTTAGAAAAGAACGCTATTTTCTGTAGCCCCTGTAGCCACCGTGACCCAGAGTCGTGAGGGAAAGGGAATGCAAGAGTGGAAAGGCAAAGCATGCCGTATACTGGGGGTTGCAGAAGTTTTGGCCACATGGGGTTATTTAGCATGTTCTGGCATAGCAGAGAGTATGGCCCTTGGCATTTCGCCTCCATCGAAATGTGACCGCATGGCCGAATTTGCACTCGCGTTTTTGGTCCGCACTGAAGCACCACTCAACCAGCCCAGTGGAAAAAGGAGACACAACCGTAAGAAGAAATGAGTCAAATAAATAAGCAGACAGAGGCCAACAAGAGAAAGTCTGGAATCAATTGCAGTGACGAGGCGCTGCTGGCAGATCTCGGCACTGTATAGCTATTTGACCTGTTTTGTTCTGAACCAACAACGGATATTATTTTTGGTTCAGGTTCGGTTCAGGTTCAAGCATGTTTTCAGAACATCGGTTTGGGTTTGGGTTCAGTTCCGGCCTAAATTCCAGTTCAGGTACGGTTTTTGGTTCGGGTTTGGTTGACACCCTTGTCAGAACAGAAGATCTTTTGCTTGTTTTCCACAATCATCAATATGGTGGATTTTGACACTACTTCTTCACAAACTCGCACTTTTCTGTACTTCGAGAGAGATCGGTCAAAATGGCTTGCTTTGTTGCCATGTACAGCACTTTTCAATTCGTGCCTGCTACAAGCACAGCCGGCTTCCCATCTGTGATCCTGAATAGTAGTACAACTTCTTTAAAATGAAGGGCTCGCACGACACACGACATGCGCGTGCAACAATCAAGAAAGCACGAAGGAGCGCCCTGACTGGTGCCTGCTTCCAGCCAGAAAAATAAATGAAATTCAAAATGACTGTCAGCAATGCAGGCACCACAGAGCAAAATGCTGGAGAAGTCAGGCGAAGGAGTTGCAATAAACAGGGAAGAGTGGAGCTGCAAGTGTTGCTAGGATAGAGGGAGTGAAACCTTGCAAGCTGAGCCAATGCTTGCAATGGCCAACACAGGCAATGAGTGTGAAAGGGCAGCTCGGGAAGCAAACATGCTTGGGAGTTACACAAAACGCATAGTTCGCTTGGGAGATGGCTTGGGAAAGCTGCCCACCACGTGCAGAGGTTAATCTCAACACGCATCGCAGTGCAGGCTGTTCATGTATCAGAAAATGTGGCAAGACACGCTGTTGCAGCAAGTGCCGTTGAGCAGGTGTCTACTAGCAACAAACAGGTACGCAGGCACAACGGTCGCAAAACTGGGTGGGCAGACAGTGTTCCCTCACTATCCGCACAATCTGTGCAGTGCACGTTGTTGTGCTCACAACATCTCGAGCATCCTCTCCTAGGAGGAGGCAGTCGAAAATGGTTCCTTGGGCAGTCGCCGGGGTGCCGAGTCCATTCGCTGTAACTGATTGGCAGCGCTCAAAGCAGTTCATTGTAAGCGTGATTTTGTGCCATTGAAACAATGTATAACACAGGCATCGTTTGTTTTTTGTGAAAGTTCATATTAAGCGGGGCCACCATATGTAGGCTAAACCGTACCTGAGCAGGAATCCACTGAGATGCTCTGCAAGCTGAAAGTCACTTCAGAATTTAACAGTGGCTGCTCGATGCCCACTGGCCTATGATGACAGATTGTAAACGGTGCGCTGTAGCAGAATACCAAACTGAGCTGGCTGGTGCAAAACAAAATAGAACAACCAACACAAAAACGAAACACGGATGACAGCCACAGCGCTGATTAACAGCCATTCTTGGTAAAAGGCAGAAAAGAACATGAGGTGCTACATTTAATAGAAGATAGGTAAAATGCCATCGCTGAGATAGGTAAAATGCATACGCATACACTGATGGCACAATGCCATCGCTCCTGTCCGGAGTGTGCGATGTAGACTGCACCATGAGCGACTCCTGACAAACGCACCAAGACAGTCCCTTTTTCTTTGGTGAGAACAATGCCATTCCCCAGTCGATTCCATGCTCCCATAAATCCACATGCCCAGCCAAAACATTTGATTTGAAATTTATCTTTCTACAAAATAATTGTGCTGTTTAAAACACCTTTCAAGGCCACCAGTTTAACCAATACACACAGTCACCATCCATGCATGGGACAATGTACAAAACAGCTGGGAATTTCTCTTTTGGTAGGTTGTCCTTAAAGGGCCCCTTTCACCTGGCCACAAGGCAAATTTCGCTTACATTGAAGGCTCTTAAGTGCCTAACAGGGAGCATCCTACAGCAAGAATTTTTCAAATTGGTCCATTATTAGCTGAGATAAAACTGTTTCAAGCAATGCAAAACCAGGATCTCAGGAAGAAAGAGTCAATGCCAGTACAACATCTTCGCCACATGATGATGATGCAGCGCAAAGCAAACAGAAAAGAAACAAAGGGCGCAAAGTGTGTGCTATTGTGCCCACAGCTGGTCGTCCCTCCATGGAGACAGCTGGTGGAAAGTGGGTTCCTGATTGGTTCGTGTTGGTGGTGTGCTCTCGACAAGTGCCACGTGTCACGGGTTGTAGTGACATGGTAGGGATGCTGCATGCTGTCTACAGTGCGGAGCTTTGTCCTCCGCATCTTGGTGCATGATTCTTGTGGGAAGAGAGTAAACAATGCCCAGTTTGAAATTTGAGCGTCTTACGCAGTGTGTAGCAATGTGGTTCTTGGCAAACAAGATCATGAGCATGCAATGTACGTATTTCACTTGTCAGCTCAAAATTGCCAGACCTGGTGAAAGGCCTTTTATGATAGAAGAGCGATTGTCGCAGTTTCTGGTTTGCCACATTCGCCTTCTGAATGTTGCCAAAACGCTCAACACGGTTTAGAGCTTCACTCATGCATGGGATTGATTTGATTGATTGATTTGTGGGGTTTAACGTCCCAAAACCAGTTCTGATTATGAGAGACGCCGTAGTGGAGGTCTCCGGAAATTTAGACCACCTGGGGTTCTTTAACGTGCACTGACATCGCACAGCACACGGGCCTCAACATTTCGCCTCCATCGAAATGCAGCCGCCGCGGCCGGGATTCGATCCCGCGACCTTCGGATCAGCAGTCGAGTGCCATAACCACTAGACCACCGTGGCGGGGCCACTCATGCATGGGGTATATGGTACTCTCGTCAACCTTTGACCAAAGACTGCGTTGGCTAACAGTAGACATGCCATGTTTCATTTAATAAAATAGAAGAAAGAATTTGGATAGCCCCCAGGATGGCAGTTCTTGCCACCACATGTACAGGGTCGTCCACTCCTAGGGTGAACACGACGCAACGTAGCTTCCTTTTTGGAATACGAGTGCTTGCGACATGGGCACACATGGAAGCTAATAATGTGCAGGCGCACAGAGTGATCCAAGCCCCTCTATGCCTGCACTACATTAGCGCCGATGTGCAGTCCCATCGCGAGCGCTGGCGTTCTAAAGAAGGCAGCCACGCTGCGCCGTGTTCACCCTAAGAGTGGACGACCCTGTACTTCAGGAGTACAGTCTTCATGTTTTCAGCAGATCTCCCACATCACAGAAGCACGGAAACCACTGCCCTTATGTGAGAAGCTTGTTTGCAAAGAACCAAAACACAAGCAGTGCCCTGTGTCAACTGCACTCTCTGAAAACAATGAATGACAAAGTAGCCACACTACCGTGCACTAAAAATAAAGGTATTCTTCTATACTTCATCAGATACAAAAGAATTTGTTTTAGCTATCATAATTTGAAATAATAAGGCATATACCACACATTGTGGGAATCAATTTCATGCGAAGCAGTCAGTAATGAAGTTGTCTATGCTGAATTGTTTGGCATCTAGTTAAGTGTTTCGAACTCGATCAACGTGTTTCCACAAATTGAGCAAGTGTGCGTAACTTGGTTTTACCGGGCACGTCTAAAGTACTATGGCGACTAAAGGGCAGCTTACAGCATGACATATTGTCGGCGCTCACGTACAAAGCAGGGTTCGTACACAATATTTTTCTGAAAATTCAAGGACATTTCAAGCATGCAAAAAGGAAAAATTCCAAGAAGTGGTAACGTAATTTTATTCCCGCACATGACTTAAGAAATGAGCTCTACTTTCATACTAATTTCTTTTTCAAGAGCAGCTATCTCAGCCTCTTTTTCTTTAGCTGTTCGACGGAAACTGTTGGCTTTGACAAGACAAGTAATGTCATTTTTTGCTTCGGCATCTTCTGAAAAGCGATCCACTGACTCCAGCAAGCACTTCAGAGTTTTTTGGAGCTTTGTCTTTTTCTCTTGCATGCTCTGTAGCTCTAGCTCGATCTGTTTTCTTTTCAAGGTTACCTGCTGTGCTACAGCTTGCTTCTTCTGTTTGTCCAAGTATAATGCATATCTATGCCTGGCTTGGCGCACTGATGATTTCAGCTCTTTTGACAGTGGAATGTTAAGCAGCCCACCGCGGGTTTTCACAGCTTCACAGATGACTCGTTGAGAGATATACGACAGCTCTACCATATTTTTGACCGCGGTTTGCTTGTTCACACTGAAACCTCTTTCTACTGAAGCCTGTCCATGGCTAAGCAAGAGAAGGACCTTCGGCACTTCTCATAAAATCGAGTACGACGGGTCATGCTTCATAAGGCACACGAAGAGAATGTCAAGGTGTTCATGTCATTTTTCTTCGCAGAACTGAATATACTGTGCACACACAATATCTCTCTTGTGCTCAGAAAGAAGCTTGTTGTCAATTAAACTGTTAAGAACAACTTTCAGCTTCTCAAGGCTCATTTCTGTCTTCAACATCTCTGTGGAGTCCAGACATGACAACCCTCGAACGAGAGGGTACCTAAGAGGACTGCTATCCACAATTTTCAGGATCATGTTCACAATGAACTTCTGACACTCGCTTCTAAACTCAAAGACATACTTGGCACTCGCTTTCCCATTCTTTAGGATCTTCTCAGCCGCCCATCCAACGTCCACCTTCTCAAGTGACATGTAATTTGCAGCATCACCAACATCAATTTGCAGGAGTTTCGTGATGCTCGTGGCTTCTGTCAATGCCGAGCGCTTCACGAACCTTGCAAGGAGGCTCCTCAAGATACTCATGATCTTGGAAGAATCACTCTGAAACACAGTTAAGAAAGGCTGCACAACCATTGCACCGTTTAGGGAAAAGTTTAGTTTTGCAAGCACAAGCTGGTCCTTTAGAAAGGCACTGACGTTCTCATATGCTCTACATTTTGGCATGGGTAGCCTGCGGTCCCCCACTGCTTCGGTGTAGTGCTTCAAATGCTCCCACATAGCCAGGGCTCTCTCCAGTTCTGGCACATTCTCGACCCAACGGTGGGGTACGAATGGAAGTGGAAATAGCTTACTACCTGTCTCTTCAACAAAATCTTAACGAAAGGCCGGTGCATAGTGGAAGAGTAAGAATAAGCTGGATAGGTAGGTATCGACTTGCCAGCTCGCTGCATGCATTCCTGCTTTATAAGCATTATGCACTGTGTGCAAGCCACATGAACCAATATCCAAGCACTGAACTTGAAAGTCATTCTTCATGTGCTGCTGCAACTTGTTGAAAAGACTCCAGCTGACATTCGGGCCGTCCATCGAGAGCTGCACGATCTCGCTGAAGGGAAAGGACGCGAGTGTTTCCGTCAACTTCTGCAAGAAGTCGTCTGCTGTGCTGTGACCCAGATATTTGGTTGTCACCTCACAGTTGTTCCACAATCTGACGTGAACATCAAGTTGTTTCTTTTGCAGGTGTTCATTCAAGGTTTCGTCAAAAAGTACTACAAAATGCTCAGACCATCATTTGTCGTACTTGCGAAGTGAAAAATGGGCGCAGACCATGGCACACGACATAGGCGCATTTTTTTCTCTGAACAAGTGAAGCCATGTGCGATTTCGCTGCCCAGAAACATCTTCTGGAATAGTTGCAAAATGGATCCACTGGAGCAATAGGAGTAGTGCGACGACACAACTTTCATTGTCGACAAAATCTCTGCTTCGATCACAGAATCGTGCTTTCTGCAGTCTTCGTCAAGAGTCGCAGCCTGAGAGGAAATTGCCGTGCTTTCACGTTGACAAGCCACCTCGAACATTAGGTTTGCCCGGCTTTGGATCGATGCTTCGCACCTTTCTGATGGCTCTTTAAGGCAGATCCCCCATCGTTGCAATGTCGACCGTCTTCTGACATATTGCACACTTAGCTAGATAAGGATCGCTTGGTTGCAGTTGCACCGAGTTACGTATATTCCGTAAGTTGCAGCCACACAGACTGAAATCTGCACTTCCCGCATGGCATCTTGTCAAAGTAAACATACAACGCACTGGGAGAAATGGCGCTAACGAGGTCGACGGACAAAAGATTTACCAGTGTACCGAGCGCGGGTGTCGCGGCAGCACGGAGAGTAATGCCTGCCGTCGCCAGCCGCTTGATGCGCAGCGCTACGAGACCGCGTACAGTTAGGCGAGACACGACGCGCGTCTCCCCTCCAGTCCGGCCAGGTCACTGCTGGGATCGCACCCCTGCATGTTTCAGTTGCTTCCCACATGAACAGTAGCAGTGCCGCCTGCGCATGCATTAACAGGGCGGAGATGGCAGAGGCAGACTAGCCAGTTTAGGGACTGTAGCCCGACCGAGCGATATGCCTTGGATTGGATTAGATTTCCAATCAATATTAGTTGCCAGATGACGTAAGGCTGTGTAATTTAAAATCGAAACTTCCTGACGCCCTTTAGTCAACACAGCTTGTTTTCATGGTCATTCATAAGCGAAAATGCCTTTAAAATCAGCGTGACTTACAGAGGTACGTCATTAATTTCCTCTTGCGGAGCAAATACCATGGCATTTTCAAGGATTAAAAGGAGCTCATGGGTATTCAAGGAGTTTCAAGGGCCCTTGAACTTACATTGTTAAAATCAAGGATATTTAAGGATTTCAAGGGGATGTGCGAACCCTGGCAAAGATTAGGACTGCATGCTACAACATGATGTGCACATCATAAGCGTCATTTGCTGGGGTACAGTAGAACCCCGCTGATACGTTCCCGGATGATACGATTTCCCGGTTCCAATGTTCGCGATCACGAAAACACGAACTTTTCTCGTAGAGGTACGTTTATTCGGCACCAATGTTCGATTTATCGTCCAACTACGATCGGATGATACGTTTTCTGGCGTCTAGAGTCCGCGTGCAACCGAGAAGTCGGGAAGATCGCGCGATCGAGAGCAGTAGCTGCCCAATGCGGTGGCTACTACGCACTACTCGCCCGACTGTGTCACAAGAAAACGCAGGTGTGCTCTAGTCCGATACTAGCCTATCACCTAGCTAGACGTAACACACCGCGTTCATCGGTATCGCCGCTGACACTCGCGATCACGGCAGCTTTAACAGCACACGTGCTGTAGCTGTTGGAAGCGTACGTAGAGCGCACTTTTAATGGCCGATAACCGAGACAAGCCGCCACTTTCAGTAGCACCGATTCGCGAGCGCAAGCGCAAACGGTGTTTATGCGGGAACTCTGGCACATTTAAATAGCTAATGCACAAGCCCTGCCAGAGGAATTCTCCCAATACTGCTTCGAAAACATCGTTGAACCTGCCATTTCCGATCACACGTTACCGATGTGCGAGACGACGGTTGTCACTTAAAACAAACATAAGCAAATTCTAAAGCCGATAACGCGTACGGAATACGGAGCGCATCCTGTGCTTTTTACGGAGAGCGAGCGGACGCAGTCTATCGGAAGGTTATATCGCCTGTGATAAGATCGCGCGGGCGCTCTCATCGCGTCGAACCGAACAAGTCGTCAACGCAATGCGTCATGTAATCCCGTACTGAGTAGTCGCGTGACAAGCGTAACCTCGCGCTGGAAAGCGGTTTTGTCGGTTTTGTGGTTTTGTCGGAATTCAGTCGGTTTTGTCGTCGAGCAAAAGCGCGGGTCGCATTCGGCACGTGCTGCACTCACGCACCACTTGAACAACCGGGAACCGCCGATAGATTGCACGTTCGTTTTTCAGCTGGTAAGTTGCGGTGGTGGCGTCGAGGAAGTGCAGGCTAAAAAAAAGAGGGGGGAGAGAGAGAGAAAAAAAAAAAAACGGCTGAACGTTTCGTAGAGTCTAGAGACTAAGCTGCTAGCTCTGACGGTCAACATGCACGCAATGCGCTTGCCTAGCGACCTTGCCTTGGGCCGTGCGACGCACGTGATGTGCCAGTTCATGTGACCTGTTGATGCAAAAGGATAGTGCTCTTGGTGCGCACGACTTATGTATACAAGAGCACGCGGTGTTGGGAACGTGGCCCGTGCGCCGCGCGCGCGGTTTGGGCAGGCCGAGAAAATGACTTTGTGAACGCGCGCTTTTTGTTACGTTAAGTAATTTGCCTGAAGATGCGGGGTAAACACTGAAGCAAGGGACAACACGTATGCATTCCGTTCCCGATGCTGTCAGCGCTGACGGCTAGCGCTCGCGGTCCGTGCCTTCGGGCGCGTTCCAACACGCGTCAGAGCTAATATAAGCAGACGTTTATTGTTTCGTGACGTTTTATTGCCAAATTACGTGAAATAGTAAAATACTTTAATATCTATATCAAGGCATGCTTTTCCGGTGAAACTGCGCGATTTTTTCGTGTGTTTGGATCATACGTTTTCCCGGATAATACGCTCACTTTCGTGTTATTTTTCGAAAACGTATGAACGAGGTTCTACTGTATTCTTACAGGGTCAAGTAAAGTAGGACAAAAGCATGTTCAGTGATAGTAGTACAGGTGCATTGTCCCTTACATTACTATAAAAGCCACGCTAAGTCCCCTACTGATGCTAGAACAGTGCCACCACAAATGCTCATGCAATGGTCTTATTTACGATATGTACACCATGGGATGAGCCAGCGTGAACAAGTGGTAGCGCGCTTGCTTGCCACCTTGGAGATACGGGTTCGATTCCTGCTCTCCTAAAGTGTAGTAGGTTGCTTCGGTTGTTACAGCACACTATTCTGTGTCTTCATGCTTGTTACCCTACACTTCAACTGAAAGCTACACCAGACAGGGTGCATTTTCCTTGTTTAACCCTTGCAAAGTGTGTTCTGACAAATTTTACAATAGCTATTTTGATTGGTCATTGATTAACTAAGCTTAAATGTGAGCATTCAATCGCCTGCGGCGCATATCCGCCTACCCTTTGCCCCCTGTTACAGGTATGAGCTGCATGTGATCATATTATTGTTGATCATAGGATACACAACAAATGTAACTTTAATGAGGCTCAGATCAATCATTCATGTTTGCCACAGATTGATACATTGCCAATTTTGGTGTATATCAACTTAATGAGGTAACAAAGAGAACACAGAGACAAAGGTAGCTAATAGATTGCTAGATATCGTCCAAGATGTTCGAGTTCACCAAAAAAATGCTTCGCATTTCAAAATTGCGAACATGACACTAAGTGCACTGTGCAATGGTGTGTGAAGTCCACCATAATGCGAGACTTCCAGTAAAGGAGCACGTAGACTGCACAAACAACCAGTGACATCACTGGGATAGCAAAATGCAAAAGGGTCCATTTTTTCTCTTCTGCTCGAGTCTTGAACATTTGAAGAGTAAGAACTTCAGTTCCTGTGCACCAATTCCTATAATTCTTTTTGTGTTAACCTCAGTATTCAATACTACACACACTACAGTGCTACAGAAGAAAGTAAAATAATAATAATGTTGCAAATCCCATTTAACAGGAACAATTGCTTTTCAAGAAACAAAAACATAAAAAAGATCAGAAATGTGCTTCCTAAAAAAAAAAGTGGTGGTGCCGGAGCTCGTCCTAGTCCTTTCATCATCTCCTGATATATGGCCATCTGTTTGTCAATTTCATTAATTCAATTTTCTTGAATCTGAACTCGGCAGGTATCCGCATGAAATTCTCATTAATTAGCTTTTGCTGTATGCAGTTCACAATAACTAACAGAGCCCAGAACCTCGCACTTTCTATATTTTTAGAGTCATTGAATATTTACTGAAATAAATTAAACAGCGTTTAGATTTACTTATGGACCCCAATAATTTGTTAAGTATACACTTGCTAATTTGAAGCTTAACTGTATGTCACTTGCAGTAGTGTCAGAATTGCTTGTAACTTAAATCTTCATCATATTTATAAACTTTAATGGCAAATACAAGAACTCCAAATTATTTTAACTCTTTCGTTACCGTGTCCATAGGACATGGGTCACCGGTGACCCATACGCGCCACAAGCTATTTTTAAAATATGAGCGCTCCTATGGACTTGCACCGCCATCAGTCGTATTCTCCAGGCACCAATCTTTCATTTTTTGCGTAGTTTGTATTTTTCCCGTGCGGCAGCGATTTAAGCGGCGGTTCCAATTGTGTGGTTCGCTCCGTCTGTTTACGAAGATGGCAGACGCTTTTGTCCCTCGCGCGAACGACGCCTTTCTGGCGATTCTGTTGCATCTGGAAGCGATCATTTGGCTGCTTCTAGCAGCAGTGATTCAGATGATGATCCCGCATCATCGGATTTTAGTTCTGACGACGAGGACGTGCAGAATCAGCCCGGACCTACATCAGCTGCCCGTCGGTATGTTTTGTTTTATGGCACAAGACAGGTTGCCATTTCTTTTTGCAACCATAGAGCGCAATATGTCCATGTATACATGGTTCAATAGCCCATTTCTTTCCCTTTTTACTAATATATACTGTGCTTCTGTGTGTGAGAAATCTGTGCAATAAAAAGAAAAAACTGTGCAACCTGGCTGAACAAGACACTTTCTACTGGGTAACAAGTAAACAAGTGTAACTCGTGCAGTTGTTGAGCTAGGTCAGTGAAGCTTTTCTGTTAGGTAGATGTCTCCTATCTAAACAATTTGTATATTTCAGAATATTTTCCAGATTTAGTTCTTTTATGTAGTAAACATACAATTGCAAATGTTCTTTCAAATTTGCAAGAAATGTTACCTTTAACGATTTTTTCTGCATATTAGTTTCCAAGTTCAGTTTTTTAAACTTACACACGTCAAAAGTATATTTACTTAGCTTTCGCTTGATGTATTGCATTACAGTATAACTATTTTATTACTTATTACAAAAAAATACGAACAAAAACCTACGAAAAGTTGCCCATTTTCCCACGGTAACGAAAGAGTTAAACAAAAATCTTTACAAAGTGCAAAGAAGATTCTAAGTTGTGTTGCTTAAGTAAAGACAAAAGAAAAATGTGATGAATATCCAAGAAAGGAAAATGGCAGTGTGCATTAGACTCGATGCACATGACTAAAATATAAGACGGTGGCGCAAAATGGGACAAGGACGAAACAGGAAGACGCGACGTATACAAGCGCTTGTATACGTCGCGTCTTCCTGTTTCGTCCTTGTCCCATTTTGCGCCACCGTCTTATATTTTAACTATGCACCAACTAGCCCAGCAACAAATTTTAATGCATATGACAATTCTCAGTGGCTTAACTCTTTTGTTACCACAAGAAATTGAGCGTTTTTTGTATGCTTGAGTTAGGAATTTTTCCTGCAACAGCTTCTCGGTTTACATGGACATCTAAGTAGAGAACATTAAATGTGCTTTCAAATGGCATTAATTTTATTACAATAGATAAAAATTTGTATTCTAAAGAAACCAAAAACAAAGAAAAATTCAAAATAAAAAAGCTACAATTTTAACAAGGAATAATATCTCTGGCAAATATTTTTTCTAGCAAATTTCGAAATACATAAATTGTTTGAGTATTGCTTGGCACTCTCTGTATCAAGAATCACAGTATTAGATAGAGTGCTTCTTGAGTTATAAAAACATATGCATAATGCATAGTGAGTTAAGTATATGGTGGGTTTTAGCTAGCATATTTTTTTCCAAGAAAAGCATTAATTACATGCATAAATTCATATACGTAAATACAAGTATTAAATGCACAACTGAAAAGTACAGTTTCGGAAATAAACAGGAATTAAAAAGTGTAATTAAGAGTACTAAATGCAAATTAGTTACTACCTCATGCAATCTGAACTCTCACTGAAGCAACTTCAGCGTCTGTGTCACCACTGGAACCAGAGAGAATGCATCTAAGCCACGCATGGATCAAGCGGACCTGCCTCCTCCTATTTTCTTTCGAGTGCACGTGTGGTTTGCGATGTCCAAGCCACTGCGCCTCACTGCACGGCTAACCTGCACTTCAACATTTGAGCTTGCGCGCTTTTTGAAAATCCCCGCCACGCGATGGAAATGTGAACTGTGCAAAAGCAGCAAATATAGTTAGTGCACTATTGCCTAAATCATGCTACAAGTCTACGAGCATGGTGGATTGTTTGGCATAAGTGTCTGAACCCATCGATCAATTGGGTTTCAACGGTATACTGACTTGTATATGAAACAATCCACCGTACTCCTGGACTTGCAGTGCCATATAAGAACTACAACTTCATGTACACCTAGTACACGATGTTCGAGTAGATCTAATACATGAATTTTCGAACGGTACGTTTTTGCCATGACGCAGTCACATGGGATGACGCTGCCATGGGAGCGGCTGGAGAGACTGCCAAGAGCACTGATGTCAACACCGTATGCAGTCTCTCGTGGAGATAATAAAGAGAAGTGAAACAGAAACTGTTGGCAACTGGCTGAAAAGGCCAGACCAACATAGACCAACATGTTAGACACACAGTGGACATTCAGAAATGAGCTGTGGTCAAATAAAATTGCCCAAACTTAGGATTGGAGCTCACTGGTGAAATGCCTGTGCCACTTTCATGAAATTATCACTGCCAAATTTCACTGAATTGCAACATTGACTACTTAATTTGACATTTTTCTTAGGAATCGTTTGATAACAAAAAGTTTATATTATTGCAACTCGAGCCATGCGCAACTCGAGACTCGAGCCATGCGCATTTTTTCTCATGTGGCAACCACGTGCACTTTTGCAATAACACACACACATTATTTCAAGAAAAAGTTCATGAAAAATCACAAGAGTTGAAAAATTTTCCAGAGTGAAAAAATTTGAGCAGATTCTGAAATAGTCTGAACTTAAAGAGCCTGAACTAAACGCGAGGTGCAGAAGTATGCACGAGAAGTGATTTTAACGTTTTAAAATCTGCAGCTTTAATGATCGATAATCAGTGATCGATCTGCATAGGCGGGGTAGTGAAAGAGTTAACTCTACATTTTCTTTATTGTTTAGGTGCTACCAATAAAGTTACATGATAAATTGGGTGAAGTAAGTTTTGAACGCCAGTACCACCAGAAGTTCTTCGCTTCGTACTATTAATGAATGGCAGCAACAATCAGAAACATTTGAAGCAACACAAGTAAAGAAACATGGTTGCTTTTTAGTGTTTAATGATACATAGTACTCGGAATGAAAATTTACCTTGTGAAGTTTGCGAGGGTCTGGATTGTCTTGGCTATCAATGTCAGGCTACGGGCAGCTCGTTCGTCTGGATATTCTGCAATACACATGTTGGGAAACTAATACAGTGTAATCCGCTTTTAATAATCAGCCATTTTTCAAGCACTAAAGGCATCCGATATCTCCTTACAAAATTCTCCAAATGCCCCTTATACAGT
This sequence comes from Hyalomma asiaticum, assembly GCA_013339685.2. Taxonomy (NCBI): domain Eukaryota; kingdom Metazoa; phylum Arthropoda; class Arachnida; order Ixodida; family Ixodidae; genus Hyalomma; species Hyalomma asiaticum. The sequence goes on from CM023481.1 coordinate 207,318,575, forward strand.
TACACCTCAATATGATAGTTGGTAAAATTTGCGATTTACGTTGTTATATTAAAACTTTGTTAAACTGAAATTCTACCTTTTATGCTGCGTACTGCCGCTGAATTGTTCTGATTTACATGAGAATATGGCCATAAGAAAAAAAAAAGACAACCAATTTCAATGACGTTTACAAAAACAAAATTTTTTTTACACCAGGGATCTCACAACTACAGCTTGATAACCCACACTCACAGCCCTCATCACATCGGCTGTATGCCACACGTAAAGCCTTATGCCTAAAGAAACAAATACATCGTGACAAGTGATTTTTAAAAAAAAAATATGAGGAGTGACCTTCATTTTAAGTTGGGCGGTCCCATGCCGCCCATTTCCCACATGGGTGGGGGTGACCTCCCAAGCAAACAGTACCTTCCAAATGCAAAACGCCAGGCCGGAAGCACACTTGTCCCTATTTCACCGGTAGGTACCCGGTGGCAGTGGTGGATGCTTCCCTGCCTACCACACAAATGCGGACGCTCAACTACCTCACCAAGGTCGTGGTGGGTAAGGTGTGTCCACGGGACCTGCCACGTCCTAGTGGGGCCACCTTTGGAGATAAGTACACGTAAACCGAGCGCCAGGTGTGCACTCCTCTACCCGTTTTTAAACCAGCGGGTGTCCAGCTGGCACTGAGATTTGAACCCAGTACCTACTGCATCAGAAGAGGACGCTCAACCATTTTGCCACCACTGTGGTTAATTTTTAAAGCATTTCCTAGACTGATAGGGCAACTGGGACCTTACGTGCACAAAACCGCTAGCTATCAAGAAATGTTGATAGCTAGTGGTTCCAGAAAGCAGCAGTGACTCCTCTTTTTTTGCCAATATAGATTAGAAGTCCACAAGCTTTGTTTGCAACACCAATTTCCTGAATCTTGCGATCTCTCGCAAGATAAGCGAGAGCCTCGATCATCATATTCATCAGCCTGTCTATGCCCACAGCAGGGTAAAGGCTTCTCCCACAGATCTCCAATTATCCCTGTCCTGTGCTAATTGGGCCCAATTTATCCTCGTAAACTTCCTGATCTCATCTGCCTATCTAACTTTCTGCCACCCCCTGCTGCACTTGCCTTCTCTAGGAATCTACTCTGTTACCCTTAATGACCAACGGTTGTTTTGTCTTCGCATTACATGGCCCGCCCCCACCCATTTCTTCTTCTTAATTTCTATTAATATGTCCCTAGCACGCGCTAGTTCTCTAACACGCGCTAGTTCCCTAACCCACTCTACTACCTCCTTGTCTCTTAAGGTTACAACTACCATTTTCAGTTCCATAGCTGGCTGCGTCGTTCTCAATTTAAGCTAAATACTCTTAGTCAGCCTCCAAGTTTCTGCCCTGTAGGTGAGTACCAATAAGATGCAGCTGTTATAGACTTTCCTCTTCAGAGACAACGGTAAGGTACCATTCATTATATTACAATGCTTCCCGAATGCACTCCACCCCATTCTAATCCTCCTAATAACCTCGGCTTCATGATTTGGATCAGGGGTCACTACCTGGCCTAAGTAGACATATTCACTTACTACTTCCAATGCCGCGCCAGCTATCTCAAATCGCTGTGCTCACCCAAGGCTATTGACCATTAATGTAGTTTTTTCCATGTTAATTTTCAGGCCCACTGTTCTACTTTGCCTGTTTAGGTCAGTAATCGGCCTCAATTATAAGAAACACCAAATAGGGCGCCGGACTATGGCATAGGCGACACGAAGTATGAAGGTACGTCATTGTGCATGGTTGATTGATTTCTGTGGTTTCACATCCCAAAACCACAATTTGATTATAAGAGGTGCCATAGTGGAGGGCTCCGGAAATTTCAACAGCCTGGGGTTCTTTAATGTGCACTGACACTGCACAGCACACGGGCCTCAACATCTCGCATCCATCAAAATGCAGCCGCCCCGGCAATGCTTCAATCCTGCGACCCTTGGATCAGCAGCTGAGCACCGTGGCCACTAGACCACCGTGGCAGGGCTTCGATTGCGCAGGCTTAAAGGGACCAACAGGTAAAGTTGCGTTTAACCGAAACGTGGCGCAGCCTGGTGGTGAAGCTTTGGTACTGCTTTCTGGAGTCGACGAATTGCTGCACGTCACCTGCTGGGGTTCATATGACCATAACATGGGCTCAAAATTGCAGTCAATACATAAAAATGCATCCCAGTCTCATTTTTCACATTCTATGCAATAAAACGAGTACACACTGACAAGTGTCGCTGCCTTCACGGCAACCGAAAAACTGTGTTTAACAGCGGCACATGTGGGCAGTGTCTCCCAGGCATTGCATGCACGCACTCTGTCGGGGCAGAACCCAGTGTGAACACAAACGACAGCTGTCAGCCAATGTTTGCAACATGTATTGCATTAAGACTCTATAAGCAAAAAATCACAATAAGGAAATCATTTACGGTGTTTTACACATTTCCATTGCATAATTCGACAATTTGACCGGTAAGCTTTCCGTTCACATAAAGAAACCAAGCAATTTAGGTACTCTTAAAATTGGTTGTCGGTCCCTTTAAGGTACGCAATACCATGCGTGAGAATGTTCCGGCTGTTCTCATGCATGCTCTCCACTACCCTGCTATAGTGGTGAGAAAGCAAGCATTGATATTACACTTTGCACCCCCATCCAATAAAATTTTGTCATATCGAAAATGCGGATTAAAATGCTTTGTTCTACAGAGGTACAAAATATATGGTGTTATATGGACATCATATCGTAAAAAGCCGAGTACTTCGTCATATAGAGAATTTCGCTATATTGAAGCTTGTTTATAGACGTTTAACTGTATTAAGTAAGAGTGTGCGAATATCAGAAATTTCAAATAACAAACGCTATTCAATTCGACTAGCACTTAGTTTTTACTATTTGAATTATTTGAAGTTTGTGATTAAGCGAAGAAAATATATCTCGTGACGAGAGGCCCATTCCCTTAGTAGTACACTTCGCTGCATAACATCCATGTACCACAGCGAAGTTAACACCTGTGTACTGCGGTGAAGTTAGCTGAGCTTTCTGTGGCACAATTCTCTGCTGGACTGTTTTTCAGGACTTTGGAATAACACTGTGGGCACCAATCATGCAATAAATATTTTAACTGCGAAGCATTTCTTAGTGAACTTCGGCGACTTTGAGTGTATCTATCTAGCCGCCTACGATTTTGTGCTCTCCTGGCCGTTTCGCTAATGGATGTTTACGAAAATTGGTATGGCACAACATGACTGTCTGACGAACACAAAAGGCAGGTCATAACATGAAAAGCATGACATGCATGTCATGAGCGGCATGATTTACACGCCACAGTCTTGGTGCTCTCCTGGTCGTTTCGTTAATGGCATGTATACGAAAATTGGTATGCCACAACATGACTGCATGAAGAACACAAGCGACAGATCATAACATGAAAAGCATGACATGTATGTCATGAGTGGCATGATGTGCATGCCACGGTCTTGGTGCTCTCCTGGCCGTTTCGTTAATGGGATGTATACAAAAATTGGTATGCCACAATATGACTGCACGGCGAACATAAATGATAGGTCCTAACATGAAAAATCGTGACATGCATGTCATGAGCGACATGATTTACATGCCACATGTTTCATTAATGGGACGTATACGAAAATTGGCATGCCACAACATGACTGCATGACAAACATAAATGACAGGTCATAACACAAAAATCATGACATGCATGTCTACAGTGACATGACTTACATGCGACGGTCTTGGTGCTCTCCTGGCCGTTTAGTTAATGGGATGTATGCGAAAATTGGTATGCCACAACGTGACTGCATGACGAACATGCCTAACAGGTCCCAACATGAAAATCATGATATGCATGTCATGAGCGACATGATCTACATAGCACGCGTTTCGTTAACCGGATGTATACGAAAATTGGCATGCCACAACATGACTGCATCACGAATGTAAATGACAGGTCATAACATGAAAATCATGACATGCATGTCCTGAGCGACATGATTTACATGCCACGGTCTTGGTGCTCACTTGGCCGTTTCGTTAGTGGGAGGTATAGGAAAATTGATATGCAACAACATGACTGCATGACGAAGATAAGTGACAGGTCATAACATGAAAAGCATGACATGCATGTCATGTGGGGCATGATTTACATGCTACGTTTTTCTGTTTCGTTAATGGGGTGTATACCAAAATTGCTATGGCATAACACGACAGCATGACGAACGTAAATCGCAGGTCATAACATTAGAATCATGACACACGTGTCATGAGCAGCATGGTTTACCTGCCACAGTCTTAGTGCTCTTGCAGCCGTTTCGTTAATGGGATATATACGAAAATTGCTATGGTACAACACAACTGCATGACTATCATAAATTACAGGTCATAACATGAAAATCATGATATGCATGTCATGATTTTCATGTTATATGTCATGGCCGGCATGATTTATATGCCACGGTCCTGGCGCTACACTGCCGTTTCGTTAATGGGATGTTACGAAAATTGGTTTGGCACTACATGACTGCATGATGATCATAAATGACAGGTCATAACATGAAAATCGTGACATGCATGTCATGAGCGGCATGATCTACATGCCACTTGTTTCATAATGGGATGTATACCAAAATTGTTAGGGCACAACACGACTGCATGACGAACGTAAATGAGAGGTCATAACGTTAGAATCATGACATGCGTGTATGCCACAGTCATGGTGCTCTTGCAGCCATTTCGTTAACTTCATATGTACCATCTCGGTATAGCGAGACAGCAATGCAAATCCATTTTACGTTCCTGATGCGTGCTTCACATTTCCTTGATTCCCACTGCACAGGGGATCGCCAATATTTTTGCCCATGTTCAGCAGTAAATTCCTCCATAATTTCACACGGTATTATTAAAAAATATTTGAAAATTATTTGAAAAATATTCGATTTAATTTCCACTTGAAAATAAATATTCAAATTTGTTTCACACTCAACATTTTACTATTTGCACAGCTCTAGCATTAAGCAAAAGCGCATCACTTCCACAAATATTGTTCTACAAGACATTTTTTACGTGAAGGAAATATAAGAGCACTCAAGGCGCAATTGCATACACAGAAGATGATTGATTTCTGGAGTTCTATGTCACGACGACAACCAGTGCAAAAGAGGGAAGGGGGGGGAGGGGGCACGTACGGTGTAGCACTAATGTGCTGCCCCTGTGTGCTCTTAGATGCAATGTTAAACTTTGCTGTGGGACTGACACGGGTATTTCGAATGCACTGCATGCTGCAACCTTGTGGCAGGCAATGAAGTCCGCTGGGCAGTACCCCCCCCAGCTCCACGCAACAGGTTAAGCTTTCAGGGGGCTGCACAGCTGGTCTCACTTGCTTTATGTCTCCAAGCCGCACTTTTCATGTTATTTTAGTGCTTACTATCAGAGCAAGTACCAGATGTCATAACTCATGAGAGGTGCACCCATTCTAATAGCTTCTCGATGACATGGTGTCAAAAATACAGCAAACTCCTCTTAAAGTAAGCTCTGTTCAGACAAATTCTTGGATATCCTGAAAAATTTGGGAAAATTTGGTTGGTTTTTCATAGGCTCAGGCTTAAAAAAAAAACCTGCTTAATAAGAACAACCTTTGCTGCCTTGTGGTTAAGACAACATCTGTAGTGACCATTAACACTAATACTTTTTTGTTTTCGAAGCTCTGGCGGCCAGCTTGGAGCCAGCTACAGTGGAACCCTAGTTTTACATCCCCCGGTTTTATGACTACCCGCATTTTACGACGGATTAGTCCTGTCCCGGCAAAAGCCCTAGACACAATACATTAAAAACCTCAATATACGATGCGGTCTTATGGCGAACCCGCGTTACACGACGGTCCACGCGAAGCAGGGTGACCAAACGGTGAAGAAAAGGGAAGTGCCGCGGGCGTCTTTTGTCGCACCGGCACTTTCAGGAGCATCACCCCCCCGCATACCGAGCGCTCAGGAAACTGATTCATTTCAGCTGTCCGCTGCCGTGACTTCAGCTTCCCCTGGCCCTCCCAGCAGCCGCCGGCGCCGCAAGTGGTGGCACAGAGTAGCACGGTTGTGGTCTTGCCCGATTCTTTTCACCCTTTCCAACCAACCATCTCTTTCCCGCGACCTCTCCTGTGATAACAAAAAGTATAGCGGCACACACAAAGGCAGACATCGCGGTGACGACCACGAAGCAGGCGCTAACCCTAACTGTAGCAGACGACGCACGGAGCACCCGCCGGAGAAGGCCACCACGTCATCACGCGCAGCAGCCATAGCGGCCGCACGTGCCCCCACTCTCTTGACGAGCGTGCGCTTGGCCCAATCGCAGCTTCGCATCCAAGCGCGGGATACTCGAATGCCCCATGAGCCCCCCAATCATGCGTGAACCATGCTTCCACCATGCCACCGCCGCTCCCACCGACGGCGGTTGAAAAGTCACAGGAATTCACTAACAAAACAAAACCAAAATGGCGCTGGTCGGTTGAATGGCGTGTGAACGGCGCTCGCTTGTGTTGTTCCACAGCGGGTTTGGGCGGCGTAGCAGCCGTCGCTGCTCGTAATATATTTGATATCAAGTAGTTTTAGAACGAATTAGGCACTGAAAATTGCAGGAGGGGTAGTTTATGACACATACAATGCAAATATGCGGTTTTCTGAAAAGCGTGTATTTCACGATTTTTCTACTTTCAAAGGCCACGTCCTCCCTTAAGTGTGTGCCATGTTTCGCTACGGCTGTTGGCTGTTGGGAATCACACCAGCGGATTGCGGCGCACTCTAGGGCATAAATTTTTCTGTTCGGATTTTATGACACCCGCATTTTACGACGCTTTTTCGGGGTCCCGAGAACGTCGTATAATCGGGGTTTCACTGTAGTTTCGGTCCTGACAGGAAATGGTGACGCAGTCACATATGGTGGAACCGTGACAGGTTCCCGAGACGTGCCATAAGAATAATACCTTGGCCAAACTGTACTGGCATTTGACATATGTAGATGTCTTAACAGACCTTTCTCAAGCAAGCGCATGCCACCAATAGCCACGTAAGTGCTCATGGGAAATGTGTGTACCGTATAAACCGGAATATAAGTTGACATATTTTCAATAAAACGAGCTAAAGTCACCCCTCGTCTTATATAGTGGTGTTTAGCCGACAGTGCGTTGTCGTCTGGCAACATGTGGCGTGCATGAGTGTCAAAAGCCATATACGGCCGTATCCATATCCAAAATCAGGCATTATTTTTTTTTTAGTTTCCCCGTTTTCCTTGTCCGTGCTGTGCGTCCGATCTGTTCTGAGTTTTCCACTCCGATTGACATCGCGTGTGATTTTTATAGTGTTTTCTTTTTCGTTCACTGAATATGAGTAGCGGCACGAGGAGGCAGTTCTCAGCTGCATTTAAACTAAATGTTCAGTTCGCCGAAGCAAACGGCAACATGGCCGCTCAGCGCCGCTTTGGCGCTTCGGAAAAAAGCGTGCGCTATTGGAGAGTGCAGAAAAGGAAGCTGCAGAAGTACAACCCCCGGAAAAAGTCGTTTCGTGGGCGAAGTGCGGTTCATCCACAGCTGAAGGATATGCTCGCATACTTTGTGCGGGAAGTTCATGCGCGCTTGCTGCAGTGACCGTGGACACCATTCGCAACAAAGCCGTGTAGCTCGCTCGAGAAGCTGGGCTCACAAGAGAAGAGTTCCGTGCACCAAACTCGTGGGTGCATCGATTCATGAGAATCCCCAGACCAGACGCACCCACCCTCCAGCCGCTCAACGTTGTGCTGAACAAGCCGTTGAAGGACCGAGTGTGACTGGAGTACCAGGAGTGGATGTCCAGCGACAACTCGAAGAAGCCAATGGGCCGCCTACAGAGGCCTCCCGCTTGCGACTGTCTGCGGCTGGGTGCTTTCCGCCTGGCGTTCCTTGCCAGATTCCATGATGAAAAATGCTTTTAAGAAACGTTGCATCAGCAACTCACTGGATGGCACAGAAGATGGAGCACTGTGGGAGGTGGCCAGCGACACTCGTCTTCAGAAGACAGTGATGCTTCGTCTGACGAATAGGAACAGCTGCGATGATGGTTCAGGGTAGCTCCGACGATGGGTGGGCGGTGCGCCCGATTCGCAAATAAATGTGTTTCGGCAATTTTGGGTTATTTTCTTTTTTGGTCACCTGAACTTGGGGGGTCGACCTATATTCCCACTCGACCTATAGTCCGATTTATACGATACGCTGCAGCAGCAGCTGATCGAGACGGGCCTACACGGGCATTGTGTTTTAACGTTTCTCCTGCACCATAGTGCACGAGTAAATTTGGCAAGGTGGAACATATTGCTGCATAATTCAATCATGAATGTTTTGTTTCTTTACCTGCGATGGATTTAAGATTTACATCCATCTAGAGAATTTGTGAGCTTCAGCTGGGCCAGATGAGCAGCCCTTAAGTGTCAATTTTTTTCAGGTGTCTTATGGGAATCGATGACCACTGACACTAGCCAAGAGCGCAAGCCAACATATTTATGTTAAGAGCAAAATCAAGATAACATGGCCAGCATTTTGTAAAATCAGGCACATTGACTAGGCACTGTGCGCATCACTCGCAAGATGGACAGAGAGCAATAAACTGCTGTATATCAACTTTCGTTGGCATTGACTGCAGGTGTAACATTTTACAAATGAAATCTATGCTTCTGCATGTTGGCTCATAGCTGGCCTTGCTTTGATGGCATTACTATGTTCTAACCCTCATGCTGATTCGCTGTTATATCCCAAATAGATAGAGGTATTGAGGCAAATTGGAATGAGTGTTATGCGCACATCCGCTGCAGCATTTATTCGCTGATTTTATTAGCATCTACAAATGTAACATTGTGTGGGTATTGTACGGGATTTTGTAATCCAGCTGTTAGTAATTAACAAGTAACTTGTTAGTTGTTACTTGTGCCATTTAGTACTTTTTTTAAATATTTAGATGGGATAAGAGGAAGGAGTAGACAAGCCTTCTGTGTGTGTCGGTGAGAAAACAACGCAGTAAAACAAGAGTGTGTTATGGGTGAATATACAGTCGACTCTCGCTACAGCGAACGGCGCTTCAACGAAATTTCCGGTACAATGAAAAATTCTCGGATCCCCATCAGCCGTCCATAGGAGTCAATGCATAAATATGCTCGCCACAACAAACACATTCTTTTGTGCCGTTTCGCTTCAACGAAATTTGACGATGCAATTCCATTCTTGAAAATTCAATTTGCTATGCAGTAAGCACAATCCGAAAAATTTTTGTGCATTTCAGAAGATAAAAATGCGCATACAAAATCGAAATCGCGTGTTGGCACCACCATCAGGGTTCGTACAGGTTTTGAAGAAGAAAATTCAAGGGTTTTCAAGGACTTTCAAGCGCCCTTTGGGGGATTTTCAAGGCCCTTAACTGTCGCTGCAAAGCCGAAAGAAAGAAAGAAAGGTTTCAGACCATGGCATCTCACGTAGGCGCATTTCTTCTCGCCACAACAAAACGCCTTTGCTACTCACTGTCTGGGAACATCTGCCGGAATAACTCCCCTGCTTGGGATGACGTCCGGTATGACATATGGGACGTAACCACCTTCGGGTCCAAGGAATTTAGGCGCCAGTGACAAGTTCGTGCGCTTTACAAGCATCTTTTAAGCTTGGCAACACCTCCCAAGGCATTGCGCTTGGTGCGTGCAACAGAGGCACGACAACGGCAAAGCCAGCGCACGGGCGTGACTCGGCGGGCGCTCGCACGGCTCGCACCGCACAACCAGTGTTGCCAGTCACGTAATCAAAATTGGCTATATAGGTATAAAAACCGTGACTTTTTGTTCGCTACAGTTCAGAACTTTTTTTAAAGAAAATTTCACCAACAAATGTTGTTTTCATGCTGATAAATACAAATTAAAATTTAATATTTATGAAATTCAAGGTTTTTCAAGGACTAGTCAGCAATTCGAGGTTTTTAAGGGCCTTGAAAACAGACTTTCGAGATTCAAGGGTATTCAAGGTTTTCAAGGACCTGTGCACACCCTGCACCATAAACGGCCGCTGTTGATTGCATGGTTGATTACCGATGTCTACTGATGCCGTCTACCGATGCCCGTCGAGATAGCGCGCGCGACCGCCCCTCTCCCACCGGCGCCCTCTTTGGTCCTTCGCCCGACGAAAGAAGGGCTGGGCGTTTCCTCTCTGCTTGAGGAGCAAGCGACGGCAGCCCTCACACGCGCGGTGCGATGTTATCGCATTGTTCAGTTTGTTCGGCGGAGACGGCCGGGTCGTTTCATCTCTGCTTCAGCCGTGTTCGTCCCCAGCGTTAGCGCGCTTTTACTTGCGCGTAGAACATACGATGCGTAGGCGGTGTTATCGACTTGGACTTTGTACAGAAAAACGGTGACTGCAAAAACTCGCTAACAGTGTCCATATCATTGCAATAACTCGTCCACCAGGGTCGACAACCTTATTTTTTATGGTCCAAGCACCCCCCACCCCGTTAAGTACCGTATTTACTCGAATGTAACGCGCACCTTTTTTCCGATAAAACGCGTCCAAAAATCGTACGCGTGTTAGAATCGAGTGCGAACGAACGACAACGTTACCATGTCGCTGTCGGCATCAATATGGCCGCCCCCTACGTGCTTCGGGCACTGTCGAACGGTCACCGGCGAAAAACGAACTAGCGACGCGGCGGTCTTTGGCGCGCATAGTTTCTGTAGTTCCTATGCCACCGCACATGATGCGTAGGCCTGCGCACATGATCCGTAGACCGACGATACCGCGCCAGCTTGGCCGTCTTGCGGCCAATCAAAGTCGCTACGTAGCCGATGCAATCTCTGAGGTGCCCAGCCGCAGCAGCTTTCGGTAGCGTTCGCGGGCGGCCGTAACGAGGGAAAAGATGCTTCTCATCACCGCACGCAAAACAGCTCATCATCGCATTTCTCCCTCATATCTATGCTGAGCCTGAGCCTCTCAGTCGTGCGCGCTGCATGACATCCGAGATTGCATCGCAGCAATCTCTGAGACCACGCCCCTGTGCAGCACGCATGGCAGCATGCGGCAGCGAGCCTGAGGGAACTGCGACAGTGCGGAGGAACACAGCACTGCGAGTAAATGTTACCGCCGCTTGCACGCGGATAGGCCCGGCAACGTGTGGCAGTTCTGTCGGGACGCAGGAGTTATGAATCGGCGCGCCAAACGTCTTCAAGACGACGCGGATCAAGTGAAGCGGGAAAGCCACAGCACGGCCGTTCGAGGGACTGCAGGGGTCCAACGTCAATGGTCTGTTTATTATGCGAGTCCGTTCATTACGCGAGTACATTTGTTTTTATGAATGTGAGAAGGTTGATTACTAAGGACTTTTTTTTTTGAGGGTGCGCGTTACAATTGATGTTTCACTTTTTTTTTGGTCCCGGGAAACGGGTGCGCGTTACTATTGAGGGCGCAGTAGAATCGAGTAAATATGTAAATCTCCCGGATTCTGTTTCTCCAAACTTGACAGGTATGGTTTCAGTACTCGCGGTTTCTGAACCCTTCTGACTACCGCCGTGACGCCGTGTGCCGCGCGCAAGATTGAGGCATAAAAGTTTCATTGTTCTACCAGCTCAGGTCAGTTATATTTTTTCGATTTCACTACAATGAAATTTTCGCTTCAACGAAATTTTTCCCGCGCACCATCATTTTCGTTGTAGCGAGAGTCGACTGTATAATCTTAAGATGCAGCTGGCATAGATATATACGTGATACCCATGAACATAGTTGCTAGGAGGGAAATGGGGCCATGACAGACGCATTAACATTTGTAGGAATGTTAATTTATTTAGTCCCACCATTCAACATTAAAAATTTTTGGTGGTGGCCAGAATCGAGATGCATGGCAAAAAAAAAAAAGAGATATTAATGAATGAGGAAGGAGACATAATCAAATGTAACATATTTGATGAGGCACTTCACAGATTGAACAATTAATCCACTGCACCACTCCAAAATTTTTGCATAGAAATCTTCAAACTTTCCTTAGTCTATTGTAGCTTTCCTAACAAGCAACTCTTGTTTCAATTTATATTGCGAGGTAGATTTCTTTGCTGCAGTTTCTCAAACAGCAGCTGAACAAAACCAAATTCTTCCTTTCCTTGTTTGTGCGTAGTAATATAAAGCGCTGTATTTCTTGACCCTAACACACCTAACGTCCAAGAGCGAAGATGTGAAATATCTCAATGTGCTCTTGGGATTTGGACAATGCTGTGAACAATGTATGTGCTGTGAACAATGTATGCACCGGAAAACGTAAAGGAAAGACCCAACTGTTCATAATGGGAAATGATAGGGATGACGAAAAAAAAAAAAAAAATTAAGCGAAGCAACACCTTAATTCACTTTTGACCAATGTGATGGAATCAAAATGTTATTGTGTGATGCTCTCTATAGGTGGGTTACTACACAAGTGAGCCTGGGAATACGTATATAATAAGGATAAGCAAACATTATCTTTAACTGTTCTTTCCCCCAGATAAATAACAATATACGTAGCGGCCTTTCCTACGAAGAACTCTCCGGTGTGCATTCAGACCGCTTCTGAAACTCTGCACCGTGCAGGAGCCTTCTCTTACGACATCAGTGCTGCCTTGGAAAAGCGATGAGCACCTACTTCCATAACCTTGTGTTGCTTTTGGAGAGAACAAAACATTTATTTGCATATATGCAGTAAGGTCCCCCTCCCCCTCGAGAGAGAGGGGGGGTGCCCAATCCTAGGGCATGGACAAGAGCCCGTGGGCCCTGGCAGTGCCTTCGGCCTGCCCTATAATACGCAAATGAATTGTTGGGTCGGAGCTGGAGTGCAGCCCCCCAGCCTCTCCTGCCCCGGAATTTGCCCCTCCAGGGGGCCTTTGGGCATACCCACAGTATTTTTGGAGTTTTAATTGCTGGCCTGACAATGCACCATTCTATGGAGGGAACTTTCAAGCAATCTGGGCGATATATGTTTACAGCAGAGCAGTTGTACGGTGACCGCTCAATGGCATCTGCACCGACTGCTTTAATGCTTTACACATTCACGCACACAGCAACATTGAGATGCCTTGCGGTATATGAAGCATGAGTATAGCTTTAAAAAAAAAGCAGTCGCATATTCTCCTTTTGTGCCCCCACGATGCCAACAAGAAGCAGGTGACCAGACCATCACAGCCGGCTCCCTCGAGTCGGCGTAGAAACTTTCCCCATAGTGCATGGCGTGTCTGAGGGACGCTCTGGGATTGCTTGAGAATTAAGGCATGCTTACTTATGCAACAGTAAAATACCATCGCCAGTGGGATAAAACTGGACAACAATGCTTGAAGCCAGTATCTGCTATTATGCAGAGGCACAATAAGTAGCAGTTCTACAATTAGCTCCCTCCTGTAAATCTACTTGTTCCCTGCTTTAGGTAACAGATATTTAGATACACCAGTCACCTTATCACTTTTTTATTTCGACGTACTTCTGATAAGACGAACAAGTTTTCACAGTCCCTGTAAGTTCACCTTTAAAGGAAGTTTACAGTATATGCAAACATACATAAAACAAACAGTGGAGAGAGGACAACCATGTGGAAAGATGGGATACAGGGTAGCGTGTTTACTAGCACAATGAATGCACTTGCATAATAAACGCACCCTCAACTTTAGTAGTCAAATTCCAGATTTTTCCCCCCACATAATCAATGCACCCCCTAACTTTGAACCCCTGCAGTCCTGCGAACGGCCACACTGTGGCTTTCCCACCTATCGATCTGTTTGGCACGGTGATTCATAACACCAGCATCCTGACAAAACTGCCGTACGTTGCTGGGCATAGCTGCGTTATTTACTCACAATGTTGCATTCTTCCGTGCTTTCGTAGTTCCCTCCTGCTTGCTGCAGCATGCTGCCGTGTGTGCTGCACAGGCCAGTGCAGTTAAGCCTAAGAAAGGTCGGGACGTGGTCTCCAAAATTGCCATGATGCATTGTTGGACACTGTGCTTAACTGAGCGGCTCAGCGTAGATATGAGAGAGAAGTGTGATGATGAGCCGTTTTGCGTGTGGTTATGGGAAACACCTATACTTCCAATAAGACCGCCCGCAAATGCTACAGAACGCTGATGCAGCTGCGCCTCTGAGACTGCAGCGGCCACATAGTGACCTTGGTTGGCCACACGCCGGCGCCGTGAGGCTGACTGGCCTATACATCGTATACGTGGCGTCACTGTTCGCGGGACCCACGACGACACAGAAACTTCTATACACAATGAAGCCCACCACGTGTTGCTCGTTCATTTTTTCACTACTGACCATTCGACGGCATCCCCATTTTTCCAGTTTCGTGGCGATGAACCACGTGCTAAACAGAAGCAAATTGCAATCGCAAAGGAACACAAGGCAGCCACCATAAAGGCTGCCATATAGCTCTTCTTTTTGCTGTTTTTAAAGTAAAATTTCATCACAAGCATAGCTTTATGCATAACCGCAGGTTGCAACGCCATCTTTTTTGAGAGTTCAAAGTGTTTTGTTCGACCCAAAAGAAGTTTTCATAAAATTGACCCCACATAATAAATAATAAACACTACCTCAACTCTTAAAATAATAAACGCACCCTCTCAACTCTGCTTGTGTTTTTCGGGAAAAAAGTGCGTTAATTACATGAGTAATGATTCAGATTCAGACTACTGAAAGTAGTTACAGATGCTGCTTTGCATTTTCGGCAATTTGCAACTATAAATGCCATGCCTTCTAGCAAATCCTGATTCTGAATTCGTTGTAAACCTGGGAAATGATGATTATTAAAAAACATACTGGAGTATTATTTTTTTCTTCTCAGAGCTACAGCAACACCATACACAATTGGATGACTGCCAGTAAAACTTTTACATATTGACGATCATGTCAGAATACTCATAACGTGCTTGGGTCACGGCACACACATACAAAAAATGTGCTGTGACTCACGAAAACACACTTAGATGCTTCACTGCATAACACCACTGTTTGTTGCTGTAGCTAATTTTGTGCGCATAGGAGTGTGATGCTATCAAGGGTTCTTTGTTGAGATGATAACTTGCTGAACAATAAATCGCAAAGGCCATGCAAAAATGCAGCACTTTCCCCACTCTTTATATCAATGGGAGAGGGAAGGGTCCCACAGGTGTCTTTTGGGGTTCCCAAGAGCAAAAATTAAGAGCTCCTTGTCAGAAAATTTAAGGCTGCGCTCATAAGACTGGGAGGATTGGTCAGAAATTGGTTAGTTGGCAGGTATGGCAATGCCACAAGGCAATGTTGATGACAGATACGCGATAGTGGTATGCAAATATTAAAAAATTTCAAACAATGAATCAAATAATGTTCTATTCAATCTGGTACTCTATCAAATTACCGGACTTTTTTTTTTTTTGATAGTTGACTAATACTCAGCACCACCAAGGAAATGTTGGAATTGCAAGGGGATATCTTTATTTTTATAATACTACTGCGAAGCATGCAGCCCACCATTTTATGAGACAACAAAGGCTACACTGATCCCAGATCTAGAACTTTTCACTTAAAGGGCCACTAAACAGGCTCCTACTTTTTTTTAAAGCCGCCCAAACAAGCTAACTCAATCATAGAGAAGGTTGCGGCGATCACATTCTGCGAATATGACAGCGCTGCGCGCCACACAGACGCCGTATTTCAAAAAAACAATTCCCGCGCCTCTTTCCTGCGATTGACCAGTCGCGCTTGCATCCTAGGTGTCGTCACGTTCTACCGAGAACAACCTTGCGCAGTTGTAGCTCGTTGATTGGTCGAAACCAGGTCTATTGTAAGATCCTCTGGCCATCCCACCGTCGTGAGCGCAGGAGCAACCGGAACTGCAGCCACTGAAGCGCAAGAGTCAATGACGTCAATTGCTCACGTCATGTCACGTGTCAAAAGTGGGCGGAGTCACGACGGCGCGCCGCGCCTACCCTCTCCTCGGCAGAGAAGGGTGGGGAGGCCGACCGAGAAGACGAAACCAACGCAAGCGGCCACTTAAACCCGTGTAACTTCTTTATTATTGCACCTATTCGCAAAATTCTTGCGGAAGCATGTTCACATCGCACAGGAGCGCAGTTATATCTTTAAAACAAATTTTGGACCTCGGGGTTGTTTAGGGGCCCTTTAAAGGGACTAACGACCAATTTTTATGGTGCCTTTTTTCTTTATTTGAACAGAAAGCTTACTGGTCAGAGTGTGCAATCATGCAACGACAATGGGGAAAATGTTATGAAACATTTCTTTATCAGTTCTAACGGTGGAGTGTTATGCACAATATGTTGTAAACAGTGGCCGACAGCTACTGGATGCATTTGCATCAGGTTCTGCCACGACAGAACGAATGCGCGCAACCACAGGGAGACGCCGTGCGCATACGCCGCAGTTCAAAGATTTCCGGTTGCTGCGAAGGAAGCACCACTTCTCAGCATCGACTCCTTTTACGGTGTAGTAAGCAAATGATAGGGTGGGGATGTGTTTTTGTGTACACAGTGCAATTTTAAGCCAGAGTTATGGTCATAAGAACAGCAGTAAAGGGCATCTTGTGCAAGGTGATGGACAACACAGGGGAAAAAACACCGAAATGTACAGAAAGGGCCCTTTACAAATGTGAAGCAACTCGTCTAACCAGAAGTTCTTCTAAACAAACAGCAGCAGGCAACGTACAACAATTTGAAGACTCTAGAAGGCAGTACTAAGAAGACTTCACCATCAGGCTACGCCACGTTTCAACTGCTATAATTTTCAAGCTCAACTTAAAATGACAAATCCTATTCAAATTGTGGAAGAGTGTCTAATTCAATCACTTAACATTAGCCTCTCGGCACGTTTACAATATTTTTCACCGGTATATGACTCTACTTACTCATACAACGACATAAATATGGCCGTGGACCCTGAAACTTCCGTGTGTGGATGCTGCTGGTGCAACAAGTCTTGGAGGTCATGTACACCACCAGTATGTTTTTTCTTTTTCTTTTCTTTGCCTTGTCGCGTATCCCACATGTGGTCTCTCCAGCCCGTAAAGAGTCAGTGCGACAGTAGCTGAATGTCGCGTCGCTTCTCACTGTCAGAATATCATGTGCATGTGGTCAGGCCTTTAACTTTCTTCATGCAGACCTGTTATAACAGTTATCGTTCAATAATGTTCAATAACGTTTTAAGTGGGTCCCACTGTACTAAAGTTTGAGCACATATCAAATCGAACAGTTTTTTAATAACACCATGTTAAGGTACAGAGAAAGGCAGTGCTAAACATGGGAGAGAAGCAAATTTATTGTACGACTAGTGCATTCCCACAATGTCATCCCTAGAAAAAGGACAGTCAACTCCTAAAGAACAGTCCAACAGAGAACTCTGTTGTTGTTCTGTGGGATTTAACGTCCCAAAACCAGCTCTGATTATGAGAGACGCCGTAGTGGAGGGCTCCGGAAATTTCGACCACCTGGGGTTCTTTAACGTGCACTGACATCGCACAGCACACTGGCCTCAACATTTCGCCTCCATCAAAATGCAGCCGCTGCAGCCGGGATTCGATCCCGCGACCCTCGGATCAGCAGCCGAGTACCATAGCCACTAGACCACCGTGGCGGGGCACCAACAGAGAACTGTGTATATACAAGAGTTCACTTCGTCCCAGCAATTGAATGTTAGCTTTGCCGCAGTATGTGAGTGTTAGCTTCACCGCAGTATGGGAGCATTAGCTTCGCCACAGCACACGAGTGTTATGCAGTTAAGTGCACTACAAGTGGGAATGGGCCATTTGTCACCAGACGTAGCTTATAATGACCCTTAATTGCAGACTTCCAATAGTAGTTTGAACAGGAAGCATTATTCAAAAACTATTCGAAAATACAAACATTCACACATGCCTACTAGAAGCTTTTAGAACAAGCAGTAGCAGGCAAGCACTCTGCCAGCAGCATCAGTGCACAAGTTGATGGAGCAGCAAATCTGAGGTGTGCATACATTCCGAGTTCCATTCAATCAACCTGCAATTCTTTTTTCTTTATATGAATTCATAACGCTGCGAGGAGCCTGTGAGAGTCTGCCCGCAAGTCATCTCTGTGTTGCAATGAAGCAAGCCTTCTCCATAGGCATACATATTAGTTGTCTGCCAGGCTTACATTGTAACATTTCTCTCTTTTTTTGCAATGAAGGCAACAAGGCTGGAGTGTTTCACCTATTATGCATCAACATTGCTAAGCGGCATTGCCTTGAGGCTTCAAATGTTTTCCCAAGATAGCGGCAAAATCAGGATGGGCAATTTGCCATATAGCATTCACAACGCTCTAATTGCCATTTCTAGTAATCCAGTTGATTTTGTATGAGAAAAGATGGGACTGCAGAAATCTTTTGAATTAAGCAAAATTCTAAAAAGCAGAGTTCAAGTCTCAATACACTGAGGTTTTACTACAGTGTATATATACCAGTGTCTGCCAGCAAACAGCTGAATTTGCATCCCTCTGGGAGATTAGAAATGGGATAAACATCATGTTTTGCAAGTGCAACAAATGCAAACTGCCTACGTGATAAAAGCAAACTTAGTGGCGCATGGCTGCGCATGTGCAGATTTGGGAGTAAGAGCAGATGGTGCAGCCTAAACAGACCTTAAATTGGACACTAAAGGTCGAAAAGGTAAGAGAAACCTTTCCTTTATCCCCACAGGGTGACAGAACATGCTGGATGAGAAAGAGCAGAGCAAGCTGCTTGTTTTTAAAATGTACACACAGCAACATATACGTACGTTATCAAGTGTTTGTGACTGTTTCGTGGAATTGTATTTACAAGTATGCCACTGACCCTGAAAGGATTAATAAATGGCACCGTCATAATCCCCAGCTCATCTTATGTCCACTGCGGGACGAAGGCCTCTCCCAATGCTCTCCATCCTTTCCTGCCCTGTGCGAGTTGATTCCTTTTGATGCCTGCGAATTGCTTAATTTCGTCACTCCATCTTACTCTCTGTCGTCCATGGTTACACTAACCCTCTCTTGGTATCCATTCCGTCGTTCTAACTGTCCATTGGTTGTCTAGCCTTCTTATCGTGTGACCTGCCCATGTCCATTTTTTCTTCTTAACTTTGACTATTATGTCAGCTACCCCCTTCTGTTCCCTGACCCACTCAGCTGTCTTTCTATCTCTAGTAATGCCTATCACTTTTCATTCCATCGCCCGCTGTGTGGTTCTTAACTTCCTTTCTAGCTTCTTTATAATTCTCCAAGTTTCTGCCCTGTATGTCAGTACTGGCAAGATACAGTAGTTATATAATTTCCACTTGAGTGATAATGATAAGTTTCCGTTCATGAGTTGGAAATGGAAATGGCATTAAGTGAAAGAAAAAAAATGATGCCAGGTATATAAAAATTGCGTTTTATTCGTGGTCACCAAAACATTGCTCCTGAATGGCTCACCTGGGGCAAGGCCAAAAAGACTTGGGGACAGAATGGCAGGACAAAGGCACCGCAGAAAGATGGAACCACTGATAAGGTTGTCGCAAAGCTCCTCTTCACGGGTACTACCTCCAAGTCGTTGCCGGTAGCCATGAAACAGCATGCGAAGGTCCCTTGACCAGAAAACGTGTGTATTTGGTCAATATCTCGCTTTCTTCATAGGTTGCATTTGTAAACACCTAACATCCGCCTGGTATTCTTTACCTTGGAAATGAATGCGCAGACTGAGTAATACGCTGCCAAGCCTGCTGGACTCTCTGTCGTAACAAAGCTTGCTGCCGCTGCAAAGCACCACTACCACCACTCACTTTGGCTGGATCAACCTGGAAAGATCAATGCAAGAATTCGAAACTTCAGCACTCTTTGAGGGTACTGTATTCACTCAAATATAAGGCGAGGTTCTCTTCTGAAAACTGCAGCCTCAAAGTCTACCCTCGCCTTATATTCGAGGTACATTTGCCGAATGACCATTCGGACATGCTCGGTAATTTGGACAACCACGCAGTACTGCCATTGTCCCATAGACTTAATGTTTAAGACAACCAATATTTCGGACGATTTCTAGCTCTAAATTAGATAATTCAGACTCCATTCGCAGCTGTCGAGCACACTGAATAGGCCGCCATTTATATACTCTGGCGTCCTGACAAGAGAAAGTATGGCCTGAGAGATCACACACAAAACTGTTATCTCTGAGGCTTAGTTTCGGTCGCGACGCGCCAATTTTCGAGGCAAGTCGCACCGTCATTGCGATCACCGCATCCTGTTCCGGCACCCTGTGCGTGGTTCGCAATTACGGGTCGTGTTGGGTCCACGATCACTTGATTGCGCTTTCACATTCCGTCTTCAGTGCTTGTTCATTTATTTTGCGTTCTAAGTTGTCTTTCTTGTGACGTTAAATGACAGATCACGTCTAGTGTTACGAACGATTGCCTCGCAGTCCCCGCTGACGAGCATGCCAGTGAAAATGAGGCAAGTGCACAGCGCTGACAATGTGGCATACCTGCCGATGCCATGAAAACAATGCAAGCAGGCATAATCAGCAACTACTTCCATCACACCGGATTTACTTTTACTGATTGCAAATGAGTCCGACTTGTGACCATAAGAGCCTGCGCTGCCACCGATCACGAGCTGAAATGGGGACATTGTTGACTACCTCAAGGCTGCTATGTGGTGATTCATGCCACCACTACATATGAAGACATTGTCAACATCGTAGCGCGGTGTCGCCACGCGCCGACTGGACAATTATGAAATAACTGCATAAGTTCTCCAAATGTCAAAGAGTAGCTACTCTGAGTCGGAATATGTGCCGTGAGCTACGGAGCTGTGACGTGTGGATCTGACTTGTGCATTTGCTGTCCTTGCATAGTCGTAAACTGCCAGAAATACATGCGGACTTGGTCACACATCAGTGGAAATGCGTGCAGCAATGCATCTACCACTTCTTCCTAGCCCAGGGTCCTTAGAAATCAAATAAAATGGTCATTTGCCTTATATTAATGTGCACACTTTCTTTTCCTTTTTCGAGGGTCCTTCAACTCCCCCCTTGCCTTATAATCATGAGCGCCTTATATTTGAATAAATACGGTACGTGAGCAGCATTATTACTAGAGTCAGTGCCACTTCGAATTAAAAATTTCTTAAGTTCTGCAATTTTACGACCCATGATGATGTGGTGGCAGTGATAGATGCAAAGGTCAGGTGTGGCTGAATTTTATAGTCCAAAATGACAACACAGTGGAACCTCAATCACACGTACCCAAGCTCTACGATGACCCACATTTCACACTGAATTAGTTTGGTCCAGGTAAAACCCCTACAGAAATAATATTTTCTTCATGTAAGCATAGAGTTTCATAATCTATGCTCGTGGGAGTATTCGAGTTTCCCATGTTAGGACGCGAAGCTGTGAATGGGCAAAGCGTGCCCTCATTCAGGAAGTGACCAAACGCATTGCCGCTATTGGCTGCTGTGTGCGATGATGCGGCAGTTGCTCGGTGCGTCGCCCGCTGTGGCTAGGTCTAGTGCTCGCTTCGTTGCTGTTGCCGTGTGGCTCACCTTTGTGTTTATTGCGTCGCTTTTTGTTATCGTGCACGGCACTTTTGATCTCTCTATTACGTTTACCATCTCTAGTGCCTTCTACGCGATAAGCGTCATATGCCTGCACGATCGTCACGCAGTCGGATGTGGCGGTTGGCAAGCCCAAGACGGTGCACGTGTTCAGCTGTTCCATGCATTGGAGCCTTTCGTATAGTTTGACCCACAGCAAAACGCGCTGCCGATGATTATGCTGACACGTCTTGTAATGAAGTAGCTTCTATTTATTGGTAAAAGATTACTGCAGCTAAGTTGGCAATGCTTGTGTGTTTTGTGCCATCGGTACGTGAATGCATAGTTGGTGTGGTTGAAGCGAGTTTGGCATTTCGATTTAGCATCAGTGACCACAACCTGTTTATAGATAAAGCCAGAAAACAAAACTAAGAGAGCTGGCAAAGGAAAGAAGGGCATAAAAAGGCATCTTGTTACAATTCGGAACCATTTTAGACCCAGAAGAGCACTCACAACTTTCAAAGCATGTTTTTTCAAAATGGCTTTTTTGGCTGGTGAAGCTGCTTAGTCCAGAGATATTTCTGGAACTGCTGATGCAACCTCTATCAGTTTTTATTTTATTTTGTGCCCGAATAATTTTCTCAGGTTAAGACAAGCCCGTTTTTTAATATACTCTGTCTGTAATTTATCATAATTAATTAAATTTTCTTTGATAAAAGCCTAATCAGCAACACTAAATTCAGTGCTCTGCTAAAGCTTTTCAGCTAAGAAATTTAAAAAAGGGGTTCTGTCTTGCCCTAAGGTACTTAGCCAGGAACCATCATAGTGAATTTGGAATCACAGTGAATTGCACAGTGCTAGCACAATTTCCAAATTCTCCATGGTCAGACTAAGGGACCCGTATGAACCACAGTCGAACCTCGATATATCGAACAGCGTGGTAATCACGAAATAGTTCGATATAGCCCGAATTTGACATATAAAATCACGCAAGAAAACGCATCAAAAACTTGTACAACTTAATCAATGAACCAATAGTGGTGCAGTAAATACTCACTTGAAGCTTCAAACAAAGTATTTGTTTATTTGGCTGAGAGTACTACAGCAATGTAGCCTGCTTCTTATTGGCAACCGCGTGCTTAACAACGGTGTCCTCAAAATAGTCTAAGCACTTCACAAGCGATAGGCCGGTGCCTTCTATTGCGCCGCAGTAGCGGCGTACAAGGGCCAATGCAGCTACAGCCTCGGTTGAAGTTGGGAGCGGGGCAACGTCGGCGCCTACGGGATCAACTTCGGCAGAGTCTTCATATGGCCACTCAGCAGTAGCTTCATTCGCAATCTCCACGTCCGTCAACTCCACCGTTGTTCCGGTGCTGTCATCACCGCCAACAAAGTCTTCAATGCACATGTTTTGTGGCTCTGCACCGACAAAGCGCTCTAACGTGCTCCAGGTTTCAAGCTGGCATTCTTCCTCCAATCCTGCCTCTTTGGTTGCTTCCTCGGAAGCTTCTTCAGTGCGGCCAACGAAATCTGCATGCCGAAACATTAACTATGGTCGACAGCTTGATGTCCCAAGAGGCTTTCAGCATTTGGATGGCACCCAAAAGGTCAATCTTTAGCTCTTGGCCCATCCAGAGCTTCAAAAGCAAAATGTTGATCAGCCGACACTTGTAGATGGACTTGTAGACGGACAATGCCCCAGTCCAATGGCTGCAGCTTCGACGTTGTGTTTGGCGGCAAAAACTTGATTTCAATGTTGTTCAGCTGAACATCGGTGTAGTGTGGTGTGCTGTGCAATTATCAATGAGAAGGAATACCTTCCGGCCCTGATGCACCAACTCCGAATCCCATACTTTCATCCATTTTTCGAATATGTCCAGAGTCATCCACGACTTCTTATTCCAGGCATATGTGAGTCACCGGAATAATGGAGCAGCTGTCATAGGCATAGGCAGTTTGAAACCTCGGGGTTTGAAACTTGCCTATGACAAGTGGCCGCAGCTTCGTGCTTCAGTCCATATCAGCAGCCAACAGAACTGTTATGTGAGCTTTGCCTTGCTTGCCGCCATGGCACTTGTCCCTGCGGGTGTTGAGCGTTTGTCGCGGAAGCCTTTGCCAGAACAGGCCAATTTCATCCGCATTAAATATTTGGCTTGGTCATACTTGACGAGAACCTGAGGCCACTCTTGTTCCCCGAGACTTTCTTCCCGACAATGTTGAAGCGGGCCTTAAAACACTGCAGCCAACCACTACTAGCACTGAAGTTCTTGGCGCCGAGAATGGATGTGAATTTCTTAGCCTTCTGCTGTAGAATAGCTCCCGATATATATATATATCCGTGTTCGATATATCGAGGTTTGACTGTATTCAATTACATCGCTGTAACTTGGGAACCAGTCAACATAATTGCATGAAACTTGGTGGTTCTTCCATTGCATTCGCTGTGAGCCTATCCTGAAAATTTTATTAAACAAAAGTGGCTGCTCCAGGGTAGCCTGCCTCCTTAAGACACCTTTTTATGGCGTGCAAAAGCAATTCGTTCTTCCTTTCACAGCTTTTGGGGTGGCACTAGCAACGCTGCATCCGAATTTGTCTGCCTGAACTGGCGCGGAGTCCTTCACATATCATGTGGGTGGCTCGGCCTTGTTTTCAGGACGTCTATCATACGCTGCGATTTGAATGCATGCAGCAGTCATCACTGTGACATTTCACGTCTCATTTCATAACGTGACCATGAGACAGTGTCAGAAAAAGACTATGGGAAGACACCCTTGGATACAGTCTGCCCAATTATGCTAGATTGCACTGCGGCAATCTCGGAGACCATGCCAACCATGCTTCGACCATGCTTAGGCTTAGCTGCCCCAGTATGCGCAGCACGCTAAAGCCCACAGCACGTATGGCAGCACCCGGTAGCAGGCGTGAGGGAACTGCAATAGCACGGAGGAATGCAGCATTGCAAGTAAATGATGTTAGCGCCGTTTGCACGCGGCTACGCCCGGCAACGTGCGGAAGTTTCATCGAGACACAGGAGTTCCTGAATCGGCACGCCAAAGGTCTTCGGAGACGCCACGGATCAAGTGAAGCGGGAAAGCCACAGCACGGCCGTTCGCGGGACTTCAGGGGTTCAAAGTATTGTGCGAGTGCGTTCATTACGCGAGTACGGCACTTGGTTTTATGAATGTGAGAAGGTTGATTACTAAGGACTTAATTTTTTTCATGTCACGAAAAATAGGTGCGCGTTGCAATCGATGTTTCATTTTTTTTTTTTTGTCGCGGGAAACTGGTGCGTGTTACAAATCGAGGGCGTGGTAGAGTAGAACATATACTGCAACTTGTTCAATATTATTTTAGAATGTGGTGTTCCCGGAAAAACAGATCTATGCACAGCGCCTCATCGCAGTCTACGCACATAAAATGCATCTCTGTTCTCCTCTTGGAGTAACCAGCTGTGTTGGCACACACACAGTATCTTCTCTGCGTGCGGCGGCCTTGGGCAGAGTGAACTCAGTAATCAAGAACAGCAAGAATCTCTTGTAAGCGTCGATAATAAACAAGCTGAAAGCTACGCCATTAAGGATGAAAATCAACTTCCGCCGCCTTTGTAAAGGGGTGCCGATGTAGATAAACATCAAGTTTCACGCGCCACCGCTGCAATCACGCGGAGAATCCGAAACTGTGAAGTGGCATTGGCCACCGGCGTTGCCACAGACCGTGCGACGCGCCCCCAAGCTAGAAATCAGTTCTGTTTATTTCCGCAAAAAAGGAGAGCCCTAATTACACGTACGCAGTACAACGCGTCACCACGTGGCATGTAGAATCGGTGCCGCATCCTCTCCCTATGGAGAGAGCGCGCAGCTTCGTGTAGCCGCGCGCCCTATACCTCCACACACTCTTTTCCACAATATTTGTGGAAAAGACTGCGTGCATGCAAACGCTCAAGATAATGCTCGGCGCACACACGGGCTGCGTGTGCGCCGTAGCGCGTCCAGACACACATAGCGGACTTTACACAGAACAAGACGTGACAAGCAAAGCCAGAAAAAAAAATTTTAAAAAAAATAAGCCGGTGCGCGCGGACGCAGAGAGGGGAGTGGGGGGCACTCATATCTTCAGTTATGCGGGTTGCGCTAGAACCTCCCTCGCAAGGTGCATAGTTAGAGCCAGCATTACCACAGCTTTCGTAATTTAGCTAATTTTCCCTGACAGAAGCCCAAATTCTCTTTTCCCTGAGATTTTCCAGACTAATCATATTCCCCGAGATTTCCCGGTTTTCCCGGTTGGTAGACACGCTGGAAATTCTTTTATCGGTTTGCCAGCAGTGTAGTGTTCCCAACCGCCTTATATAAACCAGAACATCTACTTCCTAAGTTACCACAATTTATCCTACTCATATTAAGCATATGACAACATTACCTGCTCCCTACGCCATCTTTTAATGTTATTTTGTTTTCAAGAATTGACTTGGCTTGGGTTGCGATAGCAGTACCAAAATAACCACAAATTGCCACTATATACAAGCAAAACTTTCTGTAGTCATATGACAATGCTCTGTTTTATTCACCGAAAATGTACGCTAAAAACACTTTTTGTTGAGGTAATCATTAGGGGTGTGCGAATATTTGAAATTTTGAATAATTTTCTAATAGCATTTGCTATTCGATTCGCACTAAACTTTTACTATTCAAACTATTCGAAGCTGGTGATTATGGGGAAATAAGCATGATATGTCTTGCTACAAGTGACTCATTCCCACGTGTAGTGCACTTCGCCGATTAACACCTGTGTACTGCAGCGAAGCTAAAAACCATGTACTGTGGCGATGTTAACACTCACAAACTGCGGAAAATTTAGCCCAGCCTTCTGTTGCACAGTTCTCTGTAGGACTGTTCTTCAGAAATTTGAAATGGCGCTGTGGGAATACACCAGTCATAGAATAAATTCTTTTGCCCGTGTTTAGCAGCACATTTCTCCATAATTTGACATGGTATTATTGAAAAATATTTGAAAATATATTCAATTTGACTTGCACTTGAACATAAATATTCGAATTTGCTTCACACTCAAAATTTTGCTATTCGCACAGCTCTAGTAATAATGTTAATGTCAAACAAACATTTCTGTATTTCAAAGAAACCACATGCACTTCTGGTTTGTAGCTTTTCAACCACACTGCAATTATCATCAGGCCCAGTAACCACTGTTTTTGGTGTCTTTACACGTAGAAAAGAAGCGACGTAGTAGATGAAGCAATTCTATTTGAATAATTTTTAGTCACTTTTTGGAAAACCCACTCCCCTTTGGGACACTTCGAAAGGTACACTTTCTATTGAGACAAAAAACAGGAAAGTCGATGAAGGACTATAGACAATCCTTTTAAGATCGCTTCTGGATATGCCTCCATTGTGCGCCAATTCAGAGACCGTCACCTTGACATGCTGTTCCAGGTCCATAGAATGCAGCTGGAGTCTCTTCCCTTTACGCTGCTCACAAACCTCAGGCATGCAAAGAAGGGTCAGCACAGCTATCTTCGAGAAACCAAAAACCGGCCAGAACAAGTGACTGGAGCTTCAAGCATTTGGAAAGAGCTTGAATTACAATGATGGAATTGAGCATCCTTCATGATTTGAGTAGGATCTGTGCTTTTAAATTAGGTTTGAAAATCACAGAAACCAAAATGTGATGCCACCTGGTGGTGAAGCCTTAATACTGAATTTTGAAGTCTTTCAAATTGCTGTACATTACCTACTGCTGCTAAGATCACCATAAGCAGTAAAAAGAGCACACGCCGAGAAGAAGCACTCTCTTTATGGTAACGAAAAACTGCATTAAAGGGGCCCTCTAACACTTTTCTCACGCCCGTATTCATGTGCGCGATGCGTAGACTGGAGGGTGGACAAACAAATGCTACAAAAATGACAGCAATAGGAGCAGGCAGTGCGAAGTTGTTAAGCAGACAAAGTTAAAAATACAAGCAAAAGAATGCGGACCCTCAACTCGAGTTGCACGGGATCAGTTTCACAGGCTAAATCAGTTTCATGGCGTAAATGACCACATTTTACTCTCCACAAGCATCATAGAGCTCGGCCAATGGAAAATGGAATTGGCTTTAGGTGCCTAGGAAGGGGAAGTTCGTACGCCATGGTTGCCTGTTCGCTCAACTGTACTGATGACGCTGTTGCCATGTCAACAAACAACGTGGAGGGAGAGCGTGCCGCACTGTCAGTTAGGAGCTTTTCTGACCGCTCCGACATGTGAGAGTTAGGGCGGGCGCTTCTGCTTCGAATCGAGGCTTTACGCGTCGTTCTATGTAACGACACTCCAAGGCAAGTGCCGTGATCTTTAAGCTCGCTTTTATGACCGGCGAATACGACCATACTGTGCAACGTTTCTTCACGCAATAACAGACTTGTTTGGGCTAGTTGGTGCATTCTCGACTCAAACACAGTAGCGCAAAAAACATGGCCGAAGAATGGAAGGAACACAGGACAGGTGCCTGTCTTTTCTTCATCCATGTTTTTCTTCTTTTTTTTTGCGCTACTGTGTTTGAGTTTATTCACGGGTTGTTCAGCTAAACGCGCAGACATGGAAGCATAGAAGGGGGAATAGGGAATTTTAGTGTGTCCGCAAAACCCCAATGCGCATAAGACTGCGTAGAGTGAAATACCGGGTGTAAAAATTGCATGCGCAAGCCCGGCAGACCACCTGGATCGCATGCCGTCCACTTCGAATCTTTCTCGAGTGGTCGTCGCACGCTACGTAGCCCTCGAGTTGCTAACTGATGGCTTTATTTGCTTTAGCTTTGTATGATGAAGCTTTGACGGTAAAGCACCTGTGACAATTTGACATTGTTTCTCAGCACGACACTCAAGTTGTCGAGGCTGTAGTTTTAGCAAGTGGCTGCGGGATTTTCGGAGGACATAGATCACGTGGTTTTGTCTTGTTCTGTTTACCACAGCTGGCGCTACTTGACTGTGACAAACAACGTTATCCGGTATCCAGTACGCCTTTGCGCATACCGGTTTAGCAGACATGTTCAAATTCCCTTATAGCGCTGTGCACGACACAACACTGACAAAATGGCAAAGTCCACCCAGTTCAGCGAGTCGCGAATGTACACAAGAGAGATGAAGCAAAGAGATTCTTTTGGTATGGACATACGACTCGTGTAAGCAAATGGCAAGAGGCAAAAGGGGAGCCAGCGCCTCTATAGCATTTTAAATTGTGGTAATCTTTCTTCTATGGCTGCATTTATTTGGCATTCAAGAGAAACCTACGCAAGAAAAAAACAAAGCCGAATACTACTTTGCTTAGCGATGTGTAGTGCCGCGAGCACTTATAATGCTACTTTCATCCAATCACAGACTCGAGCCCTCAGTTGTCATTTCCGCCACAAATAGTTCTGACGAGCGCCACTATGTGCTGATGCGGTCGGCAGCGGTGTGATGATTTCATTGAATGATTAAAATATTAAATAAAATGATATGGGTGGCTTGACACCTGCCAAAAGGTTCTTCTGTCATCTGTCTATGTGACCCGCAAATAAAAAAGAAAGCATTTCCCCGAGGGTGAACATGGTTAAGTGCGAATGCACGGGGTGATGCTATGAGGGGGAGTAAAGTTATGATTAAAGTGTAATTAATGAATTTAAAGTGTTGTCATGATGCATTGTACACACACACACATTTATACACGAAGTATTATTTATTTACACCTCGCAATTTCGTAGATGCATAAATGCACACATCGCCGAGCACGTCACACACACACACACTCTACACACGTCACTACAGATCAGCACCTATTGGTGTTATCGTTGTAGCTCACGGTTAGTACCAGCGCTTTGTGATCCGAGAAATGTACGGTGAGCGGATCCGGCAAGACGGCGCGGACCGTACAGTTCCTACTGAACGCCAAGTCTATGAAGCCACCGTTGATCGTGGTCGGAAACTCCTACCGCGATGGATCCAACCTGCGATGGATCCATACTGCGAAAGACTTTACCGACCGCGGAGCCGAGCGAGAAGAGAGCGAGCGGCAGCCGGCGGACGTTTATATACGGACTGACGCGCCGGCGCCACACACACAGCTGCACAGCGACGCCAGCTGCACAGCGCGCCGTGACGTCACGCCGCGGAGAGCGGTGCGCCCGCGCAAACCGCGGTGAGGAGGCGGAGCGCGCGCAGTCACGTGGGGTGTGACGTCGCTGCGCCGTTGCTACAGACGCTCCTCGCGCCGTTGCTATGGGACGGCGGATTCAGGGTCGCTTATAAAGTGCATTCGCACTTAAAACGGGTGCAAGGAAAGTGTTAGAGCGCCCCTTTAAAGGGGGGGGGCTACCCTGGGGCATGAACGTTTTTGTTTACTGAGATATCTTAATGAAATTTTCAGGATAGCCTCAAGGTAAATGCATTTGAAGTACCAACAAGTTTCACCCAGTTACGTTCTCATACTTGAGTTACAGCCATGTATCTGAATAGTCCGCATGGGTCCCTTAGTCAGGGCCTGGAGAGTTCAGAGAAGGTGCTAGCACTGTGAAATATTCCTGGATAAGCACCCTACGGGAAGACACAGCCTCTTTTTCCTTTTTAATTTTATTGTTGAGAAATTTTATTAGAGCACTAAATTAAGTGTTGCTGATTAAGCTTTTCTCAATAAAAATTTGATTAATTTTAACAAATTACAGGCAAAAGAATCCTGAAAAAATGGGCTTGCCTTGCCCTGAGAAACTTATCAGGTACATAATAAAAAAAAAAAACTGATAAAAATTGAGTCCGGTTCTGGAGATATCTCTGGACTAAGCAGCTTCACCAGCCAAAAAAAGTAATCTTGAGAAACTAAGCTTTGAAAGTTGCGAGCACCCTCTCGGGTCTAAATGATTCTGAAGTGTAACTAACTCTTCTTTAATGCACCTCTCTCCTATGCTGGCTCTCGTGGTTTTGTTCACTGGCTTTATGCATAAACAGGTTGCGATCGCATGTGCTAAATCGAGGCGCCAAACTCACTTCAACCATGTCAACTGCGCATTCGTGTAACAATGGCACAAAATACACAAGCGTCCACAACATCGCTGCAATCGTTTTGTACTGATAAATAGAACCTACTTCGCTAGAAGATGCATCATCATAATCATCATTAGTAGTGCGCTCGCCATGGGGTCAAACTATATGGAATGCTTCAACATACGGTACATCCAAACGCGCGCACTGTCTTGGGCTTGCAAAGTGGCACGTCTGACTGCATGACGGTTGTGCAGGCATGTGACGTTTATCATGTAGAGGGCACAATGAGAGATTGTAAACGTGATAGTTCATGGGTGCTACATGCAATGATGAAAAACAAAGCAGGAAACACAAAGGTCTGCCACACGGCGATGGCAACGAGGTGAGTGCTAGGCCTAGCCACAGCAGACGACGCATGGAGCAACCACGCGACATCACGCGCAACAGCCAATAGTGGCCGCACATTGCCCCACTCCTTTGAGGAGCGAGCGCTTAGCACAGATGCAGCTTCGCATCCAAACATGGGATACTCAAATGCCCCCTTGAGCCCCCCAATCAAGCCTGTATTGTGCTTCGGCTACACCACCACCGATGACGGTGGAAAAAAAGTGCGAGAATTCACAAACAAAACAAAACCAAGATGGCACTGGTTGGTTCAATAGCGCGTGAACGGCGATCGCTCGAAGTTTCGATGTTTCAGCGCACGTATGGGCCATGGAGCCACTGCTGCTGGTTGTTATATACTTGATTTAACATTGTTTTATAACGAAATAGACACTGAAAATGACAGGAGAGGTATGTTTTCCAGTTTATCATGTTGCCATTCCATGATTAGATACCCTGACCAGGAAGCTTTTCGTTGCAATAAAAGAACAGGTACCTGGAAACTTGGTAGTTAGTCCCTATCAGCATGCAAAATAGCTTTCCTTTGTCATGAGCTTTCATAATGATAGTGGCACATCACAGTTTGCACTTCATTAGAAAGAGACACCATGCTCACAGCTAGCAGTCATGCACAAAACAAGACTGCATGAACTTGCAATATAATATGGTCCGCAAGCATTCAGAGATAAAAATGACACTGCATCTGAACCCTATGACTGACTAGAGGCTGCTGCCGATGTTCTCAATGCGGTTTAGGTTTTGTACACGATTTTAACACACAGAAAATATTTCTGAGGCCATTGTGTTATTTCAATGGCCACCTTGTGTTTATGCTGTGGGGATCAAGGCATGACCATCGCCACTGCACGGGCATACCCCTAGTTTCTGCCTTTTCCCACGCTCAAGCGTTCCTTCCCTGTTTTCTTCCATCCATTTGCTTTCCCGCTTGTGCGGTGGGTCGGGTGATGCCGATGTGTCTGCCAGTCTGCCTGCTTGCCCGGGAGCACATTGTGTAGTGGTGCTGCGCTTATAGTCTCATCCTAGCTCGCAAGACATTACGCACATGAGAATAATGTGACTCTCTCTCTCTGGACAGCCGACGGGTAAGCATGCTTTTTTTCCTTGTCCAGCAGCTCCTTTATTTGAGCTTGCTTGGATGCAGTTCACCCAAAATGCCTGTGCACCAATGGCGAGTGCTCACCCTTACATTGTCCTTCCAAACACTAAGACATAGAACGGTACCTCATGCTCGTGCGTGGGCTTACTACACCCAGCCACACTAATCGAAGGCACTAACCGAACCGCCGTGCAAGCGGGCCCTTTGGTGGTCGCACGAGTGTACAGCATAGTTGTAAGGGAGCCCTTTTCCCTTCACGGCGTCCCTGTGATCCTTTGCACACGGCGATGTGCTCATGGTGCCCTTTGTATTTTCGCACGTGGCTTGGTCAAGCCCTTTTTGTTTTTCCCACGAACCTTGGGAATGGGTGTTGTACAGCGTTTTGGTGTTGCTGCAAGCAATAAAGTTTGATCTGAGAGCAGTAAAGTTGATCTGAGAGCAGTACTGTGTCTTTTCTGAGTTATGCTCGACACCCTTGCCGTCTGACACACGTGTGCAATGGAGCATGAGACAGGCGATGGCCTATGTGGCCCTGTGTATCATTAAGCCCGAACCCACAGTGGTGGCCGCATTCCTGTGATATACGCACCCACCCCCTTATAATGCCAAAATTAACCTGACCCATGTCCATGTGAACAGCGAAATTAAAAACAGTAAAACCTCTCGTGTTTTCGGTTTTGTTATGAAAAGAAGGAATGTCACCGGAATGAAGCATGACCAAGGAAAGTTCATATTTGGTCAGCTATAATCAATAATTTGCTATATCAGTGTTCATTATAGTGAGATCCAACTGTACAGTATTCTGCAACCATCACTTCAGAAATACCATCACCACCTTTGCGTAATGTGGTGCTCAATGAAACAATACACACTGTGATTCAGTTAAAGGGGCCCTGTGACACAAATTGAGCAGGCCATTTTTATCACTGATTCTAGAACTGTTGCACGCGGGGATGTCGCAGAGAGAGTAGAAACCCCGAAAGCAAAGTGGCTATAATTTTATTTCAGCGAACAAACCGCCCAAAATCGCCTCCCGTTTGAACTGAGGCGACACACAACGGATATTTTTGTTACAGGAAGTGACATGGAGTGACGACATAGGAGGGGCCAGGCTGGGCGTTCTGATTGGCTTGACGCTCCAAGGTGCTTGTCACACACGTGTGGTGTCTGCTTGGTCACGCTTTTCAGTACCAAAATATACTAAAATAGCTTTTATGCTTCGTAAGAAACAAAGCAAGTATCTGACATTACTTGCAAAACGACACTAGGCGCGCTGTGCAACGGTTTGCGCATCCATATGGCACGTCCACTAAACACAGCGAGTTCGACGCGTGCCGCCGTATTTGGACTGCGTGTCACACCATCTATTGCAGGCGCGGCGAAACAACGCCCTGAGCTACCACACGCTCCCGGTGTCTTCCGGTGTCGCTCTATAAGACGCGCATTGCTATTGGACGCCTCCATTGACGTCAGCGGGAGAGCGAAATACGAAAGGGAATGTTGGTTTCATGCTGTCTGCTCGTGTTTTGAACTTCGAGGGCTAATAACTCCAGTTCTAGACCACCGATTTGCATAATTCTTTTTGCATTCATCTCAGCATTCGATCCTACACGCACTGCAGTACTGCAGACGGCAGTTGAAAAAGTGTCGCAGGGCCCCTTTAAGGAAAAGCCACTATTCTCAGCAGCAGGGAGCATGGTTAAGAATCCTCAGGGGCGGGGGAACAGGAATGAAAGAGTGGAAAGGGCCACACCACAGTGGAATGGAAGTCTAGTGTTCGTATTGCATGTTGTGCTCACCAATTTAAATAAAAGGCCAGATTTCAATATAACGAAGTTTCAATATAACAAATTGCTCATTTCAGCAGCTTTGTTATATCAAGGTTTAACTATTTTTGTCAGTATGGTGGTCAGCAACAGATCATCACCACAATGCAGCGAGTCTGATGCTAGCCTGCAGCCAACATTGAAGAATTGTTCTTCATTTCCAACACTCTTGGCTTTATCCCACAAACACAAGCCAGAGACACTTTTAATTACTAACAGCTGCCAACAGCAAATGTTGTCTTTCGACACTTATCTTAGTTGTGTAAAAGTGTCTCAAGGACTTAGCACAGCTGTTTACCTCACAGTCCAAATTTGATGCCAAAATATCTCGAATGAAGGGTCCCAAGGTATCTTGGAGGTAGCCATCCCCAAGAAGCTTCAAATAGGCCTCTGTTGCCTTGGTTGCTAGAGAGTTGCCACGGAAAGTGAGGTGCTGGTCTCCTATGCAAACAAGAATGGACATGCAGTGAGCATAATGCAAAAAAAAAAAAAAAACCCTACAGCACTGACATGGCACAAAAACAATGACACAAAGCTAGACCTAGATTAAGAGGTTAGCATTACAAACTATTGCAGCAACACGGGGTTATTTAAAGGGCACCTGAATTATTTTGTTATAATAGCTTAAAAGTGCCTAGGAACAAATATGGTGTCCGATAGAAATATATATCCTTTTGAGGCTGATTAGGCCGTAAGTTCAACCATTAAGCAAGCATACTACCCATTAGAGATGTGGATTTACGCCTGCACTTCATCATCCTATGCCACAATGCTCCATACCAGTTGCTCAGATTATTAGCTTTGCTTCTTGTCAAAAGACAATCAACAATATCCTATGCTCATATCCTGACAAGCCTCAGGTAGCTACAGCTTATTATTCACAGACACTTTTCACAATGATTAACAGAACGCTTACCATATGTTAGCAATTTCTTTTTTGACGTTTCTGAACAGTGCAAAGATGGGAAGGCGTTTTGCAACATGCAGTGATGGATGAGACTTTTCATGCTTTGAAACAGCTTTTAGACAGAGCTGTGCTAATAGCAAAATTTTGAGTGTCAAGCGAATTTGAATATTTGTGTTAAGGTGTGAATCAAACTGAGCATTTTTTGAAAACTTTTCTAATAGCTTAAGTAATACAGTCGAATCTCGATAATTCGAACTTGAAGGGGCCCAAAAATCTGTCCGAATTAAAGAAAGCTCACTGAATTGAGCACTCACCTGCAGCGGCACATGTGCAATGAGCAAACACGAGTGGGAAGTACACAAAGATTTATTTGCGCGTATTTTCACTTGCAACTACACCATACCCATCGTTAAGAAAAGTAGTCGGCTATGCGCGTCTGCACACGTTTTTCCCGCAATGAGTCAATGAACATGGCCTAAAGTTTGCTAACGAGTTCTAAACCAGCATCTGCATTTTGCTGGAAGGAGAAGTAGCGCGCGGCTAAGTCCAGCGCCGACGCTACTTCACTTGCATTTGGTGGAGTCGAAGGGGCAGGGGGCACTTTGTCGCTGGCATCAGAGTCCTCACCACTGGGAGTAGAAGGATCCCCTGAAGCACTCTGTTGAGGGCATGTGGCTTGTAGGATCTCGGCGTCGGTGACAACACCACAGATCTCTACACACGCGTCCACATTCACAAAGCCCTCAAAGGTCACGCCGTTCGGAAGAACACTGCTGCCCCTTTCGGACACGCAGTTATCGTCATCGTCCGACGAAGTCTGTACCGCTTCATCATTGGCCTGATCTGCATCACCCCTGGCCGCAGGTTCGCCAAACCCACATTGCCGGAAACAGTTGCTGATGGTGTCTGGCTTAATGGAGGCCCATGCAGCGGCAAGGATACGGATAGCGCTGAGGAGGTTGACGGCATACGTTTTGTTGCTGTCCATGCACAATAGCATCCGTTCCACGATATGGCGCCTGCAGAGTTTTCAAATTTTGAATGACTCCCATATCCATGGGCTGGAGCACAGCTGTCGTGTTTTTCGGCAGAAAAACCAGCCGAATTGCACGCAGGCCTTCTACGTCGCAGTGCACCGTGCAGTTGTCAACGAAGAGGAGTACGTTCCGGCCTTTAGCGGCAAACTTTCTGTCCAGAGTACGCACCCAGTCTGAAAAAATGTCCATAGTCGTTCATGACTTCTTGTTGGTGACGTAATCGA
Organism: Hyalomma asiaticum; assembly: GCA_013339685.2. Taxonomy (NCBI): domain Eukaryota; kingdom Metazoa; phylum Arthropoda; class Arachnida; order Ixodida; family Ixodidae; genus Hyalomma; species Hyalomma asiaticum. The sequence continues at coordinate 207,354,636 of CM023481.1, forward strand.
CTAGCAAGGTCTTCACACCTTTACAACAGCGAGGCTTGGCCGAGCCAATTTACCGATTACTAGCAACCGGCAACGCTCCGTGCCCGTCGCATTTGCGCACACCATTACCGTCAGCCCCTCCTTGCTTTGCTTGCCGCCGGCACAATCTTCGCCTTGAAAAGTTATTGTCTTGTTCGGGAGCAGTTGATAATACAGTGCCATTTCGCCGACATTATAGACGTCGTCAAGCGAGTACGACGCAAGACGATCCTTCAGCTCGCCAGAGAGCCACTCTGTGCATGCGGCTGCGTCTACATCTGCTTTCTCAACGCAAACAGTCTTCAAAAAGAGCCCGTGGCGTTCCTTGAAACGTGACAGCAACCCGTCCGATGCCGTGAATTCTTCGATGGCCATCTTGCTTGCAAATTCCCTCATTTTGTCTGCAATTATCGGCCCGCTCGGTGGAAGGTTCCGGCTACGAACCTGCTTTATCCACATGACGAGGGCATCTTCAAGTTGGAAATAAGCTGATGTTCGCATCCGCTTTCTGGACGGCTGGACTTTCTGCTTTTTGTATCCAGTGCAGATAGACTCCCTGTTTTTTAAGTAAGTTGACAGAGTACTCTTTGTTATTCCGTGTTTCTTTTCGATCTCAGTCTTGCTGAGGACGCCTCTGTCAACTTCGTCCAGAATTTCAATCTTCGTTTTCAGGTCCTTTGGTGGGCGATATGTGCCCCGACTCGCCATGATACTCAAAAAACGTTATGTGATGCGACGCACACACTGAACTAGGCTAAACGCGTAGCAACTCACTGCACAAGAACGACCACAAACGAATACTCTCCGCTCTCCACTGCCGCGGCATTTGTCTGCTAATGCTTTTCTTCGCAGCCAGGCGAGGAGGCTATGCAACATGTGATCACTCGCTCGGTTGATTTGTGTTGTTTTCGGTTACAGCAGATGGAAAGGGAAGAGCCACCGAAAGGCTGGATTCTCTACTCGGAGAAAACGGAGGAAAGAGTCAGCGGCCATGCCAGGGCAACACAGATAACCGCGTCTTTCATTCTTTCCTGGATGCTCAAGCAGGGAAGGCCACAACCTGAATCGACTCTCTCCTCAGAGGAGAGAGAGTCAAGCCCGACCTTTGGGAAGGCAAAGGGGGCCCCCGGTCTCCTTGCGAGTTGTGCCGTCACATCGGCGTCGCCTGCTGTGCGCGTTTTTCTTTTTTTCTTCCCGTGCAAGTGTTCTACGTCTGTGCCACCTTGACGAATGAAGCGGGAAGGGGGGGGGGGGGGTGCTCTTTTACGCGTTTTCTCCGTGGCAGGGTCAGAGAAATACCAATGGAAGTACTCTCGTCGTAGGCACCGCCACGTGATTCGAGGAATTTTCGGAGCGCGGGATGTTCGAATTACCGTATTTTCCGGTCTATAAGTCGCGCCTTTGTATAAGTCGCAACCCCCACTTTCAACAGGTTTCAAATAAAAAATTGGCATATAAGTCACACCGTTGTATAAGACGCACTTAAAGCTCCGGTTGATGGCAATATCCAGTGGCTGTACCATCTTGGTCATTCCACCAGGTATTACTACCGGGGTGCAGTTCGTCGCCTTGATTTTCTTTAGGCTTGAGTCAGTGATGTGTACTCTCATGCAGTCCATGACCAAAATGCACCTCTTGACGCGGAAAAATCCATCTGGTCTCCTGGCGAAGCACTTCTGAAGCCATACGGCCATCATCTCCTCATCCATCCAGCCTTGCCTTTTTCATTGGTTTCGACGACCATGCCTGGAGGAAAGCTCTCTTTGGGCATGGTCTTCCTCTTAAAAATAACCATCGGTGGCAACTTCGTTCCGTCCGCGCAACAGGCAAGGACGACAGTGAAGTGCGACCTCTCGTGCCCCGTCGTTCTCAACGTCACAGTCTTCTCTCCCTTTTCTGTAACAGTCCTTCCAGCCGGTATATCAAACGTCAGGGGCACTTCGTCCATGTTTATAATGTGGCTGTGAGGGACATTATGGCTCTCAACTTCGTTGTTGAAAAACGCCCTAAAGTTTTGAAGTTTCTCCTCAAAGTCTTCTGGCAGCTTTTGGCACACGGTCGTGCGAGCTCAATCGCTAGCTTGTTGCGCCTCCTGAATCTTGAGCACCACGAGGGACCGCCGACGAAGCCAACAGCACCTATTTCCTTTGCGAGTGTGTGTGCCTTAAGACGCACCTGTACAGTAGAAAGGCCCCTACCTTCTGCGCGTTGTGCCAAAACGCACAACCACAGATCAGCTTCCAGTGCCGGCCATCGCGCTTTCTTGCCTCGGTTGGCCTTTTTCCTACTTTTCATGGCCAGAATCTTTTCAGATGCCTTCCGCCAGTCGCGAACCAATTTCTCACTGATGCTGAAGTGTCGTCCTGCTGCCCGGTTGCTGTTCTCGACCGCATAAGCAACAGCAGTCAACTTGAACTTCGCAGTATAACTTCTTCGCGAAGTATTAGGCGCCATCACAAAACATGTAGCTCGCATTCACCTCGAAGCGTAGCGCGATGCCGACAAGCACACTATCACAGCTTAGACACAGAACACAGACAGCACGGACACAAAAGCAAAATGGCGAGCAGAAGACGATCTCGTGAGCGGAGTTGTACCCGACTATAGATCGCATTGCCTACGTAGTGTGCGGGGCGTACAGCTCTTATTTTTATTTCAGAGGTAGATATAGTGTCACTTTGTAGCAATAAAAGAAAAGCAGATATGCCTTTTTCTTATTAACTGCTGCAATATCACAGGCTTAACAATATCTAAAAAAAAAAAAGCGTAATGGTACGTCTAGTTGTCCATCACAGAGGCTACGTATATTGGAGGCCAAATCTTGAAGGCCACGCCGACGTCGCTGTGATACCATAGCTTTGCTGTCTGTGCCCGACATCTGTCGCTGTGGTCGCAGTGTTAAAATGGGATTTGATTTCTATTAAAATGCTACTGCACCAAATTTCTTACACTCGTGAAAGCAATAATGGAGATGTGATGCCTAGGTCGCGCCAGCGCCCATGGTTTTTGCGTATATAAGTCGCACCGTTGTACAAGTCGCACCAGTGAAAATTTTGGAAAAAAACCGCGACTTATACACCGAAAAATACGGTAACCGTCGCAGATGCTTGCATGTTCAAATTACCGGTCGTTTTCGGCTATTGAAATACACATAACTTTGCCGGGACCGCAGCGTCAGTTCGAATAAACCGGAAGTTCGAATTAAGCATGTTCGAATTAATGAGATTCGACTGTACCATGTCAAGTTATGGAGAAATGTGCTACTAAACATGAGCAAAAAAAATCTATTACATGGCTTGTGTACTGCCACAGTGTCATTCCGAAGTCCTGAAGAACAGCCCAAAAGAACTGTGTAATAGAAAGCTGAGCTAACTTCACTGCTGTACACGAGCGTTAGCATTCCCGCAGTACCCAAGAGTTAACTTCGCCGCAGTACACGTATGTTATATTCACTGCAGTACACGAGTGCTGGCTTCGCCGCAGTACACGGGTGTTATGCGGCGAAGCGTACTACATGGGGGAATGGGCCACTTATCACTAGATGTAGTAGCATTTTTTTTCGTAATTACCAACTTTGAATAGTTTGAATAGTAAAAGTTAAGTGCAAATCAAATCAAATAGCAAATGCTATTCGAAAATTATTCACAATCCAGAATATTCGCACACTCCTACATTTAGAGCTAGTAAGTTTTCCATTCGAAGCAAACAAACTGCCGGCATGTGAGCCTGTGAGCAGTAACTACAGGCATGTGAGCAGTAACTCACTGCTCACATGCCAGTAGCAAACTGCATGCAATTAACATCATATAGATCACCTTGCATATTAATAAAAAGAAATATTGAACAGTGTATTACATAATGGACTGAGTGAATTTGCCAAAGAACGTTCAGTGAACACATTTCAGCTATACTAGAAGATTTTAAGCAAGCCTTTTCTTTGCATTTGACAAGCTAACGATAATAGCTCAGGAAAGTACAATTTATACTCACTAGCCTCACATGAGAGAAACGAATTACCCTAGAACACTTAAAGGGTAACTAAATGTTACAGTTAAAATGTACAGTGAAATACAGTAGCACCAAAAAAATATTAAGTCATGTTAAAAATGACAAATTACATAACACCGACCAATGGGTCAGCGAGCTAGTAGCTGAGTCAGTTACACGACAAACAACTACTTCTCATGGGCATAGATGCAATAATGCTGGTGCTGCATAATTCATACGAGCATCTCGAGTTGATCTGTACATCATGAAAACTGCTACATGTCATGAAATAAACAGAACTGCACTTGCTTAATCACATGAAAGAAAAAGACCCATGATATTACACAAGATATAAAACATGCTTGCAGGAGCTACAGACATGATGTAAAGTGACATCCAAGCCCACGGCTGTCAATGGCAAAAAAAAAAAAGAAAGAAAAAAAAACAGGACAGGAAATAACATGCTCACTAAGTGTCTTCCAATGATGAATATGTGATACACTCGTAAAGCTACATCAAAGCAAGGAAACTTATTAAAGAAAGCAAAATATTAGCAGCTGTTTAGCTTACGAAAGTATCTTAGCAAGGGAAGTAAATCAGCCGAAGTGTAGCTTCAGCTAGGCTCCATCATCGGGCAAAGGCCAAATGAAATACAATTGACTCTTGTAAAAGCAGACCCTAATAATCTGATAAAAGGTGTCTATCTGATCCAAAGTCTATAATATCCAGAATTTGGACTTCCGAGGAGAGGGGTTACCAGTGTTGCCAAGTAACAATCATTTTGGGCTGTGTTTGGCAGCATTGGGCAGGTTAGTTCTGCAAATACCAGCCGAATGTGGATTCCATGGCATAGTTATAACCAATGTCAATAACAGTGGTAATTTATAATTGTAGCACATGTTCTACATTATTGACAAGGCACCATTAAAGTAGGTGCAAGACGGAACATATTTTTGCCTAACTACCACATTTACTCAAATATAAGACGGTCAGGATTATAAGGTGAGGGGGGGGAGTTGAGGGACTCAAGAAAGAAAAAAAAAGTCCAAACACTAATACTATAAAGAGAGAAAACCTGGTAGAAAATTTATTTAAATTCCCACCTTTGAAAGGTGTTACTACTTACAACAATCCAACAATCATACGCTCTCATCTTCTAAAACCTGTTTTTCTTGTTGCTGTCACACACCCAAAGTTCACTGTTCTTGGTGCCATAAAACTTCAAAAAGCAGCATTTCTTACAAGAAGCTGCCACCATTGCTTAACATACCGTACTGGAACAAATTTTACATGCACTAGATCAAGACCGACATCCTGCCCGCCAACCTGGGGACCTCGAAAATGGGAAGATTTGCGCAGCGGGAAAAAACAAAGGGGAGAGGTGAGTATTTATGTATACTACCTTCCCCCCACGGTGTTATTTATAGTTTCTTCAATATAAACGAACCAAAACTATTTCTCGTAAAGCTTTTAAACGTTGTCTATAACCCTGGTGCATGTAATTTTACCTCAGGTGACAATGAATAGGCAGAATTAAGAGGCCTTGCCACCATGCTGATACATATGCAGACCACAAGTAGAGCGTACAAGCTGCAAAGCAGTTTCCATCACAAAGCATGGAAACATGGCCGTGCATAATCTCGGAAATATTTTCAAGTAGTGCACTTGAACCTCATTATAACGTAATGGGATATACTATATTTACTCGAATCTAACGCGCACCTCTTTTCCGATAAAATAGGTCCAAAAATCGTATGCGCATTAGAATCGGGTGCGAATAAACTACACTGTTACCATATCGCTGTCGGCATCAAAATGGCTGCCTCGCACGCGGTTCAGGCACTGTCGAATGGTCACCGGTGAAAAAACAAACCAGCAGCATGGTAGTCTTTGGCGCGCATAGTTTCTGTAGTTTCTATGTCGCCGCTGGTCTCACGCTTAACAACGCCACGACACACATGATGTGTAGGCTGATGACAGTTGCCACGCCGGCTTGGCCATATTGCAGCCAACCAAAGTCGCTATGTCGCCGATGCAGTCTCTGAGACACTCAGCTGCAGCAGCTTTTGGTAACATTCGTAGGTGGCTGTAATGGGAGATGCTTCCAATCACCGCATGCAAAACGGCTCATCATCTCATTTCTACCTAAGCCTCTGTAGTACGCGCTGCATAACGTCCAAGACTGCACCGCAGCAATCTCGGAGACAATGCCCAGACCATGCTTAATCTTATGTGCGCCAGCCTGGGCAGCACGCAGAGCAGCACACGGAGTGGGCATGAGGGAACTGCAATAGCACGGAGGAATGCAGCACTGTAAGTAAATGATATTACCGCTGCTTGCACACGGCTATGCCCGGTAACGTGCGGCAGTTTGATCGGGACGCAGGAGTTACGAGTTGGTGCGCCAAATGTGTTCAAGACACCGCGGATCGAGTGAAGCGGAAAAGCCATAGCGTGGCTGTTCGAAGGACTGCAGGGGTTCAAAGTTAGCGGTGTGCTTATTATGTGAGTGCGTTCATTACGCGAGTACTGCCTTTGTTTTTATGAAAGTGAGAAGGTTGATTACTAAGGCCCTTTCATTTCCATGTCACGAAAAATGGCAGCGCGTTAAAATCGACGTTTAACTTTTTTTTTTTTTTTTAGTCGCGGGAAATGGGTGTATGTCACAATCGAGGGCGCGGTAGAATGGAGCGACTACGATAATGAAATAAAAAAGATTCTCTTTGAAAGCCCCATAGACATACATGCATTTTAAACCTCAGTTTAATGAAGTAATATTGACCTTTCAATGGATATAATGAACTAAAATCATCTCTCAAACCGGAAATCAGTGCACATCGGTGTCACTAAAATTGTTTCCCGTGGGGTTTGGCGTGCTGATTAAAAAATCCCGCAGACCGTTAAAACTGTCACGCGTTGGCACCCACACACAAGCAGCTGCGCACTCCAATATGTACTGCGGACTTCTGTTCTCGCTTGGCGTCCCCACTTTTTCTTTTTTTATTTTCTCACAGGAGCTAGATATCAAAGCATGACCTCCAAGATCGCACCATGGCAATCTCGAAGGTCATGCTAACTGCGCACTCAGACGGCTGGGAGTAGAGGTATAAGGCACAAACACGACAGTGTGCAATTGCATGCGTGTGGTGGTGAGAAATGACTAGTGCATCCACTTCTCTCATTACGGCCGCTTGAGAATGCTACGGAAAATTGATGAAGCTGGCTGTGGCCTCCGAGAGTGCATTGGCGACATAGTGACCTTGGTGACCACAAGGCGGCCAAACCAAGCCGGTGCGGCGACATTCGCTGGCCTACTCATGTGTGTCGTAGCAGCGCGGATGGCACGCTTGGCAATCCACAGTGTACTGTTAGTACACAATGAGTATAGTTTCGCCGTTGACTGTTTGACAGCATTACCATGTTTCCAGTTTCACAGTAACAGGGACGAGCTGTGTGCTAAACGAAAACAAAAAGGCAGTTGCACTGCGACAGAACATGGCCTGCCGTGCTGGCTCCCTATTCACATGGTACTGATAAGAGATTTTTACTGCTTTTGTAGAACTTTATTGCATGTGTGTCTCTATAAAGCATTACTGTGGGTCACAACACCGCAGTTAAGGGTAATAATGGCTATAACAAAGTAAAGTGTATGACAAATTAATTCCGTATCTCCCTTTGACTTTGTTATAACGAGGTTTGAGCGTAACATCAAGTTTCTTGCGAGTCTGTGTCGACAAGGCAAAAATGCGCGTCATAGAGCAAATTTTGAAAACTGCCTCTACTTTTTTCTACTGTGGCTGAAAGTCCCAAGTAGCATAGCACGTTAAAGGTGAACTTTGTCCGATTCATAAAATACACCAAGAAAACTTGGGTTGAAATGAAGTCCATTATATCCAAAAGCTTTTTGTAAACAGGTTCGTTAAAATGAGCATACGATATACACTCTGACTTGTTATAATCAAAATGTCAAACCGAAAAAAGAAAAAGCAGCAGCAACACATAAAAAAACAGAGAAAGAGAGAGAGAATGTTTACGTTCATGGTGCATTTGTTTCACCTTGGATAAAAGATACAGTTGAACCCGTCAATAAAGAAATCCGGGGAGAAAATGAAAAAAATTTGCTGATGTGAGAATTTTTGTGATGAGGGCAGTGCAGGGAGAAAATTAATAAAAAGCGAAGCATTACTGAAAATATTTTGTTAGCCTGCTTTTGTGAGCCTTGCTCTAGACTATTCAGAGCTTCATTGTCAACAGCAAGCTTAGTATACCATAGTTGGGATGAGTCCATGATTAAGTCTTCATGGATAGAGGGGCTCATATTGCTTGCCACACAGTATGCCTGCTGCAGCGATCGCTTTTACCCCGCAAGGGTCCCCATATTTCCTGAATCTAACATGTACCCAGTTTTCAAGAGTTCAGAGTAAAAAGGCACATCAAGGAATTATTAGGAAGCTGCGGGCATATTTTCGATGTCTGGAGTATTGTCCAGTTTCCGCCAAGCGAAAACATTCCCGAGCGAGCCTACGACTGCATGTGGGCTCCCCAACTTTCCCAATCGCTGCAAATGAGTTCTGCGGAAACCCGCAAGGTGGAGTAACGTTTATGAAAGGGAAAATTAGCATCCACCCGTTTTGTAGCACAAGGCTACAAGGAAATCCATACAGATTTCTCAAAAATGACAGCTTCCTAGTTGCCGAAAAATTCGTCCTGGTCCGGGGTTCGAACCCGGGACCAATGCCTGTCCGGGGCGCTCGCCCTGCCAATTGAGCTGACCAGGAATGAATTGCTAGCCTCCTGGTTAGCTCAATTGGCAGAGCTAGCGCCCCAGACAAACGTTGGTCCCGGGTTCGAACCCCAGACCAGGACGAATTTTTTGGCAACTAGGAAGCTTTCATTTCTGAGAAATCCGTATGGATTTCCTTGTAGCCTTGTGCTACAAAACAGGTGAATGCTAATTTTCCCTTTCATTTCCCAATCGCTATTTGCATTTCTTAGGGTCGCGGGCCCGGGGCATGCAAAGAATATGTGACACCACTATCTCTAAGGTGAAAAATAACTTTCCTGTGATGAGAGCTTGATAATGAAAGCGGCATGCCACCATGTGAACTTAATTGAGGACAAATACGGCCCACAGAGATAGAGTCGAGCGCGAAGCGAACCACCACAAACTCACCACAAATGTCCTCAATCACCATTTTGAGACGACAAAGACACTGCATCTAACCGATCTGATGGGAAGTTCTTACCAATGTCGCAAACGTGGTTTTGGTATCATACTTGATTCGAGTGTGCAGGCAGCTTTACGAAGAAAGGTATGGGCTGTAGATTTCAAGTAAATACGCCAACTGCACTCTACAACTCACGGTATGGCCGGGAAATTCTGATTACAGCAACAATGCAGCGATGCAGGATAGCACACTCCACGGAGATGTATGCAATTATGAAAATCGATGAACGTGCCGGCACAACTTATTGTCGGCAAGCCTATTGCGACAATCTGTTCGGAGGCAGTATGTGTGATGTGTAGTGCCGCGATAATGCGTACTGGCAATGACCCAAAAGCACTTCATTGTCATTCGCTGCCCAGTGGAGTGAACGGCATAAAAACGTACGCTTCACGACGTGCCACCACGAGACACGCCCGGCCGCGCCTCCGCGCATGCTACTAAGCTACACAGCATGGTTCACATTATACGCAAATAATGCGAACACGCAAATAATTTTTGTTCACTACTCATGCAGCATGGCGATAAACAACAAAGGCAATATGACCAGAAAACAACCAAGATGGCAGCCATGCAAGCGTCCTGTGTTATTTTGCGAATTTTAGTGGGCAGAAGGTGCATTTGAGTAAATTCCTTGGACTTAGTTGGAGGCACCATGGGTTCTAACTGTCTGGCAAATTTCATTATCGCGGGATCACAGTTTCGTGACAGTTTGTTATTGAGAGATATGAAATGCACTGAATCCTATGGGCTTTGGCTGGGGATTGTGAAATCTTTCGTTGTTGCGAGAATGTCATTGTCGTGTGATTCCATTACCAAGGGGTTCAACTGTATGAATGTTTAACGGCTCACAAATTTCCACATTAGCAATAGCCAAATTAATGAGCTATTTAGTAAAAAGGCTTGAGTGTAATACAGCCAACCTATGTCTTGAAGGTCAGCCATGACGAGTTGAGTAAGGAACTCTTGGGCCATTTCTTCTCTGTGCATTATGCTCACCAGGCCTGTCGCTATTTCCTCCTGTAACAGAAGCAAAACATGACAGATTGCAGAAAATGCTTGCAAGCAACAATAATAAAAATTAACCACTGCAAACACCTACTTTAAGGCGCACTCCAAGTACAGGTTCCAAGAGCCGGCACAAGGGCCCAAAGTCCCGCTTCAGGTACTGAAAATCACGGAAAAACAAAACGACATAAACTGGAATATATGAATGTAGTCTTTGATGTGGGCTCCACCACCATAGAGAAAAAGCGGTTCCCAAAAGGCTATACTAATATAGGCACCCATGCGCAGGCTACAGAAAGCTTACTGTACATTTAACCAATCAGCTATGGATTACAGAAAGTAATCGAAGATGCTACTTTGCTATGCTGACTAGTTCACGGCTTCAAAAGTGCTGCTTTACATGACTGCAAGTTGACTTACTTTTACGGTCGCTGACCAATAAACCAGAAATGGTCAGTAATTCAAAGTCTAATTCAAAATAACTGAAATATTTTGGTATTCAAAATGAATAAAAAGTGGTTTTCCTCATGTGACCCACCTGAAAAGTTGGCTTCACTGCAGCTTAGAGCTGCTGTGCTGCGAAACTTGTATTCGGGAAGATCCACACTACCATGAAGCCACACTTAACATCTGCACCCTGACTGAACTTTTTTGAAAGTCTTAGAGGGGGTTATGTGGGCTGGGTATGGAAAATTTTAGTACAGTTAAAGCTAAACATAACGAAATTCTTGATCTTACTAAGTTTTCTATTTCTACATGACTCCCATAGAACACCATGTATTTGTTACCACCATATAATATGAAGAATGTGCCCCAAAGGAAGTCCGAGCCTAAAATTTGAAAATTCTGCAAGTGCTGGCGACTAAGATGGTCAAGTTGCACGCGGCTTTGTCGATTGTGTTTTTAAAATTGCAAGCCGCACCTCCCAATGCGGAGCAGCTGGTTGGGGGGCAAGGGTGAGCCTGCCTTCTTGCCATCAGAGCAGAAGGAGACGGAGAGCATGCATGCGAACAACCTCACTGGCATTGTACTGCACGCCTTGCGCACTCTGCAAGCGGCATCTTTCCGTATTTTACATCACCCGTGTCATGCGTCAGTGGCCTGTGTGGTGTCTTCTTATTGGCGAATGTCAAGCGACAAGCACGTGTAGTCGTACTAGACCTATAGTCGGTTACAACCTAAGAAGAAATATAAGCTCCACCCACAGTGCGTTACTACACTGTTTTTGCATGCCTCCGTGGAGCAGAGGAAGTACTGTATTGCAACAGACGCACTTTTTTTCCCCGAAAAACAGAAGCAAAGTTGAGGGCTGCGTTTATTATGCGGGGTAAATTTTACGAAAACTGTTTGGGTTGAACAAAACATTTTAACACTCAAAAAAGACGGTGTTGCAACCCGCGGTAATGCTTAAAGTCACATGTGCAACGAAACTTTATTTAAAGAACAGTAAAGAAGAGCTATATGACATTGGTACCACATGACTCGGCATCTGCTGCCACAGCCGTGTTTTGTTTCATTGCGATAGCCTGTCGCTTCCTTTTTAATTTGTAGTTAGCCCACAGTGCTACGAAACCAAAGAAATGGAGACACTATCGAATGGTCAACAGCAAAAAGACGCATGAGCGGCACATGGTGGTCTTCGCCGTATACAGAGTCTATGGTTTCTATGTCGCCGTGGGTCCTGCCCGTAAGGACAACACAACGCATGAGCGGCACACGGCGGTCTTCTTCGCGCATAGAGTCTATGGTTTCTATGTCGCTAAAGGTCCTGTCCGTAAGGACAACGCAACGCACATGATGCGTAGGCCAATGATCCTTGCTACACCAGCTTTTGAATAACCAAAGTTGCTACATCACCGATGCAATCTCGGAGACGCCCAGCTACCTCAACGTTCAGTAGCGTTCGTGGGCATCATGGCAATTTTGGAGACCATGCGCCGACCATGCTTGGGCTCAGCTGCGCTAGCCTATATAGCATGCATGGCAGCACACCGCAGGATGAGGGAGAGAACTGTGATAGCACGGAGGAATGCCACACTGCGAGTAAATTATGGTATCGCTGCTTGCATGTGGCGACATCCAGCAACGTGCGGCAGTTTTATCGGGATGCGGGGGCTACGATTTGCCATGCCGAACGGCTCACAAACACCGCGGATTGAGTGAAGTGGGAAAGCCACAGCATGGCCATTCTTGGGACTGCAGAGATTCAAAGTTGGGGGTGCATTTATTACGCGGGATAAAAAAGAAAGATCCGGAATTCAACTACTAAAGTTGAGCGTGCATTTATTAAGCGAGTGCATTCATTATACAAGTAAATACGGTAGTTGAGCAAGTTCTCCCACAGCCAATAGTGACTCCAACTCAGATGATAATGTGCCATCTGCTTCAAGCAGTCGCGTACGAGTCTTTCAAGCTTTGGCTGCTCTCACACAGTCATACAATGATAATGAAACACTGGCAGATAAAACACATGGACTTGGCTGCATGTAAGTGAAAGTGCATGCAGCAATGTACTGAGCACTTCTTTCCCAGGGCCCCTAAGACATCAATAAAACCTTTCTTGGATGCATTCATTTTTTTCGATGTCCCATATTCAGGCCTTTTATGTTCTCCGTCGAGTCCAAAATGTCAGCCACTTACTGTATTTATTTAAATTTGAAATGCAAAGTTGTGGGTCATACTGAAATTGGAACAGGAACGTGCACTACCACTAACAGCAAGACAAAGAATAAATTGTGGATGCTACAAAAAAAACCTCGTTTATCTGGATTCATCGTTAACTCGGACTTGCAGTGCGGTCCCGGCAGAACTGTGTTAACTTCAATGGTGTCAAATGCTTGTTTATTGGGAGGGATTTAGCCGCGCACCAGTTAACTCGAACAACTCCGGAGAGGGCTATCGGGACTCCATGCTTAGTCACGTGATCTCGGCGGCTTGGAGGCTCGAGCACTGCTTGCAGTAACCGACAGCGGAACTGGAGTTTTGGAGAAACCGAAAGCAAATGAACAACTGCAGCAGAATATGATCATGATGATAGTGAATGAGGGGGAAATGGCTAGGTGGCGCTAGTCACCACCTGGCGGAAGCACTTGGGCTGCCAGCGCATCCAGTGTCTGCTAAAAGTGGAACGCATGGATGACGGGATGGTTTGTGCTGCCACCGCCACCACAGCTGCTCACTACGCCTACGCTGCTGGTTTCTTTGTGTTGTGACTTCGTGCGTAGCGTGCGAGCTCGTGCACATTGCATTTTTCAGCTGTGCTTGCGCGTGTTGCCACCGCTATCGCACTTCATAGTGATGGCGACCGTCACCGTAGTGAAGCGGCCAAAGCAGCCAGCAAATGATCTAGAAAGAAAGGTGATATTGAAAGACGTGAACGCAGGTGTTTTTGGACAGGATATAATGAAAAAGTATAACATTAAGAGAAGCACCTTAAGCGACTACGTGAAGAACCAAGCAAAAATTTTCGAGGCGTGTGACAGCGGCAAATTCACCAGAAAAAGAAAGAGACTACTGATGGCAGTGCACCCGAAATTGGAAGACGCACTGCCATGGTGGATAACAGACATGCGGAACGGCCAGCTTCCCTTGAGTGGGCCATTGTCTGTCAGCAAGCTGAAAGGTGTGCACTGAAAATGAAGATCGACTCTTTCAGTGCGTCTGAAGGATGGTTTGCCCGCTTTAAAGAAAGACACGGATTAGTCTTTCGGAATGTGTGCAGGGAAAAAGCAGCAGTGGATGAACGGCGCATTGCTGGCTGGAAGACAACTGAGTTTCCCCAGTACCTGGCTCGTTCTGAACCTGCCAACATCTTCAATGCCAATGAAACAGCTCTTTTTTAAAGCCTTGCCACACAAAATGATCACATTCACGGGCGACCCATGTGAAAGAAGAGGAGCAAAGAAAGGGTGACTGCGCTTCTCGCTTCAAATATGTTGGGCACCGAGCGCCTGCCACTGCTAGTCATCAGGAAGGCAAATAACCCAGGGTGTTTTAAGAACATTCACCACCTTCCTGTGGATTATCGCACCAATAGAAAGGCCTGGATGACCTTGGATATTTTCCAAGCTTGGCTGCGGCAGCCTGACTGTTGCTTCTCCACTAACAAGTGCAAGGTTTTACTTGTAGTTAATAAATGCAGCGCTCATACCAGTGTGACGGGGCTGGAGTGCATCGAAGTTGGATTTCTACCTCCAAACACAACAGCTGCTCTGCAACCACTGGATCAAGGGATTATTCAGCACGTAAAAAGCAGGTACAGAAAGCATGTACTGGAACAGATCCTGCTGCGCAAGGAAGCAGGGCGAGAATGACCCGAGTCTCCTGACCGCAATTCACATTTTAGCGCATGTCTGGAGCGACACACCGCCGCCCCCCTTCCCCCTCTGTTGAGTGAATCTTCCGGATTCTGTTTCTCCAAACTTGGCAGGTATGGGTTCGCTGCAAAACCATGAATACCATCATCATCGTCAAGTTAATGTTTGTTTTGGCATTTTGGTGCTTTGCATACTTGTTGTGTGTGTCTCTTTCGCTCATGGTCAACCTGTTTGGAAGTTAATCCGTTGAACTAAAGATGGACTTTCTCAGGACGAGACAAACAATGACTGGGGCTCCAGGCCTAGTAAAGTGAAGCTTGGTTGTGAAATGTTTCCGTAAGCGCACTTTGTGGCGTGAAGTTGTGACATCATGTGGGTCATCGCTGCTAACAATGACGTTTGATGTCTCGATCAATTTTATGAGTTATCGTTCCTGGGCATCCTCGCGGACGGCCTCACAGCAAGCAACTTCATTAGCGCCGATGACGATGTGCAAGCCGTTTATGACTGCACCAATCCAGAGATCGTAGCTGATGTTGCCAGTGGATTGGACCCAACCAGTGATTAACGTCTATGCCACTGATAAACGACTTTGTACCGTGCTCAGAGAGCTTGTGTCGGCATTCGCAGTTATTCGCTGCTGTTGTGGCGCAATGGAAGGCGCTGGATTTGCTGATCTGCAAGGCGCCAGGATGGCTCGAGGAACTTGCTGGCTTACAGGAAGCTTAAGCATTTCTTTCATATGAAATAAAATGTGGCTGTTTTCACACTGATCTCTTGCATACTGCGGGAAAATTGGTAATCTACTACATTTTACTATCTCGGGAAACAAATTTGAGATGTGCGCTGTTTTAAGACGAGTTTCAGATGGGTATGTCTGATATTTCAAATTATCGATATATCTAACTATTTTGCGATCCCCTTCAAGTTCGATATATCCGGGATCAACTGTAATGATTTACAAAGAAGGTTATATCTCCTTCAGGTGCGAATTATGATTTAGTGTGAATAAATCGGGTAAATCTTTACGTGTAATTTTCCTGGTACTGCATAATCTATTGCAAGCAAAAAAACATGGTTATTTGTTGAAATGTTTGTTACACAGTAATTATTTTTAATTTGAGCATAATTAAATAAGAATTTATCCTTTATTTTGTCATAAGGGAAATCACAAGTAAGTCTTAAAATGTGGGTGCAGTTTCTTGTTGACTGTGTTCACTGCAAACTAACGAAAATTACATTTTTGTCATCGATCCAGGAACATACCATGTTGACCCGCTCTTCAAACGTGGCAATACCTTCAAGAAATTAATTGCCTACAGAACAACACCACACCTTGCAGCAAACTGATGACATATTGAATGCGTGGAGCATTTAATTTATCTAAAATCCCAGTGTTTCTTGCACTTTCATGGTTGCTTGTCCACTGAGCTGCAAAAAACAAGCTGCATACACAATTGTGTATGCTGCCGCTGAAGAGAATATTTTCGAAGACTTTTCTCGAATCACAGCCTTGCGTGTGCCACTACTTGCTGATGTGATCTGCAGCAATAAGGTGATTTCATAGCATGATTAAAATACTAATCAACTGATATGGAACGTTTATCCACCAATATGTCTATGCCCACCAAATAGGAGAGTGCGAATATTCAAATATTTTTTCGATCTGCCCCTGTTCAAAATTTGCAATTAAGGAGCAAAATATTAGGGACATGCGAATATTTGAAATTTAGAATAATTTTTGAGTAGTGTCTGCTATTAAATTCGCACTTTTACTATTTGCACTACTCGAAGTTGGTGATTATGGGGAAAAAAATGCGCTGTCTAGTGATAAGTGGCTTATTCCTGCATGTAGTACGCTTCACCGCTTAACATTCATGTACTGTGGCGAAAAATGCACAGCAGCAGAGCTAATACTCGTGTAGTGCGGCAAAGCTAACACCCATGTATTACAGCGAAGCTAGCACTCATGCACTGCAGCAAGTTAACACTTTTGCACTGCGGCAAAGTTAACACCCGTGTATTGTGACAAAGCGAACACGCGCATATCGTGGCAAAGCTAACACTTGCATACAGCGGTGAAGTTAGCTCAGCTTTCTGTTTCAGTACTCTGTTGGACTGTTCTTCATAACTGGAATAACACTGTGGGAGTACAGTAGTCATGCATATTTTTTGCCCATGTTTAACAGCACATTTCTCGATAATATGACATGGTTTTATTCAAAAATTTTCAAAAATTACTCAAAAAATATTTGATTCACACTTTAACATAAATATTCAAATTCGCTTCACACTCAAATTTTTGCTATTCGTACAGCTCTACAAAATATGCTATGCCTGGTAACAAGTGGCCCACCCATTAACACATGTATACTTCCCTGCATAACACTAGTGTACTAGGGCGAGGCTAACATCTGCATACTGACGCAAAGCTAACACTCGCATACTGTGGCAAAGCTAACACTTGTGTACTGTGGTGATGTTAACTCATGAATATGCACAGTTCTTTGTTGGAATATTCTTTGAGACGTCACTGTTCTCTTTCTAGAGACAACACTGTGCGAGTACACCACTTGTTCAATAAATATGAGGTGTGTTAAAAAAAACCGAACTTTTGCTGTAACTCCTTTGTTGCTCATTGTACAGCACAAATAAGCACAGTCTCCTTTAAAATAGTCCCCTCCACTTGAAATGCACTTATCGTAACGTTTCTTCCATTCTTGGAAAGCCTTCTAAACGTGCTTTCACAGATGGTGCACCAGACTATAATGGTGCACCAGAGTATAATGCTATCCCAGACTTAGGGTAGCATTATACTTTGATGATGTTTATTTTGCCTGAAACTTTTCAGATAACTGTGATGCGTTTTTGTAGCCTTCAGTTAATGCAGGTTCAGCGGCAGCGTCAGGCGCATCTAGATACAGTGGGGACCAGGAAGGAATGAGTTCAAGGAGCCCCTGTTGTAAAGGTAGGACGTTTTGGTCATTGGAAAATAAGCAGTTATGGTGAATTTTGGGGTTTTAACTATAACGCTCTTTCAGAATAAAAAACATTGTTGCTGCCCCCTGAAGTTTTGTATACCTAGATTTCACTGCAGTGAATTACTTTCCATCAAATGCTAGGCAACTGCATCTCTGTCACATTCTGCACTTCACTATCTCACAACCATGATCCCAAGCAGGAAGTGTATGGTACCTGAAGAAAAGGCTGATAGGAAGCCAAGGGCTGCACTTCCAATGACTGGTAACGCCACTTCAGTCGAACTGATGGTGGTGTGCTTTCCTTTGCCCCAGGAGTTGGTGGCCCTTTCAGCTCAGGCACCAAAGGGTACCACTTTTCAGTTACATGGTGTGCACGAGCAGGCACAAGAGGAACAGTCACCATTCCCAGGGCTGCACTCTTGTCACGTCGCTTGCGCCTATCTGCCTCTCGAAACAGAGTTACTGTCAAGGTGTTTACAGCAGGCAGGTGGCTGCATTGAAAAACATTGCTTTTTTATTACCAATGATGCAAGAACCCATTCAAATCTAGTCTTTAAGGCTAACTAACACAATTATACTCAGTTGCAGCATGAAAGAGCTTCACAGCTTTTTCTGCCAATATTATGCACTGAGTAGGAAGCCAACAAAGGAAAAAAAAAAGAAAAGTAGATTTTGTCTTTTAAGTCTAAATGTACAGCACAAACCTTTATTTTACAGAAAGCTGTAGTAAACAGATTTTACAATTACAATTCAAAATTTTAAACAAACATACATATGGCTGTTTCAGGCAAAAGCTAAGCATTAATGGTCAGACATTCATGAACTACCTGATAAGAAAACCTAACTGCACTTGCCTAAAACAACCACATGCACTTTTTTCTCATGCTATCAGGGAGGAAGTGTGCTCACAATATGTTGAACAATGCTCATTATTCTAACAAACCTCTACTGCTCCTCTCCCAAAGTTCATGATGATGATGACGATGACACATCTCTTTCCGGTGACACCATCTCTCAGCCCTGCAGGTGCTGTCCCCGCCCCACAGTCCTCACAATGAGATTGGCTATAGAGATGTTAATTCAGCCATATGTTATGTACAGTTTTCCCAAGGACAAGCCATCCAACTTCATACCATTTTTCAGTCAAATGCATGTCTACCAATTGATGATCTGGATATTGGTAACTTGGACATACCTGATTATACAGACTGCTCCACTTCCTTGGCACTGGCTCCACAGACTTAATGTGCAAGGACAATCAAAATTTATGACAAAATAGCCCACACAATACAATAATTTGGACACAAGCTTCAGAACCATGCACCAGTGTGACCACTGAGTCAAAAAGAAAGAGCAACATTTTAGTCTTGATAACACGAGCACCTTTGCAAACCATGACTACTGAAAAAATCTCGGAGCTGCCGACACAACCAGGCAGCCCAGCTGCTAAGCCATGAAAACTGCATCTGCACAATTTGGTGGAAGTATTTTGTTCTGCATGTCCAGCATTATTTTAGGAGAAGTGTGAATATTCGAAATTTTAATACAAATGGAATGTGTTTTGTATGCAAAGCATATTCAATATGAAATTTGATTATTAGAAAATTTGTAAAAATGCAGCAATTACAGTGAATATGCAGACAGCGTCGAGTTCTTAAAGTAACAAATTAGAAGTAGTGCACATTATTTTGACAATAGGATGTCGCAATACTAGGTTTGTGTAAATATGTGAATGAATATCACTGCATTCCAGCTTGCTTCTATATGACTTTAATTTCCTAAATTTTGAGGTACTCTAATAAGGTGCATTTTTACGCACGTAAGTAGCATCTAAAGATGGTTTCATTGCAGCACAGACTTGCTTTGCTGTAAAACAGCCTTTACAGAAAAAAAAAAGCACACTGTTATGAAGCTACACATAACGGTAAAGTATGCACATTACCTGTATCCCAATTAAACATTCTTGAGTCATACAGCAGCTTATATGAGCTGATACTAACGAAATATGGTAAATTTTAAAATGTAGTGTGCTTTACCACTTATAACTTGCACTCACTACTAGCCAAACCCTACTGGTACAAAAGGACAGAAAGCTGAGCTAGCGGGTAAGCATTCATTATGTAAGGAAAAGATGTGCAACACATCGACACAAGAGAAAAGGAGTGGACAACATGAACACCGACTATCAACTGAAGTGCACGGAGGTGAAAAAGAAAGAAGACATACAACTTAGTGTACATGCTCAGGAATAGTAGCGCCACCTGTCAAACAGGTACACGTGCTGGTCTATGTGATAGACAACTGTTAAGACATTCTTTCTCTTCTCTACTTAAGCTAATCGACAGATGACTCATGTAAGCGCTTCCACTATTTTTGATATGCAACGCCTGGACAATTAAATGCGTTTCTTCATTCTTATGCCGATATAGAATCGCGCATTTTTCCAACTAGGGAATGCAGTTACAGTCCCAGCAGTGCAATGATAGAGCATACGCCATTCCACCTACTACGGACACCTCCTACAGGAAACTTCTATGTCCCTGCAGTGGCCCAGGGTGAGCCACTGCAGGGACTGCTGTGTGCTTCCATAGGGCCACAGCAGTGCAGCCACATCTCATAAAGAAGTCACCAAATTCTCTATAGACTGGCCACCGGCCAACGTCATGAAAATGCCATGGCGCTGTATTTGGCCGTTTTAGTTTTGCATGGTAGGCATCTCCCGGCGCGCTGCCGCGCTTACCATAACAGCCACTGTGTTTTCACTGGTAAGGGTGCTGCTCACCATCGTGCAACAAAGAAAAGACTGTACATCGATGAGCTCGGCCACAGGTTGGTTGCGCAGCAATGAACTAGAAATGTGCGATAGGTTTTTGTAGGTTTCCTGCTGATGACTGTATTGAAGGGCCCCTCTAACATTTTCCTCGCACCCGTCTTTTATTTGCGGGTGCTTTACCATCGAGGCTTCATCATACTAAGCTAAAGCCAATAAAACCGTCAGTTAGCAACTGGAGGGCTACATAGCGCAATGACCACTCGAAAGATTCGAAGTGGACGGCATACGCTCCGGGTGGTCCACCGTGCTTGCACATGCGATGTTTACACCCCATATTCTGCTCTCTGCAAAGTGCTTTGTGCAGTGGAGTGTTGCGAACACGCTAAAATTCCCTATTCCCCTCTTCTATGCTTCCACGTCTGTGCGTTTAGCTGGATAATCCGTGAAGAAATGTTGCGCAGTATGGTCGTATTAGCCGGCCCATCTCAGTGGTCATGACGGCGAGTTTAAAGACGACGGCACTTGCCTTGGAGTGTTGTAACACGGAACGACTCGTAAAGCCTTGGTTCGAAGCAGAAGCGCCCACTCTAACTGTGACAAGTCGAAGCGGTCAGAAAAGCTCATCACTGACAGTGCGGCACGCTCTTGCTCCACGTTGTTTGTTGACATAGCAACGGCGTCATCACTACACTGGGGCAAACAGGCGACCATGGCGTACGAACTTCCCCTACGTAGGCGCCTAAAGCCAATTCCATTGGCTTCTCACTATGACGCTGGTGGAGTGAAAAGTGGTCACCTGACCCCACGAAACTAGAGTTGAGGGTCCGCATCTTTTTGCTTGTACAGTCGACTCACGCTACAATGAACGCCGGTTCAACGACATTTCCGGTACAACGAAAAATTCTTGGATCCCTGTCAGCAGTCCCCATAGGAGTCAATCCGTAAATATGCCCGCTACAACGAACACATTTTTTTGTGCTGTTTTGCTTCAACGAAATTTGATGATGCAATTCCAGTCTCGAAAATTCGATTTGCTGTGTAGTAAGCACAATCCAAAACATTTTGGTGCACTTCAGAAGATAAAAATATGTCTACAAAGTCGAAATCGCATGCTCGCACCGCCAGAAACGGCCGCTGTTGACTGTGTGGTTGATTACCAATGTCTACTGATGCCATCTACCGATGTCTGTCGAGATAGTGCGCACGACCTCCCCCTCTCCCACTGGCGCCCTTTTCGGTCCTTCACCCGATGACGAAAGAAGGGACGGGCGTTTCCTCCCTGCTTGAGAAGCAAGCGACGACGGCCATCACACGCTGTGCAATGTTATCGCATTGTTCAGTTCGTTCGGCGAGCGCGGCAGGGTTGTTTCATCTCAGCTTCAGCTGCGTTTGTCCCCAGCGTTAGCGCGCTTTTACTCGCGCATAAAACATACGATGCATGGGCGGTGTTATCGAGTTGGACCTTGTACAGAAAAACTGCGACTGCAAGAACCCGCTAACATTGTCCATATCATTGCAATAATCCCCCCCCCCCCCTAACGGTCGACTATTTTTGTATGGTCCAAGCACCCCCCTCTCGTTGAGTACCATATTTACTCGAATCTAACGTGCTACTTTTTTCCAATAAAACGGGTAAAAAAAGTCGTAGGCGCGTTAGAATCGAGTGCGAGCGAATGGCAACGTTACCATATCACCGTCAGCATCAAAATGGTGGCCTCCTACGTGCTTCGAGCGCTGTCAAACTGTCACCGGCGAAAAACGAACTAGCGGTGCAGCGATCTTAGGCGCGCATAGTTTCTGTAGTTTCTATGTCGCCGCCGGTGCGTAACGACGCCACGACGCACATGATGCGTAAGCCGATGATACTCACCGCGCCGGCTTGGCCGTCTTGCGGCCAATCAAAGTCGTTACGTCGCCGGTTCAATCCCTGAGATGCCCAGCCGCAGCTGCTTTCGGTTCGCGGGTGGCCGTGGGAAAAGATGCTTCTCACCACCGTACACAAAACGGCTCATCATTGCATTTCTCCCTCATATCTGTGTTGAGCCTGAGCCTCTCAGTCGTGCACGCTGCATGATGTCCGAGACTGCATCGCGGCATTTTCTGAGACCATGCCCCGATCCTGTGCAGCACGCATGGCAGCACAGGGCAGCGGGCATGAGGGAACTGCGACAGCATGGAGGAACGAAAGCAGCACTGCGAGTAAATGTTACCGCCGCTTGCACGTGGCTAGGCCCGGCAACGTGCGGCAGTTTTGTTGGGACACAGGAGTTATGAATCGGCGCGCCAAACGTCTTCGAGACGCCGCGGATCAAGTGAAGCAGGAAAGCCACAGCGCGGCCGTTCGAGGAACTGCAGGGGTCCAAAGTCAGTGGTCTGTTCATTACGTGAGTGTGTTCATTACGCGAGTACGACATTTGTTTTTGTGAATGTGAGAAGGTTGATTACTAAGGCCTTTTTTTTTCTTTTTAATGGGTGCGCGTTACAATCGATGGTTCACTTCTTTCTTTGATCGCGGGAAACGGGTGTGCGTTACAGTCAAACCTCGTTAATACGTACCCGCTTAATGTGTAACTCCGGTTTAAACGTAGTCGCGAAGATTCCCCCACCCAGTCCCCATTGAACCCCATGTATTGGCTGACCGCTTAAGCCATAGTCGCTTGTTGCATTACATACGGTTAGTACGTACCATTTTCTTGTTTTTATATGTTCACAGGCAGAAAATCGGCAAAATTTCACTTGCGCAGACGTTCGATTCACGAGCGGCGATGACCGGACTAAAATTGTCAGCGATAGTGACGTCAAAACATGGCCACGTTGACGTATTTTCTGTTCGTACGGCTGTTGCCGATCGAAGCGCGCAAAAGTATGGCCTTTGAGATTGGTAAACTGCAGCGACAGTGACGTCAAAACATGGCCACGTTGACGTATTTTCTGTTCGTACGGCTGTTGCCGATCGAAGCGCGCAAAAGTATGGCCTTCGAGATTGGTAAACTGCAGCGATAGTGACGTCAAAACATGGCCACGCTGACGTATTTTCTGTTCGTACGGCTGTTGCTTATCAAAGCGCGCAAAAGCATGGCCTTCGAGATCGCCACGTTGACGTATTTTTTGTTTGTATGGCCTACGAGATTGGTTTTTGTTAGTCCGCAGCGGCTGACGGTAGGGGAATTCGCTGTCACTTTGGAATACGCCACGTTTCCTTTTTTTTTTTTTTTCTTTCATTCTCCCGTGTCCGCCGGTGGTGTTTTGCGCAGTGGTGTGTTCTTTAAAAACGGTCTTTTGCACGGCGTATTTTTTTTATTGTTTGGTGCGCGTGTTGTGCGATTTAATTCGCACGTGAGGTCTGCTATGCCGAAGTATCGCGTTTTGAGTGTTAAGGAAAAACTGTAAATCATTCGCACCATTGAAAATGGAGCGAAGAAATCTGCGGTAGCCCGTGAAAAGGACTTGCCTCTGATGACTGTGCATGGGATATGGAACGCTCGCGAAAAGTTGAGGGGCGGCACAGGCAGCAATCTGAAGAGGTGCCGCATCAGAGAGACTGCGTTTCCCGAAGTGGAAAAGGCCCTGCTTCTTTGGTTAAAGAAGGCGCGGAGCATGAACCTGCCTGTCACTGGACCGCTTCTTACTGAGAAAGCGCTAACTTTCGCAGCTCAACTGAATTGCACAGGTTTTGATGCCGTCGCAAAACCTGTGTAATTCAGTTGAGTTGAGATGCCATCGTCGCGGCGAGGCCACCACGGTGGCAAGTGAAAATAACAGATTTTTTTGCTGCCTGCCGTTGAATAAAGCTTGCGTGCCTGTGTGTGCGTGAGTGTGTTTATGGGGTTCGTGACGTTCACTTTTGGCTGGTTAGTAGCCGCTAAACCGGCACTGAGGTTAATTCGTACATCGCTTAGTGCGTACCCAAACGTCATTCCCGGCCAACTACGTATTAACGAGGTTTGACTGTACTGTCGAGGGCACAGTAGAAACGAGTAAATATGTAAATCTCCCGGATTCCATTTCTCCAAACTTGGCAGGTGTGGTTTCAGTACTCGCGGTTTCCGAACCCTTCCGACTACCGCCGTGATGCCATTTGCCGCACACAAGATTGAGGCATAAAAGTTTCATTGTTCTACCAGCTCAGGTCATTTATATTTTTTTGATTTCACTACAATGAAATTTTCGCTTCAACGAAATTTTTTCCGCTCACCGTCAATCTCGTTGTAGCGAGAGTCGACTGTAATTGCAGTTGCCATTTTTTTATTGGAATGAGGAAGTTCTGGATGTCTCAGATGGTTTTTTTATCTACTCGAGTGAAATAAATATATGGCAGGGTCACTCATGCAGCTGCATGTGAAATGCCAATTACGACAATGCTTTTGCAAATTGCATGCGGCTGTGATGGCATACCTACCACAATTGCCTTGGACAATGCTGTAGTGGATGCGATGCGGTTTACATTTTCACGATTGTCAGACTGCATAAATTAACTTTCGCTTGAAATTTGTGGCCTCATTTCAGGGCTTCATGCCTTTTCGATCACAAATTGAGCGTACGGGCAGAGCCGTGAGCTATGGTTGTGCACGCCTGCAAGGCGTGTGCAAACATAGCTCAAGCGCTTCGTCCTTGGCACAAAACTTCCTTTTTTTAAACGTTACCGCAGTCATATTTACATAGGAGATAGCATCATAAATATCACTCTTTTTGTATGCTTGAGTAACTAATCCATTCCATTTGTTTGTGTGTGAGGATTTCGCATGACGATGAGAAGCTTTCCAGCTCAGGCGTTTTCAAGTTGTATTTAAACACGTCTGGCTATATACTATACCATATTTACTTGCGTAATGAACACATTCGCATAATAAACGTACCCCAACTTTAGTAGTCAATTTCCGGATTTCTTTTTTCTCCTGCGTAATAAACGCACCCCCAACTTTGAACTACTGCAGTCCCGCGAACAGCCGCGCTGTGGCTTTCCTACCTCACTCAATCCGTGGTATTCACAAGTCGTTCGGTGTGGCGATTCTAACTCCCGCGTCCCGATAAAACTGCTGCACATTGCAGGGCATAGCCGGACATAGCCGTGTGCAAGCAGGAGTAACATCATTTACTCGTAATGTGCTATCCGTTCCTCCGTGCTATCGCAGTTCCCTCCCGCTCGCCACAATGTGCTGCCATGCGTGATGTGCAGGCTAGCGCAAATGAGCCTAAGCAGCCGAGGCGTGACCTCCAAGTTACATCGTGGCGATCTCTGACGTCGTGCTTAACGCATTCAACTGATAAGGTCTACATTGACATGAAGAAGAAATGTAATGGGCCGTTTTGCGTGCAGTTACAAAAAATATCTATTCCCTCGTTAAGGCCGCTTGCCAATGCTGCCGAACGCTGATGCAGCTGGCCGTCTCCGAGATCTTATAGGTGACATAGCGACCTTGGTTGGCTGCAAGCTGGCATGGTGACATCATTGGCCTTTGCATCATTGGCATCATCAGCATCGGTGACATCATCGGCATGGATGGCGGCCGCCACACGCACAAAGTATACATGCACACTGAAAGCGATGCAGACAAAATCACGGTTGCCGTGATCACAAACGCCAGAGACGCAGCTCTGAAAGAATTCGCGTGACCAATGCCTGAATGGTGGTTTTACCTTTCGCGTGTTTTAAAAACCACGGTAACTACCAACGCTGTCTTGTACGGCCACCACCAATCTGAAAGTATGTGCGCGCCCAATGTGCAACGAGTCGAAGCAAAGCTGCTCTCCACAAACGTCGTGGAAGAAACCGTGCTAGACGCCAACACGGATAGCGGTAACGCAGTTTATGAAGGCAGGTGTGCGGACAGCACACATGGAGTGAAAACGGAACTACGGGTTGCTGTCCGATGCAGATGAGAACGCTTGCACTATCATCGCAATCATCGATAGCACCTGTGCACCTCCAAACTATGCGGCCAACGCAGCGGTAGTTCAAAGGCAATTGAGTCGCAGAAAGGCACGAAGTGTTCTAGCTTCCCTGTCAATCACTATCACTATGGCGGGGCGGACTCTGGCACTCCGTTTTCAGTTGGCCTCTGGCGCACGTGATGCAACGCGCACCCGCAGCGCTCTGCACTCTGGAGGCTCCGAGGGGCATGCATGCAAACAGCTCAATGCGCGGCCGAGTAAGTTAAAATTAGCGAGAGTTCGATGCCAATAAACGAAGCGTGTGCTTGTGGGGAACAAGAGGACAAGTCATAATAACCGTATTTTCCAAACTTGTCTGGTATTATAGGTGAAATTTCACTGCGATGAAGTTCCACGGCCACGAATTTTTCGCGCGTCCCGTCAGTTTCTTTGGAGCAAGATTTGAGTGTACGCAGTTTTGAGGACTTCGGACCTTTCGTTGCATTGAAACGCCAAGAAATTGGATGGTGGAGGGTTCGAGCGTTCGAAATTTCGGACTTCCTTATACACTGGTTCCATGGCACTTGTGGCGGTACCGTGAAAACGTCCGAAATATCGGGCACGTCTGAAAAATCGGGCATATCCGAAAAATTGGGAGTCCAGAAAATCGGTCGTTGACTGTATAGGTGTTTCACCCTTGTGCTAGTTACTGAATTAAAACGTAAATGCATGGCCTATACTGCAGTATGACATCGATATAGCTCACGAATCATTCACGTCCATGCTGGTGAGATCCTTCTGCTTTCAATCAGTTTCTCACAGCTTTGTCATAACTGCACATCGATGTATTTTTCCTACATTCATTTAATACTTCCTACATAGCTACTACAACTTCCTCACATGGCCACCCCTTGAAAACTTTGTGGTAAACAAACCGGCGGCGCTCCGACACCCAGAGCTGAGAGGCGGCTTTCGCACATGCTATGCTGGCAGTGGTGGTGTGACCGTGCAGGGCGGCGGTGAGCCAAGAGCAGAGCCTGCAAACTGCGATGTCGCTACAAGCACCTGGACATATGACCGGTGCGTGCCTACCACTGTTTACTAACATGGAATAGGTCTATACATGGCGACAACTTATCTTGGCAGTGGAGCAAAGGCTATGTAGGCGGGGCTTCCGCACATTAATGTCGCTCTGCAATTAGTTCAGCAGTTTGCTCATTTCAGTATCAGTTTCAGTTTTGTTTTGCTTGCTCACAGCATTGTTCGTTCGCCACACCCAACCTAAGATGCGAGTAGAACTCGCAGAGCTTTGGCTTTGATTAGAGCAACAGTTCACGTCTATCAACAAGCTCAGCTACAGCCCAGCACAAAGCATACGTTGACAATCCGCCTTTTGCATGTCTGTGTGGCGCCCTCTCGCGGACACGGCACGAAACAATCTGTACGGCGTCGCGCCGAACCTGTCGTGCGCTACCCCAGCGTTTCTCTATGGCACAACATGGTCGGGCAGCGACACACGCAGTGAGCGTTGCGGTTATTTTCGATTTGAAACGCTGTACGAATTTCAGGGAGGCCTTTCCGGCATGGTGAACACTTACAACGAAAAGAGCCGACCATGGGAAAGCCTTGGGTGTCTAAAAACGTCGCAAAATGCCGCCCCAATGGGAAAGGCACGCAAGAGAGCAGACGCCGCCCGCTTGAGTCCGGTTTGTTTGAGACAGCGTGCGTAAAAGAAATTGGGGGAGGGGGTGACTTCTCGTGAAAGCGTACGGCACCTGCCCCTGCATCCAACCAACACAGCCCGTGGGCCTGCCTCCCACAAAGGCCAATGCCACGGTGTCGGTGGCAGTGGCCGTCACTGCTCCCGCTACGAGTGCCGTGGGTCACGGCTACCCGACGAAGACGACGCAAAAAGCGCGATTACACGCAAATACCACTCGCTTCTCATCAACGTTCAGTTGAAGAGCGGCACTGTATGCCACTATGCCAAGGGCAAGCTTTCTGGAAAAAAAAAAAAAAAAAGAAGCGGCATGCTCTTAGTTCAACGAAATAGCCCACACCGAGTGTGGGAACGCAGCACGAAAGCACCCGGGATCGACACCTGTAGGCGTGCATGCAGTACGACAGACAGGTCAAGCCCCTAAAAAGCAAGTTTGCACTGCTGTGCCCAAGCTCACACTGTCTGCACAAGAAACGCGAGGATCGCTTTTGCTGACTTTTTGTGTTTTGTTACTCGTTGTTTTTCTATACGTCCCCTTTCCGTTTCTCCCTTCGAAAATAAAGCAGTCGTCCTGGTGCGCTGAAAGTGAACGGACGTGTCGTGCTTTTTCGAACTCTCCGAAGTTTCTGTCCGATTGAGCCTACAGAGAGCTAGAGCTCAGTCCGCGTAAGGTTTGCTGCCAGTAGCGTTTGTTCAAGCCACGGAGCACCAGCATACCTGGCTGGAGTAACGAACGGATGTACAACGAGGCCAGAATCAATCAAAATGCCAATCGAAGCGCAACTGAAGGATTCATGGCACCAACAAACGAAGAATATTCGGGCATGAGGTCTGTGTGCGCGATCTAATGTTTAATGAGTTGAACCCCACGTCAACTCGCGGACTTATGTGAAGTATTCGTCCTCCATCATCGGATACAAGAGGCAGCGTGCTGGAATAACACCTCTATCTTGCAGGGTAAGATTTCGTTATTGTGATGATCCGAGTGACCATGCGCATTGCCGGATGTCTGTTTTTGCCTATCCGTGTCGTTGTTACAAAAAAACTGTTTGATTACAGGAGTAGGGAGCAATGGTCTCACTAGGTCTGTTCGATTCAGCAAAAGGTGCACGGAACCATGCACAAAAAGGTGCAGGTGGTGTCGACACCCGGCGCAGCAGTTCCCAGCACCCGTTTCCGCGGTGCAGATGAAACTCCGTCCCCGCCGCCCAAATGTGTGAATCGAATGTTGAGGTGCGGGCCTGTTGTCTGCTGCAGGGCCAGCTCGAAGAGTTATTGTTTCAAGCAGCCTGCTTGTGCTCGCTACAACTATGGATGGTGATATGCTACAACAAAACCTGCGCGCGGGTGAGCGAAACAAGACGCGATATTCATGTTATGCGCATCCACACATTTGCCGACACGAACGGCGCGATACAATCTGTATCCTACCCTTTGTAAAAAGAAAAAGTGAGCGTAAAAACAAGCCGTCATCGTGCACGTGTTCAGAGAAAAATGTCAAACATTTATCACTTTCACAGAATTACTTGCTGTGATTTCGCCGTTGCGCACGTCCAAACCATCTCCATTAGGCTAGCTGACGCCGTCGTCTGCACGCGTTGCCTGACGGGCTAGCGAGGCTGCACCAAAACGCTGCACCCACAAGCTGGGAGGTTCAAAGGTGCACGGCACCACGGCGGCACCTTAGCTGCACCCCGCCACAATCGAGGACAGAGGTGCAACGGGCGCCGCTGTACCGTGAGGAATCGAGGACGGTGGTGCAGCGCACCGCGAAAAGGTGCAGGGAACCTTGGCTGAATCGAATAGACCTACTGAAATACAAGCTCCGATGTGTTCGGCGCGCGGTCTTCGCGGCTAAGACCGTGTCAGATATGCCGCATTTGCCTGCAGTACGATGATGTGAGAGAACTTCATGTTACCAAAAATGTGTGTCTGGATGGCGTACACCGGCCCAGCTGGCGCCGAGTATCATTACTTTTGGTAATGAGTACACCATTCCGCACTGCGCGCCGCTTGCGTCGTCTGCTATGATGCCATACGGGTCGTTTGTGCCGGATTCGGCGCATGCGCACTCGGACCATGCAAAAAGCAGATTGAAGCTGATGCGACTTACAGCAGCACACAAATTGCAAACCACCCAAATGCACTGTTTTAACAGTGTATGGTTCACATACGTGTTTCAAACCACCGGATTGGCCGTTTTAACCTTTTAGCAGATTCGGGCACCCTTTTCTTGGAGAAAGAAATGGCGAATTTGCAATCCCACACAATGGGGGGGCGCCATGGCCCATGTTTACTGCGGAGAGCAGGTGAGGAGAAAACGTGGTGCTGTCAGAAACGAAAAATGTCCTTGAAACGTGCACAATAATTTTACTTCACATACAACTTCCCATAAATGTGGGAGTAAGGTAAGTGAGAAAATTACTAATAAAAGGAGGTGCTACTACTTGGTGAGCGTGCATGCATGCATTTCGGTTCTACAGCTCGAACAGTGCTGCCAAGAAAAGTAGTTGCCGAGTATAGGAGCCAAGACCACTCAAAATGCTTTAAAATCAAATTGACTTCTTCCACCTGACAGTGTTCTTTACAGTTACAGCCTCTGCAGTGCCAGATGGACTTAAGACACATTATTAGAAAAATCCGCCACAAATTTCTTGGTCTTCTGAGTTTCAAAACCTGGGACAATGAATTAAGAATAGTATAAACAGTCAAATGCCTTCCTGATCTAGATATGTCTTAATTTTTTAATGCACTCTGCTGAAATTCAGTGCAATTTTTAATGATGTAACAGAATGGGTATCTATCACCCACTATTTCATGCATTTTGTCAGAAACCTCTTCTAGAGTAGACTTCCGGAGGGAAAAAAAAAACAAAAAAAAACCTCCAGATGACCTGGAGTTGAGAGGTGAAAATTCTGTGTAAGCCTCCAACATGGTTCGAACAATTCCTTGAGGAAAACATGGAAATTGTTAACCACACACATGAAAATCTGTGCATGTTCACATGAAGGTCCATTTAGGTGAATAAACGTCCAAACCGAGACGTCATAATAAAAACATTGTGCAGAAATAAAATTTTCATCACAACAATGTGGCCCACTTGCTTATAAAAGAGAACTGTATTAGCCTGCATCCAAAAGGTTTGCTTCTGTCAATTAGCTTTTGCCTTCTAAGTAATGATGTGCTCACCTGAACTCAAAGTGCTCCCCCCAGAAGCAGAGCTGGGACTTGAGCTTGGCCGAGGTGCGAGCATACAGCGTGCCATCTAAACGTAGCTCACAGAAGTACCGTTTCTTCGGTGCCAAGCCCTTGGCCTCTAGCACCCAAAGCCGAAGAGCATTCTCAGTCCGACGAATGGCATCCCGCTGTGGCTGAGCAGCATGTCGCAGCCGGGCCAACCAGTGCAGGCACTGCTGCCGAGAGCGGCAGGCATACACACAAGCAGGGCCATCCCGAGGTGCCAGCTCAAACCAATGCTCACCTGCACCCCGGGGAGCAGGGCCCTGCAGAAGTAACACATACAGGCTCTAAATGGCCAATATGGCAACCATGCAAAGTTGCAATAATCAAGGGGGATATATATATATATATATATATATATATATATATATATATATGGTTGTTCGTTTTCGGGTTTTATATTTTTTCAAATTCGGGGGGTAAAAATCGGGCGGTATTTTTCAAACTGATATTCGGGGAAAAATCGGTTTTTTTGCGAAACCATTCCTTACTTCGGGTTTTTTCGGGTTAAATATACGGTTGTACTTATCAGAACTTACACTGAGCTTATCAAAACGTATCACGGGCTTTTTAAGTATAACACGTTAAATTTGGTGTTTCAAGCTGGTAATTGGGACAGACACCAGAGTATTATAGCAAATACAGTATACTACCCGAAATTTTGTGTTTGTTTGAAAATGAATCAGTGGTGTTTGAAAATGAATGAATCAGTAAACATTGACTCTTAGAAATTATACATTTTATTCTCGAAAATCTGGTCATCGATTTTTTACACGTCCTTGTTGACATACATTATCATCTGCATGCGCAACATGTCAGTCTCCATTCGAGATCTGTCCGGTCGTTGAACATATCTCAGCTGGGAGAAAGTTCTCTCCACATCACAGCTACCATTAGCTAGGCACAACAATGTCAGTGCAGCTTTTGCAAGCCTTGGGTAGCGAGAAGTAGAGTCATGCCAATACTCGATTAGTTCGACAGCTGGGTTTGTGGGGCTCGCTTCCAGCAAATACTGGTTGAACTCGTCATTAAGGGAATCTACATTGTCGGTTACGGACATGAACAGAGGTCGGTAGTCCTCAAATGACTGCCCCAGCAGACGCTTCTGAAACGGATCAAGGACGGCTCCCAACTTCCACAAAGTTAGCTGGTTTTCCTCTTTTTCTGAGACGTTCCGTCCAAGAGTGCAGCGCCATTTTGTGGCGAGTTTCGTGCAGAACTCTTCAGAACATGTTTTTACTAAATTAGCGCTGCGCTTGGGTAACATAGACAAAACAGCTTTGGCCTGATCGCTTTTACCGATCATCGCCGAAAGCTCCCCGACAATCTGCTGCAGCTTCACGTTTACCAGGTGATCAAAGCTGGGCATCAAAAGCTTCCCACTTTCAAGCGTTTTCTGGGCTTCCAAAAGTGGGCCGAGTGCATCTCTCATCAAGATTGCCTTCGCATAAACAACTTCTTTTTCAGAAAGTATCCCTCGAATAGCTTCCGCTTTGCTGCTATCATGCGAGCTTTCAGCAAGTTCTGTTAACGAGCTCCACATTTCTACGACTACCACAAGTGCCTTGTAGAAGCTTTGCCATCGATTCGGGACAACAGAAGGTGGCTTCTTAATGTCAGGTCCAAAGAGGCCATTAGAAGAACAAATTTCAGTGTACTTTTGGTAAAGCTTGTTAGCGTGCTTAAATAACGCTCCAAACTTGATCACTACGGATCGAACATCAGACATGCATGGTAAAGAAATGGCATGGTCAACACTCACATGAATAAGGTGTGCTATATCTTTCACATGCAAGATTTGGATCCCTTCAGCCTGACAGATTTCTCGAACCATCTTTCGCATGTACTCCGCTGAGTCTGTGGCTACTGCCACAACGTCTTTCCACGTCTTGCCAACCGTCAGGAGTGCCTTGCTAACTGCGCTGGCCACCGTGTAACTGTTCGATGCATTTACCCTGTCGACGTCGACCAGAACAACGTGCTTCTTCACGTTTTTCTGGCTATAGTAGCACAGGAGAGTGTTGATGGTAGGCACACCAGTGATGTCTGGGGATTCATCGACGATGACGCTCACTTTCACATCTCGCATATCATCGCGGATTTTCTCCATGTCCTTGTCAAAAGCTTCTTTCAGGTATTTCAGCCGAAGTCTTTGTCCTGTTGGCATGGTCTTCGCGGCCTTGCAGTATTTGCGTGCGAAGTCTCCCAGCGGTCCGTCCGCCTGGTGCATGCTTATTCCGCTGTACGCTAGGGCACGAACAAAGTCATGGATAACGCCGTTCGCTTCAGTTTCTTTCGCACGCTGTCTACAGGACATATCAAAAAGCGTCTGCTGAGACGTTCCCGCAGTCTCAGCTTCCTTGGAAGCCGTCTTGAACTTCTTATGACGAGATGACATTAGATGCTCACGAATTCGGTCGTAGGGCTTCTTCGCTGGATCGGTGACCATCTCGGTGTTGCAATATTTGCACACTAAAGTGCGGGTGCCTTCACTGTCTTTCGTTGCGATCTGGAGATCTTCATGTTCTTTACACCAGTCATCCAGTGTCTTTCGTTTTCTTCCCATCTCCACGCTGAAGTTTCCGGTGCCGCCTTATGTCCGCGACGGTGGCTTTGCGCTCACAAGACGCGCCTGGTAATGCTAAGTGAGGATGGCGATATGCGTCTCGTCTCGTGTCGCGCGAGAGAGTGAGGGGCGTTCGCGCGGGGTTGGACGCTGGGGGAGGGTATGGCTGGCTTCTTCGTCGCTCAATCTCTCCCCCACCGACTGGTCACCCGTCCCTTCCGCGTGAAATTCTTGGAAGCAGGTGCACATACCCGAGACTAATCTGCAGTGGGCAAAGGGGCAGGTTTCTTTGCTTTTCTTTCACCCTAAATTTGTTCACAATGTACTCGAAGCGTGGCCGGCCTCAAACGTGTTTCCCACTTTCTTCTGCAAGCATTTTTTTAGGGGGGGGGGGGGGTGCATGTACGCTCTCACGCATGTGCGTGCAGAGGAGAGAGGGGATGTAAAGATTAGAGAGGAGAAAGGGGTGACAAAGGAGACAGGTAGTGGTGAGAAGAGAAGGGGAAGAGCATCAACACGAGTTAGCAGCAACTCACGATTGTGCAGATCGCTACAGGGAGGTTTATTCGGGGAGAAATCGGGTTTAACCCGATTCTCCTGAAACTTGTTCGGGGTGCAAGAATCGGGTAAAATCGGGTTTTACCCGAAAACGAACAACCCTATATATATATATATATATATATATATATATACAGTCGATCCCAGATATATCGAACTCGAAGGGGATTGCAAAATAGTTCGATATATCGATAACTCGAAATACCAAATATGCCTATGTGAAGCTAGTCTTAAAACAGGGCACGTCGCAAATTTGTTTCCCAAGATAGTAACAAGCAGCAGATTACTGATTAGTCCACAATATGCAACAAATTAGCATGAAAACAGCCGCATTTTATTTCGTACGAAACAATATGTAAGCTTCTTGTAAGCCATCAAGTTCCTCGAGCCATCCTGGGGCCTTACAAATCAGCAAATGCAGCGCCTTCCATTGCACCCCAATAGCAGCAAATGGCTGCAAATGCCGACATTCATCACTGGTTGAGTCCGATCCCTCGGCACCGGCAACGTCAGCTACAATCACGGGATCAGTGCACAATTACAGTAGAACCCTGCTGATACGTTTTTCATGGGACCGTAAAATATAAACGTAAGAGCCGGGAAACGTAAGAGCCAAGAAATGGAAAAAATGGAAAATGAGAGAAGTGGTGATCGGCACACAATTTTATTTCAGTGCTAGCGCTTTCAGTGCACGCATCGGCACACTCGGCTGCGATTTCGTCGACAGAGAAAACCTCGGAGGTGAGAACAGCGTCATCGATGGAAACGTACTCATTGTACTCGATTCCGTCACCAACAGTTTGCATCGCTGTGCCATAGTTTAGATGGCGGAAACTGGAAACGTAATTGGCGTCGCCCATTGTGCAGCTAATCCTACAGTCAAGCCAAGTCAAGCTACGTGAAAAGTCAATATTTCCGTCGGCAGTGGCCGCCTGGAATGCCGATTCGCGACGTAACATGCAGGAACGTTCCCACATTGCGACGTAACAGCGGGGTTCCTAATGCATTGAATCCTATAGGAGCTATGCAGGGACCGGCCAAAAACGATGTAACAGCCGGGAAAGCGCAGCAGCCGGGAACGTAACAGCGGGGTTCTACTGTACATGGATAGCAATTACATGGACACCTATAGTGGGTTTTGCAGCCACCACACTGTACAAAGACCAAATTGATAATATCGCTTATGCATCGTATGTCTTACGTGTGAGTAAAAGTGCACTAGCGCTGGGGGTGAACGCGGCTGAAGCAAAGATGAAACAACCCGGCCGTCATAGTCGCAAAAACAGCGATAACGTCGCTCCACGTGCGAGGCCTGTTGTCGCCTGCTTCTCAATCAGAGAAGAAATGGAGAAAACGCCGAGACAGTCTTTCATCGGGTGAAAGACGCCGGTGGGAGACGGGTAGTCGCGCGCGTTATCTCGACAGACGCGAATATAGATGGGCACAACTGAATTTCTGGCAGGCTTTCCCGTTACCCGTACAATCGGGAAAAATGGTCAAAATCTGGAAGTCTCCCACATAATCTGGGAGACTTGGCAGGTATGCAAACCACAACAAAAAAAATATGGCTTTTGAGATCGGCAACATAGATATGACATAGATGGCGTCATGTGGCCCCAAATCTCAAAGGCTATGCTTTTGCAAACTACAAGCGGTAGCGCGAGGACAACCATCGGAATGCGCACATCGCGTTCATGCAGGTCGACGCTGGCGGTGAAGTCTGCCGGAGTTCCAGCCACCTTTTATCGAGGTCATTTGGTGCCTTTGCCTGTTAGCCTTTTTCAAAAATGCTGCTGCTGTGCGTTACGATATAAAATTGGTGCAACAGACAAGTTAGTGCACTGATAAGCGCTATGCAACCCCCCAAAGCAATGCAACAACACCACATTTTCAACACCATAGAGTGCAAATATGGACCGCAACATGTCAGACCACGGTTGAAGCATGATCAACTTATGTAAGGAGGAGCACATCTGAGGGGTTCGACGCAGGTCAAAGTTCGATATACCAAATGTGACGGTCCACAGGTGTTCGATATACACGCTTGCCATCCCTACACTTTTGCACTGAATTTTCAAAGGGATTTTTCAACTGTTCGATATAGCCAATAATTCCATATATGTGAGTTTCGTATATCCAGGATCGACTGTATATGATGTCGCCCAAAACAGCAGTGAATTTATATAGAAAAAGCACGTTCAATGCATGCGCTACTGCACTCACCATGGCCTTCCAATGTAACAAGAATCTCTCAATGCATACCAATTTACGAAAAACTGCCATGAAAAGTACCACTGTCTTGTGATGCCCTTAAAGGGACACTAAAGTGAACATTTGAGGGGGTATAGAATGATAACTTATATTTTGAGAACTCTGACTGTCGTTAATTTCACAATCTCAGTGATGTTACTGGGAGTGTCGGATTTTGAGCAAGTTTTGGAGCTGCAGAAATAGCGTTTTGGAGCAGAAAATTGTACAGGGTCGTCCACTCTTGGTGCGAACACGGCTCACCACCGCTGTGCTCTGTCGTAGCAGACGACGCGCCGAGAGTAGCGCAAGACGTGACTGCAGCGCCGTAAGTTCACGCGATCGCCGTTCGGACCACCCTCCTCCGCTGGCCGAGATATGGAGCTGCGAAACTGTTTATTATAGCAACGTTCGCTGTTGCCATCTCATGCTGGGTCAGCACTGCTTTGGCATGAAAAAATCACATATTTTTCACGGTGTTCTACTTGCTTGCGATGACGTCTGCCTCAAATTCAGTTAAGGTCATGCCACTGCTGTTCACTGACAAGTTTACCATCTCCTAGCCTTCCCCTTAGTTAACCAACCCACCTGCCCCATCTGTTGGCGGCACCCTAGGGGTGGAGCCTGTCTTCTGGACAATAAAGTTCTTCTATCCATCCATCAGTGCTCATGTCAACTTTGAGCTCATATCAGCTGTGCAGGTGTTGGCTCTTCATTCTCAGTGTCAGAGTTGTCTGAATCCTCCAACAAACAATTTTTCGAGATCACTGTTAGAGTCTCTGTTTATGGGAAACACCCTGTTGAGAGGCAACCCTCAACAGAGGGGTAACCCGCTGTTTGGGGGGGGGGGGGGGGGCTCTGTTGAGGGGTAACTCTCAAAGGTTACCCAGCTGGAAACAAAACACCAGCGACACGAAGGTCGTCGAATACAATGTCCACAGATGGAAGGTTATCACACTCTCTGTCGTTCTCTCCAGGCAAAACCGTGGTCCTGGCGTCAAGTGTGAAGCCCGCGTGGCGAAAACTGCTGCGAGTCTGCAAGCTTGCCAACAACAGGTCTAAGCTCAGCAGTGTAACTACTCCTGCTGTTGAAGCACAGCACGATGCAGGTGTGCATGCAAGACTTGCGCACAGATGCCTCAAGCTGCACGTCACACCTTGATCCATCTCGCAATCATTTTTTGTTAGTACAGATGAACAAACACGGACACAGGAAAGACACAAACAGACCGGATGGGTGCCCGTCCGGTCTATTTGTGTCTTTCCTGTGTCCGCGTTTGTTCATCTGCGCTAACAAAAAATGATTGCAAGATCTGGCAACCAACTAGCCCACATTACCGCCTCGATCAATCAGCTGCAGAATTATGGTGTTCCACCTGGTGAGAAGTGAAGCACCAAACAGCAAGAAACTTCAAGGTTAATGTTGGAGATAGTGCACAACAGCACAATACAATATGACCTACCACTAATTTTGATCAAATATCACGGGAATGAATACAAAGATGTTAGGCAGTAGCTATGACTGGCTATGGCACACAACGGATTGGTGTGTATTGTGGTTTAGACTTTAGGTTTCGACATGGCAACGTGGGCGCGATGCTAGGGTGCCTAGCAGTGCTAGAGCATGGGTTCGAGACTGATTGATTTCTAGGGTTTTACGTCCCAAAAACCAGCTACAAACAGAAGTTTTAACCTAGTTCAATGCTCAATTCACTAGACCTATGCATTGAGGTTAAGTAGACTTGCAAATAGGCCTTCAATGTATGCCACAAACAAACCTACCCAGGCCTGTCCCTGAGCGGGGTGGTTTCGGAGGCTTGGATGCAGAGGACCCAGCCTGGCCCCCTCTAGGCCCCAGGGGCCCCCAGGTGACTGCAGCAGTGACTCGTGCGAGCGCGAACCACGAAGCCGCGGTGGTGGCGCCTCAGCCCGACGCGCCCGCTCCAGCTTGCTCACGCTTTTTGTGCGTTTCAAGGGATTCTGCTTCAATGACCGCTTTGAGAAGAAGCTCTGCAACATTATGAAGAGAGGACACATTTAACGAATTAGACACCTGTATAAGGAAAGTTTTGGTGCCACTGTTGTAACACTGGAGCATACCTTTATGAACTAAAGTAGAGATGCATAGAAACCATACCCCCCCCCCCCCCCGTGGATGACACTGGTTGCCTAATGCAAAGTATGGTTAGTTTGCAGACATTCTGAAAAAAAATTACATAATATAAATAAAAGGAAGAAAAAAGAACGAACGGTAAAGGGGGTGGTCTAAGCCACGTCTGTGTTTCCCCTCATCCACCTCTATTTACCCCTCCTTTGTCCTTGTAAATGGAAGCAAATAATATAAAATTATATTAAATATTTAAGACTGCACCACTACAGCCACGACCCATTCTCCTAGGCCATATTATCCTGACCACCATTTCACAAAACACCCTATCATAAAAAGCCCTTTCATTTTCTGGACAGATTCACAGCAATTAAACCATCACTGTGCTACTCATTAATACTAACATATTCAGTATTCAATGATGAAGAAATGTTTGGTCATATGGACACTAGATGGCGTTGGAGGTGCCGCTGCTCTCCGATTGGCTGCTGCGTGGGCTGCGCCGGGAGCGCTCCTCTCATTCTCCTGGATCGTCGCCGTACGTGTCGGATCGCGCTTGGTGGACCATGGACGATGAGAAAAAAATTCCGAACGTTGTGTCCGAAGCGCGGAATTGAACCAGGGACCCCTCGCTTCCGAACGCACGGCGCTAGCCACTACGCCACGAAGCGCACATGGACACATGCACCACGATGACAGTAAATACCTAACATTAACGAAAGACTGCGCGTTTCTAACGCGTTTGTGCTAGCGCGTTACGGCCCGTGTAAGAAGTTCATGTACGACGCTGTGGCCTCTCCGTCTTATACTCTCTCAGCAGTCATGTGATGGCGTCGGCAAACGCAGTGCGCGTTCCAGCCTGTGTAAGGGGCTGCGTAAGACGTCTTTACATGATGATCGACTGGGCGAATTACACGGAAGATTCACGGTTTACCGATGATTCCCTCCGGAGCTTCGCCCACTCATCATCATTCACCACGTGGATATGCTGTGATTTTTTTCCCATTCCTCCATGGTGCATAGCACCTGCTGAGCTAATGAAACCGAAACCATAACAGTTTTCGGGATCAGGGCTTGATGACGGTTAAAGCTAGCACCTAAATGCGGACGATACAGCGCAGGACGGCGCTGACAAACAAATTTGGCACAGAGTGGTGCAGGTAAACAAGTTGGGCTGACAAACGGGTTTGGCACAGGATGGTGCAGCTAAACAAGTTGGGCGGACAATGGCGCAAATGGCACAGCTGTTCCACCCCTGACATTTTCATCGAGGTAGGACAGAGTGTGCTGCGTCTAGAGACCCTACAACTACAGGTATTTGTCTCTTCGGGATCTCATTTGGCAACATTTCTTAAGATGCACAGTGCATTTTTCATGCAAAGGCCCATTTTTTTTTTTCTTGGGTAGATACAAGCCAGGCTATACATTTCAGAAATTTATAGCAGTGGCCAGTGCGGTGTGAATGTTTGGGGGTCAATGAGCATAGATGGCCACGGGCCACTGGTGTGACTGTCCGCGTCTTTCCCGTCTGAAGAGTACTGTGAAATTAGACTGTCACCTGCATTTATATTCTCTGGTTGGATCATTCAAAGATGGGTTCTTTCATTTCTAACAAGACCTCAGCCCTGTGTGCACTGCCAGAACCTTGAACGGCGTGGGGTCCACATACTTGACTGGCCTCTAAAAGGCGTGTGCCTCGACGTCAGAGAAAACGTACGGGATGCGTTGAAGCATAACATGTCCCACATGAATTTGGGAGGCGCCTGTGCCGAAGAACTGTGACTAGCCATAGAGGGTGAGTGGAAGCGCCTCGCAAAGAAGGACTTCATAGAAGCGTTTTACGAGTTGCTCCCACACCGGTTAGAAGCTATGGCTAGCGTTAATGAGGCATTCACGCGATACTGAAGCCCTTGGTATCGTCGGTTTGCAGATTTATATTTGTTCTGGGAAAAAGTAAC
This sequence comes from Hyalomma asiaticum, assembly GCA_013339685.2. Classification (NCBI taxonomy): domain Eukaryota; kingdom Metazoa; phylum Arthropoda; class Arachnida; order Ixodida; family Ixodidae; genus Hyalomma; species Hyalomma asiaticum. The sequence continues at coordinate 207,395,211 of CM023481.1, forward strand.
CAAAAAGGAATCACCATGCATTTAGTGATTACGCTGCATCGCATGTGAGCAAGCTGTAGCCCACTGGCCCCGGTTCCTAGATAATTTTGTCGCTGCGATAACAGGCGCCAAGCACAACTCTGTTGATGCAAAGCAGTGCCTATCTAGATGCATAGGTCGGCAGTATGGGAGAACACTCACTCACACTCACTCACCCTAATTTTTCCAGCACCCACACTCACTCGCACTCGCACTCACCTCAACTCACACTCACTGGCACTCACTCGCACTCACACTCACCTCCCCTCACAGTCACTCACTCGCACTCATCTCCACTCACATTCACTGGCACTCACCTCCACTCACACTGACCCGCACTCACTCGCACTCACTTCCACTCACACTCATTGCCACTCACTCGCACTCACTTCCACTCACACTGCCTGGCACTCACTCGCGCTCACACTCACTTCCACTCACACTGCCCGGCACTCACTCGCGCTCACACTCACTTCCACTCACACCGCCCGGCACTCACTCACACTCGCACTCACTTCCACTCACATCGCCTGGCACTCACTCGCACTCACTTCCACTCACATCGCCTGGCACTCGCACTCATTTCCACTCACACTGCCTGGCACTCACTCGCACTCACATCCACTCACACTCATTGGCACTCACTCGCACTCACTTCCACTCACACTGCCTGGCACCCACTCGCACTCACACTCACTTCCACTCACATCGCCTGGCACTCACTCGCACTCACTTCCACTCACACTGCCTGGCACTCACTCGCACTCACATCCACTCACACTCATTGGCACTCACTCGCACTCACTTCCACTCACACTGCCTGGCACTCACTCGCACTCACACTCACATCGCCTGGCACTCACTCGCACTCACTTCCACTCACACTGCCTGGCACTCACTCGCACTCACATCCACTCACACTCATTGGCACTCACTCGCACTCACTTCCACTCACACTGCCTGGCACTCACTCGCACTCACACTCACTTCCACTCACATCGCCTGGCACTCACTCGCACTCACTTCCACTCACACTAACTGGCACTCACTCGCACTCACATCCACTCACACTCATTGGCACTCACTCGCACTCACTTCCACTCACACTGCCTGGCACTCACTCGCACTCACACTCACTTCCACTCCCATCGCCTGGCACTCACTCGCACTCACTTCCACTCACACTGCCTGGCACTCACTCGCACTCACATCCACTCACACTCACTGGCACTCACTCGCACTCGCACCCACCTCCACTCACACTCACTTGCACTCACTCGCACTCACGTCTATGAAATGAGTGCGAGTGAGTGCGAGTGAGTGCACTCATGAGTGAGGGCACCGACCTATGTCTAGATGTACCAGGGTGCATGGTTTGCTTGCTGGGATGCCGCACACACACAGACCATGGTTGTACCTTTCCGTGGGTGTGCGCCGCCGGCGAACGGCCACTTGTCCAGCACTCCAAATTATTTTTTGGGCACCTGTACATTGTGCTCATGCTAGCTTACTGTTCCGGAGATGCATAGTCTGGTAGCTGACAGCTTATTAACCACAGAATGATGGTTGATTATTAAATATTCAACAGAATTTGCCAAGAAATTCAAAGGTATCGCAGGAAGGAAAATATTTCTAGGATATCAAGGGCCTTGAAAGGGTACCTTGAAGTTCAAAAGTGATTTGAGTATTTGTACCCACACTGTTATCAGAAAAGCAAGTGGATTCCAGCAAAACCAGGATCAAGTAACACTTGCATATGATAAAGATGCTTCACCATTTCAAAATTCCCAAGCATGAGTTCCCTTGTACTGGCCGAGTATAAGGCCAGGAGAACACCTGCATCTATTTACTGGCAAACCGGGATTTATACAACCCTCCCCCCCCCCCCCCCCCCTCGAAAAAAAAAAAAAAGTTTTCCAGCTAACCTATAACTTTGTATCCACACACCCCTGCATTCTGGTTATCCCCTCCCCATACGAATCACAATTTTGGATGAACCCCTGCTGGCAGAGACCTGGTGGCTGCGTTAGTTCAACTTAAGCAAAGGCAGAACCTGAATTATTCCACCATAGCTGCAATTAGGGAAAATGTGCCTGGACACTTCTTCTCTCTTTAAAAAAAGAAAAAAAGCTTCTACACAGATCCCTTTTAGGAGAAGAACCTTTACAAACAAAATGCTATGCATGGTTAAGGAGAAAACCAGTGGTTTCGCAGCAACACTGGTGTACAGCTGCAGTACCTTCCACGAGCAAGATGGGCACTCAAACATTTCACCACCATTGTAGTTTATACCTGTGTCACACGGGCACATTGGAAGGCCTTCGAGTCGACGACCTTCAAAAAGCCCACAACTCTATAGACTCAAAATAAGTTCTGGCGCTGCTACATGGTAGTTTTGACGGCCGTTGAGCCACCGAGTGATTTTGCAACAACAAGGTGGTAAACAAAGCACCCGCTTCAATTCTAATTTGCACTAGTTGCTTGCTATTCGCACCGATGCAAGAAACAAACGTTAAATTGACCATTCCCTTAATCTAATGTACCAAAATGCACAGAGTATGTGCAACGTTTTGCCATCATTATTCAGAAAACATGCCTATTTCGAGACTACTAAGCCTAAATCCTTAGCGTGAGCCTCAAAAGTGGTTTGATTCATAGACACCAGATGGTGCCACACGCAGTGTTTCCCATGAGCTGCATGGCATTTGTTTTCTATGGCAGTGATTGAGTATTCATCCTAGAACTAATGCAATAAAGTGAGAACATTTGCCTCTCGGCACGTTTCAAATATTTTTCACCACTGTATGATTCTACTTATTGATACAACGACATGAACATGGCCGTGGCCTCCTAAACTAACGCGTGCGGGAGCTGTCAGTGCCTCAAGTTTCAGAGTTCACGCTGCTTCCGCTTCCGTCGCTCAACGGGCTTTGAATTCTCGAAGGGGTTGTAGGGTGCTCCGTTGACTTGATAGACTATCGACTCGATGGCCATCGAAACCGCCTGTGTAGCAGCTCAAACTTGACCTTTGAGTCGATGGACTGTTGGTTCGAAGGCCTTCGAAGTGCCTGTGTGTCACCAGTATTACACTCGAAATTAAACATGAGGCAAGCTTTCTGCTTGTTAGAGAGTAATGAAAGGGGCTAGATGGTGGCTCTTTAAATTTACTTATGCCACTAGCATGGTACCAGCAAACAATACACGAGAATGAAAGAACAAGAAATATATACAAATTTGCAATGTTTCTTGTTCTCATCTTGTCAGTCACGTGCTAGCAAAATATGCAGTATGAAAGTACATAATGCGTCGATAGGTTTTACTTAGCACTATAGCTGAACCAGGCAAAACATGAAAAAGCTGCATGTTCAGAAGGAACCATGAGAAGACAAATGGCCATTTCCTAGAACATAACTGATACCAGTGCCAGCACTCTCTATACACCGTCTTGTTGCCCACCTACACTGATGTAGCGGTAATGTATGGTGTGCTCCCTAGCACATTAATAAACAGAATTACGGCACAGTACAAAGTTCTCTGATATTGGCACAAAATCAATATGCTGAATGTAAATTCTGACAGGTATTTACTCACCTACGTGGAAAACACCACAAAAGAAAAGGCACCAAATAAGGCCAAGAAGTGAAACAACACTTTAATTTACCTCTAGCACTGCACTCAGCACAGTATTCAAATGAAAAAAAAAAAAAGAAGAGAGACATAACATTCAGAAGAAAGCTTCTTCAGGATACAGTAAAAAGCTAAAATGAGAATCTAAGCACAACCCCTAGCACTAGGAAACGCAAGCATGCATACAGACAGACATGCAAAGGCCATTTACATAAAGGTTAGAAAATTAGAAGATGGCTCCTCACCACAATTCGTGATGGCGTGGCTGTAGCATCAGGCACCCGTCCCCCCAAAACAGGGGTGCTAGTGGCACTGCCCCCTTGCCGAACCTCGTCGCTGCCACGCTCCTGGGCTGCCTCTGCAGAGCCATCCACAACAGCACATTTAAACCATAGTAGCAATGAAGAGAACATATTGTACAGGCACAGCTGCTATACAAAACTCTAACAAGAGGTCACTTTTCCTTGCAGCCTAGTGTAGAGTGGGGAATCAAGCTACAAAATCTGCACTTTGTGCTTCTGGCTTACACTGCAAACCTCTTAATTGTGGCCTATACCCTGATGCTAAGAGCAAACAAAATTTCCTCAGATTTCTCGTATTCTCAAAACTGCTCTGAACAGTTCAACAGATGAGCCCAAAACACAGCAGAAAAGATGACATGCTTCCAATGTTTACAGGCACCAGGACGGAAACCTGTAAAAATATATATATAAAAAGGCGTGCACATATGGGCAAGGAAAAAAAAAAAAAGAGGATACCCCAAGCAAAGGAAATTCTACATCTGCACTTCCTTCCTGGAAGTACAACACGCCTTTGAATGGTGGCGACGCCCATTTCAGCAACATCCAGTACCTTTATTGTCTGCCATAAGATATTTTCTATAAATGTGGACATTTTAACATTAGACTAAACAAACTGAAAAACTTTCAACACTAGTTAAAATAACAAATTGACTCTTATGCCGCCTCTCGAAAGTATCAAAATCCAAAACCAATGTTACAATGGTGACAATGGTATGTGCAGTGCTCAGCATTTGAAAAGCATAATTTGGACCATGCGGTGGTTGGTGCATTTTATGCTACCAGGAGTGCACTGGGTGATCACACAGGTACCAAACTCAATCACACTGCTTCCTGAAGCCTCTCTCTTTCAGTAAATACCACAAGCAATTAGCTCAGTGTCCCAAGTGAAACCTACGATGCAAAAAGCATTGGCAGCCATGCACTCCGAGTATCACGTTCCATTCGCTGAGCACTATGCAACATAAATGCCCAAACTAGCACAATTATTTCCTCATGAAAACCGCAAATTCCCATCTTTTAAATTAAGTGAGCACAGTATGATGGTGCTATAAGTTTTAACCCACACCAGAGCAAATGTTCTCTGCTTTTTAATATTACAAGTGAAATGCTATAGGACAGAAGTACCCCACCCCACCTCTGCAAAACTTTTACAGTTCACACACTCTCTCTCTCATGCAGTTGCTCTTTGTGCAGTAAGAAGAGAAGGTGCTCCCTTATACATACACATGTAACAAACTACACACACGCACACACACACACATATATACACACGCACGCACACACAGACAGAGGCATACACACCAATAAACAATAAGACACTCCTCTACCGCCCAAAATAAGATCATGGTTATGCCTCCTACATTTGAATAAGTGGTTTAAAATGTTTACTTTAAAGCTGCTACCTATGCACCATACTTTGTTTTAGTGCAAGACAATGCAACATAGATGGCAGGACAAGGTGCAACAAGACTAGTGCCTTGTCCTGTAGTCTGTCCTGTTAGGTTGTTCTGCACTAAAAAGGTATTAGCCAACTAGCCAGTTAATGCGTAGTGCTGACCTATGCACTCTGCTGATCAGAGCTACCTGCTTCCTCTGAAGAAAAAACAGACCCATAAAAAAAAAAAAGGGGGGGGGGGGGGTTGTGATACAGGAGGTTGAAATTACGGTAAAAAAAAAAAGAGATGTCAAATTTTTTGCATGGAGCAATCACTGTAATGTACATGTACAGAGACGCAACACTGAACTAGCCAAATAGTCTTCTCATTTGCACAAAAACACCAGTGAATCAAATAATGTTCATGCTAAAGTAGACCAGGTTTTATGTGCTACACTGAAAAGGGACCACACATTCTTTGTCCATAAAAAGCTCTTCTTTGCGTCTGGATCCACAAGACAGATCACCTCATACACACAAATGGACGTTAAAAAGTTAACATCGCAATTTGATGGCCAGAAAACCGGCCCATGACCAGCCAGTCTTAGGTGCAGACCAGCAACTGGCCCATGCAGTAGAAAACTGGTTGGGCCGGTCACAAACCAGGCAGGTGGCAACCCTACTAATGATTTGAATTTTAACCTTGTAAGCACTAATTTGACATAACTTCATAGCAGTGTAGCTGCCGAAAACACAGAAAAAGACAAGAATGCACACCCCATACTGCAACATAAAACAGGCAGTGTGGTTTGAAATTCTCAAGCGAAAATAGTGTTTAATGACACCACTATACAGACAGTACTGGCTATATGCTGCACCACAACTGCAGTCTCACGTGAACCCTAAACAAGTGTAATGCTATGGGAAATAGCAAAGCAAATAAATAATTCTCAGTGCACCTCCTCGGCACATGAAAAACTTGGAAGACATGCCATTCCTATGTGGTACAAAACATTTTTTTTTTTAAATCAAGTTATAAGGTGGCTAGTTACTTATAACTGGTTTGAAATTTGAATGCAGCCAGTGGCCATAGGCAACCATTTTCTTATCAGAAGTCGCTTAAGTGTTCTATATAAATGCATGATAGAGTTTATAGAACCGCACCACACCTAGCGAAATGAAGCAATGCGACACACAATGCAGTAACTAGTCTTTAGGAATACCAATGCTTTTAGTACATTTAAACATGCCCTCTCAACACACTTTCAAAATTGACACGCTGTAGAGCAAGGTACCAGAAATAACTTTCCGGCACAACCACCTCAACCGATATTGATAACATAGTAGGACATGCAATTTACAAATGGTACACTTAGATCTCGACTCCTCCTGAGACAGTGCTGCGTGCATTAAACAACGTGACACGTTCCATGGATCGCACATGTCAGAAGAGGTAAAATGCGCAGCGATGCGATGAAATTTCAACACCAAGAGAACTGCACATTAAGTAACACGACGCCTGCGTCCGTAAAGATGCCGTACCGCATACTACTGTTGGTGTCGCAACGTAACAAAAGTTGATAATCTACTCACGCATTCATCTAGAGCAAACAGAAACGACGGCGCTGATTTGTACCGTCTAGTCCTGTAACTAAATGCAGACCCTGCTGCGAGAAGTCACGCGCAAAGACCTTGCAACGTCCATCACAAGTAACTTGGCGCCGCAGCGACGAGCCCAAGCGCCTGTATGATGAAGACCACTTGGCACGATGAAAGGGCAGCCGAGACGAAACCATCCAGTGGCCGCAAGAGAGGTCTGCGTGTGCTCTCTTGTTCCAACTGAACCGTCACACACAAGTCCTTACGGGACGATCGCACGTAAGGTGCACAATCGTTGAAACTTCTCACATCCCATTAAGGACTGCTAAATAAGCGTTGGCAATTGCGTTGGCTCCGAAAGCGGGATGTCAGCAGTGTAGGCGGCAGCGTCTATATTCGGTTTGAGGAAAGAAGCAAGAGAAAACGGCGCAGCGCGAGCGCCCGAGCGCGTCGGTCGAGGGAGGTCATGAGCGAGCAAGCGCGCTTCGTTGGCTTTGTCGCCCAATCTCATCGTGTCCGCGATCGTAGCGGAGAGCACACAAAAACAATCAGAAAGCGCCACCCGAGACCTGCTTGTTGCTGATAATCCACGTAGCTAAGCGTCATAACAGTCGCTCAGCCTTCGCCCACTCGCTAATTTGGCCCACGCAACGATGTCACGACGTAAACGGCGAGCGCCGCTTTTGTTCACGTGCGAACCGTGCAAACCGTCAGACGCAACTCGAGAGCGTTGGCAGACGACAAGCGGATATGAGCGGCTACGCCTCTAACAAAACCGCCTCGGGGTTACGCTTTCACCTTGTTCTGGAGAGGCAAGGCAGTCGAGCGCCATCAAAGGAGTGGTTATTCGGGGATCCCGTTTACACTCCCAGTGCCCTAGAGCGCAAACCAGCTGCCGACGAGACGGTCCGGGCGACCTCCATCTACTTTCCAATGCTAGGCGCCGCCATATTTGCTGAGAGGAGGTAATGGGAAGCAGTGGGAAGGGGGTGCGCTGGTTGCCTGCCCTACTTTTTGTTTTGCAACTTTTTGTCCGCTTCTCTTGGTTTCGTATTTCCTGAAAGCAAAGATTCATGAGAGGTACGAACGTGGCAGCACGCTACAATTTCCATTATTTTCTCATTTGCGGGGAAAAAAAAAAAGCGCGGTACAAAGCCAGGCAATCAGTAAGGAAAACAAAAATATGTAACATGGAAAGCGGGAAATTCGTCTCAAATGCCCTAGGGCCCGAAATTTGAAGACGCCTTTAAACATTCTCTCTCTCTCTTTATGTACGGCTTTAGAAGTGTGCGGGGGGCGAAAGATACTGGGCAAGAAACCACAATGTACAAAAGTTAACTCAAACAGCTTGGTGGTACAGTACATGTGATGATTCACGGGGTTTTTCAATGCTGACTATCGTAATATTCGATATATCACTGATGACAGAAGCTGACTAACATGCGAAGAAATTTTCGCGAACTAAGCAGAATGTGTGGCATTAGACATTTTGCACGGATCAAGTCGGAATACTTGCTGAACTACTACATATAAGTTCACTGCTCACGACGATAGCGTAAAGGCCGCTCCAAGTTCGAACTAGGGAAAGGCGGAGAGAATAAATAATATCGACACACCCTTAGGAAAACAAAAGTGGCATCCTTTCAGTGCACGGAAAAATAAACACGTGTTGCTATGAGTTAGTTAGAACGAAGTTATTAAGTAAGAAACAGGCCCCCAGCCAGGAATTCTTTTTCGGGATGTGCCCACTTGCTGAAGGCCTTGACTGTTTAAGAAAAACATGTATTTTCATGACTTATTGTCGATTAAAATCACAATATGTATATTAAGTGACTTGTGAAATGCAACACTAATAGGCTTAAATTTTATGTTCTTAGCACTACACTACGGTCATTAACAATACCCCTCACGAAAATTTCGGGAGGGGCTCGGGCCCCTAGGGCACGCCCCCTGGCTATGGGCCTGGTAAGAAAGTATTCCTCGTATATAAAGCGAAGTACTGATTCTTTGAACTCCTTGTCATGAAATTTGGTGTCGCAAAGGTATAGTTCTATCGAACTACGATGACAAAGAGAAAATTCGAGATAACTGCCGCTCCACCCAAAACCCACAACCCCAACGCCCTCCACACTGACACACACACCCTTATTTCAATTCCTAGGGAAACCTTTGTACAGCGTGTGTGTGTATTGTGTTTAGACAAGTACAGATCTTTTATAAGAATGCTATCACAGCTCGGCACCTGTCATCTACGCACGCTTACGTCGAGGCAGAAACAGCCGCTGCTGAAGTTCTGCTGAAATGACCAATTATAGCAAACAAGAACTGTTCACTAACGTTTTTGATTATCAACTTTAAGCTAGTTGTTCGTGTTGGAAAGTTGTAGGGCATCATGACATGCTCATTCTGTAGAAATCTGAAAAATCGCACGCAAACTGTCCCACGTACGTTTTGTCGCATGACAGCGGAATTGAGTAAGCAACTCCTTGCGCATACGGTACTACCGGGCTATGGTGACTCGTGTCGCACATGTCTCCGCCTCCAAGAGGAGCATTCACCGCTCTACACAACCTGGAGAGCTTACTCGGTGCCGAGAAGGCCACCCTTACATAGCCTCGCTGTGATTGATTGATTTGATTGATTTCTGGGGTTTAACGTCCCAAAACAAGCTCTGATTATGAGAGATGACGTAGCGGAGGTCTCTGGAAATTTTGACCCCCTGGGGTTCTTTGACGTGCACTGACATCGCACAGCACACGGGCCTCACCATTTCGCCTCCATCGAAATGCAGCCGCCGCAGCCGGGATTCGATCCCGCGACCCTCGGATCTGCAGCCGAGTACCATTGCCACTAGACCAACGTGGCGGGGCCACTATACAGTTGATGTGGACGAATATGAGCCATTAAGAGGGCCATGACACCTAACTGTCGATCATAACATGTGCTGTACGGGTTAATTCATGCACGTTCACAAACACGCTGGCAAAATTTTTGCGCATTTGGTCATGCCATTAACTTACAATTAGGAATGTGCGAACACTGAAATTGTCGAATACGAATCGAATACGAATAAGGAAAAAACAGGCCTAGAATATCGAATCAAATATGTGTGTAGTAATAGAGAATTGCAAAACAGGTGGTAATGTAAGATTTATTAATTTCGAAAGAAATTAATCAAATACGCTGCAGCACATTGAAGAGACTTATGAAAGCAAATTTCCATATTAACTAGTGTAACAAAGCACGCTTCTTTTTTTCCCCTAAAAACAAGCAAAGTTGGGGGGTGCATTTATCCCGTGGGGTAAATTTTATGAAAACTTTTTTCAAGCTGAGCAAGTCATTTTAACGAGCAATAAAGACGGCGTTGCGACTTGCGGTAATACTTAGAGCCACGCATGCGATGAAATTTTATTTAAAGAACAGTAAAAAGAAAAAAAGCTATATACCCCGCGCGGCTCGGCACCCGCAGCGACAGCCTTTATGGTGGCTGTGTTTTGTTCCAATGCGATGGCCTTTCGCTTCGGATTAACTCTTGGTTAGCTCACAGTGCCACGAAACCAGAAAAATGGCGACGCTGTCGAACGGTCGAGCGGATGCAATCTTGGAGACGCCTGCCCGCATCAGCGTTCGGTCGCGTTCGCAGGTGGCCGTAACGGGAAAATAGATGTTTCCCGCAACAGCATGCAGAACCGGCTCACTCCCCATCACTCATATCTTCCTCATATCTGTACTCAGCCTCTCAGTCCCTGCAATGTCTCGCCTCCGCTAACAGCTCGCCACAGCCGACGGCTGATCGTCGCTTTCCTTATCATCCTCGTTCCCTCCTCTCCCGTTCCTTTCTCATAACACAAACACTAGTCCACACCTGTCAATCGTGTTACTGGGTGAAAGAAAAGAAAAGGAAACAGACAAAAGAAAAAAAAAAGCAGAAACTGGCCGGGGACGTAACCGAAACCAGCCACCGCGCGCCTACGCACGACCGCATTTACCCCCGGCCGCACCCCCTTAGCACCTTAGCAAAAATACAACTAAGGCAAAAAAAAAAAAGTTCACGTATCCCTAAAGGTGCTCCTGCTCGGCCAGAAAGCTTGAAAACGTGTGTGCGCTTTGCAAACAGAAAAAGGTCGTCGTAAATATACCGCACGACAGTACTTTCGCGACGTCCTCTGTTAAAATCAATTACTATCACAAGCTCTAAACTTGTTAGGACGTTGCACATACTCATTTCCTATATAAAGAGCCCCAATTTAGGCGAAATTGAGCGCGCGAGAACTAAAAAAAAAACGACGAAAACTGCATCCGCCCCCATACCGACAATGCAAAAGCGAGCGTTTGCACCATAGAGTTAATATACTGACTCCAGAGGCAAAGCTCCCCATAGGGCCCGTGTATGGGAGGGGGGTCCCCCGTAGTCGACGCCATCTTGCAACGCTCACGCTATCCTTAGGGATAGTAGCCGGTATTAATCTGGCAACAAAGTATGTAAACACATAGCCTCCGAAAGGGTGCATAGGCGCGCCAATCTCGAAAGCTATGCGGAAAGAAATTAGCGTCGATAGATGGCTGCAGCTATCCTGTTTACGATCAGAGCTGGTAAATCGAGGCCTTCAAAAAACACGTTTCGTTATCCCCGGCGATGGAACCTTAGAATGTGGAAAAGTGGCCGTCCGTGGAGCTAGGAAGCTCAGTCTCAGCAAGAAAGCGAGAGACTACACGCGTCGTTGTCAGTGGACGCGGTACACCCGGCGTTGTCAATGCGATCTTGTCGATTATCGCCGTGTCCGAGCGGTCCGTGCGCGATGTTCAACGTGCGTACTGAGAACACCTATATAACCGTACGTACATGTGAAGCATGGTTTATTCTTTCGGATGCAGAAAGCTCTTTCGACGCACAACCTACTAGTTCGAGTTTCTTCGCCTGTACATTGCAGCTGAGGTGGGCTGAGGCCCGGCTGCCAAGCCGGTGCCCTCGAACAACACCGCATCAACCCGTCCGTCGCTACCCCGCTACGGTTACAAAGAGAGGGGCCGGTCGTAACAGTAACAACGTAACCGCACGAATGCGCTATCGCGTCAACCGATGTCACCCCGCGATCACATATGTCATATCAGACACCCAAAATGAGGGAGAATCCGAAAACAGAAATTAAGAGATCCGAAACAACGCTTTATTGAGCGAATGCGTGCATCGTGAAATATAATAATTACATTTTTAGAAAGTGTTTTTAGTATGCCTAATATTCACACTGAATCTTCCCAAGATTATTCGTTTTTAAGGAATCGGCATAAGACGACCTACACTTGTTTTTAGCACTTTCAGTAATAGTTAGGCTGGCCACATTGACACAATTGCAACAGGGCGGCGCGCAGAGGGGACCCCCCCCCCCCCCCCCCATCTCTGCCTCTATACTCCGTTTCACAAGCTGTTGGCAGCGTTGTGGAAGGTACGGGCGCTCTCAGCCAATCATGACAGAGCGCACTTCATAAGTGTGTTGCTACGCGGATGTCGCGTCCGTTAATTCGACCGGTGGCCCCATCTGCATGGAAGTAGGTGTACTATAATAACTATCTTTTAATTTTTGTAGCAGATGGCGCTTGGTACCTTTTGGTCTGTTTTGCTTGCTTACGGACGGGACGACCAGCGTTGCAATGAGACTGGCCCGACCTTCTCTATTTATCGTCACCCGTTTCGTATGAGTTCTTGGGGCGTTCGAGTTTTTTTAATTGTTTATGCACCGTGTATAAGAATATTTACTTCAGTCATTGAATCACTTAACGAACGAATGACTGAATCAATCAATCTGAAGCTTTATTTTCACATCTCAGTGTGACTTGCTTGATTCCTTGTCATAATAGCAGACAGTTCTCTGTATTCATTTTGGCTACTCTCACTACGATAGTACTCAATGATCCTGACCTCTACGCACACATGTAATGATAGACGTGAGCTTGTTACAAGAGCTCACATGTCATGGTCCTCGTCACAACTTAAACCTGAACTGCTCATTGTTTCGTCCTCCAGGGTGATCACGACAGCTGCATTAATGTCAACAACCTCATCGATGAAGTGGTCCAGTTTTCTCATTACATCTTCCTGAGCGATAACATGCTCCACATATCTCTTCCACTTCTCAGCGGTTACTTGCTTAATTCCTTGCCATAATAGAGTGTCAACGTCTTGAAGCTTAAACGTCTTGTTTGCCGCTGCTACGAAGCCCTTCACGTCACTCCAAACAAGCTCTATGGGGTTAAGCTGGCAGTGCACTCTTAGCACGGTAACCTTTAGTTTATTTTATAGGTACACAAAAATGTGAAAATATGCTCCTTTACTAAAGGTTAAAGTGATTTTAACCTTTATAAAGGAGCATATTTTCACATTTTTGTGTACCTATAAAATAAACTAAAGGTTACCGTGCTAAGAGTGTGGTAGGGAGGTAGGCGCACAACGAGGTGACCAGCAGCCTCAGCGACGCAGTCCACACGGTATCGGTCCCCGCTTGCGTGTACGTTGTCGACAAGCTTCATGAGCTCTGCCTTCACCATGTCGCTGCTCCACGGAACACCTTTTTCGGAAAGCCAGGCCTGTATGTCCTTTTTTAGGCTACTCATACGCGGCACTTTTTCCTGCTTCACAGAATGATAAGGTGCGTTATCCATGACTATAACACTGCCAGGTGGTAGTAGTGGAAGCAGCTTCTGGGAGAACTACTTTTCGTAGTGGTCCCCGTTCACTTCCTTGTGGTAGTCGCCTGAGCTTTTTGTAGCTTGGAAGACTTCCGCTGCGCCTTCAACGAAACCATGTTCGCTACCGCAGTGCGTGACAATCAGTCTACCTCCTTTGCCACTGGGGTTTCGAAGACCAGCCGACAAACCAGATCGACGGGCTTCGTACGTAGACTGGACAGTACCGTCTATCCACACCAGACTACGCGTATGACCAGCGTTCACCCACGCTTCGTCGGTGAAAAAAATTGCCCTACCCTGGCGTCGCAGCTCCGCTATTTGGCACAGGTACCGGCGGCGACTCTGGACAATGTGCGTCGCTTCTATGAGAAGGGCGTTCCGAGAGCGTTTCTTGTACCTGAAGCCAAGCTTTTTCAGCATCCTCTGCATCGTCGTCGTGGACACGGTCGGTAGCATCTCGTCTTCTTTGAAACGCTGCACCACTTTCGCGATAGTTGGAATTTCGCCTTTCTCCAAAAAGCCGTGCACCACTCTTCGCAAGACGCTGAGGTCAAAATCGTCCAGCTTTTTTGTCCGATCACGGCCTTTCCCACAAGAACGCTTCTTCGGTGGTAGGACTTCGCCGGCGTCTTCAATCTCTTTTTTCCACCGATACAGCGTTCGCTCGCTCACCTGGGTCAGTTTCGCGGTCCTCTTGATAAGTGCATCCACACTTGCACTGTCCCCGCACTTGACGCCAAGCCCTTCAAAAACATTTAAAGCTATCTGCTTCGCCAGCTTGGGAAAACCGCGCACATTCGAAGGATGGCTCGCTGGTCGCACAGCTTGAGAGGCATCTTGCACAGACACAACCAACTCGGGCGACGCCATGATTCCGAAAGGCGGCGCATCACCACCTCACAACAAGCCTCCGCAGAGATGCGTCCATGCGGGCTTTCTCTTTTAATTCCACTAATGATAAAAACACCCTGCACGCTTTGAAAAAGTGAATCCTAACAATATTTTCACTTTGTGTGGGTGTAGCTTGCGAAATAGAACTGGATTGCTAAAATATTTCAGGGCCTATTTCCTGTGCCCCTACAGCCTTGATTGGACGAGAGAGCTCTACCTTTGGCTGCACTGCCAACAGCTTGTGAAACAGAGTGTAGAGGTATACTATCTCTACGGTTTGCACACACCGGTGGGTTGCCGGATCGGAGACGGCTCCGCCCGATAGGCAACATGGCGGCGCCCACGATGAAACGGTCTATATACGGTAGGCGCGACGGCGGATGCCTACCACGCGAAACTAAAACGCCCGACGACAGCGCCACCGCATCTTCGTGACGTAGGCCGGTGGAGTAGGTTCGCGCATAAATGTTACCTGACTTTCTATGCAGACACCTGCCCGACACAACTCAAGTCTGCAGTGAAGCCCCTCCCACGCCCTTATAACCGCCAGCCCCTGTACCTCCGCGAAGCTACAAATCGTTCCTTCTTTGAACTTTCCGTGTTACCAAAGTAAAGCGACGGTGTCAACGATGATGATCAGGTACAAAAAGTATTTATTGATTTATTAGAGGAGAACGTGGAAAGAATAATTCTTTATTGAGCCGAAATCAAGCGCTTACAATGCAAAAACCCGGCGCGCCACAAGCGCCGCTACCGCAGCTTTTTTACCCAGTAAGGTGAAATATCACGCGTAAAACGGCCTCGGAAGCGAAGTGAACTGTAACGCGTCCTTTTGCGGGTGGGAACGCCGAAACTCGGATCCACACATTTTTGTCCATGCTTCTCGAGCACTTCCTGGTTCATACCGATGAAAGCACTCAAGCACAGCAGACGCTCCGCAGGTACCAAAGGCATAAAAACAGCGTCATTTTGAAAACGTATATATGACGACGATTTCGTTTCGTTTTGTGATTGGCTGCCGGAGTAATACCGACGCGCGCGGTCCGTCGGCCCTTGTTCCCAACTGATGTTTTTTCTTTAAGTTGTATCCTACTATACCTTCCCTGGCAAACTCCTGGCACCATTTTTTTTTTTTTTTGCTACAAGTGACAACACTATGACTATATTCAATGCCATATTTATTCGGTTTTCAAGAGAAGCTTGTACTGTCTGGTCTGTGGTGTCTCGCAAAATTAAAAAAAAAAAGTTTGTTCCCACAGCAGAGCACGTGCCAAGAAAGCGAACAATGTGCAGGTCAACAAAATAGCAACGTTTGCCCATCAAAGGACCCCCTCCAGCCAATGGTGCCGCTCCGCCAGCGTGACCTCCGCGCTGCGCTCGAGCACTGCTCGAGCACGCTCTCGAGCCGCGCAATCCGAGATTGATTTGTGGGTTGATTGATTTGTGGGTTTTGCTCGAGCGTGCTCGAGCCGCGCTGCTCGAGCACGCTCGAGCAAAAGGTGTCTGTCTTGAGCGCGGAGCGGAGGCGGTCTGCGGCGACGTCACGCTGACAGAGCGGCACCATTGGCTTGAGGAGGGGCCTTTGACAGCAGACGCCGCTTTTTTAGGGGCGAAGCTCCTTATGGCATCACCTGGGCGGTTCTCGGTTGTCGATGCATCCTGCGTAGCCAGTAGCGTCTCCCTTAGCATACAATAGATGGCGCTGTCCCATAGAGATGCATGCAAACTGCAGTTGGGTGACGATACACTAGATGGCGCTGTACGCATTCTGTGTCGTCATCTCCATTTCTCGTCTCGTTTCCGAGAGGGCGCTGTCCCATAGACATGCGTACAATATGGCGGTTGGGTGAAGGTACGCTAGATGGCGTTGGCGGTGCAGCTGCTCTCCGATTGGCTGCTGCGCGGGCTGCGCGGGAAGCGCTCCTCTCATTCTCCTCGATCGTCGCCGTACGTGTCGGATCGCGCTTGGTGGACCAGCGCGGAATCGAACCAGGGACCCCTCGCTTCCGAACGCGCGGCGCTAGCCACTACGCCACGAAGCGCACATGGACACATGCACCACGATGACAGTAAATACCCAACATTAACGAGACTGCGCGTTTCTAACGCGTTTGTGCTAGCGCGTTACGGCCCGTGTAAGCAGCTGGTGTAAGCCGCTGTGGCCTCTCTGCCTTATACTCTCTCAGCAGTCATGTGATGGCGTCGGCAAACGCGGTGCGCGTTCCAGCCTGTGTAAGGGGCTGCGTAAGACGTCTTTACATGATGATCGACTGGGCGAATTACACGGAAGGTTCACGGTTTACCGATGATTCCCTCCAGAGCTTCGCCCACTCATCATCATTCACCCCGTGGATATGCTGCGATTTTTTTCTTGATTGCAGGATTCCAGCTGCACCAGATCACGTGACGCGCGTGACCGATCAGGGTCGGTTGATGTGTCGCGGGGAGGGAAGGAAATGGGGTTGGCGCGAGCTCCGCCGGCTTTCCCTCGCCTCAAAGTGTACTACAAGTACAAAGAAGGCACTGGTACTACTACCTCAGTTTAGTTCAGTCCGGCGACCGGATGCGAAAGCCACGCTTAGTGCGTTCCGCCGAGGTATGGTGGCTAGAAGGGAGAAGGCTGCATCTGAGTAACGGCGCTGCGACTTCAACCAGGAAAGGGTTCGTCGTCAGTGCTCATGCGACCGTGAGGGATTCGGTAGCCGAGGCTCACCGTCAGCGACAAGCTGCGGTCCCCGAGTTCAGGGGCACGATGTCGAGGCCGAAAGTCAGCAAAGAGACGAGTACAGAAGGTAAAATAGTAAGAAAGGGAAGGATAGGTAGTGCGTCAGGCACGCACCACGCACAGCACAAGCCCGCCCGCCTGTCTGTCTGTCTGTCTATCTAGCCGCCTATGACTTCGTGCTCTCCTGGCCGTTTTGTTAATGGGAAGTATGCGAAAAATGGTATGGCGAGACATCTCACGACCATAGGTGACACTTTCTAAGAACATGAAAATCGTGACATGCATGTCACGAGCAGCATGATTTACATGCCACACGTTTCGTTAATGGGATGTATACCAAAATTGATATGGCACAACACGACTGCATGAACAACGTAAATGACAGGTCACAACATTACAATCATGACATGCACGTCATAAGCGCCATGACACAAGCAGTCTTTTCCGCCCTCGACATACAGTTATTGAACCTACAATAAACTTGTGTCTTGACAATGACATAATTGGTATTGTTGACGAGATTAAAGCTTTGGGAGTCACATTTACAGAAACATTGTCATAGAATAAGCATGCACAGCACGTGTGTAACAAGTTAAATTCCACCACTGCATTGACCAACAAAAACCGTCAAATATTGCCAGAGAAAGCTAAACATTTAATACACAATGGATTATTTTTATCAACGTTAAACTATTGTCACCTTGTATGGGGTAATACATCCTCTGGCAACTTGAAAAATTTCAGTGTATGCCAAAAGCGAGCAATTCGTGCAATAGCGAACGTTGCATATGCTACTCACACTGCACCTTATTTTGAAGCATTTAATATACTTAAAGTTAAATTCGTCTACGCATTTCGTCTTTCCTGTACATACCATCTCGCCGTAAGGACTCACAACAGACTTCATCAGTTCGTTTCGCCTAGCAAGACGTCACTATGCATACGACACAAGAAGTCAGGACCCTTGGCTCGAGCCATTATGTCGAACTATGGAAATCAGTCGACAACATTCCAACTAGCTGCACTCCTAAACAAATACGCTAAATATGGCATAGCCGCTGAGACGGCTTCAACGCGCACCTTTCGCTCAATCTTATCAGGGTGAGGATAAGACTGTTTCTCACTAGCATCTAGTCGTGTTCAACATTTGCAGAATGCTATATATGCTTTATCTGTTCGCGCATGGCGTTTCTGCTTTCTGCTTTCTTTTCTTTTCTTTCTTTTATTTTTCTTTTTTATTGCGATAACAATTATATGGACAGCCTCGGCTGGTTTTCGCCGTCCCCGTCGCCGCCGCCGTCATGCACCGTATATGTATAAGTATGTCTATACATATAAAAGTCCCATAGAAAAATAATTCAGATAGATGCTTCCGAAGCGCGGAATCGAACCATGAACCTCTCGCTCCACTGCGCGTGGCGCTAACCACTACGCCACAAAGAGCAGATCCTTTAGGGAGCTAACGGTGAGCCCTATATACACACCCTTTACCGCTGGCAGGACTCGGAGACGGCAGGCGCTTATAAGCGTTTCTTCATTACCAGCGAGATGGCGCGAGGAGCGCAACAGGCGCATTTAAAAGCCGTCGGCCAGCTCGCTCGCTTCTTCTAATATTTGCGCAGGGAGAACCTTGCCCTTCCGCTGTCTGCTCGTGCGGTTGTCTCGTGGTGAGAGGAAGAGGGATGTTTCGAGCTTTCAACGTGATGTCCGCGGTGATGTTACGGGAGCGTACGAAAGTCTCTCGAGCTCAAGGGACGCCGCTAAACGAACAAACAGAAGATGAGCGCGAACTATCAAGTGTCACAGCTCGACACTTGAAGCACGCTAGTTTCCTTAGCTGTTTCGGCCGCCTTTGCAACAGGAGCGCTGTTCAAACTGAGAGTATCCATTGTGACAGCTTATTCGCGCTCGTTCGGTGTGTATCTGTGCGTTCGTTTCGTGCGTGCTTCACTTGATAGTTCGCGCTCATCTTCTGTTTGTTCATTTAGCGGCCTCCCCTAGCATTGTATGCGTAGCTTTGTGACACACAACGTATAAAGCTCTTCGTACCAGCACGCGCTGCCCACGGGAGGCGCTCACTTAGCAAGTGCATGTTTGCTACAATTAATATTGCTCCTGAAGCTGCGAGCCTCACTTCGTATAGCATTACAGTTTCTTGCTATCGCATTCATTGCTTCGCCCTTGCAGCGAAACTGTTACTTTTTTTTTCAAAGTCTGCATTTGGC
Organism: Hyalomma asiaticum; assembly: GCA_013339685.2. NCBI lineage: Eukaryota > Metazoa > Arthropoda > Arachnida > Ixodida > Ixodidae > Hyalomma > Hyalomma asiaticum. The sequence continues at coordinate 207,414,657 of CM023481.1, forward strand.
TTGCTCATTCTCTCTCCAAATATTTCTTGGCGTTTATTTTTCATATGAATTTTTTGTGCTATGCGCTGAAAATAACTTTCTCACCTACAGCGCTCATCATATTGGTTCAGATAAACCAAGGCTTCTAATTTCGCATGTTAAACTGCTCACTGCATGGAAAACTCATTTCTACTTAGATTTCACTCGAGTGAATGTCACGTTCATATCGTTTACATATGATTATAGCAACTTTTGTTCTCTTGTTGCACTTCCTAAGCCTTCGCAGTTTTTTGTTGCATTACTTATCAACGTATGTTGTATAGGTTACATGACTTTCGATTGCGACACGTTTTTCTTTCCTTCCCACCCCCCCCCCTTTTTTTTTTCTTCTTGCTAGTCGCATCAGTGTGTATCACCAGTATAATGATTCATAAATGCGGATCTTATGTTTTTCCTAGTTTCCGTTGTATTTTGCCACTTCCTGTCATGGTGGATTCAGTTCAGATGTTTTATTTCCAGCACAATAATTTCTTGTACGTGGCTCATGTTGCTGCTGGACTTTGTAGGGGGCCAGAGCTTTGTCAAGCCGCAGTACTGCGGCTTTTTTTTCCCCCGTTATCCCCATGTTTCTCAATGAGAAATAAAAGTTGATTGATTGACTGATGGTTTACATGCCACAGTCTTGGCGCTCTTGCGGCCGTTTCGTTAACTTCATATGTACCAAAATCAGTATAGGCAACAATGCAGATCTATTTTAAAGGGGTCCTGAACCACCGCTCGGGCGTGGTTTTGAAAACGGCTGGGTGTGTATTGAAGGCCTCTCAGAAATTCACAGCCGAAAGAATTTTTCAAAACGGTTTGTTAGGAGCGAAGATATTGCGACCGGAAAACCTCCTTTTCCAGTCCTGTCTCAACTTTGCGGAATAGAGGGTACAGAGCTCCTTACGGGGGTGTCGAAGGAGGTGCCCCGCCCACCGCGTTACGTCACCAGACTTCAGCGACGTGTCAGAGTGGCTGACGAAAAGCGCGCGACTACCGGGGTCTGTTTGTTCGCAGTGCGCTTGTGGCCGCCTGCTCGCTCCGCGCCTGGGCTCCGTCGCGTGCCCTCGCGATCACCGCATTTTTTTTTTCGATCCTCCGAAGCTTTGTTTTCATTCATCACACACGTTTAGGCTCGCAGGTGTGAGCGCTTACTTTGTCAGTGCGCTGCTTGTCGTCGATATTGCGCATAAGACGGCGTCAGGACAAACAGCGCAACTACCAACGCTGCTCCGCTTTGTCCTGCATAACCCCAAGTTAGTTCATTGTTGATTAGTGATTGTAGACGGGTTAATCATCCTGTCGGGCTCGAACGTGTGACTACTATGACTCGAGCCCCGCCACGGTGGTCTAGTAGTCATGGCACTCGGCTGCAGATCCGAAGGTCGTGGGATCGAATCCCGGCCGCGGCGGCTGCATTTCGATGGAGGCGAAATGTTGAGGCCCGTGTGCTGTGCGATGTCAGTGCACGTTAAAGAACCTCAGGTGATCGAAATTTCCGGAGCCCTCCACTACGGCGTCTCTCATAATCAGAGCTGGTTTTGGGACGTTAAACCCCACAAATCAATCAATCAACTATGACTCGAAAGGAAGACCTTCACAACTCGAACCCTTGCCGACAGATTCATGTGGAATAAGGTGCGTTGACATGCGGTAAGATGGGTGGATTAATTTAATGTGTGAATACACTAGTTCAATTTTAAAAGTGAAGCTGTTTAAGCTATTGGTGAAACTGGGAAATCTGCAGAAAACTCCGCTACGCTATGTAATGCTAGCATAACAATACCACGCTGTAGTAAAGACAAAGCTTCCTAGGACTAGTTAGGTAAGGCTAAGTCTAATTCAAAGAAACATAATTAGGAATACTTAACTGAAGCCTAGTTCAGACACTAACCCAACTAAGCCAAACTGAACTAATTCAACCTTAATTCTGCTATGACAAATAAGTCACACCTAATTAAGCGGATACTAGTTTTACAATTAAGTCACGATACTAATTAAAGCAAGTCTAATTAAGGTACGACTAATTATGCGAAGCCTAATTTAGCTTATATGAAGAAGTCTAGTGTAAGCAAGTTTCTAAATAGACCGTGTTTAACCAGTACTAATTAAACCACACATAGCTAGGTTATTACTGGTTAAGTCAAACCTAAGCTAGCACTTATTAATCCATGGTAAATTATGCGAAGATTTCAAGGTCAAGCCCAGTAGCGCACCCAGGATCTCTGCCAGGGGGGGGTTCAATTTTTCACGAAGGGCCGGGATTGCGGTTACACAGTTGTTGCGTGTAAAAAAAAGTAAATAAAATGCCAAATAATAGTAACATCAATAATGATGATTATTTTTATTAATTTTTCGGCGTTTTGCAGAGACATTAACTCCACATTCTTCTAGGACATAGGCGCAGTTACGGAGTGGGATGGGGGTTAGGTCGGCCTCAGGGGGGGGGGGTTACAACACCCGAAACCCCCCCCCCCGTCGGTGCGCCACTGGTCAAGCCTTATTAAGCTGAGACTAAATATTTCAGGGCTAATTAGGCTAACACTGATTAAGTCAGTCTTAATTAAGGTAATACTCACCAAGCGATACCTAATTAAGATAATACATCAAAGCACAACGTAATTAGGCGTAGGCTAATTATGTCATGCATAATTAAGATAGAACTAATTACCCCAAGTACAATTGTATCATGGGTAATGAAGTCATGCATTATTATGTTTAAGTTAATTAGACACTAACACTAATTAGGTCCTGACTAATTCACTTAAGACTAAGTCATGTCTCAATAAGCTCAGAATATTAAGTTATGCCAAATTAAGCCAAACATTACAAACATAATGATTTTAATCCACAGTAATTTACCTTAGTCAACCCTATTCTGCTATAATCCTTAATTCACCCTAATCTAAGTCTAGCATAATCCACTCTATAATATGCCATAGTCCACCTTAATGCACCTCAGTCTGTCTTAATCCACCCTAATGCACCTTAATGAGCTCTAATCCACCCAAATACACCCTAATCAGACCTAGTCCTTTAATCCACCTTATAAAAGAAATATTTTGGGTTCGACTCTAGCCATGTTATTGAGTACGACTACTAGAAGGTGGCGCATTGGAGTACCATAGGGAATAAACCCATCTACAATCACTGATGAATTGTTAATTAAAGTTTTGGAATAATTTGTGATTTATTACGGGCTGCTGGCATGCATTTGTTTTCTCCTTGGAAAACTATATTTATGGTGACTTTTGCATCGCACCGTTCGCGTCCACGCCGAGGTAGTTTACGGACGCCTTCCAATGGCATCTATGAGACTTGCGCATTAACAAATGTATTCTTTACATATTTCCAGCAACTATTTTGCCTATATAGATGCTCACAATGCAAGGAAAAGCGAGCGCACGGCACACATGCGCTTACGGTTTTAAAAAATGCGCGCTGCGAAGGACCCGCACACAGGCGCGGCGGGCGTTTGTTTCGTACCTCGTGGGCAGCACAGAAGAAGAGAGTGGGAATGCTTAATAATATGCTTGCTCTAACTCTGAGCACTAATTATGGTGCGTATAAAAGCATCTGACTACGCACACCAAACCGAAGACTCCATATAGCAGTACGAAGTCTCTACGGCTACGCTGCGCGACATACCCGTTTTTTGTGATTTTCAAACTCAATTTAAAAATAGAAATTCCACTCAAACCCCATTAAATATGCTTGAATCTGTCACCATAATTCATGGTTTTTTTCATTCCCGCCAGAATCTAATTGCAGGTTCTGGTCAGTTGTTGGTCCCTTTAAATGTAAATTTTGAAGTATGAACTATGTGCAGCCTCACGGAGGAAAAGCGGCTAGAGGTTATGAGGGCGATTGGAGGGTCTAATGCAGACTTGTACCCGAATTGAGGCACGAGGAAATGTCAGCGTACAGTAAAGTATATAAAAAGCTGCTTTGTTCACATGCCCATGACTTAACGGCTTATTTTTCCGCAGAAAGATACTGCCCCAGATCAAGGACCTTAGATCTTCCTCCTTGTTTTTTCTTCTTCTTCTTTTAAAGTAGTGACAAGCACCTCCTCCCTTGGCTCTCTCTCGCATGCAGCTAGTGTCGGCCCCCATGTCCTCCCTAAACTCTTGGAGTGGAGTATGCTCGCACATGTGGCATCGGACTGTCAACATAAGCGTTTCCCTCAAATATGACAGTCACTCTTGAAACCGTTGCAAGTGCACCTCCGCAAAGTAGACGTGCTACACTCTTAGCACGGTAACCTTTAGTTTATTTTATAGGTACACGAACATGAAAAGTGCAAGCACTTTTCACATTTTCGCGTACCTATAAAATAAACTAAAGGTTACCGTGCTAAGAGTGTAGCACGTCTACTTCGTGGAGGTGCACTTGCAACAAAGGTTACCGTGCTAAGAGTGTAAATGACCCTGCGCAAGCAATAACAATTGTATTTTAATATATACTGCCGAGTAATGCTAAGCACCTGTCTCATACTTACTTAGGTGGCTCACATAGACACAAAAATCGTGATAGCGACTGATGCCTCTGTTTGGGAAGAAAGGTGGTATTGAATCGTCCTCTGAACTGGTCTTTCTCACTTCAATTACTGCACTTCAAGCCCATTTTTCAGGCGGAACTATTGGCATCGCCATAGCTGCACCAAATGACCTCAGTTCTCGTCATCAGTCGCCATTCTGACTGACTGTTTGTCTGGTTCTTCTTTAAGTGCTCCTAATTTGTCAAGTGCATTAGAAGCATTCTATTCTCTTCTGCCATGACATTTATGCCTCATTAGTTTGATATGGGTGCCAAGGCATAAAGGTTTAACACTTAATGAATGTGCGGACACACTCGCAGCCTCTAAATGGTCGTTAATCCGACGTCAGTGTTTTTTGCCATAGCAGCGCGCTTTAGCAAATATGATACATACAATACCTAGCAATTCTGCTCCAGCCACATCTGACAGCCCACACTTGGTTTATCCATGGAAAAATCTATGGTGTGTGTCTAGAAGAGCAGAAATCTTGGATCACTAAACTACGATGCCGAGTCCCCTGCACTGAACCTTCACAGGTGTGGTCTGGCTCAGTCACCGCTGTGCACTGTGATGAGGACAAGTCCTTGGAGCACTTCTTCATATCACGCCTGAGATTCAATATTCAGCATAAAAGGTATCTGGAAGTACCCTTGCGAAACATGGGTTTAAATTAGTCTCTTTCGGTAGTGCTCTCTCTTGGTGCGAGTGTTCTGGGATTTAGTCACAGGAACGCCTGCAAGGCCGTATGCGATTTTCTTCGTGCCACTACAAGAATTCAATGCTGATTACTCTTTTATTTCTTCCTAATCTTGATCACACTACGTGAGAATCAATCTCCACAACTTATGTCTTTTTTTTTTGTATATATACTTGTCATTGCAGGAAACTATTCCTTTAACCCCAATTTTATTACAGTTAAACCTGTTTATAACGAACCTCCATATAACGAATTCCTGGATATAACGAAGTTTTTCTATTCCCCGCCATTACTCCATAGAAGCACGTGTATTTGAGACCTCTATGTAACGAAGTGCCAGCGGGAGACCCCCTCGAAATAACGAATTTTCTCCGCCGACGACCTAGAGATATTGCCCCAAATTTTGTCACTTTTGCGCGAGCAACAACCGGAAGCACCTTCTCCTCCGCGACGGAATGCGAAGCAACGGCGTCGCACTCGAAGGCGCGGCGACTGCGAAGCGAGAGCGAGCGCACGTGTGCGTGCGAGCATGTGCAAGGCAGGCCTGCATCCCTCGACTCTGCGATCTCGCCGCCGAGGGCGTGTCCTTTCCTCCTCACTTCAAACCTGACCCAGCCGCTTGCTGCAGCTGGCGTAGCACGCGAAGCCGGCACCCTCCTTTTCAAGTTGATGTTGCCAAGCCGCGCCAGCTTAAGAAAGGGAAAAAAACGAGTGTTTTTTTTTTCAACGTGCTGGCAGCACCGCTCTTTGGTCACTGCCACTTCGCTAACCTGACACTCCGTGACAGCGCTTGTTAGGCCTAGCTCGCGTGGTCACGGGCGGCGCGCCTCACGGGAAGCTTGCCCTTGACAACACAGGGATAGGGTGCAGAGGAAATCGCGCCCACAGGGTGATTCAAGGGCAGCACGTGTGAAATGTTTAAAAAAGAACTGGAGACAAACAGCGGTAAATTGGAGGTCACGGGCGCGCGTTCCGTGCAGAGTTCACAGCTGACACACGGCCCGTAGCAACATTCTCCGTCGCCTTGGAAATCCTATCCTCAGAGGGAGCGCGCGCGACGCGCTGCTGCCGCGGCTTTTTTCCTTCCCTCCGCTCATTGTTCATTCGTTCCGTGCTCCTTCCTCCTCCACAGCGATTCGCTGAGCTAGCAGTGCACTTCCTTTCTGAAGCCTGCTCACTACCTCGATTGTCCTCGGGATCCCGCTTATTGTCCAGGAAATCCCGCTCATTGTGCGGACCCCCCCCCCCCCGGGAGGGGGTGGTCCGCACATTGAGGGTCCACACAATAAGCGGGATGGGAGGGCAAGCGGGGGTCAGAAAAAAAACCGCATTATAGCCGGCCCTTCACTATAAGCTGTCACATAAGTGGTCTCAACTGTAAATGTTCTCACCCAAAATAAATGTTTTCGGTGAGCTCTGCAGTCTGTTACCTTTCTGCATACATAAGCGTTTCTTTTTCGAATTTTCGTGCCGAACCTGCACATAACGAAATCCTCTTTATAACGAAGTTTTCCGGGAATTTGTCGATTTCGTTATATCCAGGTTTAACTGTACTATAAATTTGTATTATGGCCCTGATTTTTTTTTTTTGTCTTTTCTATTAGTAGTCCTTTTCAACTCAAATCTCCTTTCAGTTCATGGCCGATCCCCCAGGGTGGGTTGCGCCAAGGTTTCCAAGAACCAACTAACCAACCAACCAAGCAACGTGCTTTGCACCTAGAATGTTTCACGGTGTTTTTCCCGTTTCCACTGCATGATTGGTCAATCCGACCGGTAAGCATTCCGTCGAAATTAAAAAAAAAAACACCTTAAATTCTGGTTGCTGGTCCTTTCAAGAAGCCTTGAAGTCTTAGTAAACGTTATTCGACATGCCATTACTGATGCTCACCTGGATTCATTGCTTCCAATGGAGGCAACGTCTTTATAAACAATTATCCTAGCTTTTACATTACCAAAGCGAAAGAACTTGATCTATAATGGGGCACCACCTCCCAGAGCTGTTTCCGAATTAAATTAGAAGCACGGCCGCTGAATCGAAGAGCACTCATCCAGCAGCCATGCTAGAGGCAACTCCTGGCTTCACTTTTTCTGTAAGGCATTGTGACAACTTCCACTCCAGATTACTATTATTTTTTACCTCCTTGGCTGCGACTTGCCTTTATTTAAACTCAGTCCCTACTACACCATGGGAAGTTCCGGTTTGCTGTAACATACCCTAGTAACATGGTGGCCGCACCTTCACCGCATACAGTACGCCCAGTTTCAATATCACGAATAAAATTCAGAGTTAATATATGAAATTATCTGTGATATTTCAGATTTCTAAAATGTTGGCAAGGCATAAGTTGTTATGCCCTACAACTTTCCCGGATGTTCTGCAAGTTTTTGCTAGATAGTCATGTCGATGTAACTTTACCAGCGTCAAAGTATTTTTGCCTTGACGGAGAGTTTGTGAGTGAAAGTGACCAATGCTTTACCGCTATGGCATGTAAAAAAAAAAACTGTACTGCCTAAAGACACCCTGTATGTATTTGCTAAATTGTTGCAAAACAGCGCACTAGAACATGAAGACAACCATGTTTTTAAGAGTGCAAATAAATCCACCATTTCGCAAAGCAATGTCTTGCAATTTCTAAAACACCATCTTTATGCAGTAACAAGATACTGCCAATTATGTATAACACAAAAACGTATAACACAAAAACCAAATAAATGTGGCCTTTGAGTACTGACCAAGTGCTGTTGCCTATGCAGTAAAGTGCAAAGACCAGCAAGAACAGTGCCAGGGGAGGCATTTACGCCTCTGAAATACGATGCTATACTGTTTCAGGACAGAAATGCCTCCCGCTGAAAGTCTGTGGTGCTATTTTAGATGCAATGACTGTGCAGAATGACGGAATTCTTTTGCACAGGAACACAACCTTGCAAAAAAGGAGATACAGTAATAGAAGCAGAAAGCAGTAAAGTATCTCTCTTTTCTTTTTTCATGAAAGTAAGATCAAAACACTCAAGTGCACCTTGAATAAAACAATTCTTAAGTTCTTTGCTAAAATAAAATTTCGAATAAATTAAACACAATTTTCTATCCTTTCAAGTTGTACTTAAAGTGAAGTCTAACATACATTCCTTTCGACCTAATAGTATGATAAACTGGGACAGAGAAACAAGTGCTTGAATTAACAAGTGGCTAACTCTGCATTATCTGAAGGTTGTAGGTTTTGTCTCTACCGAAGGCAGGTGTCTTTACAGCCACTTTAATTCCTTCCCATTTATTCCATAATTATGACACTACTACAGTTAAAAGCTACAATAAATTCCCCTATGCTTTCCTCAGCTTCACTGCCCCACCACAGTAGTCTAGTGGCTACGGCATTTTGCTGCTGATCCGAAGGTCACGGGATCGAATCCAGGCAGTGGTGGATGCATTTCGATGGACACAAGATGCTGAGGCACGTGTACTGTGTTATGTCAGCGCATGTTAAAGAACCCCAGGCGGTCGAAATTTCCAGAGCTCTCCACTACGGTATCTCTCATAATCGTGTCATGGTTTTGAGATGTAAAAGCCCAGAAATCAATCAATCAATACTTGTCTTTATTGTCTATTGGCTTCAGTAGGTTGTTTCTAACAATTAAATGTACCCTTGACTGATTTCCTTCTTTCGTTATTTTCATGCCTTGAGCCTTGTTCCAGCAGACTTGGTGCCTTTAGGCAGCATGTAAGGGTTTACTGGCCAGCAGCAATCTCGTCACAAGATCACATGCTATGTGACGCCTACTAGCAAAAGTGCTCCACACACACTGCCACAGCTACAAGTGGTGCTGTCTAACACTACCAAGATTATACATACATAAATACCCAATAAGGTGGACAGGAGAACAACCACCTTCATAGCTTGGTTGGTAAGAGCTTCGGATGCATTATCCGAATGTCGCAGGTTCGGTTTCTACCTAAGGCAGGTGTTTTTTTCATCCACTTAATTCCTTTCCATTTATTCCATAATTACTATACCACCATTACAAACTAAAATAATTCCCCCTATGATCTCCTTAGCTTCATTTACGGTTGTTTCTAACAATTAACCCATTCCCTACTTTTGTTATGCACTCCAATTGGTCGTTCACGTGTTTTTACCACTGTCACTTTTTGTAGTAGCTGACATGCTGACATGCAACATAATGCATGTTCTTCACAATGCATATGGGAATAACACATAAGAAAGGGAAAAGGGACTCTACAAAAGCAAAAATCCTTTGCCTCCCACTCCTATTAGTTCCAGTAACGTTCTCCCACAACAGATGAGGGCAATGGGCAGCACACTTCTTGAGGACATCAAGAATCTTTAGGTCACAGGGCTGGCAGCACATTTGTGGTGCCTCAAATTGCAACTGGCACATGCACCTGCGGCACTGCACTGCCAAACGTGAGTGCACTGCTGGTTTAGCAACATATTGTTGTTTACTGACACACTTGTTGAAATGCCTCCTTGTCTGCTCAATGAAGAGATCAATGCAGGAAAACTGAATCTCATATATACTAATAGCTCATCTGCAGAGCATGAACATGGGGGTACGCATTCTTGTGTGATTCACATGTGGGGTGCCATATGCACGATTGTGCCCATTGCAGTGAAGGCAGTGGCTTTTAACGTATGCAGTTTGTAATAGACATTACACTTTAGAGGCAGCAGAAATTTCCATACAGAGTGAAGAAAACCATGATTTGTAGCAGTAACTCATGCACAAGCAGTGAACTGCATGCAATTAAAGGGACCAGATAATATATATTTTTAAAAATATCTGTGTTTGCCATTCATCACATAATGCACTGACTGGATTTACGAAAGAACATGTACAAAATGAATTCACTTTAGGAACATTTAAGATTATCAGAATTCCCCTACTTTGCCTACTGCCATGGTTCTACATGCTGAAACCATGCTATGATTATGAAGCATGCTACAGTAGAATACTTGGAGCAAATTTCAACCTCCTGGGGTTCTCTAATGTGCACCTAAATCTGAATACACATATTGGTGTTTTTGTATTTCACCCTCCTATGTAATATATTAGCACAGCAAAGAACAATTTAATTCACAGGGTAATATAATTACATGAGGCTACAGTACAGAGCAAAATACTTTAACACAACAAAATATAACTGAATATTACAGTAAAATTAAGATTGCAGCAAAATGAACCTAATGTAGTTGAATTGATGATTCAAAAACTGAACATATCATTTTGAAAGTTATATAACGAACAATTAAAATGAAGAGGCCAGTGAGTTAGTAGAAGAGTTGATACTCTTTAGTACAAATCGAGACAGAGTAATTATGTGACAAGAAAAAAAAAAGCTGTTTTTCTTTTGCTGGATATAAATACAGTAGTGCTGATGCTACAGAAATACTTCACATGAATCTTCTGCATAAAATTATAATGCACAGAAATCACCACGAGGAACAAAGCAAGCACAAAATCATGAAATTGAACTACGTTCTTGGAATGAGCCATAACCCCAAATATTTTAAAGGATTTAAGTGCTGTAACAGTGATTAAATAAACATTAGAAAGATGCTAAGATGTTAAGTGCTGTCAGAGTGATTTAATAAATGACATATATGTTCTAGTAGCACTCGGCTTGCTTTTGTCCAACTTTGCTCGATTCTGTAGGAATACTTCAATGAACGACGCCCATGATGCGCACATTACCACGCCGCAGTCTGTGTTTCTTTTCGATAAAACGCAGGTCTCTGCTGTGCACTAACATGAGTGCCAGTGTTGTGTCCCAACGTCAGCTGCTGTTTAGTCGCCACGGTGCTGTCGAGTTTCCTGGTTAGCCCCCGTTGAGCATACACCTACTCATGCACTTTGCACAAAGACGTTCACCCTACTCATAACACTATGCTGAATGCCGCACAATTCGTCACAGCCAATTTCCTCGCTGACTGCTTCGCATGACTCCAATTCCCACTATGCATGAGATCTGCAGGATTTTTTTTTTCTTTCCTCAGAAGCAATGGGCGAATGGATGCGCTAACACTGCGAGGAGTATATGACACGCTGCCTGCTTGTCTTCTCCCTAGGTGCTCACTTTAGCTGTCCACAAGGAATAACCATATTTTAAATTTCTTTCTTTTTTTTACACTAGCAGCAACAAGACTTCAGTCGTTTAGTTACCAATGATTAATATCACTATGTGATATTTCTTTCTGGCACTAACAAATTGTTGCTTCCCAGGTTTACGGCAAAATCGGTCTTGGATGCTGCTGGAAAAAGTTACCTTTTGAAGATGCAAACTACTAGACACAGCTAACTAGCATTAGCTTGGCCAGTGTAGCTCAGCCAGCGCAAACTACTAGACACAGCTAACCGGCTCCAGCTAGGCCAGTGTAGCTAAAGCTACACTGGCCGAGCTGGAGCAGTTTCACGTGCACGTCCGAGAGCCGTGCTGTGCATGTGCGAGGAGCAGTGATGTCACACCGCTGGCGCACTGGAGTCGCCGCCGTCGGGAGCGCCTCATCGGTCTGCGCATTCCAGAGAAATGATGTCATAGCTGCGGCAGATGCACTGGCACCGCGTGCATGCAGCTGTGCGCCTCCATTGTGCTGTCGCCGTCTGACACAGCGCCAGAGCCACTTGATAACGCCTCTCAATTTGCACGCATGCGGACACGTATCAGTGGGGGTATACATGATATAGCGGGGAGGAGGAGCAGGAAAAGAAAATGGAAGGACAGGGAGGTTAGCCAGTTGTCAGACCGGCTGGCTGGTATTTGCCAGAGTGGTATAGCCATGGAGAAGGAAAGAGCCATCTTTGTTGCAATAGAGAAGCAACCTGACGTTGAGCAAAAATAAATATATACATGTGCCACATAATGCGTATACCGTGTGTGTGTCATTGAAGCAGCAGTAAGCATGATAATCAAAGTAATCCTAGACAACCAGGAAAGCTAAGAATAATCAGCTGAACCTTAGCTAACGCTGCTACGTATATCCTGGCATAGCCGAACTAAGCCACTGGAAATATTTTTTTTTAAAGAAGCCTTGCTGAAAATTAGGGATGTGCAAATTATGCAAGGATGCAAAGTATGCAAGTAAATATGCGACCATAAATAATTTCTATTTAAATTCCAGTATAGCAACAGAATTGACCATTTGCAAAATAGTGAGCGCCACCTGGATCCTCCCAGCCAAAAACTCCCGTGCACAGATTGCTTTTGTGTTCTAAGCGCGTGTACACATGCACATTCGTCACGCCATTCATCCCATTCAGCGTCCCTCCCCACCTTTCCTTTCTTTCGCTTCTGCCCCTGTCTCTCTAAATCGTCGAGCTGGCTTTGAGTCGGCTCACTCCCCACAAAATTTCTGAGAAGCTTTTGTGGTGCTGGTGCACGTCGGATGGAGTGTGCAGACGTGAATGCACTTAGAGCAGGAAAGCAATCTGTAGACGAAAGTTTCTGGCTGGGAAGCATCCTTGCAGGAAAGCCAACTTACAAATTTTTGCAAATAGTCAATTTGCATAGAATCTGACAGCAAGTTATAGCTGTAAGATATTGTTACATAACAAACAGCATTCACAAGATGGCATTTATTTGGAAGGCTTGGCGCTGAAGCACTGGACAGAATAAGGCTGCGCAATTAGCTGAAAACAATGTCCTCTCCTTTCTTCTCCTCCATTCCTACTTTGTTTTCCAAAGGCAGCATGACATTGTGACATTATGTTATGCTGTAAAGTTCACACTTTGCCTACATAAGCCCACTTAACATTCTCCAAGACCTTAAAAACACAAATGTCAAGGTACCAATAACATGCATATTGCGCCATAATGTGTGGCTTCATGGCAGAGCAGACTTTTTCTGAAAAAGCTGCTTTACGACATACTGGTGCCATGCTGCCATGAAACCATGTTTCCAGATTGCATGTGAAAAAAATATATCGAGTTCACTTCAAGTACAATCAAATTTTGGAAACTTTAAATTCATGGTGAAGCAAATCTGAATACTGTAATATTTCTGCAAGCTTAGCTGTGTATACTTTTTTTTACACTAGGACACTTAATGAATGGCATTTAGATCCAGTGCACCTTTTGTCTGCTATCGCCACAACTCACTGATACTGAACTGTGGAATATGTACACATGGCCCATGGAATGCAAGGGTTACACACGATCCACTTTGAGAACCTATGGTTTAGATCAACGGGTGGCTGCATTGAAATGCCCTGCAATTTTGGCTGGTAAATTGTATTCTATTGTGGTGACAATCTTATGCTGACTGTATCTATTCAGTTTTTTTTAGTAAGGAAGGAGAAAAACAGCATATGGTCGGTGCAGATTTCCAAACGTTTCAGCATGTGGAAATGGTGCACAATCAGTTTCTGTCACTCCTTAGAAGACCAGCAATGAGATGAAATAAAAGCTATTGTGATTGGATGACTAGAAACGTAACTATACCTCTCAGAAAAGAGCTAACAAAGAATTTTTTTTAGACAAATGGCAATAGCTAGTGACCATGTAACATGTGAAAAAATTGAAGCATTTTATTCTCCTGAACGCAGGAAACTCTGAGTGTTTGTGGAGGGTGTCAACTGAGTGTTTGTGGAGGGTGTCATGTGATACAGTTCACGTAAGAAATGACTTTCTAGAGAAACTATGTCTTTCTCAGAGCCAGATCTATGCAAACACATGCAGAAAAACATGCGAAGTGCGACTGTAATAAAATTTTTCTTAAAACAAATTTTTCACAATTCTTCTTGCCTTCAAGAACCCACTCTTGACTAGCCAAGTTTGTAGATCCAAGTAATTAATTTAGTTGATCAAATCCTGACATTTTACAGGCCAAAACTACAAGATGATTCTGAGGCACGCTGTAGACTTGACCACCTGGGATTCTTTACCAACGTGCACAGAAATAAAAACTAGAGTTGTGCGAATTGCAAAATTCTGAGTGTAATGCGACTTTGAACATTAATGTACAAGTACAAATGCAATCAATATTTTTCAAGTAATACTCAAATATTTTTTGAACAATACCATGCGAAATTGGGGAAGGATGTCCTGCTAAACATGGACAAACAAACAAAAAAAGAAAGAAGAAAAAGAATTTATCGCATGACTTGTGTACTCCCACAGTGCTGCCCGAAAGTCCTAAAGAAAAGTCCAACAGAGAAGTGTACAACAGAAGGCTGAGCTAACTTCACCGCAGTACACAAGTGTTAGCTCTGCTGCAATACATGAGCGTTACCTTCGCCGCAGTACACAGGTGCTAGGTCGCAGAATACGAGTGCTAGCTTCGCGATGCAGTACATGTTAGCTTCACCGCAGTACATGGGTGTTATGCAGCAAAGCGTACTACATAAGGGAATGGACCACTTGTCACGATACAGCATATTTTGCCCCATTAATTACCAACTTTGAATAGTTGAAATAGTCATAGTGTGAATAGAATCAAATAGCAACCAGTATCCGAAATTATTCGAAATTTCAAATATTTGCACACGGGTGTTTTCACCTTTGTTTCACAATGATAGCAACTACATGAGAAGCAAAGCCACTACTGCTCATTTATTGACTGCTCTCATGACAAGATGATGGGATAGAATATGCATTGTTATTGGCACATGCATGACACAAAACAATTGTTGCAATGCAGTGTTCTATAAAATCACACATTAACCTTGCCAAATAACGGGCATCACATGGTAACATAACAGTGTGAAAATTTAGGACCACTCTACAACTGGCATGAACCATAGTGCTTTTCAGATGCAGTTATATGAAATTCCAGTCACCTTGCCAAGCCAGCACATAATACTTGATCATATTGGTAAATTGAACGCATACAAATTTTTGAAATGGAAATAAAGAGGTTCTTAAGTGCAATAGTAAATTTTTTTTGAAAATTTTATATTCCCTGAGAACCTCGATGCAACGAACTTTTTCATTCCATTTCTTGCTTCCACTGAAAGGCACATATTTTTTCTTCAATCAATTTAAAGTAGTATTGTTATGCGGTTTCCATACACTGACATTTTTTGTGAGCAGGAAAGTATGAGAAAGAAGTAGGCAAACTATCAGAGATATTAAGATGAACAAACAGATGCAACAAGAGTGCTTTCAGTGAGTGCATGGAGCAAAGATTTTTGGATGTAGGTAGCTGACCAAATTTCCTGAGCTGTTCACACTCACCTGTGGCACCACTACTTGTATCACAAAACCACATGGGTGCTCTGTGATTAACTCAAACCTTGATATAATAAGCCTTGATACAACAGACTTTTTTCAATTTCCATTTCTTGCTTCCACTGAAAGGCTTCTATTTCTTTATTCATGAGCTGTGGTTTCAAAACATTCAAGTTTTTGTGTGAGAAAGAGAATAAACATTTATTTTGAGCAAGCGCTGTCGGCGCCCCAGGTGGGTGGTCTCCTTGTTCTAGGTAGCTGCGGGCCTTCGCCATCTCTCAAGCCCATTCTACCTGTCTGTGCCGATTCTTTGGGTCTAGGTCTAACTGCTTCACCTCCACTGCTCTTCGGTTAGTCTTGAGGAACTTGGGCTTTGTACACATCCCCCTACCATATGGCATAGGGTGTCAGGGATATTGTAGTACTTGCAGGTGCACGAGTGCTCAATGGGTGAGATGCAGTGAAATAGGATGCTGTGAACATGAGTGTTCATTTCCAATTTCCTGAGGGCTACTGCCTCTGCCTAGTTAAGCTGTAATGAGGTGGCAGATGAGTGCTTTACATCCTGTGGGAAGGCCCGGTGAACAAGAGCTCGGGCAGAAGCATCACCTACCTCATTTCCCAATAGGGACTCATGACCCAGACTCCAAACGATATACAGTGCAGACCACTTATAACATAACCGCTTTTAGCACTGGACCAATTATAAAGCGTTTTTTTTTTACCACCGATATGTCGCTCATAGAACTCAATGTATAGACCTACTCCACCGGCCTACGTCCCGAAGATGTGGTGGCGCTGTCGTCGGGAGTTTTGGTTTTGCATCGTAGGCATCCGCCGGCGTGCCTACCGTAGCAGCCGCTGTGTTTTTGCTGGTGCGGGCGCTGTTCACTGCCATGCAATGAAGAAAAAAAGTGTGCACCAATGACCTGCACCGTGGGTTGGTTGCTCAGCAACGAACAAGAAATGTGCGATAGGTTTTTATCAGTTTCCTGCTTATGTCTGTCTTAAGGAATGGGACGAACTTGAAATGCCAGCTCATCGGTTATGCGCCAAACGTTTTCGTCACCATGGCTAAGCATATGTGTAATTATTTAGCGTTTGTGCGGCTTGTTTAGCATTTGTGTAGCATTTGAGAGAAATATCATTGTCCTAAGTTTGTCAAGTGTAATGCTCAACACCAAGTTTCTTGGCATAAGTGAAGTTTGGACACACAGCGATGACGCTTACCGCAAAGCGTGCATTACATTAGTGTAGCACAATGTGCAGAATTAATCGCGGTCGCCGTGTATTACTGAAGTGCGGAAGTTATAGATGTGTCATACGAATTTCATTTACTCGAGTGAAATAAATATATGAGGTTAATTCACGCAGCCGTGCGCGAAAGGCCGATTACAGTGATGCTTCTGCAAATTGCTTGTGGGTGTGATAGCATATGCATAAGAGAAGTGTATTGGGCAATGATGTTGTGTGTGTGATGCGCTTTACATTTTTTTGATTGTCAGACTGCTCAAACCAACTACAAGCTTGAAATTCGCCACGTTGTTTCAGGGCTTTATGCCTTCACAATCGCAACTGAGCGTATGGGCAGAGCCGCGAGCCGCGGTTACGCTAGCCTTAATGGCGGTTATTCGAGAGCTTTCTCCTTGGCATGTAATTGTTTGTTTGTGTGTGTGTGTGTTATCACAGCCGTATTTACATAGATGATAGCGTCACCAATATCGCTGTTTTCTTATGCTTGAGCAATTAATCTGATACATTTGTTTGTGCGCAAGGATTTCGCGTAGGGATTAGAGGCTTTAGTTCGAAACGGTATTTTAGCTGAGACATTTTCAAGTCGTATTTACCTAAACCTGTCTCCAGGTGGTTCATCCGTGTGCTAGTTACCGAATTAAAGCATACGCATGAAGTGACGCCGACATGATAGCTCGCGATCATTCACATTAGTGGTGGCAAGATGCTTGTCATTTTAATCAGTTTTTCACATATTGTCATAGCTGGGCGTCGATGCATTCTTTTCTACATTCATTGAATACTTCCTACAGAGCTACTGCAACTTCACCTCACGCGGTTGCCTCTTGCAAACTGTTGTAAACACACCGTCGGCGCTCCGATGTGCCGTGCTCGGAGGCAGCTCTCACAAACGCTGCACCGGCGGCGGTGGCGCGACCGTGCAGGGACGCAGCGAGCAGTGGGCGGGGCCTCTGCGCCGCAACGTCGATACAAGCCCTGGTTATCTCGCCAGTGCCTACCACTGTTTACCAACATGGAATAGGTCTATAGGCGGACCGGTTATTGCGTAGGGGCGCGAAGGAGAATACCGCTTATAATTCGGATTCTTTAAGGGCACGACCATGAAATCGGCAAATGCAGCACAGTTTCCCGGCACACCGGCACGTAAGGAGTGGGGGCGAGGGGGCGCGCATGAAGATCAGCCACGAAAAGGCAAACAAAGCAGAGGAGAAGGAAGGATACAGTATGGAGGGAGACCTTGGAAAAAGGAGGGCGTGTGTTTTCGTCACCATGGCAGTGTCCAGTCCAGGTGCACAATGCGTGGAGTGCAGGATAGAAGCGGTAGTGTGCTTTTTTTTTTCTCAACCTTCTTCTTTTGCCTTGTTGCATTTGTTGTGTGCACTTCATGTCGAGGCTGCTGTCAGAGTGCCCTGAGCACGTGTGTTGTCGAGCTCCTGTTGCCATGGCATCGGCAGCGTCTTCAAGCGGCGTGAAAAAACGGCGTGACTTATCGCTGGAGACCAAAGAATGTGTTATAAGGGACAGTGAGAGTGGGCTAAAGAAGGCGTCGGTGGTGGCTAAATACAGCGTTTCCGACACGACCGTGCCAACCATATATAAGAACAAGGACAAACTGTGGCAGCAACTGCAGCAAAATTTGTCTTCCCTGTCACGAAAGAGAATACAGTCAACAACTGATTTTCTGGACACCTGATATTTCAGACGATCGAACCCTCCGCCGTCCAATTTTCCAGACTTTTTGACGCGACAAAAGGCCCGAAACCATAAAAACTGCATGCACTCAAATCTCACTCCAAAGGAACTGACAGGACGCGCAAAAAATTCGTAGTTGCGTAACTTCATCTAGAATACCAGACAATAAGTTTGGATAATATGATTATTATGACTTGTCCTTTTGTCCCCGTAAGCACATGTATCGTTTATTGGCATCGAACTCTCGCTAATTTGGACTGACGCGATTGTCGCAGCGGCGCGCAGTAGTGCGGAGGTTGCAGCAGACGACGAGGACGATGCCAACCCGACGCCAGAACCAGATTTTCCATTCAAAGACGTGTTGGAATACCTCGCGAAAGTGAAAGCATACTGCGTGAAGAACAGTTTCAGTGAGAAGATGCTTCAGTGCTTAAATTTGTGGAGGACGAAATTGTCTGAAGTGCTGTTAATAAGCATCGCCAGATGAAAATAACAGCGTTCTTCCGTTGATGTGGGACTTGAGAACATGGTTGGTTTCCGTGCTGTGTTGTAATTGTCTTGAATGTGTCTGTGAGTGCAAAGTGTAATGAATTGCTTTTAAAAGGTGGGTCGCCTTTCTGGCATAGGCAAAGGCCGAAAAAAGCATGCTTTGGTTATAATGCGGCACTGCTTATAGAGTGGATTTTTACAACTCCCATGACTTCCATTATAAGCGGTCTACACTGTATATTTCTGGTAGATTCTTTTTTGCTGCATTTCTAAGAATATGTAAGGCTTACCTGGAAAGTGTACCTTTCTGGAAATTTTGGCAAGCTGCTTGAGAGTCCGTAAGTATAATCGCTTGCTACCCACAGGTAGAGATGGCCATGGTTACTGCTGTTTCTTTTGCGGTATCGATTTCTGTTGTTAAGATACTGGCTGCCATTCTTCCATTGCCTCTTCTGCTGTTTACACCGAGAGCATGAGCTCGAATTCTTGAATACTTCACTGCACTTGTATATTGTGCATCCACATTTCGGACGTAGTCTTTCCAGAGCTTCGCTATGCTAGCTTTTCTTCTTCCTAGATGGAGGGTAGGATGCATATTTTGTGGGATGCAGGCTATGGAGATCTGCTGTCGAACTGTTTCTGCGATAATCCTCTTCTGTACACAGTTTCATGGTTTCAATATATTATAACTTTTGATCTGTCAGTCTTCCTGTTGCAGTAAGTTTGAGACATACTAGTTTATTTACTTTGTGTGCTTCCACTACCTCCTCCCTTGTGTTGTGGAGACCTAAGCATAGAAGCTGTTGTGTGGAAGCACATTCGGAGATCCCCATAGCAGCCTTGACGGCCTTATGGATGAAAGTATTCAGTTTTTATATTTCTGAATTCTTGAGGTCTAAGTAAGGGGTGCCATAAGTAACTATATACTGATGATTAGTGCTTGGATGATGCTGTGTCTTGTTCTTTCAAACTGAGCTTTTTGTTTGATACCCATCGTAGCAAATGTGGCACTTACGTGACAGTTTCTTCCAGTTTCGGTAGGGTGGCTGCGCCTGATCCATCCTTGAGTATGTGGAGACTAAGTAAGCTGAGCAAATATAGTACTTCTGGAATCTGTATGCCATTCAACCAGAGCTCTGACATTGGTACTTCACCAGTTGGTGGTCATCCCCTGGTTCTAGCTTTTAGTATTAATAGCTCCAATTTTTCTGGGCTAGATGCAAGTCCGCAAGCATTGAGGTAATATTTTGCGACGTCCACGGCATCTTGAAGTGCTTCCTGTTGAGTTCATGGAGAGCCACGAGATAGTACGTAAGTCATCTGAACAGAGGGCATGTCCTATGTCCTCTGTCTTTCCTGGCAACTTCGTCATGGTGATGTTAAAAAGGAGTGGTGTGATCACAGAGTCCTGCGGAGTTCGTTTGTTTGCCATTTCAAACTGGTCTGATTTCAGATTGCCAAGGTTCACTGTTGCTGTTCTGCTGGTGTGTTCTGCTGGTTCTGCCAGCAGAACAGCAACAGTGAACCTTGGCAATCTGAAATTTTGTATATAGTGATATCGTCTTTATCCACAATAGACCTTCCTCAAGCACGCTCGTGCCACCAATGGCCATGCTCACGGGAAATGTCTGTACATTGTAGCAGCAGCCGGTCAAGACTGGTGGCACAGGCATTGTGCTTTACCTTTTCTGATATGCTTTAGTGCGCAAGTAAATTTGGCAAGGTGGAACATATTACTGTGTAGTTAAATCACAAACGTTTAGTTTTTTACCCACGATAGATTTACGGTTTACATCCGTCTAGTGTATCTGCGAGCTGCAGTTGGGCCAGCTGAGCAGCCCCTAAGCGTCAATGTTTTTCACATGTCCCTGGGAATCAACGTCTACCGGCACTGCCCCAGAGCACAAGCTAAGATTTTGATATTAAAGTATAAGTGAGGTAATACATAATAAAGTCGACCCTGGATATATCAAACTCAGATATATCGAATTATTGGCTATATCGAACGGTTCAAAAATCCCCTTCAAAATGCAATGCAAAAGCATAGGGATGGCACACACGTATGCCGAACACCAGTGGACTGCCGAATTTGATACATCGAACTTTCACCCATGCCGAAACCCTCAAATTTGCTCCTCCTTACTTAAGTCGGTCATGTTTAAACTGCACTATAATGCATTGCAATCCATTCTTGCGTGTGATGGTGTCAAAAACGTGGTGTCATTGCATCGTTCTGGGGGGTTGCACAGCGCTTGTCAGCACACTAACTTATCTGCTGCACCCATTTTAGACTGTAACACACAGCAGCAACATTTCTTAAAAAGGCTGACGGGCAAAGATACCAAATGAGCTGGATACAAAGCAGCTGTGGCGCCGGCAGACTGCACCAGCGGCGATCACTTGCATCAACACGATGTTAGCATTCCAATGGTTGTCCTCGCGCCGCCGCTTGGAGTTCACAAAAGCATAACCTTCGAGATTTGAGGCTGCATGACATCATCTACGTCATCTTTAGTGATGTAAAAAGCCATGTTTCTGTTGCGGCTCGCTGCAAAACCATAAATGTCATCGTCATTGCCAAGTTAATGTTTGTTTTGGCAATTTGGCGCTTTACGGACTTGTTGCGTGCATCTCTCTTGCTCGTGATCAACCTGTTTGGAAGTTAAAGCGATTGAACTAAACATGGGATGAACGATGACTGTGTGCTTCAGGCCTAGTCAAGGAAAGCTTTGTCGTGAAATGTTTCCATAGGCGCACTTTCTGGTGCAAAGTTGTGACATCATGTGGGTCATCGCTTCTGACAACACCGTCGGATGCCATGAATTTCATGAGCGTTCCTGGGCGTCCTCTCGGACGGGCTCACAGCAAGTGACTTGATTAGCACTGATGACGATGTGTGAGCCATTTCTGACTGCACCGACCCGACCAGTGGTGAACGTCTACACCGCTGCTAAACGACTTTGTACCATGCTCCGAGAGCTTGTGTTGGTGTTCGCAGTCATTCGTTGCTGTTGTGGTGCAAGAGGGTGCTGGATTTGCTATCTGTAAGGCCCCACGATAGCTCGAGGAACTTGATGACTTGCAAGAAGCTTACAAATTTCTTTCGTACTAAATAAAATGTGACTCTTTTCACGTTGGTCTGTTGAGTACTGTAGGCAAATCGGTAAGCTACTACTTGTCACGATCTTGGGAAACAAATCTGTTACATGCACTGTTTTAAGACGACCTTCAAATAGGCATATTTGATATTTTGAATTATCAATACATCGAACTATTTTGCAATCCCCTTTGAGTTTGATATATTCAGGATTGACTATTGCTGGTATTTACTAAAATCGAATTGGTTGATTAGACAGCGTGTGCATCATTCATACGATGGACAGGGCGATCAAATGCTTTTAGCTTTTGTTGGTATTGACTGTGCATCCTCTGCAGTGTGCATTCCTAGCTTTTATTTGCATCTAAGAATGTAACGTGGTGTGGGTGACATATGGTGGTTCACAAGCCAGCTGTTAGTTATCACTAAGTCAGTTATTAGTGATTATTTGTATCATTTGGTATGTCTTTTAATGCTTAGATGGGTCAACAAGAGAAAAGAGTGGACAAGCCTTCTGTGTGTGTCTTCTGTGTGTCTCGGGCTACATGACTATGACCAAGGAGGTTTAAACAATAGTATCTGAAATTAAGAAATGTGTTTAACATCTCCTTGACCATGACACGTGCTTTATTATTAATAGGAATGTTCATTTATTTAGTTGACATGCCATTCAACACTAAAAATTCTTGGCAGTGGCTAAAACGAAGCTGCGTGGGGGAAAGAAAAATACAGAAGCATAGCATAACATGATTAGATGCCACATGGATTTAACAATAAATAAAATGCATGTTTCAACATTCTTAGGTAGAAATCTCTAACACTTTGCTTTCTTGGATCTATCACACGTAGCTTTTTTTAATGAGTGACTTCTGTTCCAATTTTTATTGTGAGGTAGATTTGTTTGCTTCAATATCTCGAACAGCTGAATAAAATCAAATCCTTCCTCTCTTTATATGAAGCGCTACATTTCTTAATTATCTCTAATGCACCTAGATGTCTAAGAGCGAAGATGTAAGATACCTTAATGTTCTCTTGGTGTTTCCTATCTAGACAAAGCTGTCAACGATGTATGCACTGGAAAACGTAAGGGAAATACCAACTACTCATAATGAGAAATGATAGGGAAAAAAAATTTAAGAAAAGCAACACTTTAAGTTACCTTTGACCAATGCAATCAAATCATAATATTATGGCGTGATGTTTTCTATAGTCTGCTTGGGAGTATATATATAGTCCATAGTAAGAATATTCAAACATTATTTTTAACTTTTTTTTTTTCCCAGGAAATGACCCTATATGTAGCGGCCTACCTGTGAAGAACTCTTTAGTGTGCACTCTGACTGTTTCTGAAATTCTACACCGTTCAGGACTTTTCTCTTACAACATCAGTACTGCCTTGGAAAAGTGATAACCCTGTGTTTCTTCTGGATTTTAATTGTTGGTCTGACAATGAGCCATGCTATGGAGGAAACTTTCAAACAATGCAGGCGATATGTTTATGGCGGAGCAGATCTATGATAACCACTCCGCCACATCTACACTGGCTGAATTAATACTTTGAACATTCATGCACAGAGTTACATCAAGCCGCTTTCAAGGATTTGTAGCGCTTATGATGTGTGAGTAGTGAGAAAAAGAAAAAAAAAGCCGCTGCGTGCTCTCTTGCTATTTTGTGCCCCCACGGTGGCAACGAGAAGTGGGCGATTGGACCGTAGCAGCCAGCTCACTCATACACGGTGTCTGGCAAGTACCGGTTTTCTTCGTGAGCAGGAAAGTAAGTGTATGAAAATTCTACAATGTAAAAACTGAAAAGGTGTTGTAGAAGCAAGACAGGAGGGCAAACAAAAAAAAATCCCACTCACACCTGCACAGCAGAGAAAGCAAGAGACGACAAAAAAAAAAAAAGAAAGAAAAGGAACATGATGACAACAACGAAAATAAGGGAGCAGATGACGATGGAGAAGAGGAAGCAGAAAAATGACCATGGAATAGGAAGAGGAGGGGGAGGAAAAGCAGAAATGGAAGCATACTAAAAGAGAAGCATGAGAGAATACGCAGCAAAGTCCACATTGCATTGTCATTGTACTGCAGACTCTACTTCGGCCTGGGAGTTCTCTTTATTCTTCTTATTCATGACCAATATGTTTTGATGCCACATTGAATAGGCCTAAGCTACTATCAGCAAGTTTACGCAGAAAAGAAAAGAAAATAATGTCTTCCAAATTAAGTGCACCAAATACAGTTTGAACTGAAGATTGCCAAGACTCTTAAAGAAGTACTGACACGAATTTTTGACATTCTCGTATTGTTGCTGTACATGAAAGCACTGGCGTGGAGAACCCCAAAAAGAGTATCATGGTGCTTCACAACGCGACGAATATATTTTTAAAATGGCTCCCTTGAAAGCCCACTTTCGGTTTCGATTTCGAGGGGGCGGTTTCCTAGTGACGTGTCAACACAGTCGGACGTATACGTCTAAGTCACATATGGACAACAATTCGTGATAGCGTCGCTGCAACTCTGTCGTCTATGGTCAATTACACGTGGGGCATGCAAACAACGACAATTTCACGGTCGCCCAGTGACTCTGACAGTGATTTCGGCAATTATTAAGACTGTGTTCATATGTCATCATAGTGTCCATTGCGCTAGGGCTGGCTTACAGTGCTGGGCGGCGAAAAGTTTAAAACCAAACTAAAATATTTTGTACGTGTTCCCTGGCTTCTGTGTGAGAGGGCGTTAACAAATACATGGCTGGGAAACGAAAAATGTATATTTTGCGCCGCCGCAAAATCGTGTCAGCACTCCTCTAAGCTGTTGTACATTGCTAACTGTATGAGTAACTGCATTACTCTAATATTATTATAGTTTTTCAAGCCAAACTATTTGAACATTGGTGAAACCTTTTCTGGGAAAAGAAGAGATTGTTTTGCGACTGTATTTTGTAATAAAAAAAGGGGGAGAGGGGAGATGAATTCGGATATAATGAAGAAAAGTGCCTATTTTTACATCAATGTTCTATTAGAAACACTAGAAACCTTGCTAGGGTAAACAAGTGGTAACATTTTGGTTGTCATATGTGATCGTTCTTAGATATTTTACATGTATACCCAATTAAGTTGTAGCACCAAGCAGAAGCGGCCGCAATCTATGGCAGTACATGAGTGTCACTTGCTTTTTGTTCTAGACACTCATTCACTCTCTACCCCTTAATCATTTGTATAAATGATTCACTCAGTTTAATCAGGTTTTATTTAGAAGACAAATGTACACAGCACAATTAAATTGTGCTGTCACTGTAAGGGTTCAATATTAACCAGACATGCCACAATTCTAACATGGTAAAATGCCAGTATGGCATTTTCTATGCATTTCACCTTTCATGAAATAGGAAACGGCACTACAAATTAGTGCTCAGCAGAGCAACACATCGCCTGCTCAGTCAGTGCAGAAAGACTACATATTATACAAAAATATTTAGCAAGAGATTTTAACCTTATAGAAAAAGCAAATGACAAGAGTACAACATACCTATTCCAACACAAACAGCTTTAGTAGACCTGAACGTCCATTTAATCTGAACTGCACAAAAGTAAGAACAACATAAGAGATTTTGTGAATGCAGCCAATGAACAGTACATGGAGACTATAAGAAGTCAGATTCTTTGTAACTAGCATAAGAACTTTGTCATACATTAAGATGTGGTAAGCATGACTACATCCATCGGAAAATATTATGGAATTAAATGTGGATACAAAGGGGATGCATAAGGAACATGTGCCTTATAACCGATCTTGCTAAATGTATTAAAGTCGGGAATAAATCGGAAATTAAACACAATACTTAATCACTGTTAATGCATGGAAAATTGCCTCTTTTGAACATAATTTCCATATAAAATGTACAAACTGACAAACACAAAAAAAGCTGCCACTGTATCATTTATTATCTTATATTTGACAGTAATATTTTACAGATTTTAAAATATACAAAAGGAAAATTTTAAGTTAACATGTTTCTAAAGTAGAACTTGCTGCGTGTGACACCAATTTCAGATTTATTTTTATTCATAATTCAAATTGCTGTTTCTCATAATGTAGCTTTTTATAGATACTGGCCTAGGGTTCAAAGGATGTAAAGCTAGCATGAAAAAAAATCCCTGCTGCCAGACGTGACAATGAAATTTATTGAATCCTGAGGAGCTACTGTAAGGACTCCCTAGCAGGAGGCCGTTGTAACTGCTGGCCGCACCCACGTGGAGGACACTTGAAGATATTCCAATAATTTTTATAAATGGTTGCAACCGCACCAATCTCCAACTTCGCAACATTTTTCCAAATAATCATTGAATCACCTCACTATGAAATTTTATTGACCAATGAATCTCTCACAGCAAACATTTATCCAGTCCATCAAGTCCAAGTGGAGTTACAGCGGTTTGTTGCAGGCTTCATATGCTTTCTCTCTCCTTCTACCTTTATGATTGTATGCTCAAAACCATACAGGGGAGGCTATAAGATGGCAAGAAGCTATATCAGTGTGTATCACAGCTTTTAGCATTTTATTTCACAGCGTAAGTTGTTATGGGCTCGTTACAGTGGCTGTAATTAGTGCAGATGGTGTCCGCCGCCTACACCACCATTGTCCATAACCACTATCCACTTCAATGAGAAAAAAACTCCATGCCTGTGCGGATTTGAACCCAACTCAATAGGAGCAGTGCTAAAACATCCCTGACTGACTCTGATGATGATATGTGGTTTTTTTCTGGTGCAAGGGACAAGTACGGCCAAAGAGCAACGCAGCAGAAGATGTGATGTTGACAGTGAGCAATTAGTTACGATGATAATATGTAATGCGACTATAAATGGGCCTAAAATCTAATCACTGTATAGAGGCATAAAGCCTATATACAATTAAATTATCACATTACCGAATGGGGTGGTCTATGAGCACTCAATGCAGGTGATCATGATCCTAAAAACTAGCATATTGAGGCAGCATGAATCCCTCGCCATGGTCTTCAAGCCCAACAATGAAGCGGAAGGTGCTTTCTTGATAAAAATACCGCAGCAGTGGCCTCAGCTGAGAGGCTGTGCTACAGGTTGCCTGAATAAATAACATGAAATGTCTGTATATCTTTGAAAAATGCGAGGACTGATTCGAATTTAAGAAGTGATTTGTTGCTTAAATGATGATGATATGTGTTGTTTTACGGCACAAGGGCCAGGCTTAGCCATACAGCGCCAAGTCATTGATGATGCATGACAATGACGAAAAAAGATACGACGTGCATATGACATTTGGCTGTAAAGAGCTTGAAATACTTGATGATGGGCTGTATCCGCGTATAGCCCAGGGTTTTTTTTTTCCAGATATTAGGATGCGAAATTTTGGCCCCGCACTATACGTGGGTCCAAACAATCTTTACGTGGGTCCAATTCACAGTTTCGGTTCCGGCATAGCGCGGTACTATCATCATCATCAGGTGTCTGCATGCTTCTACGCTAGTCCTAAGAGACCTACAGGCGTACAACAGCGGGCATTGCTACGACTTGGCGCACATTACAACAGCCATAATTTTGCTCCTGTGATTTCACGCCATGTCAGGACCACATGGGCAGTACTCGGCTGCCTTTAAAAGAAAAGTTATCGCTGCTGCCGAAACCATCAGCAACTGTGCTGTGGAGTGGCAGTTTCGACTCAACGAGCGGAGCATTCGCGATTGGAGGAAGCAGACAGAAGCCCTCTTTGCATGCAGCGGCCAGAGAAAAAGTTTCTGCGGACCAAAAAAATGGAGTGTTTCCTGACGTGGAATGAGAACTGACGGACTTTTTCGGGAGCAACGAGCTGCACATCTCGCTGTCAACACCGAGCTGCTACAAGTGAAGGCAAGGGAGATTGCTTGAGACAAAGCCATTCAGCCTGAGAACTTCAATGCAAGCAAGTATTGGGTGTCTCGCTTCATGCGCCGCGCTGGGTTCTCCTACGTCGGCGTACGTCAATCTCGCAGAAGCTACCAAAAAACTGCGAAGAGCAGCTTGTGGCCTTTCAAAAGTACATGATTGCGTTGCGAAAAGCAGTCCCCTTTCAGCTGGGCCAGATCGGCAACGTGGATCAAATGCCAGTGTACCTGGATATGCCCTCAGCGCCAGCCGTGCATCAAAAAGGCTCCAAGCAAAGTTACCATGCGATCAACTGGGAATGAGAAAACGCGGGTAACTGTAATGTTGTCCTGCACGGCAGATGGTCGCAAGCTGGCACCCTACGTGGTGGTTAAATGAAAGACGCTGCCGAAGGGGGAGAAGTTCCCCCAAAAAATGTGGTTGATCCTTCTGTCATAGGAATCAGTATAACACGAAAGTGAAACGTGTCTTCGCACGTAAGCGGCAATCTGGCGAATCGAGGGGCAGGAGATGGGTTGGGTACTCTGGACGTTTGAACCCTTTGCATGTACACATCATCAGCACCTCGATACTGTACAGGTATCCTTGACCATTGCACACAAGCAAAAGCTCTCGAACGACACATTTCTTCAGAGACAATGTATTGGAATGTGCCAGTGCCCTGCGCAAACCTGCCATAAACCAGAAGCATCCGCAAACAGTGAAACATTGCAAGTGAAACCAAACTGTTTGTCGGCAGATCGTTTTGTGAACGCACACTTCGCTGTGCAAAAGGCGCATGATTTGCTTGTAGATGGCTGTCTTTGCGTTCCTGGAGTAAAGCACGTCACAACGCAACTGGCTATCATATAGGTCACACAAGACAAATCATGTAGAGACCATGGCTG
The DNA here is from genome assembly GCA_013339685.2 of Hyalomma asiaticum. Taxonomy (NCBI): domain Eukaryota; kingdom Metazoa; phylum Arthropoda; class Arachnida; order Ixodida; family Ixodidae; genus Hyalomma; species Hyalomma asiaticum. The sequence goes on from CM023481.1 coordinate 207,443,418, forward strand.
AAGCAACGTGCCGGCAGGACGCCGAAGCCTGCGTGGCGATAGAAGCGTCAAAACTACCGAAACGCTAACTGCCGGCACGCATATTAATGTGACGATTTACGACTTCGCGCCATCGTTCCTAGGTGGCGGTACCACCATTTAGAACCAAGAGTGCAGTGAAAGGGAGGCGATGTTAATTTAAGAGTGATTTTGCTTGCTAAATACGCTTGCTTTAACCGGATATCAATTAGATGAAAATTGTAAAGTGCTTTAGTAAATATATAAGGCCAGTCTCTTCCTCCGTATTGCAAGTCTGTCGGTGGCGTGGTTCGTAGCGCTTCCAGCTCCTGCTGCTGCGTCCTGGCTGGTTGTAGGTTTGAATTCCAGAGGGTGGTCATTTTTAAATCTTAAACGCATGTTTATTTTTCAGACATCTAGTTCCGTTATGGAAGTACGCCACGGATTTCTTGGTGGACTCCTGCATAAAACATTTTCATGTTAAAATGCTATTGTCTGCTGGCAGGACAAGGGGTGGATGGACAAATCACTAGTGCTGGACTGGATTAAGTCCGTGTGGTGTCGACGGCCCAGAGCACTGCTGGGGCTCCCTTCGATGCTTGTGCTCGACGCGTTTTGGTGTTACTTGGCCAACTCCGTAAAGCGACCGCTGCGCGACTCCCACACCGAGCTGGTCGTCATCCTGGGAGGGAGAGGGATGACATCTCAGCTACGGCCGCTTGATGTGTGCCTTGATAAGCCATTTAAGGACCACATCAAGCACCTGTACATGGAGTGGATGAGGTCCGGAGAGCCAGAAGTGGCCCCTGCCAGATGGCTGAAACGGGCCTCGCCAGCGATGCTCTGCTCATGGATAGTCGAGGCTTGGGCCTACATTCCCAAGGTGCTCGTTCGTCGGACCTTCAAAAAATGTTCCATCTCAAACGTGTTTGATGACACTGAGGATGATGTGCTGTGGGAGGACATTTCAGACAAAGGAGCTTTGGAATAGAGCGCGTCCGACGATGAATAATCAATGGTGTAAATAAATGCACGTCCCCCTTTTCCTCGGACTATATTCGGGTGAAAGCTTTTATTTTCTCGCGTTTGCTATCCCAGAATTACATCCCGGACTACACGCGGGTCCGAGCTATATGTGGGTTTTTACGGTAATGCGCCTGTAAGTGGCCTAAAATCAGTATGGAGATGCAAAATGTAAAACATATAATTATGAAATTGGCGGGTGGGGTGTGTATGAATATTCAGTGGGTGAAAAGCGAAAATTATGTTTAAAAACTTGAATATTTAAATAGCACAAACCCCTTCCCAAGACCCTTCAGCCCAAAGGGAGATGATTTCTTCTAAAAAAAAATACTGCAGCGGCAGCCTCTGCTGAGAGGCCGTGCTACACGTCTCCTGGAAACACGACATTAAAACTTTAAAAACGCGAAAAGTGAATCGAGTCTAAAAAGAGGTTCATTGCCCAATAACATAAAAGGATTCAGTGGTCGTTGCTGCCGCAATGCAAACCCAAAATGCTTCTTCCTGTCTAGTTCTAGTGCACTACATTCTAATAGGACATGAAGCACTGTTAGCAGCTCAGCGCATTTATCACACATTGGCGGATCACCACCGGACAAAAGACATGAGTGTGGTATACGTGTGTCCAATCCTAAGCCTCAAGAGTGTGACTTGTGTGTAGTGTGCCTTCGATACCAGCAGCCAATTACCCAGACATGGTTTTATAACGTGTAATTTGGTGTGTTTCTTTGTCCCACAATCGCTCACCCCTTGGTTGGGCATCTTGCATCCTTAGCCCAGCTCTGATATGGCAAGAGTAGTGTTTCAGGATATCACGTGTTTGTCACTAACTGTAGTTTCATCAACGAAGACAATAAAAAAATGGGGGGAGCAGGCACAAAAGAAGGAGAAGAGGAAGGAGATGATGGTGACGAAGAATAAGAGGAAGAAGGCACAGAGGACGACAATGAAGAAGAAAAAGAACTTGACTAATAGGAAGACAATGAAGAAGAATACGGAGGTGATGACAACGAAGAAGAGGAAGCGGGAAAAGTAGACAATGATGGAAGAAGGGGAGGAGAAGCAGGAATACAATAAGACTGAAAGAGAATAATGAGAGAGCACGAAGCAAAATGTTGCTGACGCTTCCACTGTGTGTCGTGGACAGGCCTGAAAGTGCCCCCCCCCCTTATTTGACCGTGTCCATATGCCTACAGTTCAGACAAGAACAGCCCTGGCTGCTGTGCAGCACAAGATGCACTACTGTTGTATTGAGGTATGGCCAAGCTGTAACAGCATGGTGTGTGCTGGCCTTGATCTGCATCAGCTTGACCAACAGATAGTATGGCCAAGCTGTAACAGCATGGCGTGTGCTGGCCTTGGTCTGCATCAGCTTGACCAACAGATAGTAGCCAAATATAGACAGCACATTTTGAAGTAAATTCAACTAACTACAAAGAAATATCTGCCAAGGCATCTTGTAGCTTGCAAGGAACCTAGGAGAGAGCAAATGTGTGCTGCAAAAAAAAACATGTTTTTGGAATTGACAATATCCATCAGTACTCTAAGCGCTATCATAGTGGGCTCAGTTCTATGAGACGAGTGACAAACTCAGGCACATTGTGTTTGAGATAGGTGTACTATTGTGCCTTATGCCGCTTAACATGAACATAGGAGAAAATGAAAAATGAAGCAGTCCACCAATCGAGGCAGGAACTAGGAATACAAGTTACTTTTCCGGCATTTTTAAGCAGAAAAGTAAGCATATTTTTTTAATTTAATGAATTCACAACAAAAAATAGAAGTATTACTGACGATGTTTTTGCAATCATGAAGTCGGCCAATGTTGATGTTAGTCCAACCTATTGCATTATAGACCTTACCTATGCCACAGTTTGCCAAGGGGAAAGCAAACAGTTTATCACTGTTCTCGAGATGGATCTTTAAATTCCCTGTTGTGTTCAGTAAAATAATACTAGATAAGATCATGTTGGAATGAGCCCTCCTTTTTAATTTGGCTGGACATTTTCTTTGGTGTCGTCCGTAACTCAATATTCTTTTATATGTTTAATTAATATTAAGTTATATTGTGCTAATATGAAAGCCCTTTGTTTCAGTTTGGCATTACTTGTTGTCACTGGTGGAGCCTTCGGAGCTGGACTACTTTGTTCCCTTGGAAGCACGGTCTTCCAGCACAATGTCATCCTTAGTGCTGCCAAAAATACTTCAATACTTAAATTTCCTGTAACACTGAAGCTCTTCGATATCCAATCTGAAGACACTGAGTCCTGTGTGCTCACAATCCTATGGGCAATGGATTTCAGGGGCACTCTCTCCAGCCTCCACTAGGGTTGTGTATGGTTTGCACTAGCCATCCATAACATAGGTACTGTGCTGACAGAACACAACTTTTATGGCCAGTTTACACTCAGGCCAAAGAGTTGTGGCATGCCAGTAAGCACTCCTGTAATCTTCACCATGCTCGTTTGTGATTTCGGTAGCTCTTCTTTGACTTTGTGTGTAAAGTGCCAGCGGAACCTATCATATACGTGTAGCAATTTCTTGGCAAGCATGGGTGCTTTTTCCATATTGTCCTTATCCAGTCGTTCATGAGGATGTAATTCATCCAGCCATTTTCGTGAGTGCAAATGGTCAGGCCTCATGGGAACCGCCTTTTAAGAAAGTTTTGCACTTGAAAAATTACACAGGACAGCAGCTTCTGCCCATTCACAGTAATGCATGCTACTGAGCAGCAATGCTGCTCTAAAGCTCGGAACTAGTCATTCGCACAAAAACAGTTTTTTTGCCTTTAATGCCAATCATGCAGCTATCCATGGATTGATTGATTTCTGGGGTTTTCTATCCCAAAATCACGATCTGATTACGAGAGGTGCTGTAGTGGAGAGCTCTGGAAATTTCAACCACCTGGTGTTCTTTAACATGCACTAACATCACAGTACACAGGCCTCAACATTTCGCCTACATCAAAACGCAGTAGCCATGGCTGGGATTCAGTCCCGCGACCCTTGGGTCAGCAGCCAAGTACCATAGCCACTAGACCACCATGGTGGGGACAGCTACCTGTGGAGTCAAACCACAATCAGGTCTGATTTGTGTTGCTCATTTTTGACAAGAAGTATTCATCTTCATGATGCAATCCGATGACCTATTTCTGGAAGCTTAGAAGAGAGAATGTTTTCATATTCACTAGGAAGCCACTGGCACACGGTCATTCTTCACCAGGTGGACAAATTCTTGTGCTTCATAAACCTCCGAATACAACCAACCATCACTTTCTTTACATCTGCATGGGGTATTCCTTTTGCATCTGCCAACTCTAGCACCTTAAACCTCAGGACAGCTTATTGGAAGTGGACAAGGCAACACACACCAGATATCTACCTCTCACGTTCTTCAGTCAATGTGAAAACTTGTGCTAGTAGGCCTCTTTTCATTGCGCACACATTCTTTTTTTCATACACATCTGTTTAACCCCTTTGACCCATTTGGTTAAGTTCTCACAGGCCTGCATAACTTCCGAGTCAGGGTACCACGCCGCCTTTAGGCTCTCTGCTTGGCATAGAAATCTTTCTTTCAAAGCCTTCTACGGGCAACATGCCTCAACGAAACGCTGTAAACTGAGTTATAATGTACATATGTATATATGAGTGTGTGAGTAAGTGTGACTGTATGTAAGTGTTGGGTTACACGTGATCACTGTAAATATCATAATCACTGCTAAACACCTGGAGTAGCAAGCCAGGCCATTAACCAGGCTAACATCTCCGGATTCATCAATAAAATATTCTCTCTCTCTCTCTTTCAAAGCCTAAGCACATGTTTTTTGGAGAGCAGCTCATGCAGCAGCATACACAATGCCGGACTTGAAAATCTTGGAGTGACCTGAGGAATAGGGCAATATACCTTTTATAGACCGGGGCTTACACAGCCGACACAAATGTTTGTCATGAAACCTTAGGTGCATATCTAAGAATTGAAGTTCTCCTTTGGCGGGTACCTCAATGGTAAATATTAAGCCATGGCCTGAATCCCTGAAAATTTTCAAGATAGCTTTTATACTACTACATTGATTGTCGGTGTTAGTGATGATCAAAACATCATCTACATAACGGAAAACACGGGAGGCTAGATTCCCTAGGTTCATGGCACTGTGAGGAATGTGGCTGTCGGCTGCTGGTTGAGAAAACCACGTGTTTGTTTGGTGATCCGGACAAGTGCACTCGGAAAGTTATGGAAGCTTTTTACATTTGAAAGGGAGGGGGAAAGGCACGTTAGCAAAGCATCGGTGAACCTTAGTGACAAGGAGGTTCGCTACTTGGATTTCAGCCTGCTGCTTTGAACTGTATAACAATCCGAACTGTCATGTATGCATTTGCCTTTCACTAGCATTCATTTCAATATTTAGCGATTTTTTGCTCCTTTATGTCTTTGTGTCTTGACGCACATGTCTTTCAACATGATCTGGTAACCTTATGACCCTGATAACTCTGCTGGGCAGATGCAATGGTTTTGCCATATGACTAAGTCTGGGCCTATACATATTTTGTTTCCAGGTGTCTTCGAATAAACTTTTAATTGTGAGCCAGTGGCAGTGTCATGTTCTTTCTGTGTCCTCGTCTTGTTTCGCTGTTGCTCTTGGAAAATGAATTTACACTAGCTTGCCCACGTATCTATTCTAATACGTCGCCTCTTTAAATTGCCCCCTGCCAATTGCGAGACAGCCCTTGTACCACTTACGAGACAACCCTCGTAAGAGAAAGTTATAAGGGCATGTCCTGCCATTTATGGAGAGGGCATACAAACAAATATATACCTTGTAGTAAACTTTTTGACAACAGAAACAAAATTATGCAACATGTTTTTGGTGATTGTGAAAGCCAATGTGAAGGAGAATACTTGTACAAAGTTTAAAAAATATTAAAAATGGGCTTTTTTTAATTGTCGTCAGAAATTTTCATTGTTTGGTGTTTTTTTGAAGTTAGCCCACCCGTATCTCTTTATTGAAAAATCATATAAATATAATATTTTGCAGGTTGACAAACGAGCATGCTTAGAACATAATGTGGAATTTTCGCCGCTCTGCCACAAGCCTTTTTTGAGATATAAGCCCGCAAAGTAGACAGAAAAATGCTCCCTGAGCCGATTTTGAGGATTTTTATAAAAATATCTACGCTCCCCATAAAAAGCAAAAATAATTTAACACAAGCAAAAGCATGCATATAATTACTGAAATAAATTTTAGCCTCCTAACCTTAGTATAGCTTGTGTAATTAATAACCAAAGTTGGCCAAAACAGAAGAGCAGGTAAGCGCGGCACTCCACCTCTTCGTCATTATTCACTCCCGGCGCTTCGAAAAAATTTTTTGTAGCAAAACCAACTGCGGATCTCTTCTTTCCACTCATCGGGCAGCAATATATAAAATTTTGAAATAAATTTAAGAGGGTGACCAGCCATGCGTTGTTCGATCTTACGTGGAATCACCCTGCAGACTCTTGCAGCCACAGTTGCTCGCCCCAAAATATCTGGTCACTACTGAATTCTCTTCGATGGTGGAAGTCAGCAGAGCTTCATTACAGCAAAGGCTTCTCAAATCCTTGGTGAAGCTTGGGGAAAGGCCATACGCTGCCTTCACATGCAATTTTCAACGCACCGGACGACTCGGCTTCTGTTACCACACTCGAGGCGCCGCCTGCTCCGTCGCCGCCGCATTCTTTTCAACTGTCTATTGCCAGTAACCTTACGACGACGCAGCGAGACCAGCTGCTTCGCTTGCTCCACGAATTTTCTTCCTCGTTCGACTGCCAAGCAACGTCACTGAGCCGCACAACCACTGTATCGCACACTATTGAGATTGGAAGCCACGTCCCTATTCGCCAGCGTCCCTACCGAGTACTACTGGCAAGCGAACGACGCGCTATCGATGACCAGGTGAACGGTATGCTCAAACGTGGTGTCATACAGCGTGGTGTCAGTAGCCCCTGGGCATTGCCAGTTGTCCTGGAGTATAAGATTTCGTGTCGATTATTGACGGCTTAACAAAATTACCCAAAAGGATGTATACTCGTTACCACACATCAACGACACACTCGACTGTTTTCAAGGAGCGGAATTTTTTTCCTCCTTACACCTCCGCTCTGGCTATTGGCAGGTGCCCATGTCTAACGGCGACTGTTCAAAAACAGCATTTGCAACCCCGGATGGCCTCTACAACTTACCAGTAATGTCGTTCGGGCTCTGCAATGCACCCACCACCTTTCAAGACATGATAGATGGCATCTTGCGCGGGCTCAAATGGCATACCTGCCTTTGCTACCTCGATGACGCTGTTGTCTTCTCCCCTGATTTCCCTACCCATCTTAGCCGTTTGAAGCAAGTTTTAACCTGTCTCCGCAACACTGGTCTCCAGCTCAACTTGAAAAAATGCTTATTTGCAGCTCGGAAATTCACAATATTAGGCCACGTTGTTTGCAAAGAAGGCATCCTTCCTGATCCTGCTAAACTTCATGCCGTATTAGAATTCTCGAAACCCACTAATCTTAAAGCACTGCGCAGCTTCATTGGCTTATGTTCCTATTTCCGACGTTTTGTTTGCAAATTCGCTACTGTGATCGCACCCGTCAACCAACTCCTACAAGGTGACATTGAACTTTCTGTGTGGTCAGAAGCCTGTGATGATGCTTTTACAACTCTTTGCCACCTACTTACGTCTCCACCAATCCTACGCCATTTTGATCCAAGTGCTCCCACAGAACTTCATACTGATGCCAGTGGTGTTGGCCTTGGTGCAGTGCTCGCACAACGTAACGACGTTAATGCCGAATACGTGGTCGCTTATGCCAGCCGTGCTTTCACAAAAGTCGAGGCCAATTACTCAGTCACTGAGAAAGAATGTCTTGCCCACCCATATCTCTATGGCAGAACTTTTGATGTGGTAACAGATCATCATGCCCTCTGCTGGTTATCTAACCTCAAGGATCCGTCGGTTCGCCTCGCTCGATGGGCCCTGAGACTTCAGGAATACGACATCCGCGTCGTCTACCGCTCTGGAAGAAGGCACTCTGATGCTGATGCCCTTTCGCGCTTCCCCATTACTCCAGACGCCAGTTCCTCTACCTCCAGTCATGATACTTCGCCCCTTGATATCCTGGACATGGCCCCGGAGCAACGGAAGGACCCTTCGATTGTCACCTTACTCTATTTATTATGCAAGCCTACGGAAGCCGCGACGCCCTGAGCGTTGCGTCGACGGGCACACCATTTTGCCATCCGCGATGGGCTTTTGTTCCAATTACCGAGCATTTCTTTTTATTGGTTTGCGTGCAAAACTGACGGGACCCCGACTTCCTTTCCAATTAACTGAAAATTCCAATTAAGCGACTTCGAATTATCGGGAGTTGACTGCATGTATTTACTGTGTTAACATGCTTCAGAGTGCTCGTTCCACCATCATAAGCGACAAGAGAGGTGGCAAATGTGGAAGCCATTGCTATCGAGGAAGACCTCTGCCCGTAAACAATTTTCGGCGACCGAACGAAGCGTGCACAGAGACAGGTGGTCGACCACTCGTCAAATGAGGTGGTTTGGCCGCCACGACTGCATTTCGGTGGAGGCGAAATGTTGAGGCCCGTGTGCTGTGCGATGTCAGTGCACGCTAAAGAACCCCAGGCAGTCTAAATTTCCCGAGACCTCCACTACGGCATCTCTCACAATCAGAGCTGGTTTTGGGACGTTAAACCCCACAAATAAAAAATAAAATTAGGTGGTTTGAGTAGACTGCACTGTTGTTTAGTGAGAAGTTTTCCAACCGTGCATTCCGCATTACACCAGTGGCTTTTTGCCACACTGTGGATACCATGAGACCTCTTCTCAATCGTCAAAACACCTGCCTGTGTGAAGCCACCGTACTCAATAAAAGTATCATGATTTTCTTGTGCTGACCGAGTTCTTCAGTGGAAGACGATAAAAAAAGAACTCCAAGCCAAAATAAACACAAGGGAACGAAAAAGGAAAGAAGCAAGGAAGTAGACGAAAAAAAAAAAATAAAAAAGGCGAGCATACAAGATAGCCCTAGCACAAGTATGTCACTGTGATCAAGAGTATGTGCACCTCGCACATTTCAAATGGCAAATACACTTTACTAAATAATCAATAACAGCCTTATGTACTGTTTTTTAGAGCATATTATTTTTATTTTTCTGTTATGACTATGAGCATACTATGAATGAGAGGGTATGTTTGTGTCATTTCCGCCTCCGTCGCTCAACAGCCTTTGAAGTCTCAAAACAGTTGTAGGGTGCTCCACTGACTCAATATACTATCGACTGGACAGCCATCAAAACTGCCCATGTAGCAGCTCAAACTTGACCTTTGAGTCGATGGACTATCGGTTTGAAGGCCTTTGAAATGCCCGTGTGACACCAGTATAAGCGTATTTGGAAAGTAATGGTGTAGACAGTAATGGCTAAAACACATATGATAACTTCTTTTGCAATAAATGTAAACATCTACTACAGCCCGGTGGTGTTTGGCCTCCAATAATGCCATATGTCCAATTCATACCAAGTGGCTTTTTCTACTTCTTCCACTGCTAGGACACACAGACTTCACCAATGCTAAAATCTGCCCTGACAGCACGCCTCTCTTTGGTCATACAACTATAATCCAAAATCATCGTTCATAGTAAAATGCAAGACAGAGAGAAACAGGCACATAATGTTGTAACAAAACAGCTGCCTTCAAACTACTAGACAAAAATATCATGCAGATCCCATACGCTGTATGAATCTGTGTAGGCAAAGTTTACACCACTCTGATAGGCTGGCAAACCTTCAATAAATTTTCTTAAGAAAATGGCACATCACGAATAGTAATAATACACTACAAATTTCCGCAGCAAACAGGTGCCATGGGGGTCATCAGTTACGGCGGAAACATCTAGATCAAAAGGAAGCGCTGCCAAGTTTTGATATCCTGGATTTTTTTTTTTTTTGTTGCTATACACCTTTTCACAGGAGGCATGGAGCACCGCCATATTTGGCTGTGCACAGCGGTAAAAAGACTTCTGTTGTCTGCTTCGTCCCGTTTGTCTTTGCGTATGTGTGCTGTTTAATGATGAAGACCTTCCAACTCGCCAAAATTGCTGCTACAAACCCTTGGCAGTGGTTTCTTGGGGGGTCACGCATATGTTGCATGGCCCAGCAGGGGTTGTGGCGGCACCGAGGGAGCCATCAGTGAGGAGGTGTATACTAGGAGACAACTTATCTTGGCAGTGGAGCAAAGGATACGTAGGCAGGGCTTCCACAGATTTGTGTCACTCCACTGGTAGCTCAGCAGCTTGCCGATTTCAGTTACAGTTTCGGTTTTGTTTCGCTTGCTCATAGCATCGTATATTTGTCACATCCATCCGAAAAACCTTGCCTTTTGAGCTACTGGGATGCAACTGGAGCGCGCTGTGCTTCTGCTTTGATTGGACTAATAGTTGATTCACTCATAACGATGACCTCGGCTACAGTCCGGCACACAGCATATGTCAAATTGAGGCTGACGGTGCCTTACAGCAGCAAACCACCCGCATGGGCTGTTTTGACAATGTACAGTTTGCATACACATTGCAAACTGCCTGCTTAGTCCTTTTAACCTTTCACCACACTTGTGCGTTGTTTTCTTGTAGAACGAAACTGCGAGTTTGCGACCGCACCAGATAGGGGGCACCATGGTCCATGTTTACTATCGAGAACAGGTGCAGAGAAAATGTGGTGCTGTCAGAAACCGAAAAGCTTCTAGAAAGTGCACATCAATTTCATTTCAAGTGCGACTTCCTGAAAATGTCCTAGTTTCAGAATACATTCAGGTTCATTTGTTCCAGCAAGGTAAGCGAGCAAATTACCAGTGAAAGTAGGTACTGCATGGCTCGTGCACTAACGTGTGTTTCAGCTATGTAGCTTCCACAGCACTGCCAAGAACCTTGTCCATGAGTATACAAGCTTCATACAATTTTGCATGGCTTGGCCCCATATGTGCAACACTGCGGCGAAGCCAACTGAAGCTGTCCATAACACTGCTTTACTTGACTTCCTACTAATGTGAAAACAAAATCCAAGTAATCGTCCAAATAAGCCAGCTAAGATGGAAGGTTTAGAGAGTAAGTGATGTACTTTAGATAAAGAACGCCCCACAGAAAGGCTCAACATGAAAGAAAAACATATGTGCAGTGCTCACAAAATGAAACAGATCAATTTATGGCTAAGTAATGCCCGTAGCTTACCCCCACCACTTTTAGCTTATGTGGCATTGGTGCAATATTGGCTCACACACTCGTACCAGAGCAAATATCACCTTTAATGACTGGATTTATAGTGATATGGCATCGTTACCTCAAGCACTTACATGTACCATTTGTCATTATATATAATGTCACGTTTGATTACATGAGTAGCGCACTTAACAGTTCATACCTGTGTTGGACTTTTATGTACAGTGTGCCTGTACTGTTCTTTATCAATTGGTGAGAACAAAACTTCTGGTAATTGTAAATTTCCTCCACAGACGGACAACCTGTTCTATATGGTGTACTGTCACTTCAGTCATATGGTGTACTGTGTCACTTTCATTGGGACTGCTACTTCTCTCGACAACAATGAATGACCATCCAAATACAACTACTCCACAGGGGATTCTATAATGGAGTTTCTTAGATTAATTCAGGCCAAGCAGAGCTCTTTAATAGGTAGTGAAATGGCATATGGATGCGTCCCCATTTTGTATCCATGCAAACACTACTGTAGAGACAGAAATTGATAGTCTGACTTTCTGTTAAACAGCAGAGTGTCAGAGCCTTAGTCACCTGGTGGGGAGCAGCAGCTGAGAAGACGGTCATCGCGTAAGGAACCTGTCTCGGACAATGGGCCCTCATCTTCTTCAGGAAGAATTCTCTCCCAGTCAGCACCCCAAAGTCGATTCTGTTGGACAGTCAAAATATTTTTCTTGCTGCAACTTTTCCCTAGCAACAAACAACTCAATGCAAGCAAAAGCAAGAAGGTAACATCACCTGATAGGTAAGGATACATGTAGCACCAGTTGAAGCAACAAAACTACTGTCACACTATTTGATGGCACTGGCCCCTTTCATGGAATACTGCCATATGTTTAACACAGCTTGACACATCTTTATAAAGTTTGCATGAAAATTGCTCTACTCCTCCATTAACAGAAAACACATCGTAAGGAAGAGACCAAGGTCATGGCTGCCTCATATCCTACTCCTTCAATAAACCAAACTTCTGTGACAATGATATGTGGAGATGTGGTTTTTCCTTCTATTTTCAACATATTCTTGCACGTGGGAGGGTGAAGGCCCCAATGTACAACTTATTCAGCATGAGTGCTCCGATAACCTGCCTCAGCTACCACTGAGTTGAGCATTTTGTACTTGTGTTAGTCGGCAAGCAGCAGTCATTCATCAAACGCTCATTATGGAGTGTCTCCTCATGATGGTTGGTGTTTATCATTTAAATAACACCAAGTTATGGCTGTTAACTTCAACATGTGCAGCAGAAATTGTACACCACACTTTTAATAGCTGGTCCAGAAAACAGTGTAAACATCAATATGACACAGACATGGATTTTCATGACAAGCAATGACAAGTCCACAGAACTTCATGACATTTACATAAATTGGCTTTCAATATCGGCCAAGACTTGTGCACAAACATTAGAGACATTGAGTTTGTCCATAAAGTGTTCAACATTAAAGGGGCTCTGCAGCATTTTTTTAACATAGCAAGAAAACACTGCTGATCGATCATGGAGGCTGCCACGAAGATAGCCAAATATTATTGCACTACATGCAGCAGGGAACATGCAATTTGGTTTCAAAATGCCTCTGGAAAGTGCCCACTCTTCATTCAACAAAATATGTCATAAAGGTGCACGGACTGTGAAATGTGTGGGTGAAATACCCCAAGCTGATTTCCAGGTGAAGTTACTGCGGATGCCATGGGGTGGCACCACATCCCTGCATTGGTTCTGACGGCAAGAAGTGCAAATACGTTCAAAGAAAAAGAGAAGAGAAAATGTACAAGGTCATGATGCATACTGGCATGGCTTCTTGCCCCTTTTTCACCTCCATCTGTGTGGCTAACAGCGTGCTCATCAGAGTGAAAGGAAAGAGAGTGCACTCAGGCAGTAGAACTCCCCTAAAACTTGACTCTGAAACTCCGCTAATACCCAATCGAATGGAACATCTTTTTTTCTTCTTTTCTTTTTTTTTTGCGGCAGGTAATTTGTGAAGCAACAAGCTCCTTAAGGGATGTCGCTTGATGATTACTTGCAGGTTTTGCAGGGCCCTTTTAATAGATTATAAGGTTACTGATGCCATAAAACAGGAATGACCAGACTGGTGGTGCCATCTGGTGACCCTGTGATAAGAAAAGCAAATGCAGAACTGTCTTAGCAGTGACCAAGCAAATCCTACTTCACTGCTGGTGCATATCATCAGCAGTGTCATAATTGTGAATGATATTTGTTGTTTTTAACAAGTTTTTCATCAAAATATTCACTAAACAACACAAAGGGTCTATAAAGCAATGTGGTCACATGAAGTGCCTCGAGATATTGCTACCATAGTCCAGTAACACAGCAATACATGAAGGCCACTGCAGTTACAGGAATGCCGGACATGCTAAAATTGTCTACAATAGAAGAAAAAAAACAAAAAAATAATGGCACTAAATAAGGTGCATAAGCACAAGCTTGAGGGCTACTGGCAAGGACTATACAAAGCTAAGCAAAGGTGATGGACAAAGCAAAAGAAAGTGACAAGTGACAACTTCCAAATGAACTTCATTGTGCCTCTTCACAGGAATAAGTAGTCAAACAAAAAAAACATAAGAGCTGTCAGTTTGCTCGTCCTCTTCTGCTTAGTGCTATAGAACTCGTCACTAGTCATGACATGTCAATCCACCCACTTCCTCACTCTCTTAAAGGGCCCCTAAACCACCCCCGACATTTTTTTTTTAACATTTCAAGTTCCCACGCGCATCAAGTTGAAAATGCCGTCACGATGAACGATGTCAAGCGCCGCGGCCGCGCCACAAACTCGAAAAACAATCCCTTGCGCCTCTAGGGCAAGTTCCGGCATACCAAAGTTAGCCGTGACGACGTTGTGGTTTTCGGTGACGTCAGAAGAGTCCGAGCTCCGCTTATTGTCAAAGGAGAACGTCGACTTCCGGTTAGTCTGCTAGCAAATGCACGCACTCCTTGCCTGTTTGTTTTCCTCGTCATGTGTCGTTCGTGTGGTGTTCGCCCGCGAATTCGCAAATACGCTACTCTACGCAAATGCAGGTGAGGTACAGCCGACTAAAAACTGCAGCAACTGTCAGAACACGATGGATAGTGCTAACAGAGAGTGTTGGCACAGCACCAACAGAGCACTTGCGCGAACGCGGTAGCCCGGCGGAGGCGCGTCAACTGGATGTGCTTCATCGGCGATGTATGTCATGTGACATTCGGAGGACCACTCGGCGAGGAGGTAGCACCGGAAAGCGGCCAGTGGGCGCAGGAGAGAGCGAAACAAGCAAGCGCCGCGTTTTAATAATGAAACGCGTGTAACTCGGCTATTTCGGCACCGTTTCGAAAAATTCTTGCGGCTACGTGTTTGTTGCGGACACCGGCACCAAAAGCAACACCACAACTAAATCTTGACCTCTTGGTGGTTTAGGGGCCCTTTAAGCTTGAGAAAAATGCACTGGTATTTCAATCTATGCAGGTTCTTCAAGCCAATCTCATTGATTGCATAATGTCATATGTGGTGAGTTAAATGTGGTCGTGTAACACCATGAAACTTAAGTTCAGGGTATGCTTTCTTTTTTTTTTTGTATGTTTGTATTTTTGTATTGCCTCTGGCCCTGAGAGTAAAACTAACAAAAATGTTGTAGGCTGATTGAGTGACTGATTTCTAGGGTTTTACATCCCAAAACCAGCTATGATTATGAGAAACACTGTAGTGGAGGGCTCCAGAAATCCACCTGAGGTTCTTTAACGTGCACTAACATCGCACAGTACACAGGCCGCAACATTTCCCCTCCATCGAAATGCAGCCGCCACGGCTGGGATTCTATCTCACAACTCTCGAATCAGCAGCCGAGTACTATAGCCACTAGAACACCGTGGCAGGGCTATGTTGTAGGCTGATTAACTTCGGACTGTACGCTCCTATCACTGTCATTCCCGCAGCCTTCCATCCTACACTCTACATAACCCGCAAGTAAAAAACAGGTGCTTGAAAAGTGTTAGAGGGCCCCTTTAACATTGCATGCCAAGGGGAGAAAAATGACCCCTTTGTGCTGCTTCAAGATTGTGTGTGCAAGCATACCTAGAGCACTGGTCAGCTTCAATTGAACAAGTGCGACATGTGCCAAAAAATTTTTTAAAATGATTCAGCAAATATTAAGTAAGAAGTTATTCTGTGACCAATTTCTACTGCTGGTGACGCTAATATGTTGCCACAAACATAACATACCCTAACAGGCTTCTTTTCTTGCCATTTCACTAAGCCTTTGATGAAACATACAGTACAAGAATAGATAAAGTGTTTATGTTTGGGTCGCAGGGCCCCATGGCTAGAGTTTCCTATTAAATATTTACTCAATGACAAGAACAGTGCCAAGGAAGGGACTGGACTCTTGACATATTAAATAAAAGAAAAAGAAATTAGCAAATTAGCAAAATATGCTACTATTTAAGCAAAAGAGGCTCACCATGATGATTTTTTTAAGGAGCAAAAGTACATTTACCAGCGTAGCGTGAACTTATAGAATCTGTTCTGTTACAAAAGTGCTTTGCAAACATTGACTTTAGGCCAACTATACATTACCCCTTAGTCACTGATGGGAAATGAGACACTTCCATCACTTCTCTATCACTCTACCTGTACCTTCAAGTATTGCAGGTACCAGATTACTTTGTGCACGTGCTATAGCCATTGTAATCCTCACATTTGTCAGTTGAAGCACTTAAAGGGCAGCTGAAGCAATTTCCAAAAAAATCTATTTAAAAGCACCATTCCATACTTTTCAACCTAATGAACACAAAAATCGACATGAAATATAACATATCTCAACCTAAAATGCGTCATTAGCGAGAAACGCCGAGCGCACGCTCTGCCTTTCTTTGCACAGTGACCTCATGATAGGCGGAGCATGCAAGGACATCATTATTGGTACCCAGTGCAGCAGCAGCAGCCCACAAGAAAGTACTGTACGGCCAGGCTCTGTCTTGGCAGTGTTCAAAAGGTGTGAATGGCATAGCAAGAACAGTTTCTTTTATTGAGGGAGGGGGGTAGCTAGTGTGTAAGCAACAGTCAGACCATCTGTACGGAATAGTAAGTGTTGCAGTGCAAATAAACAGTTAAAAAGAATGCAAAAACTATGGACTGGCACTTTATGATAATGTACCACAAAAATTAACTTTAGGCTAGTGCATTTCATTGGGGGACAGCGACATTCAACGTGTCTTGGCGCGGCAACACTTGTTTCGCTGACATAGAGGCGTCTGAAATCTAAGTGTGCATACGAACGGCATGACATATACGCTAAAACGATGACAGAAGTAAGCGCTCCATCACATACTCATGTTATATTGCAAGCACGTTGACCGCGGCATCCCTATCATTTGTTCTCAGCGGACACGTCAGTGGCTGTGCATATGTGCCTTTTGCTGGCGAGGATTCGAAGCCTGCTGGCATGCTGGATATAGGTGGAGTCTATGTGCTTCTTGCTCGTTCGGGCACTTCGTTTAATGTGTCCTTGATCGGCATGCACTGATAATGGCCAAACACATGACGTCACGAACAGGGTCGGACGTCGGACCGCACATGTGTTAATCCACAGCATTTAGACCCGTACTGGTCTGCTGCTGATTTGAGAGGAACGATCAGCACAACGGGTGATGTGCCTGGAAAATATATATGTCCCACTCATAAAGAAAAAAAGGGGGCGGGGAGGGGGGGGGGGGTATGCATACCCAATGAGCAATAATTAAGCATTTGCTAGACTCAGAAACCACTACCTTATTAGACCATGCAGGTAGTAAAGGTGTAGGTCACCCTGTTTGTGAACAACTTCATTGAAAGTACTAACTAGTTAGTAAATGTTTATACCAATATTCATTATACTACTAGTACTGTTACTAATGCTAGTAAATGATAATTTCTGAACAATACATTTACAGTAATTTCATTTACATGCTGCTTGAAATTACCATGCCATGCCACTTCTATTACAAAAATAAAAGAAATAGATCAATTGGTAATGCATTTCCTCATTACTACAATTACCATATGCTAATTACTTGGCAAAATAAAATACACAACACTATGACATGTTCAAGTAACAACATACATGCAGGCATCAACAAACGATTGACAAGAACAGGCACACACAGAATATCAAGGCATGTACGCAACATCTAATTTAATATCAACCTAAATGCTACATATGGTTCTAGTACTGGTGAGCAGCTGTGAATATAGAGTAGTAGTGCCTACTTTGGATCCAGATCTTCAAGCCTTATGCGTGTCATTGCGTCGCACAAAACTGCTACTCAAATACATTGTAATTGTGGCTACAAGGTGCTGTGTTTATGTGACAAAATCGACATGCTCAGCATTTGGGCAGGTCGCAGCGCAATGGATGCCCAAAACCTACAGGCGACGCTAGCACAGGCGTCCATGAACATGATAATGACATCACCTTTGCTGCTGCCGCCTCTGGCAGCTCACCCAGCGAGCTGCGGTGGGCAGAGCTTCGCTACAATTTTAAATCTCGATTACAAAGCCGCTACTTGTATTATTGCATTAAAATATTGTTAACTATGATTTCGAGAGTGTGCACTTCCGATAAACGTCAGTTTATAGAAATCTAAAACCACTTCACCTTCCCTTTAACTGCCTAGCAAGTATTAGGCAAGCTAAGTATCTATCAAGAGAAAAATTACAAAGGTCCTGTTTTTATTGGCACATAGCTCAGAAGGCACTAGATGTTGATGAAAATGAATGTCCTTAGGCTTTTACGTTCATAAAACGGTACATTAGCAGAGGTCAGGGACTTACATGCAGACAATGTCTCGCAATGTCTCGCAATGTCTTCACTTGGGAAATAAGTCAATGTTTTCTTATCCGGAAGCAGCACACAGAAGATGTAACCATCTACGAATCATCTGGTAACATAGAAGTGTCTTAGTAGTTAACTGAAATGTCCCTCGCTAATGACAGCAGAGTTTAATAACTTCCAAATTTCCCGCAATTAAGAAGGTAATGGCACATATGCATTCAGTGAATTACATATTAGCACCTAACGTTTACATTTGCACTCTTAAAATGAAAAGCCAGTAACTTTACAATGAGTGCACATGTAAATGGCTTAGCACTAATTATTTCAATGAGGGCACTGGTCTTACATTGTCCTGGCAAAAGCTTTGTTAATGGTTTCGAATGGTATGAACTGGTCTGAAGTAGTTAAAATTTAAGTGGACTGTTATTGGCGCACTCTGCTATGTTGGGCCGCCACACTGTACATGCAATACTTAGGGATGTTTGGGTTGCGGCGAATGTGGAGGTGCTTTGTATAGAAAACAAATCATGCTGTTGTGAGGTTAGTAGGAAAAAAAAAGAATTTGTAGAAGAGCCAGAAAGATATGCACCGCCTTGCAGCGCGGCTCTTTGTGTCGTTTTGTGGCACATGCTGTTATCAGACCAGCGATAAATGACCGATGGCACACCTATGCTGCCTGCAAGGCCGAATGAAACTTTAACAAAGACGGAAGGCCTACAAGTGTACATATCTGTCGTGGACCTGTGCGATTTGCCACAGTTATATTTTGATCATGTTGGCATAACATTCCCAGTTGTTTTGTCCCGAAAGTGTTTCTTATATATAAAAGCGAGTCTTGAAGGCCTTATTTTGATCATAGTAATGCACGAAAGAGTTCAGATTCTGCTGTTGGGCAAAGTTTTGAAAGACATCGTCTTGGCCGCCGGTGCTCATACAGCCACAAACGGCACAAGCGAATGGGTGGCGTGGCTCTATGTAATGCTTGTTTAGGCAGAATTATCTATGCACCAGACGTTCTTCAAAGCACAAGCCGGAAACAAAATCGACATGATGAGCATTTGGGCAGAACACAGCGTGATGAATGCCCAAAACATACAGGCGATGCTAGCGCAGGCGTCCATGAACATGACAATGACATCACCTTTGGCGCCACCGCCTCTGGCAGCTCAGCCAGTGAGCTGCAATTTTAAATCTAGATTACGAAGCCGCTACTTGTATTATTGCATTAAAATATTGTTAACTGTGGTTTTAAGAGTTTGCACTTCTGATAAAAATCAGTTTATAGAAATCTAAAACCACTTCAGCTTCCCTTTAATTGCCTAGCAAGCAATAGGCAAGCTAAGTACCGATTAGGAGAAAAATTACAAAAGTCCCGTTTTTTATTGGCACATAGTTCAGAAGGCACTAGATGTTGATAGAAATGAAAGTCCTTCGGACTTTTACATTCATAAAACGGTGCATTAGCAGAGGTCCGGAACTTACATGCAGACAACGTCTTGCAATGTCTTCACTTGGGAAATGTGTCAATGTTTTCTTATCCGGAAGCAGCACACAGAACCGCTGTTGCCAACAGCGTCCCTGGTGACGGGCACGCTTGAGTGCTGGTGCCCTTGGCTCTGGGCCTGCATCCAACTCTGTGTAACCAATAAAGTTAGACGCTTCCATTAGTGCACAGTCACAGTAAACAAGACTGTGCCAACTCTGTCACAGCCAGACCCAAAGTCGATTTCTGACGTAAAAAAAAAAAAGAAAAAAGAGAGAAAGGTTCTTTATCGTTACTACTGCACAAAAAAAGTGCAAAGAAAAAGCCCTAAGCCACAACAGCAAGACACATTTCTGCAGGCTCATCTGCCGCATTTCTTAGATGGAGAACATTACCTGTAGCACATCAAGGAAATACCTTTGTGAACATCACATTACAATTATGACAGCAAGGAAAAAGAATCCTATATTAAACATTACTGTGAAGTCATGAATGCACAAACTTTTCTTGCAGTAAAATTTACTGGGGCTGCTGCAGTGTTAACGTGTAAAGTGCAGCATGTACAGGAACAAGGGATGAAAGAGAGCAAACGGACACAACTAGTTGTCTCTTTTGTCCCTTGTATCTGTGTGCAGTGCACTTACTGCATGATGAAAATATACCAACTTTTCAATTATATTTATTAAAAAAATATATATACCAACTTGAGCTCATGTTGCTATACTGTTACTGCAGTATGAAAATTGTGACAAAATTTAGTAAAAATTTTTTTTGTACATTTCTTTGCAGGACATTTCTTTTGCAGGATACTCATTAACATTAGCCCTTCCCCTCTGCATCACACGAAAACATCCATGCCTGTTCACACATTTGTAAAACTATAATAAAACTTCATGATGTCATTATATAATTATTATTCTGCTTAGCCTGAAGACGCTGCAACAGGGGGGTTACAATGCCAAGCACTTCTCTTTATTTGGTTTCTGTACATGTCTTCTTCCACTTTGCACTGCAACCATGACAGTTATAGCAACCAACTAGCCCACCATTCCACTTCAACTGCATATCAGCATGCAAACAGCCACATGCACACAAACTACTCAAAGATGTAGCTGTTATTCATGCAGTGGGTTACTATTTACAACTATCCAATGTAACAGAACTAAACGAATAAGAAAAATCATCACAAGCACCATACAGCAAAGCCCCCTATGGCCATCACAAGTGTCTCAGCTTCCAGCTCACATACAAGGTAGCCCCAGTTGAGGCAACACAGAATAGCTAGGTTAGCACTTGATGTGCATAATTTCTTCTTTTCAAATTTACTAGCTGATATTCTTTGATGCCATTATTTTCTGATGAACCTAAAATATCAGACATTTTTTATTGCAACTGAGGTTGTGCAAATGAATGCAGAGACCACTGGAAGAGGCTGTACTCTTAAAGCGAACATAAAACAAGTTGAGGAGGATGGCAGTGATGATAGTCACAAATGGGACTGAATATTGAGGTAGTGATTGGTGCCAATCTGCAGACCATGCAACAGAGCCAATGTAATTCAATCATGATCACGCTCAATCACAACGTTAAAAAACTTTGTGCCACACACATTTAGAAATAAAGTCTTGTGGCGACTACACGCTTAACCATTTTCACGACTAAATAATTCAATCCCAAAGAGGCAATTTAGGCCCAAAAATTTCACATGCTATGTTTGCCAACTGTTTCTTGCCTATACTCTCTCTCACTCTTGCTGCATGACTTTTCACATTTGTTTCATCAGCAAGAACCAGAAATGAATACTTATTACTACGGCTGAAATGAATAAGTAAGGTATTCAAGATGACCTTGTGTCAGTGTGCCCAATGCCCACAATGTTTGATCAAGTACACAAAGTTCCAGTGTAGCATCTTGGCTGCCATAGAAAAGGGCATTGCTTTCAGGCTTTCACAGAGAAAAAAGACGAACGCATTCTGGGCCGCACGTCAACGCAACTATTCCTGGCAGCAGAATCCTCAGAACAGGGCGCGGTTGAGGGGTTGCAGTGAAAACATGCGCCAAAAGAAGGCCAGAAAGTAAAAAAAAAAAAAAAAGTAACACACGCATATCGAAGCACAAAAAAAACAGCGTTCCAGCACACGGCAACATTAAGCCAACAAACGCAACAGTCTTCTCAATTTAAACGTGATATCACTGCCACTTCGAGAGTCCCGCAAAACGGAACACGAGTGAGCCCCTGAAATATTCTTGAATCTGAAGACAAAATGGTTAACGTCTACTCTACCGCATCGATTTTCCAGCACTCACTGGCGATTCATGTCTGGTACAACTTTTTTTTTCTTTTTTTTTTTATGTCGCTTTCCCATCTCGATACATCTGGGCGCGTTCACGGAAGGAACAAGTTTACCAAGCAGCACGAGGGAGCATCTGAGCGTGGTGTCCCCAGGACGCGCTCATTTCCTCAAAAACAGAGACAAGTGGCGTAGCGCAGGCATTCACAAACCCGCCAGCTTGGTCGAACGGCTGCTTTATACACACCGCAAACGTAAAGCCATCCTTCAAGTCGGCCCTGAAGATCGTGGCGGCTCACTGATGAGTCCTGCTGCATGCTTCCGCAAGGGCGATCGCTCCGCGCGGCTCTTCAGTTTGTACGCCTGCTGACGATACACTTCATCCCAGTCGTACTCATCGCGCACAGATGCACTCGGTGTTAAGAGCAGATTTTGGGTAATGGAGCCAACGGACCGCGTAACTGGATCGCTGCCGGGTGCGCCCTTCACGCCAACCAACAACCGTTGCAAGAAACCGAAGAAACCACGACGACCACAACGACCACACGCAGCGTCAACTCAAAACCAGAAAACCGACAGTACGATGAAAGAAGAGTAGATAGACAGATAGACGACCTAAATAACTATAGCGTCGAAAGCGTTTGGCTTCAGGAGAGAACATAGAGGAAGAAGTGGCGCTGCAATCGCTTATCTCGGTATAAAAGGTATTGGATTTGGATTGGCATTCTGTTGACTCGTGCTGCCTTGAAGAAGTCTGCGTTTTTTTAAATGCGAAGCATTTCTTAGCGAACTTCGGCGAGTTTGAGCGTATCTATCTATCTATCTATCTATCTATCTATCTATCTATCTATCTATCTATCTATCTATCTATCTATCCGCCTACGATTTTGTGCTCTCCTGGCCGTTTCGCTAATGGGATGTTTACGAAACTTGGTGTGCCACAACATGACTGCATGAAGAACATAAATGACAGGTCATAACATGAAAATCATGACATGCATAACATGAGCGACATGATTTACATGCCACGGTCTTAGTGCTCTCCTGGCCGTTTCGCTGATGGGACGTACGCGAAAATTGGTGTGGCACAACATGACTGCCTGACGAACATAAATGGCAGGTCATAACGCGGAAATCATGACATGCATGTCATGAGCGGCATGATTTACATGCCACGGTCTTACGGCTTTCCTAGCCGTTTCGTTAATGGGATGTATACGAAAATTGGTATGCCACAACGTGACTGCCTGACCAACATAAGTGGCAGATTATAACATGAAAAGCATGACATGCATGTCATGAGCGGCATGATTTACATGCCACGGTCTTGGTGCTCTCCTGGCCGTTTCGTTAATGGGATGTATACGAAAATTGGTATACCACAACATGACTGCATGATGAACATAAATAACAAGTCATAACATGAAAAATCGTGACATGAATGTCATGAGCGACATGATTTACACGCCACGCGTTTCGTTAATGGGATGTATACGAAAATTTGCATGCCACAACATGACTGCATGACGAACATAAATGACAGGTCATAACATGAAAATCATGACGCGCATGTCATGAGCGACATGATTTACATGCCACGGTCTTGGTGCTCTCCTGGCCGTTTAATTAATGGGACGTATACGAAAATTGGTATGCCACAACATGACTGCATGACGAACATAAATGACAGGTAACAACATAAAATCATGACATGCACGTCATGTGCGACATGATTTACATGCCACGCGTTCCGTTAACGGGATGTACACGAAAATTAGCATGCCACAACATGACTGCATCACGAAGATAAATGACAGGTCATAACATAAAAATCATGACGTGCATGTCATGAGCGACATGATTTACATGCCACGGACTTGGTGCTCTCCTGGCCGTTTCATTAATGGGATGGGTAAGAAAACCGCTATGGCACAACAAGACTGCATGACGATCATAAATGACAGGTCATAACATGAAAATCGCGGCATGCATATCATGAGCGGCATGATTTACATGCCATGCGTTTCGTTAATGGGCTGTATACCAAAATTGCTACGGCACAACACGACTGCATGACGAACGTAAATGGCAGGCCATAACATCATGAGCGGCATGGTTTACATTCCACAGTCTTGATGCTCTTCGGCCGATTCGTTAACTTCATATGTACCAAAGTCGGTATTGCGAGACAACAATGCAAATTGCAGTGCAGTACTTCGCATTTCCTTGATTCTCACTGCACGTGGGATCTGCCAATTTTTTTTTTCTTCCCCGCCTCGCAGCGTCCGCCAGTCTCTGCAAAACGGGAAAAGCTACGCCTCCGCATGCACTTTCCACTAAAGGTGTCCGCCGCGGTGGTGTAGTGGTTATGGTACTCGGCTGTCACCCAAAAAACGCGGGTTCGAACTTCGATCCCGGCCGCGGCGGTCGCATTCTCGATGGAGGCGAAAATGCCAGAGGCCCGGGTACTGTGCGTTGTCAGTGCACGTTAATGAACCCCAGGTGGTGTAAATTTCCGGAGCCCTCCGCTACGGCCTTTCTCTCCTCTCTATCTCTTTCACTCCCTTTCCCATACCCCCACGGACGCTTAGCCGTGCTCCCTACATGGGCTGCAGAAATTAGCGCCCTTTCCTTAACCGAACCACAATCAATCAATCATCCACTAAAGGGCGAACACCCTAAAAAAGATAGGCCTCCATATATATATAAAAAAATAGTATTTGTGCTATCGCCGTGTGACTGTTGTGCTAGAGCCACTGGCGGATATGAATGAGAAATGGCCCCGGTTTGGGTACTGTATCGTTATCCATGTCTTGTTTATTCCGATAACCTCCAAGGAGCATTACGCAAATACTGCGTAGTCTTCGCAGGTGAGTATGCGGGAAAAGGAAACTACCAGCACTTGCTCCTGGCGCGGTTTTGGCTACTCCCCTCCTTTTTTCTTGACATAACACCTTTTCACAGGAGGCATGGAGCACCGCCATATTGGGCTGTGCACGGCAGTAAAAATGTTTGTGTTGACTGTTTCGTTCCGTTTGTCTTCGCGTATGTGCACTGTTTGATAATAAAGTTTCCAACTCGTCAGAATTGCTACTATGCAAACCCTCATCAGTGCTTTTTTGGGTTGTCACGCACACTGCACAATCCAGCGGGGGTTATGGCAGCGCCCAGGGAGCCTTCTCTGAAAATGTCGCCATGCTTGTTCTCCGTGCAGTGTAAAGCGCTTCTGACAGCCGTGCACGGCGGTTCAAGCGTGGCGATGGCAAAGGGCAAATATTTCGAGTTTTGCCCTGCGTACTACAATGGGCTTCCTGTCACGGAGCGGGTACGGTACGCGACGACGGCCACTAGCACTCAGCGCTGATATGACGGCATATGTGAAGCTACACCCCGCTTCAGTGCAGGTGGATATAATTAGTTAGCTGATTTTGTCGACCGGCTGCTTAGACTTACAGCCGAGAAAGGCGTATAAATTGCTCGGCACACCAGCAAATGAGTGCTTCTTGAGGCAACTGCTGCAGTGCTACATATGTGACTCCAGTAGAAGCCCGTCGTCGTACTCATCAAGGGGCGGCAAAAACGTGACCCATACTTTCGTACCAGTAAGTGTAAACGACACCAAGATATCTAGTTTGTATTTTGCGGTTCCATTCGAGCACAGGCGATTTGCCACTTTAGGAAATAGGGCTGTTCTTTTATTCCACATTGCATATGCGCCCATTACAGCGCAACGTTGCTATAGCTGCCTTACATTGATTGAAGTTGTGGTTGCACATTAGTGCCGCAACCATTTTACGCGGCAATATAAAGTCTCGCGAGGAAGTGATTGTCCAAACAAAACTTCCCCAACCCCACACCTACCAGCATCGTCTCTCGGGATCAGCCACCGGTTCCGGTAGCAGCGCGAAAGTGCGGTGCATATAGTAGGGCGCCTACATGACCGGCTCAAAGAGTGGTCATGTATAAGTTCCCTAGTGCATATATAGCTAACACAGGTTTATGCTTCAGAAAAGCGCTGCACCTGCCATAGAAGTGCAAGAAGCCCGCTCGCAAATTGGTACTATTCGTGAGGACATGCACACAAATAAACAATGCGTGGCTCTCGGCCAAGAGTTTATTCCTAACGTTTCACGCGCAAAAACCACGATGTAATACGAGGCATGCCCCGTAGCGGAGCTCTCCGGAAAATTCAGCTACTTTGAATTCTTTTGCATACATATAACACACAGTGCGCTTCTAGAATTTTGGCTCCATCTATTTGCGATCCGCCGCAGCCGGGGGTGCGCATCGAATCTGCGCCTTTCGGCTCAGCAGTCAGTCACAGCCTTCGCACGCAGTCCAGGCGCTTAAAGGACATCCACTCGTCACTACAGTACTTTTCCTTGTTCATCAGCAACGAAATATTGGGCATATGCGCATTATTGCGAACGAAACAAGGAACACAGAGAAGCGCGTAAACGGTGCTCCGCACGTCAACCGGACCGTCTGGTACCTGGCAATGGGGGACGGAACCGCTGAAGCCGCCGGAAGTGAAGCGCGTGCCAACTTGGTACATTGTCAAAACGGAAAAGAAAACCAACGGGAAACACACAGAGAGAAAAGAACAGCACGGGACAGGCGTGTTCTCTCTCTCTGTGTGTGTAAGCGTGTTCAGTTTATTTTAACGAATTTGAACATCACCGGTAGCAGATCATGCAGATAAAGAAACATCTTAAGAAATTAGACATATTTTGAGGAAGCACCGAACATACTTCGGAGAACTGCCCCGCCACGGTGGTCTAGTGGCTATGGTACTTGGCTGTTGATCCAAGGGTCGCGGGATCGAATCCCGGCTTCGGTGGCTGCATTTCGATGGAGGCGAAATGTTGAGGCCTGTGTGCTGTGCGACGTCAGTGCACGTTAAAGAACCCCAGGTGGTCGAAATTTCCGGAGACCTCCACTACGGCGTCTCTCATAATCAAAGCTGGTTTTGGGACGTTAAACCCCACATATCAACATATTACAAGTGCAACACATATGGCACTTTCCACTTCGGTCTTCAAAATGCGTAGTCAGGATACTGCGCTCCAATGCGCAAATAGAAAGTTACTCACATGCGCCAATGCATGTGAGTAATAACCATGCATTTGACACGAAAATCCTGTAATAGACCTTTGGATTTAGATTAACATATAAAGGTTTGTGCCTGACTCGTGTAACTTATGCGTAATTACTGGAACAAGATTCCCCGACATGTCCAGCACTTCCTATCCTAAACGTTTTTGCTCGAAATTAGTAGCCTTTTTAGCGTCTAATTGACGGTTCCGGATATATTACATTTACTAATTAGTTCTCATAATTTTAAATGATTTGTGATTTACTGTTATTTTAATGAAAGGGGAAATGCGAAGGGCTCGTTTTTAAAGGGACCGACAACCAATTTTCAAGGTGCCTGTTTTCTTTATTTCCACGGAAAGCTTACTGGTCAGAGTGTCCAATCATGCAATGAAAACAGGGAAAACGCAAAATCGGTTACAACTCAAGCTCCTCAATACTTTCAATGCCTACCGATCGCCTACGGATGGCCCGCGCCGCCTCCTTTCTTGTCCTCCTCTCTTGTTGAATGGTTCTCCCGGCAGGGGCGCGCTCATCGCAGAGTAGTCAACAGCATATTGTTGATGAAAGAGGAAATCAATTGGAAGGGTACGAAGCGTTGGGTTACGTCCAGAAGGTAACAGCAGGTTCGTTTAAAAAGATCGTCCAAGAGATTCCCCCAGTGGATAAAACCATGACGGAGAGCGAACCTAAGGAAGAGCTAGAACTTCAGAATTTCAACGGGAAAAATGCCGAAGGAAAAATTCCAAAGCGCACTGGTCTGGGTTTAGATGGGGTACCCGTTAGCCTCATTAACGAATTAGGACAGAACACTAAAGAAGCACTATTGAAAGCCGTAGAAAAATGCTTACAGGAGAGGCAAATACCGGACAGTTGGCGAAAAAGCAGAATTCAATTCAATTCTTTATTTGCAGACGGGAAACATACAGAAATATCAAAACTGTTTGGACCCATAGCCAAAGGCTAGTTGCGGGTCCAAAAACTAAATAAATAGGAGTTCCATGAACAAAAGATGGATATATGACACATATACAGATAGTTGTCGTACATCATCAATTTGCACAAGCGAAACAAAGGGAAAACGAAAGTATCGGTAAGTGCACGATTTTGTTTAACAGCTCTGATTACGAAACAGGAGTAAACAAGGCATATTGTTGCATTATTATGAAAGGTTAAAATATACATAGCTGATCCCGAAAACAAAAACAAATCACTGGTTGAGAATGGCATTTTTAGACGGTTTCACAAGTTACTGACACAAAACACACACGAAAATGACATCATAATTGTTCACATTGAGAAACACTGTTCATAGTAAGCAAGTATTTCTTAAGCACCGATGGAAAATTTTTCGATTGTTTTACTTCTGCTGGTAGTTTATTCCAAGTTTTTGGCCCTGAAAACTGTAGCAAACGTTGTCCGTAAGTATTCTTAGTTGGAGGAAGATTAAAGTTTCCATATGCTTGATTTCTGGTTACACGAGAGGATGTGCAAAATAAAGAAACATGAAAAGGTAGGTTGTTTTTAACAATATTGAAAACACACGTGGTAATTTTTAATTCGTGTATCTTATCATAGGGCAAGATATTCATTTTCATAAACAAAGGCAGACTCGGCTCGTTGTAGCATGATTGGGTGATTATTCTCAGGGCTCGTTTCTGAAGTTTGCGAACAGGTTCAAGATAAGTTTTGTATGTCGCACCCCATGATTCATTACAATATGAGATATGGCTGTGGATGAGCGAAAAATATAAAATACGCAGAGTATTAGTATCGAGATGATGACGTGCTTGTGAGAGCGCGTAGCATCCCGAGAAGAGCTTTGTACAAACTGCGTTTATTTGCTCTTGCCAGTGCAGATTTTTATCAAATACCACGCCAAGATATTTAAATGAGCTGGCTTCGTCAAGTGGAAATTCATTTATTCGCAAATCTAGTGATTTAGGAGGCATTATATTGTTGCGCGTTCGAAACACTACATATTTAGTTTTTTTGACGTTTATAGTAAGTTTGTTCTTCACAAACCATTCACATGCTTTTTTCAACTCTTTGTTTGCTTTAGTTTCTAGATCACAAATGTTGTCAGCTGTTATAACAATGCAAGTGTCATCGGCGTACATAATAACTTCACTAGTGTCCAAAGTTTGTGGGAGGTCATTAATATATAATGAAAATAAAAGTGGCCCAAGGACAGATCCTTGAGGGACTCCAGTGCGCATACACTTTGGTGAAGACGTAATATCGTTCATTCTAGCCACCTGCACTCGCTCATGAAGGTAGCTAGTAAGAAGATCTAACGGGCTACCGCGATAACCATAATGGTTTAGTTTATGTAAAAGTATGTTGTGATCAACTGTATCGAAGGCTTTTTTCAGGTCCAAAAATATGACACACACAAGTATATTATCTTGCAAAGCTACATTAATTTTTTGAGTTAGCGTTAACACTGCCGATGAAGTTGAATGATTTGGACGAAAGCCATGTTGCTGCGGGCACATAACCTGATATTTTTCAATGAATTTGTGGAACCGACTGATCAGAATTTTTTCAAATATAGTATTAATGGTACTGAGCAAGGATATTGGCCGGTAATTAGAAGGGTCACTGCGGTCTCCGTCTTTGTAGATAGGGACAACCTCAACAATCTTCAGCTGAGATGGATATCTGGAGCAGCTCACGGAGTGACTGAACAAGTGGCATAATACTGGTCCTAATATATCTATATTCTCTTTAATCATACGAATAGGAATACCGTCTAATCCAGAAGCTTTAAAGGTAGACATTTTATTAACTGTTGCTATCACGTCTTCAGGCTCAATGTTATACATAACGAAGGTATTGGGCAGAGGAGTCTGCGATATAGAAATGCTGTCGGAGTCGTTGAATTTTTCAGCCAGGGATGGACCAATACCTGCGAAATATGCGTTGAAATTTTCTACAACGTCTTCATCAATGGTTTCGGGAAGCACAGTTTGTTTACGCTGTTTACCTAAGATTTCGTTTATTATCTCCCACAGTTTTTTCGTATTGCCAGCGGTCTGTCTGATTAGTTGAGTATAATACTGCCTTTTGCGCGATCGAATCATAGCGACAGATTTATTCCGCTGAACTTTAAATTGCTGTAGGTAGTAGGGATCATCTTTGTTATGGCGCCATTTGTCGTGCCAGTATTCTTTGGCCTTGAGTGTTTGAAGTATTTGTTCTGTCATCCAGGGGCACATAGGTTTATCATGGCGGCCTTTCTTTACCTTGCGATTACTCCTTTCTATAGCGATTTTTAGATATTTAATTAGGTTATCAATTTCGATGTCAATATCCTCGTTGAGTATTTCATTGTATTTAATACCACAAATTTCTTCTCGTAATATCTTGTAATCTATTTTCGTTACGATGTTATTTTTTGTTTTCATGGTACCCGTTAGGCAATATAAAGCGGCAAAAATAGGTAGGTGATCAGAGATTGGCTCAAAGTAAACGCCTCCGGTGGCCCCCGTGTCCAGATTTGTCAGTGCGTGGTCAATTAAAGACGTCGATACCTCAGTTATACGCGTTGGTGATGTAATTAAGTTACGATAGTTGTAGGACTGCAACAATTAATCTATAAAGGCAAGGGGGAAAAGAATAACATTCGCTCGTATAAACCGCTAAATTACATCGGTACTATACAGGATGGCTAAGCAAGCAGTAAAATTAAAAATAGAAGCCTGGGCAGAAAGTAACAATATTTTGGGAGAACTTCAGAATGGATTTCGAGTAGACAGGCGTTTAGACGATAACCTATTTGTTCTTACTCAGTGCATAGAAATACCTAAAATAGAAAGCAGGCTGTTGTATGTGGCTTTTGTAGACATCACTGGGGCGTATGACAATGTTAATCAGGAAATTTTGTGGGAAATTTTGGAAGGAATGGGCATAGGCGACGATTGTGTACAGCTTTTGAGGGAAATATATCGAGAAAATACAGTTTGCATAGAATGGGAAGGAATCAGTAGCATAGAGAACGTTGATATTAGCAAGGGGCTGAGACAGGGATGTCCTTCGTCGCCGCTGTTATTCATGCTGTGCATGGTTAGAATGGAAAAAGCGCTAGGAGATAGCAACATTGGTTTTAATCTGTCACACAAACAGGGCGGCGTGATGATTGAGCAGATGCTTCCGGGTTTATTTTATGCTGACGATATTGTTTTATTCGCGGACAGTCGAGATTATATACAACAGCTGGTGAATATACGCGGAAAGGAAGGCGAGGCTCTAGGACTACGATTTAGTGTAACAAAATGCGGATTGATGGTATTCAATGGTCCCAACGACCAGGCGGTACCCATATAGGGCCAAGAAATACCGAGAGTAAACGAATACAAGTACCTTGGCGTATGGGTAAATGAGGGTGATAGATACATGGAGGTACACGAAAAAGCCTTGGCAGCAAAGGGAATGAGGAACGCAGCAATAATGAAGCACAGAGCGTTATGGGGATACAATAGGCACGAGGTGCTTAGGGGTCTGTGGAAAGGGGTAATGGTACCGGGGCTTACATTTGGGAACTCAGTGGTGTGCATGAGGCCAGAGATACAATCAGGAATGGATGTGAATCAAAGAACTGTGGGACGCCTCGCGTTGGGTGCTTACGGGAAAACGACAAACGAGGCTGTAAAGGGCGATATGGGATGCGCGAGTTTTGAGGCAAGGGTAGCGCAGAGCAAAATAAGGTTTGAAGAGAGGCTAAGGAATATGAAAGAGAGTAGGTGGGCACTGAAGGTGTTCCGCTATTTATATAGAAAGAGCATTGACACGCAGTGGAGAAAGAGAACTAGGAGGCTCACCAGTAAATATACGGGTCTAAGAGAACTGGCAACAAATAGCGTAAAGGGAAATGTCAGAGAGGCGGAGAAGATTTACTGGATGGCAGCGGTGGAAAAAAAACCGACTCTGAATAACTACCGAGAGGGCAAAAACGAAATAAAGAGGGAGGCATTTTATGATAATTCAAGAGGAAGCGCTTTACTGTTTGAAGCGAGATCGGGCTGCCTTAGAACGCGTATTTATAAAGCGAAATTCAGTAAAGAAGAAGAAAAATGCACATGCTGTGAGGAAGATAGGGAAACGACGAAGCATGTTCTGATTGAATGCGGAAATATCCATCCAGGTGTACGTTTGGGCACCACCCTACATGAAGCCTTGGGTTTTAGGGCGAACAATGGGAAGCTGAACATAGTCGCGATTGAAATAAGTAAGAGACGGTAAGAATACTGGTGGCAGAAAACTAGAGAGAACGGATAAAAATAATTATAGGGAAAAATATGGACTTTCTGCCATAAGGGGCAGGGAACTGGGCTATGTATTTCCGTTTTTGCTATAGTATGATCGATTTGATCGAAGTAGATTTAAAAGGCATGAGGACAATTTAAAGAGAGAGAGAAAAAAAACCTGGACCATCTCCCCGAAGGGAACCCTGATGGGATGCGAAGCAGCAGCGTTGCGCACGGGTGGCGTCACGGGTTGAACGGCGCTAACGCGGGTGCTGGAAGAACAGTTTGAAGCGAAACTCGGTGTAGCGTTTACTAGTGTAAACGTTTGTTTGAAACGCAGACACGGGAGGCGAGCGGGCGTTGGAGCCGGCAGCTGCGGGCGCTCCGGCGGGTGAGGGAGAGAGTGACGTACGCGCGCACCTGCGAGGGAAGCGTGCGAGGGGAGCGTGACGTCAACGCCCAGCTGCGGTGTGACCTACTTGGCACCGCTCCAACTGTCCAACACCTGCGCCGAGGGAAACGCGTTGCCTCGCGCTTGTGCGGACGGACGGACAGCGTTACACAGGCAAGTCAAAGAGCTGCTCGGCATGTAAAAAAAAATTCTTAAATTTTCTTACGAGCTTGGTGGCGCACATGTCACCACCCCGTTACAAAGGGGACGCTCATAGCATCCATCCAGTTACAAGTGCGCAATCCCCATAGAGCTGTAGTGGCACCGCCACAGCCGAACGCGCGCAGCAGAAAAACCGGAACCGCGCGGCTCCTGTCACGCCTTTGTGTAAACCCGCTTGGTGACTTTCCTTCTCCCATTGCTCCCCGCGTCTCGCCTTCCGCGGTTTGCTCGGGAAGAAAATAAAGGCACTTGCACAGCAAGCGTGGTCGTGCTCGGTTAAAACCCTCTACTTCGTAGAGTACCGCCATCTACTCTCCCCTCTGGAACGGCGCCCTCGGGAACACGCCACGAGCTTTCGGTTAGCTTTTGAGCTGGCAGGGCGCCGCCGCCGCCGCATTAGCCACAGCCTCTCCTGCCGAGCCGTAGCCGTGTGCCGTGCCTCGCATACGGCTTGATGCAATAGAGAGTTTTAGCAGTGCTGGTTACCGTACGGTAATACCGTACCGTCGTGGTCCGCACGCAGAAAATTGAGCTTGTGAGAACCTTACCAGCAAGTTTTATCATCTGATGACGTTACGGTACTCCCCTAGCAACTAGTGCAGGTGTTTCCGACTAAAATAGCGACGCGCCGACCACGACCGTATGGCATTACCGTACTTACCGTACGGCATTACCGTACGGTAACCAGCACTGCTAAAACTCTCTAATGATTCACACTTTTGCGTTGATCTTCTCAGCAGGAGTGGGTGTGCTCGCCGTCCGATTTACTTAATGAAATATCGCCTGATGAGAGCTGCTGCAAGTCATGCGCAATTTGTAGCGAATTGCACGTCGTTTACGCTTTCTTTCAGAAAGTAGTGTTTCCTTGTGTATCTGGCGCGGCTATCCATGCTAGGTTTACTTGCAAAGGGTTGAAATGGAATTCGGTAAACAAGGCATGATATTTATTGCATCAGTACGAAATATTAAATCGCAGCTGTGGTGTCATGCCACGACGTTTGGGAAGGAATAGTTCCCGTTCGTATAAACTATCTCGATCGTCTATCACTGCAGCAACGTCAACAATGCCCATGGAGGTGATCGCTCAAAACTTCACGGCGTTTCACACGTTACCTCTCCTCTGCCTGTCCAATAATTTGTGCACGCAGTACGCCATTCTGAGATGTTTGGCCTGTGCGGTGCAGTTTGCACCCGTTGTTGTGAGGTTTTGCATGCCTGCGTGGGTGTTGCCGATGTAGGTGATCAATATCGTTCTTACACACGGAGACTATTTCCAATTGCTGGAAGGACGAGTTGGTGCATTGTGAATGTAGAAGTCGACGAACGCATTCCCGTCACCACTACTGCCGAAATTACCGCTCGCTGTTGGAGAAGGTGTCGCCCATTTCAAGGACGCATTCTCTGAACACACTCCACAGCGTGACCTCGATGCGATGAAAAATTCCGGCACTTCGTCATATGTATTGCCATACAGCTCTTTTTTTTCTTTTTTTCTTTTGCAAGTGTCAGCGGTTCGTTTCAAAATAAGCGCACGCGCCGTGCAGGCTGTTGAAGAAACGGGCTGCGCTTCTGTGGAGCCAGACTTTGCGACGATCTTCATTTTCTTTTCCGCGCGGAATGGCAAAAGGTTTTTTTCCCTTGGGCGACACGGTTATGGCAGTCAAAGGCACAGCAACCCGGCGTCGCGACAAAACGAGCCAGACGTACACGCACTCCGCACGTCGTGCATTTGCGTCCGGCGAATACACAGCACAGTGGCACTCTGGCGCGTCCAACATGCGCCGAGTGGCGGAGAAAACAAAATACCAAAGAACAGCGCGCGCGCTACCACTTGCTGACCACAACCGTCCTATCGGAGGCGAGGAGAGGAGAAAGCGGCGTTGTTCAAGAGAAGGCAGTACTTTTCTGTAGGTAGAGGGGCTTTGGAATCGGCAAGTGGAATCGCAGTTCCACATCTGCTGAATAACGTTGGAGCTTCACAAATTCCACCATGTAAGTGCGCGGCCACTCACAGCCGTGGAAGAGCTTGCCGACATCCTGGTTTCCTTCAGCACGAACCTCCCGGCAGCTCCCTACGACGAACTAAAGGCAGCGCTGCTCGACAGAATAGCTGCATCGGAACGGACCCGAACCGTTCGCCATTCGCCACCTTGATAAATGGAGTGCATAGGCGCAGGTTTTATCTTGCCTGTATGCTTTACATATCTTTGGTTTTTGTGTGTATGTGTTTTTTTGGACTGCTTGGCGTGATGTGGCCAGAATTTGCATAAAAAGGACTGGTGAAGTGCAAATAAATCTAGTTGTAAGTCGGCGCTCGTCTGTGTGATTCATGTGTCTCCTGTCTTCGTCTTGGTCGCGCTGCAATTTGAAGAGTATGAACCAACTAGCCCAAGTCAAAATTCTGCTTGATAAATGAGTTCCCATCCCTGATATCCCCACCAGACTGGACTCAACCTGCTGCCCACGCTGTTTAACACGACATAATAACATCCGGCCCACCTGTTTTCTGTCGTCCACGGCGCCTGGCTCCCGACAAGCTCAAAGCGGCCCGCGCAGAGTTCGAGCACATGTTGGAGCTTGACATAATTAGACCTTCATCCAGCAGTTGGGCGTCACCTCTCCATCTCGTCCCTAAAAAGTCAGGTGACTGGAGGCCACGCGGAGACTGCCGGCTCCTCAACGCTAAGATTGTCCCTCACTGGTACCCACTACCCACTACCCAACACCCACGACTTCACCTCTGCTCTGCACGGTGCTACAATATTTTCGAAAATTGATCTTGTTCGAGCATACCACCAAATCGCAGTGGGCGAAGAAGACATCCCCAAAACGGCCATAACGGCACCATTTGGGCTTTTCGAATTCTTGCGAATGCCCTTCCGACTACGAAACACTGCACAAACATCATAGCGCTTCATTGACAGCGTGACGAGAGGACTCCCGTTCGTGTTTGCCTATGTGGAAGATCTGCTCGTGGCAAGCTCATCCTTCGAAGAGCACATGCAACACCTTCGCCTTCTCTTTGAGTGGCTTGAAGCCAATGAAATCGTCATAAACAGCGGAAAAAGTGAGTTTGGAGTGCACGCTCTCTCGTTTCTCGGCCATTACGTCGACACCAGTGGCATCCGCCCACTTCCTGACAAAGTAAAAACAGTCGTCGAGTTCCTCAAGCCAACTTCACTTACCAAGATCCGCCAGTTTCCGGGTCTGGTGAACTTTTACCGCCGTTTCGTCAGAAACTGTGCAGCGCTCCTGGAACAACTCGATCGCCCGCTCTGTGGCACACAACAATCTGCAACGCTATAGACCGGGACAGCGCTGCGGATGGCGCATTTCTTGCCATTAAACGCGCCTCGGCCGAAACAACTCTCTTCATTCACCCAAATCCGGACTGCCCCCTGGCACTCATGACCGACGCATCAAGATCGGCGGTGGGAGCCGTTCTTCAACAGCAAGTTGATGGCGAATGGCAACCCCTTGCTTTCTTCCCTAAACGCATGAACCCCGCCCAAACACACTATAGTGTGTTCGGCTGTGAACTCCTCGCGATGTACCTGTCCGTGCGCCATTTCCGTCACCTGATCCAAAGTCGATCATTCACCATCTACACCGATCACAAGCTCCTGACCTACTCCGTCGGTCGTCCCGAGTCTCAATATACGCCGCGAGAGGTACGTCAGTTTTTCTCTTTATCGGAATTCCCAACGGACGTTCGACACATTAGTGGCTGTGATAACAATTAACCCGGCGGATGCTCTCAGCCGCGTGGACGCCATCACACGCAGCCACTCGAAGAACCTGCCAACTTCGCTTCCATTCGACATCCGCAAACTCGCGACAGCGTAAGAGAGCTGTCCTGACTTGACTAATATGCGCGAAGCGACCACATCCCTGCAACTGGAGCCAATAACTTTCAGACTGTATATCGTGCGCGATACCTCCACAGACACACGGCGGCCGTTCTTATACCGACCGCCTTGCGCAAGCTAGCCTTCAACTCCTTCCACAACCTGGCTCATCCTGGTATTCGAGCTACTCAAAAGCTCGTCGCAGCTCGATTCGTGTGGCCCCGCTTGAACGCGGACATTCGCGATTGGGTACGCGCACGTGCGCCTTGTCAGCGCGCTAAAGTTCAGCGCTACCCAGTACCGCCTCCCCGCCGCATCTTGCAACCTGACGAAGGGTTTGCTGTAGTCCACATTGACATAGTTGGACCGCTTCCGCCTTGCCAAGATCAGCGGTATTTGTTGACATGCGTTGACCGTTTTACCCGGTGGCCCGAGGCGACGCCAATTCCTGACATCTCTGCAGCCACAGTCGCAGAGGCGCTCGTCTACACTTGGGTCTCACGGTTTGGCTGCCCGACAACGTTAATGACTGAATCTTCACTTGAATCAATTTGAATCTTCACTTTTCGCAGAGCTTCTAAAGCACTTCAGAACGATCCGTCTGCGAACAGCTGCATACCATCCACAAAAAAATGGCCTCGTCTAGGTCATCTCAAAGCAGCATCGACAGTACACGGGTCCCTAAAGAAATGGCTAGAAGTACTTTCCCTCGTTCTGCTGGATATTAACGCGAAAGCGTTTCTTGGCTAGGTTGGAGATAGCGCGCGCCCAGCAGCCGTCCGTAAAAGCCGCGCCCGGAAAGCACGTGACCACCGGGAGTCACGCCGGCGCCACCACTCGCCACAGCGGCATTCGGCGCGAGCTCCGCTGCGCTGCTGCTACCTGTGGCGGCGTCTCCATGTGCTACTCGGATCACAAGGCCATGGTAGTGTCTGTGTATCCCGGCCCAAGGGCGCCGTAACCGTAGCGATAAGAGGGTGACGACACCCGGTGACTGTCAAATGAAACGACCCACAACGCCGCGGCGGTTGTACTACTTCGATATGCCTGAGACCTGGCTCTGGCAAATCTGCATATACTGCCTGGACGACGAAACAGAAGAGGAAATGTGTCGACTCCACTTTGATGGCATCAAATCACGTAAATCAACTCAATCCGGCATCCCACGTTGCCTCATTCTTTATAACACAACTCGGCAACACCAGTTTGCAGCACTCCTGCGGAACTATGTAGCAGCCAAAAGAAACGCTTTCGCGTTCTCATCTCATAAGAATGCGCTTAGGGATTGTCGAACTTTTTGATCAGCATACAAAGAAGACCTCTCCTGCGCCACGGCAGAGCTCATTTATGGCACCGCACTGCGCCTCCCGGCTGACTTCTTTAAGGACACCGCACAAACAAGCACTCCGCTCAGGCAGCCAGCGAATATGTGAGCCTGCTTCGAAATGCTTTCTTCGACCGGCGGCCCCAACAGACGCGACGGAACCCAGGCCGTGCACCTTACATTGTGCCAGACATGGAAAAGGCTACACGTGTGCTTGCTCGGTACGCCCTGTGCGTGGTTCATTGCAGCCCCATTACCTTGAACCCTTCCCCGTGCTTGAGCGCCTCCCCTCGAACTTTGTTGTGGATGTTAATGGATCCCGAGAAACCATTGCACTCGAACGCCTGAAGCCCGCGTACAGTGAAAACACTGTCTCGTCCGTGTCGGTTTGTTTTCAAACCGTGTGCCAACCAGTTCTGTGCCCTCGGCACTCTTCCCCATCTCCTGCCACGGTCGGTCTGGACGCGCGCGTTCGCTCCCTCCTTTACGGCCTGCGAACGGGAGGCTGTTTCTACCTATCGCCGCAACTTGGCGGGGGCGCTCCGAGCCAACCCCGCTCTAAACCAGCTCCCGGCCGTTGCGGAGGCTAGCGCGCTCAGGGAATGTTCGGCTTCAGACTTGCCGCGTCACTTTCTGAAGCTCCTTTATATCGTATGTATGGTACCAATGCGATGAGAACACTGTAGCAAGCATATATGACAACTCGGGTGATTTCCGCTTTCCGGAGGGGAAGGCACAAGCCACTGATTTGCCCGTTTCTGCTGCTCGTGAGAGCACTTGCCATTGCGCGTCGTGCTCAGGAGTCTCGGCCGCATGATTCGTCACCGACCATCAGAACAAATGACACGAAACATTCTTTTTTGGAGGAAAGTGGTTTTCAACACGTTTACTTCAAATGCACATATGCTAACCATTCCTGTACTTGAAAATTACAAAATATGGATATTTTTCTTGAAGGTATCACAATTCTTCCTTTAATCTTAAAAATAAATACCTCGAAAAGGGGAGTCACTTTTTCCCACAAGCAGCCGTGAGTCGCAATCACAGTAGAAGGAACACAATAATAATAATAATAATAATAATAATAATAATAATAATAATAATAATAATAATAATAATAATAATAATAATAATAATAATAAATTCGCACCACACCACGCTGAGTCATTGCATGCATACAAATTCCCAAGCCCTCATGAGTCCAGATGCAGTCTTCAGCGTGCAAGTGAAGAGATTAGAAAAATTTGCTTATGCAATAACGCACGCCGTCGGCGAAGAAGAAAAATAAAGAACTTTCACAGAAACCGTTCGATATCACACAGAATGTTCTCCTTGGTACTAAAATAATATAATGCACAAGAAGAACAGAAAAAGAAGCACTGCTGGTAAAATGCTGTCGTGATGCTTATGGCTAGTTTAAAGTATCCACATCGTTAAAGGCCGGAAATGTTTCCGCGTGGGCTTGTGAAT
Source organism: Hyalomma asiaticum (assembly GCA_013339685.2). Classification (NCBI taxonomy): domain Eukaryota; kingdom Metazoa; phylum Arthropoda; class Arachnida; order Ixodida; family Ixodidae; genus Hyalomma; species Hyalomma asiaticum. The sequence continues at coordinate 207,482,918 of CM023481.1, forward strand.
ATAGCCAGAAGGCCTGTCGTTCTGATCTGTTAACTTTTTTTGTGTAATTCACAAGAAGAATCCGAAGAACGAGCGACGCGTCCGCTTTTTTGCGCTGTTTATCTTAAGTATGCACAACCAACTAGCCCAGTCAGCTACTTTGATACCTCTAACACAAAAGCGGCACACACGCAATGCTACGATCAACGCGGATGTGCTCAGCTGCTGCAATGAGGCCGGTAATCTCATCGTTATCGCAACAGGACATGTGATGATTCCGGGAAACATCTTGACAACCACACAATTGAGCGGTTCACCACAAGGCTCAGCAAATCCGCCTCATTGTAAAAATTAAGCAGAAGGAGGAACTCGGCGACATCTGCATCAGCATGCCGTCTATCATCCCAAAACTGCGTTATGTTTATGAAGGACGCCGTAGTGGAAGGCTCCGGGAATTTCGACCACCTGGGAATCTTTAGCGTGCATCTAAATCTAAGCACACAAGCCCCATGCATTTTCGCCTCCATCAAATATAAGATGGTCAAGTTTGACCGACCGACCGAACGACCGACCAAGCCATTCTTGTTGCTACTAGTGCTGAGTGTGCGTCTTCTTTTGCCGAGTGCATGAGTACTGAGAAATCCAGACTGTCCCCACACTCACCTGTACTGCTTTCACCACTTCCACCATGCGGAAGAAATAATTAGCACGATAATTAGCCGGGGACAGTTGGTTTACCATACGAAGCGCATGCAGAGCAACGCGCTTTGGGGGGTTTTGTTGTTGTTTTGTGGGGTTTTTACGTCCCAAAACCAGTTCTGATTATGAGAGACGCCGTAGTGGAGGGCTCCGGAAATTTCGACCACCTGGGGTTCTTTAACGTGCACTGACATCGCACAGCACACGGGCCTCAACATTTCGCCTCCATCGAAATGCAGCCGCCGCGGCCGGGATTCGATCCCGCGACCCTCGGATCAGCAGCCGAGTACCTTAGCCACTAGACCACCGTGGCGGACGCTTTGGGGGGTTAAAACCCCTGAAAAAAAAAAAACTAAAGTAGCGCCAAGTGCGCCCCTTCGCCTCTGCCTCCTCTCCTAGCCGCAGCAGCAGCGCCTCTAGAGTGTCCACCGAGAAACTGCCTACGCGAGACTAAAGGGCCTTGCGAAAACACGCGGCCGCACCGCTGCACGGGGCACACTACACTACTGCGTAAGCTGCGTGCTTGGCGGCTAGTAGGGCCGTAGGGAAGTCTATGAGGGCCAGCTTCGCCTGCAGAGCACGCGCTCGATGCCGCGGGAACGGTCTTCGGCGACCATCGTCCCCGCATTTGGTCTCCGGCTTCTCCGCTGTTGCCTAGGCGTGTGTGCGAATAGCCGTCCGACGCGCTGGGGCGACACATCTCGACGTTTGGCATTTAGCTTTACCCGCGGAAACGAAAGCTCCTTCTTTCCGTTGTTGTACGTGCTTTTACGGCATCCCAAAACATGCAGAGCTGTCGCGCAGATTCAAGCGTGATCGCGCAAGGTCGAGCAGACGCCGCACGTGGACAACCAAGATGGCGTTCGCCCGACGTTCAAAAAGATAGTGGCGCGTCGTGCTTTGCGATCTCCTAGCACGGCCGAAGCCGAATTTGCATGGCGTGTGGCGGCGCTGCCATCGACAGCGTCAACCCCAAGCACATCGGCAAGTGAACGCTGGGCTCTCGCGTCATGGGCTACCCGCTTGCGGGGATGGGTTTTGCCCCTACAAGCGCTTGGCTTACTTTATTCTTCTACAGACCACTTTTATGACACGGTATTTTTTTTTTAACATATTGCACAAAAAACTCACAACTGTGCCGCAACCGCGAACTTGTCCCATGCCATGTGGCCGACACCACACACATAAACACACGTCGAGCACATGCACGTACTCACTGATAATGTACTGCATATTTTTACCCCCCAAAAAAGACGCTCCACTTGCTGCCAATTACATTCTATTGTCGTATTTACCGGCACTTCCCTAATTATTTCTCTCAAACTTCCTCCAAAGCGTCGCTTACAACCGCAGCGCCCTCTGGCGTTTAGCTGAACGTACGATGGCGGCTAAGTGCCTTCTCAACTAGCTTCATCTACACATCTACGAAGCAAAGGAGAGAGGAGGTGTCTCCACACTGACACGAATGGCGCTATTTTAGTTATTTTTCAGGGACTTTATGGGGGGTTGGCTCGCGACGCCCTCACGCGGAACGCGCCGTCGTCACTGTATACAAACAGATCCATGGTACTCGCGGCAGCTGCTCAGGCCGTAAAGGAGGGAGCGAACGCGCGCGTCCAGACCGGCCGTGCTCCTGCGCGCAGTGTCAACTAGGACCCGAGGCGCTTGTAATCTTTTGTAACCTCTGCCTCCCTTCTTTCTTCTCTCTGTCCCTTTAATTCCCCCACCCCTTGAGTTTATCGGTTGAGGTGTCCTCACTGAGAGACAGTTACCCTGCATCCTTCACCCTATTTTCTCCACTTCCTTAAAGGGCCCCTAAACCACCCCCGACATTTTTTTTTGAACATTTCAAGTTAGCACGCGCATCAAGTTGAAAATGCCGTCACGATGAACGATGTCAAACGCGGCAGCGCTACGCGCCGCGGGCGCGCCACAAACTCGAAAAACAATCCCGTGCGCCTCTCCGGCCAGTTCCGGCATGCCAAAGTTAGCCGTGACGACATTGTGGTTTTTGCTGACGTCAAAAGAGTCCGAGCTCCGCTTATTGGTCGAAGGAGGACGTCGACTTCCGGTTAGTCTGCTAGAAAATGCACGCGCTCCCTGCCTGTTTGTTTTCCTCGTCGTGTGTCGTTCGAGTGGTGTTCGCGTGTGAATTCGTAAATGCGCTACGCTACGCAAGTGCAAGTGAGGTACAGCCGACTAGAAACTGCACCAGCTCTCAGAACACGACGAATAGCGCTAACAGAGAGCGTTGGCACAGCACCAACGAGACATTTGCGCGAACGCGGGAGCCCGGCGGAGGCAAGTCAACCGGATGCGCGTCATCGGCGATGTATGTCACGTGACATTCGGAGGAGCACTCGGCGAGGAGGTGGCACTGGCAAGCGTTGCTGGCAAGCGGCCGGCGGGCGCAGGAGAGAGTGAAACAAGCAAGCGCCGCGTTTTAATAATCAAACGGGTGTAACTCGGCTATTTCTGCACCGTTTCGAAAAATTCTTGCGGCTACGTGTTTCTTGCGGACACCGGTACAAAAGCAACACCACAACTAAATTTCGACCTCTTGGTGGTTTAGGGGCCCTTTAACTAGAATCACTATCTCTCCACTGGGACCCAGTTTGCCCGAGGCGCTTGTAATATTTCGTCGTATCGGTCTCCTCTCTTGAGGGGGGAGCCCTGTAGTGGCACCTGCCACCGCCGAACACGCGCAGCAGAAAAACAGGAACCTCGCGGCTCCTGTCACGTCTTTGTGTAAACACGCTTAAACCGGAACCGCGCGGCTCTTCTCACGCCCTTTTGTAAATCCGCTTGGTGACTTTCCCTCTCCGATCGCTACCCCGCGTCTTGCCTTCCGCAGTTTGCTCTGGAGGAAAATAAAGTCAGTTGCACAGCAAACGTGGTCATAGTCGGTTCCTCCTGCGCGCGCTCTGCGGAGAATTCCATTCTATTATGGTTCGTGCAAAAAAAAAAAATAAAAAAAAGATTACCTGAAAACGTCACCTCTGAAAGGATACTTCGCGAACTTTCACTGGATGGTCACCGTCTCGACTTAGTGGGGTTTGGTGTGCTGCACTCAATCATATTGGAACACAAGTGTCGCTATTAGTATCATGAGGTGGTATTGCATTTTTGTATATTGTACATTTAAATGTGTTCCGTGTGTTTCTAGATTTCTCAGTCTTTCTCATATATGTGCTGTTTTTCTTTGTGCATATACAACTGTACCAACGGGAAGCAAAGGAGAATCGTGGGGCCGCAGTTGAGCGGCTTCTTTTTCTCTTATCTGATGTATTTATTTGCGTGCGCATGTCCGGAAGAAACTCTGAGGTTCAGAATATCAAGTGTTTCATATCCCTTCACACCAAGGTCCCTGACTTCCCTGTCCGCCCAGAGCTGACGAACGCACCGCTGATGGCGCACTTCCTTCCTCCGTGCAGGACGTCCCTATTCGCAATGTCCGCGAACTATAGGTGGCGCGCAAGTCGAGTCAAAATGGCTGTCTGGAGGAGGATAGACTATCCGCATGCCCGGAGTGTACGCCGTTCGCCGCGTGTCGTACAGAAGCGTCAACGGGTTTCTCACCATGTCCGACACAAATTAGCTTCCTTTTGCGAAGCCGATTTCATTAGCGACCATTTTGGAAGCTTCTGTGAAGGCAGAGCTGTTGACATCAGCCTCTTTTTACGTAGTGTCCACAGCACGAAGAAGTCTGCACATCGCGAAGAAGTCGCAGTGAAATGGCAGAAATATGTGAGCAAAAACTGTCACTTGCGGATCCAGACGCGTGCCGTGCGCCTCTTCGCGTACATCGAGAAGACACTCGCAGGATCCGCTGAAAGTACACGCGTGCAAACTGCTTTGTGTCACACGGACGCAGCTTGTCACTGTAGATCGCAACCGACTCGGTGATATTTTTTTAACCGTATTTTCTGCACAGCGAGCTCTTCGGTAAATAGTGGCGTCACACGGGCACATGTGATAGCGACTGGGATCGATCAGGGTTACATTTCTTAATCGCAATCAACGGTGGTCACTGCTACATGGTCCAACGTAATCATGATAGAGCTAAGCTGGCGTGGGCCGAATCAGGAGCTCGGAGCCGAATCGCGATGCGCATATGCCGATCGTCTTGAGATCAGTGTATCATGCTTGACCACGCGATCAACAGTGCACGCGTACCAGCATCTGTTCCAGATAGAGCCAAAACAGGATCGGCCTAGATCGTGATAAAAAATGCCCGTTTAATGTTAATCGATGTCAGCACTGACTGAAATATAAACATTCGTTGTTGTGTGGGACTGCGTGTAATATGTGAAAAAAAAAAAAGCGAATATACCACGCAAACAAGCAACTTTGCGGCTTGCAGTGGTTCGCAGATGTCTCTTACATTTAACTGCCGCGTTGACACGCTAGCAGGTGCGCGCATCTACAGAAACGGCCTTCTCACTATAAATGCGACATAAAGCCTGACCACTGTGCGGTTTAGCCAAAAAGCGAAAGCAATTGCCGCCTACCTACATTGCTCCAGAAGAAATTACCGGGAGTGACATGTGCGCTGCACGCTCTCATCGGCGGCGTCACAGGCTTTCCGATGCGAAACCTCACTATCCATTCCTTCTTTCGCAACGGATCTTAGAGGGAGGAATGCAGGGTTATCTCGTTGTGAACAGCTCAATTTGTGCACTGGGGCACGCAGCACACGGGGTTACTGTTGTGCTTTTTGGGCGTCACGCGCAAATACGTACACAAAAGTGCGGCGGCGACGAACAGTACAGCGCGTCGTCTGCCTATCCTCCTCGTGGCATTTCTGCCGTGCGCCGCGGTGCGGCGTGACAGTCTACGGACAGTGCGAATACGTGGCCACTGGATTGATGGTTTTACTGGCCTTCTAGCATGCATGCACATGATAGAACTGCACTTGTAAAAAGTATTGAGCATGCACGTGACACACACACACACACACAAACACACACACACACACACACACACACACACACATATATATATATATATATATATATATATATATATATATATATATATATATATATATATATATATATATAAGTAAAGCACGTTGACGTTGTAGGGCTAGTTGGTCAATTGTATTGAAGAAAAGACGTATTCCAGCCAAGAAAACAGACGAACACAGGAAAATCGCAAGGAAGACTGTGTTCGTCTGTTTTCTTGGCTGGAATACGTCTTTTCTTCAATAGAATGGACCAACTAGCCCTACAACGTCAATACGTCTTTTCGTCAAATATATATGGTTGATTGGTGGGGTTTAACGTCCCAAAACCAGTTCTGATTATGAGAGACGCCGTAGTGGAGGGCTCCGGAAATTTCGACCACCTGGGGTTCTTTAACGTGCACTGACATCGCACAGCACACGGGCCTCTACATTTCGCCTCTATCGAAATGCAGCCGCCGCGGCCGGGATTCGATCCCGCGACCTTCGGATCTGCAGCCGAGTGCCATAACCACTAGACCACCGTGGCGGGGCATCATATATATATATATATATATATATATATATATATATATATATATATATATATATATATATATATATATATATATCCCTGCGATATTTTTAGAAGTTCAATAAAATGGTAATTAACTAGTTACTCAATGTATACTAATTACCTTTGTAACTGATTATTTTTCGTGGTTATTGTCGCTGGCGAGTTTTTTAGCCATGGAGACGACGATGTCATATCAGGTTTTAAAACAAAGAAAGTCATTGTACAAAGTTCTGCAGCGCGAAAAAAACCTGGACATTTTTTTTTTCACACCAAAACGACATTGAGCGTATATGGAGAGCGCCGGAAGTCACATGCAACTACAACCGCCGCTGGCGACGTCTTCCAAAGATTACGGAAGCCAATTCGATATGTACGATGTGCTATTTGCGCTATTTTTTCCTATGGCTATAGTGCCTAGAATGTACTGGCTAGTGTGCTGAGCGGAGGGGGCTCCCAATGGGAGGAGGTGGCAGGGTGGGCAATGCCTTCCAACTTTGGCCGGAAAGTGGCGCCACTGAAGTAAAGGTGCGGCCGCGTGGTTTTGTGCGCCTGCAGCTCCGTCAATGCTCCGCGTCTCGTGTTTTCTGAATGTATTTTGCCCACGTATGCATTGCAAAATGAGAGAGAGAGAGAGCAAAAGACAAGCTTCGTAAAAGATAAGCGAAGCTGCTAATGACATAGTGCCTTTTTATTCCGAAGTTTAACTAGTGGACAAGAGAAAAAGCCCAAAATTGTTCCACAAGCTTCCAAAGCTTTTGCATGAACAGCTTGCTATAGCAGCCTAAAATGTGCCAGCATGCCAGAAGGATGATCGAAACACGTGGGTGTGGAGTGGCGGGTTGCAGTTGTACTTGAAACATCTACTGACGGCATAAATGTGCTAGTTTGAACGTCTCACAAAACCAAAGTTTATTTTCCAGCTGTTCGCTGGTCGTGACTTCACTTCTTTTACGTCACATTTAAAGCTGTCCTCTTTCAAAAGCGCATTATAGTATCTTAGTTAGCCGCCTGGATGGGCAATTAAAAGATAATCAAAAGGGCAACTCGTACTCTGAATGCACAGAAGAGTACCTCGGCGTTATTTGCCCTGGTTACCAAAACGTACATATAGTGGCGGGCTTGTCGGTTACACACGATAAAGGAACGGCTTGAATGTTTATTATTTCTGTTCCAGCCCCCCCTCCCCCCCCAAAAAAAATGTCTTGCGCAACTGTTACCAAGTCATGTACGTGTAAATTATGCTTCAACATCTGGGCTATCAGATATCAATCTTTTACATCTACAAAATCATGTTGCAGTGCTACTGCCATGGCCTTTTTTTGCAGTTTCTGTTATTTGAAGACGAGAATCGCTGATGGTTATTCCTATATTTTTCCTTTTTGTTCTTGCCATTCTGTTAAAACTGGAATTCCAGCTCGTGGACGCCCTCATAAGGTCAAGTTTGCATAAATTTAGCAGTGTCTTGCAAATTAAATGTATCAGCCGCGAATCCTCTTCGCGGGAGCAAGTAGGGTGGGAGTACTTTCACTTGTCAAGCTGGGTCTGTCCTAAGATATTCTTTGACATTTTTGTTTCACTTCAGAAGTTAACCGCAGAATGACGAAAACTAGCAGACGGCTTGTGGTATATACGTCCAGTACATGTTAAGCGTTCCGTCATTTTCTAGCACCGCGTACGTAAGCATTTTCGGCGGGCAGTGATTTTTTTCTTTCTGTTAGAGTGTTTCAAACGACAGTCAGCTGCGGTGGTGTAGCGGTTATATGCTCCAAAAACGCGGGTTCGATCCCGGCTGCGGCGGTCGCATTTTCGATGGAGGCGAGAATGCCAGAGGCCCTTGTACTGTGCTTTATTAGTGCACGTTAACGAACGCCAGGTAGTCAAAATTTCCTGAGCCCTCTATCACTCTTCCTTCTATATCTCTATCATTCCCTTACCCCATAGAGTTTCTCACAGTTACACAGTATCCCCACGGACGCTGAGCCATGATTCCGACATGAGCCGCAGAAAACGGTGTCCTTTACTTAACCTAACCACGATAACCAGACAAGACCGTTTTATAAGCCACGAGGAACGCTGAATTCGGAGCAGAAAGCGCAGTTCTACGAAGCAGAAACCGCGGGTGCCGCGGAACCAGGACGCGGTGTGGACGATGGATGGATGGATGGATGGATGGTATGAACGTCCCCTTTGTAACGAGGCGGCGACATGTGTGCCACCATGCTCGTAAGAAAATTTAAGAACTTAATTTTCTCTTTTTTTCTCTCTTTAAATTTTCCTCATGCCTTTTAAATCTACTTCAATCAAATCGATCATACTACAGCAAATACGGGAAGAGAAGCTCAGGGGAAGATGGATAGCTTGAATCGATGAACAAATCGCAAAATACGATTTACGTAAAATACGCAAAATACGCCCCTGATGAAGACAAGTCCGCTTGTCGAAACGTTGGCTCCTGGGACATTCCCTGTTCTAAATCGTATTTTGCGATTTGTTCATCGATTATAGCAAAAACGGAAATTCATAGCCCAGTTACCTGCCCCTTATGGCAGAAAGTCCATATTTTTCCATATAATTATTTTTGTCCGTTCTCTCTAGTTTTCTGCCACCAGTATTCTAACCGTCTCTTACTCATTTCAATCGCGGCTATGTTCAGCTTCCCGTTGTTCGCCCTAAAACCCAAGGCTTCATGTAGGGTGGTGCCCAAACGTACACCTTGGTGGATATTTCCGCATTCAATCAGAACATGCTCCGTCGTTTCCCTATCTTCCTCACAGCATGTGCATTTTTCTTCTTTACTGAATTTCGCTTTATAAATACGCGTTCTAAGGCAGCCCGATCTCGCTTCAAACAGTAAAGCGCTTCCTCTTGAATTGCCCTCTCGGTAGTTGGTTGTTCCTCTCAGAGTCGGTTTTTTTTTCCACCGCTGCCATCCAGTAAATCTTCTCCGCCTCACTGACATTTCCCTTTACGCTCTTTGCTGTCAGTTCTCTTAGAGCCGTATATTTACTGGTGAGCCTCCTAGTTTTCTTTCTCCACTGCGTGTCAATGCTCTTTCTATATAAATAGCGGAACACCTTCAGTGCCCACCTACTCTCTTTCATATTCCTTAGCCTCTCTTCAAACCGTATTTTGCTCTGCGCTTCCCTTGCCTCAGAACTCGCCCATCCCATATCGCCCTTTACAGCCTCGTTTGTCGTTTTCCCGTGAGCACCCACCGCGTGGCGTCCCACAGTTCTTTGATTCACATCCATTCCTGTTTGTATGTGTGGCTTCATGCACAGTGAGTTCCCAAATGTAAGCCCCGGTACCATTACCCCTTTCCACAGACCCCTAAGCACCTCGTACCTATTGTATCCCCATAACGCTCTGTGCTTCATTATTGCTGCGTTCCTCTTTCCCTTTGCTGCCAAGGCTTTTTCGTGTACCTCCATGTATCTATCACCCTCATTTACCCATACGCCAAGGTACTTGTATTCGTTTACTCTCGGTATTTCTTGGCCCTATATGGGTACCGCCTGGTCGTTGGGACCATTGAATACCATCAATCCGTATTTTGTTACACTAAATTCTAGTCCTAGATCCTCGCCTTGCTTTCCGCGTATATTCACCAGCCGTTGTATATAATCTCGACTGTCCGCGAATAAGACAATATCGCCCGCATAAAATAAACCCAGAAGCATCTGCTCAATCATCACGCCGCCCTGTTTGTGTGACAGATTAAAACCAATGTTGCTATCTCCTAGCGCTTTTTTTCCATTCTAACCATGTACAGCATGAATAACAGCGGCGACGAAGGACATCCCTGTCTCAGCCCCTTCCTAATATCAACGTTCTCTATGCTACTGATTCCTTCCCATTCTATGCAAACTGTATTTTATCGATATATTTCCCTCAAAAGCTGTACACAATCGTCGCCTATGCCCATTCCTTCCAAAATTTTCCACAGTATTTCCTGATTAACATTGTCATACGCCCCAGTGATGTCTACAAAAGCCACATACAACGGCCTGCTTTCTATTTTAGATATTTCTATGCACTGAGTAAGAACAAATAGGTTATCGTCTAAACGCCTGTCTACTCGAAATCCATTCTGAAGTTCTCCCAAAATATTGTTACGTTCTGCCCAGGCTTCTATTTTTAATTTTACTGCTTGCTTAGCCATCCTGTATAGTACTAATGTAATTTAGCGGTTTATACGAGCGAATGTTATTCTTTTCCCCCTTGCCTTTATAGATTAATTTCATTCTGCTTTTTCGCCAACTGTTCGGTATTTGCCTCTCCTGTAAGCATTTTTCTACGGCTTTCAATAGTGCTTCTTTAGTGTTCTGTCCTAATTCGTTAATGAGGCTAACGGGGACCCCATCTCAACCCAGACCAGTGTGCTTTGGAATTTTTCCTTCGGCCTTTTTCCAGTTGAAATTCTGAAGTTCTAGCTCTTCCTTAGTTTCGCTCTCCGTCATGGTTTTATCCACTGGGGGAATCTCTTGGACGATCTTTTTAAACGAACCGGCTGTTACCTTCTGGATGTAACCCAACGCTTCGTACCCTTCCAATTGATTTCCTCTTTCATCAACAATACGCTGTTGTAATGTGGCAGACTTTTTACCTAGCGCTTTTATGTGGTTCCAAAATATCCTAGGCGCGCCCTTCTTTTTGTCATGAATTTCTGTCACCCAGCGTTCACTTTCACCTTTAATTTTTGACTCGACCAATTTCTGTACAATAGATTTTTTTCTCTAAATATATTTCGCATCTTTCAGTGACTTCGACTTGCGGCCGCTTCTCCCTTTTTGCCTGTCTGTGCTCCTATGATGCTTTACGTCTCTTTTCGATCGCTTCCCGGATTTCCTTGTTCCACCATCTTTTTGGCGTTCTGTTTCCTTTCCAGCAAACAGTTTTCTTCTCTTTACTTATTTCTTTCGTCATTGTATGAACTTAGAGACTTGCAGCGCCGATATGCGGTGGCTGTGGGAAGGCATCAGCGCGGTGGACATGCGAGTGCGCGCGCTCAGCATCATAGAGTTAATATACTGACTCTAGAGGCAAAGCTCCCCATAGGGCCCGTGTATGGGAGGGGGGGGGGATCCCCCGTGGTCGACGCCTTCTTGCAACGCTCACGCTATCCTTAGGGATAGCAGCCGGTATTAATCAGGCAACAAAGTATGTAAACACATAGCCCCCGAAATGGCACATAGGCACGCCAATCTCGAAAGCTATGGGGAAAGAAATCAGCGTCGATAGATGGCAGCAGCTATCCTGTTTACGATCAGAGCTGGTAAATCAAGGCCTTCAACGAACACGTTCCGTTATCCCCGGCGGTGAAACCTTAGAATGTGGAACGATCGATGGCCGTCCGTGGAGCTGGGAAGCTCGGTCTCAGCAAGAAACCAAGAGACTGCACGCGGCATTGTCAGTGGACGCGGTGCACCCGGCGTTGTCAGTGCGATCTTGTCGATTATCGCCGTGTCCGAGCGGCCCGTGCGCGATATTCGACGTGCGTACAGAGAACACCGATATAACCGTACGTACTACGTGTTAAGCATGGTTTATTCTTTCGGGTGCAGAAAGCTCTTTCGACGCACAACCTACTAGTTTGAATTTCTTTGCCTGTACATTGCAGCTGAGGCGGGCTGAGGCATGATCGAACAGCCCGGCTGCCCAGCCGGTGCCCTCGAACAACACTGCGTAAACCCGTCCGTCGCTACCCCGCTACGGTCACAAAGAGAGGGGCCGGTCGTAACAGTAACAACGTAACCGCACGAATGCGCTATCGCGTCAAACGATGTCACCGCGCGATCACATGTCATATCAGACACCCAAAGTGAGGGGGAATCCGAAAAGAGAACTAAAGAGATCTGAAACCACGCTTTATTTAGCGAATGCGTGCATCGTGATATATATTAATTACATTTTTAGGAAGCGTTTTCAGTATGCTTAATATTCACACTTAATCTTCGCAAGATTATTCGTTTTTTAAGGCATCGGCATAAGACGACCTACACTTGTTTTTAGCACTTTCAGTAATACTTAGGCTGGCTACATTGACACAATTGCAACAGGGCGGCGCGCGCGAGGGACCGCCCCTCCGCGGCCCAGCTTTGCCTCTAGAGCCAGTCACTAGCCAGTATATTCTAGGCACTATACTATGGCTACAAGGCGTCGCTGCGCCGCATTGGCAGAAGCCAACGTCATCTTTCTCTTTAAAAGAGGTCTATTCACCATCGCGAACTAAGCGACAGCGAGTTTAGGAGCATTCATTTGAAATTCACCGCCGCAGGCATTGGAACACGTCACCAGCGGGCGTTGAGTTCGCATCTGACTTGCGGCGCTCCTTTTGCAGTGAGTCCGGCTTTTATGATGACAAAAATGGCACAGGGCTACAGGGCTTAAGATAACGACTGTTTCTTCGCTTCAGAAACTGATACGGTATCTTTTCGTCTCTGTGGCTACAAACTCTCCGTTGACAATAACCTCAAAATGCTACGAATTAAAAAAAAATTGACACCATCTTCCCAAAGGGAACCCTGATGGGATGCGAAGCAGCAGCGTTGCGCACTGGTGGCGTCACGGGTTGAACGGCGCTAACGCGGGCGCTTCGCATCCCATCAGGGTTCCCTTTGGGAAGATGGTGTTAATTTTTTGTGCGTGAACCGACGAGTCGGCGGTGTAGCGAGCGGCGGTCGCGGTAGCGGAGCGAGCGGCGGTAGCGGCAGGTGTTGCGGGCGAACGAACGAGGCGGCAGCTGCGGGCGCTGCGGCGAGCGCGCGGCAGGCGAGGGAGAGAGTGACGTCAGCGCGCACTGCGAGGGGAGCGTGACGTCAACGCGCAGCTGCGGCGTGACCTACTTGGCACCGCTCCAACACCTGCGGCGAGGGGAGCGCGTTGCGGCGCGTTCGTACGGACGCACGGAGGGACAGCGTTACACAGGCTAGTCAAAGAGCTGCTTCGCATCTAAAAAGTTTGTCGAGGTTCGTGCCGCCTGCGCCAAGGAATACGATGCTCCGGCGGTCGAGCTCGAAAGTCAATATTTATTAATACCAACTCAAAGAACACTGAAAAAAAAATTGGTCGCGTATCTCCGTGCTTCGCTGCAAATGTCGTCGAAAGACGATAGTCTTCTACCGGCCGTACTACATGAGTCCCGGTTCATCTGCGGTTCGGCACGAGCTTCGGGCGTCTTTTCAGCCGCCAGGTACGCTCGCTTAGCCTCTCAGTCAGTGACAATTCGCACATCGCGCACCTCGTCTGTTTCCCGTTGCCTCCGGGCGCGCCTCGATTCACGATCTTTCGCTAGCCGCTGGGCTAGTTGCTCTGACGTTTCCTGGGCACGCTTGAGACGACGGGCATCGGCACGCCGGCGCTTCTCCGCTGCAATCTGCTCGTCGGTCTTTTCCCTGCGTTGTCTGGGCATGTCTTGTAGAGTGTGTTCTATATCATCAAACGGCCATTTATGTTTTGCCTTGCCTCAGGCAGCGCCCCGTCTATGTTGAATCGGCCGCATGTGACTGGCATTGATGAAATGAAGGCAGCGCTGCGTGAGATATGAACGCCATCTGGCCACGATATCGGGAAACGCAAGAAGCTTGCCTAGTACGCAGAGCTACTGGTAGGTGGCAGCACCGTGTCGTTTTACCGAAGCGTAGGAAACGTCCGCATTTTCGTTCATAGCGTGGCATTGTCAACGCAGCGTAATAAACACTGCGGTCTAGAATTACATATCCGCATTTTCTCAAATAAAGGAATACACCGCCCAATTAATAGTTACTTATTGATGTTGCGCCTCAGATATATGTAATATTTGCTTTTTGGTCGACTGTGTTCACAAGTATAAACGCAGCTACCAATTCAAGATTGGTGGTCGTTGAGGAAAGGGTTAAACTTTCGCCATTCTACTGAATCGAAAAGCAAAACAGACACACACACATACAGAGAGACAGACCAAAATTTCTGCGTTGAAGTATCCCATGAAAGACTATAGCCTTTAAAAGGCTACACGACACAAATACTCGCGGGCACACGCACTGGCGCCTAATCTTCGCCCTGGTGGGGCAAACACCTCTCGCGCGCACAGCATTCAGTCACCGACTGTCCGGCCTTCGCGTCTGCTTCTCCTTTTGAATAGCTTGACTGGACCGCGAGCATCGCCGGTGCGCAGCAGGTGCCCCGCTTGAACCAACCGGAGGATAGACGTGGCTCCTACAAGTTAATTACACGACTTCATTTAATTAAAAATGGAAATTGCACGTTCCTCGCGATTACTGATGTCCGCCCAACTTGACAGGCTGTTACTCCAGAAAATTTGTTTTAAATGCGAAGCATTTCTTAGCGAACTTCGGCGACTTTGAGCGTATCTATCTATCTATCTATCTATCTATCTATCTATCTATCTATCTATCTATCTATCTATCTATCTATCTATCTATCTATCTATCTATCTATCTATCTATCTATCTATCTATCTATCTATCTATCCGCCTACGACATTGTGCTCTCCTGGCCGTTTCATTAATGGGATGTATACGAAAATTGGTGTGCCGCAATATGACTGCATGACGAACATAAATGACAGGTCATAACATGAAAATCATGACAGGCATGGCATGAGCGGCATGATTTACATGCCACGGTCTTGGTGCTCTCCTGGTCGTTTCGTTAATTGGATGTACACGAAAATTGGTATGCCACAACATGACTGCATGACGAACACAAATGACACGGTACTACATGAGAATGATGATATGCATGTCATGAGCGGCATGATTTACATGCCACGGTCTTGGTGCTCTTCTGGCCGTTTTGTTAATGCGATATTTACGAAAATTAGTATGGCACAACATGAATGCATGACGAACTTAAATGAAAGGTCATAACATGAAAATCATGACATGCATGTCACGAGCGGCATGATTTACATGCCACGCGTTCCGTTAATGGGATATATACGAAAATTTGTATGGCACAACATGAATGCACGACGAACTTAAATGACAGGTCAAAACATGAAAATCATGACATGCATGTTACGAGCGGCAAGATTTACATGCCACGGTCTTGGTGCTCTCCTGTCCATTTCGTTAATGGGATGTAAACGAAAATTGTTATGGCACAACATGACTGCACGACGAACATAAATGACAGGTCATAACCTGAAGAACATGACATGCATGTCACGAGCGGCATGATTTACATGCGATGGTCTTGGTGCTCTCATGTCAGTTTCCTTAATGGGATTTATACGAAAATTGGTATGCCACAACATGACTGCATGACGAACATAAATGACAGGTCATAACATGAAGATCATGATATGCATGTCATGAGCGGCATGATTTACATGCCACGTGTTTCGTTAATGGGATGTATGCCAAAATTGCTATGGCACAACACGACTACTTGGCGAACGTAAATGACAGGTCATAACATTACAATCATGACATGCGTGTCATGAGCGGCATGGTTTACATGCCAGTCTTGCTGCTCTAGCGGCAGTTTCGTTAACTTCGTATGTACCAAAATCTGTACAGCGAGACAACAATGCAGATCCATGTTGCGTTCTTGATGCGTGCTTCGCATTTCCTTGATTCCCACTACATGCGGGATCTGCCATTTTTTTTTCTCGGAAAGCCTATCTTCAGGAATTTTTGAAATTTTCGCTTAAACACCAGGTTTTGATGCAGTAGGTTATGAGGTCTCCTGCGTCTCTGATCAAGTTGGTTGTTAGGATGCCTACTCTTCCGCTTAATCGTTGGATGTGTGTTGTATTGCCTTCCTAATCTAACTTTCAGTCATGCTTAGAACTTCGGTGTCCTGTTCGACGATGGTTACACCTAGGGTGGCTGATGCTTGAACTGAAGAGTTCGGAATAGAACTATTCGGCCATCTGCACTATGACACTGAAATACTATGACAATGAATTTAGTAATAAAAATGCTGCACCCATCCTTCACTGCGTGTATTATGGTTCTTCCTGTACCAAGTGTCCTTTTAGTTGCTTTGATGCTAGCCGCGTTTATTAACTGCTGCTTTTGTGTTACGTTTCAAGTTCTTATATCAGTGACTTTATTATTTGTAGTCAGCTTTGACAGCTTAGCGAATTGTTTTATAGCTTGGGTTAGTTGGCTTCGTCGCTTGTAGTTTCTTTATTAAATTTTTATTCGTTTGTGAAAGCTTGCTTATTCATGTATAAGGGCTTTTTTTCCGACTTCATTTGCTGCTCCAGAAATAAGTCTAGTTGTGTTTTCGTTCTTACCTTCTATGTCGTCATTTCCTTCTTGTCCTGGAGCCTCGTACTTGTTCTCAAGGGCGATCCTGAATTCTTCTGGTTTTGCTTTGGTTTGGCTCTGAGTGAAAGAAGATTGGCATGTATCTTAGTAACTAACCTAGTTTTCATTCTCCTAACACGGGCCTCTCACTAGTCCGTGATCCCCTCTCTTTATCGTACCTACTACTTTTGTGTCTTCCATAAGACCCTTATTCACGCGTATTAAGAAATATATATCATTTTTGTTTTTCCGCTGAGGCTTTGCGCCATGTGCCCTTGCTGTGATGTTCTTTGAAGAAGGTATTCCTGATAGGAGTCAATTTTTTTTTTTGCGAAATCTACAATAATCTATCCTCTGCTGTTCCTATCGTCTACGTAGTTGTTGCCGATTGCCTCTTTTTTTTTTCGACTTTCGTGTTGAAGTCTCCCATAACGAAGGCACACTGTGACCTTTTCGTTGCCGATTCCACATTCTCATAAAATGGTTCTACTTTCTTGTCATCGTGACTGACGTTGGAGCGTATACTTGTAATAATTACGTGTCCATTATTGCGCACGAAATATCTCTCACCTGTTCTCCTAACCTCGCTAAGGCCAATGATATCCAAGTTAACGTCCTTTAATTCTTCTAGTACTTGTGCTAGTTTAGTTTCGCTCGAGAGGTTTCGAGTATTGAGCGTCGCCACATTTAAATTTCCTGTGCCGGTCTGTACTATTCCAGTGACTTTTCGAGCCCTTTGCTATGTTGTCATTTTGTCTGTTCCATGGTCAGAAGCTATTAGTCATTGGCAACATCAGTGCTGAGTCGAGAGTTCGACGAAATATCGTCTGGCGAGGGGTGAACATGGTGGAAGACAAAATCAGTCACCATCATCATCAGTCCCCACTTCAGAGTAGGACCTTACTATTGAAAAAAAGTGTGGTTCTGCGCCTATACTCCGAAGTGGAAAAATATATTCTCCAATGGCCAATAGAGGGATGAAAAAACAAACAAACAAACAAAAAAAAAACAAACATTTGCGGAGGAAGTATTATGGAGACGCACAAAAATCAGCAGTTTCGCCCGGACGAAGAATTAATTGAAAGGGATAACAATGTATCATACAACTACGCGAACTACAATTTCTACTTTTATTGGCAACACAAACTGCTGTAAACATGAGCTTCCTAATTAAGTTAACATGCTTGGTGTCCCGCAGGCAAATACGCACATAGTTCTTTCTCTCTCTCTCGGTGGCCACGAGCACTCGCTCTGACAACGCGAGCGCAATGAACGGGGCAGATAAAGGACAGCAAGCGCGCTCTCACGCTTCTGCGCGCATCGGAAACAATGAGATAACGCCGTTTCCAGCATTACGCGCGCTGGCGGTTGGTGCGCACAGTCACCAGCCGCTTCCGATTTCGTGCTATACCACTCGCCACGAGAACCCTATACATAACAAACGGTATGCGAGTACTCCACGCACGCAGACGCGCCGTGCGATGGCGAACGGTGCTGCGATAAGCGTAAATCAATTGTGGTCATGGTCGGTAGAATTGAAGCGAGCGCCATTAATGGTGCCGACATTTGATTTGAGTGATTGCTGTGTTTTACGTCCCAGAATAAGATGTGATTGCGAGAGACGCCGTAGTGGAGGGTTCCGCCACTTTTGACCAACTGGGTTTCTTTATCCTGCACTGAGATCGCCCAGCACACGACCCTCAACATTTCGCCTCCATCGAAATGCAGCCGCCGCGGCCGGGATTCGTCTCGCGGCCCTCGGATCAGCAGCCGAGTACCATAGCCATTAGACGACCGAGCCTTTGATTTTTTTCTGTAGGCTTAAGTGAGCTCCTCCTATTTTCGAAATTAGTAGATTATATAATAAAACTGTGCCTATAGCTTCAGCGTTTTTTTTTTCCCTCCGGTAAGACATTAAGAAACATCTCATTGTAACGAATGTTGTGTTATCCATTATTCTGGGTGTCAGCGCAAGAATATAGTACGAGAACGTCCACGACAGTAGCATCAATGCATTTTGCAAGGAACAAACATGCATACGGAGCGCAATATCTGTAGGAGAAATGAATAGATAGAGTAATAAGAACGGAGCGATGCCGTGTTTTGAAAAAAAAAATGCACCTGAAACAAACCAACATATGTCTAAAAATGGCAGGCCAGATCAGCCGAGTATATCTGCGCTCGCCTAAGTTGTATAGTACGGTGCGGATACGGAACAAGAAACATGCGCTCGGGTCGTTCCGACGAAAAGCAAAGATATGGCAGGTACGCTGTACGCAGTGGAAATTCCATTGTCGTCGTGCACACTCAATATTCGCGAGCGCGCACGAGTTTCCCCTTCATGATGCGCGTTGTTGTCTGGTCGAGCACTTTCTTTGTGCTGCTTCCCTCGAGCTGCGTGTCTTTGTTAGTGTGCGTAGTTCGAGAGAGATCACGCCCTCGGCTTCGCAGCACCCAGCTGGCTAGCCCCGGGGCCTCGAAGAAAATGAGGTGTCAGTGTGTATGCATACATATGACCTCGCCTCCCTTCGCAGTAAACATCGCAGTTATGCGAAAATACGAGCACGAACACGAATAAGGGGTGGAACTCACTTTTCTTCGAGGTGAAAAAAAGAAACGGGGAGGGGGGAGGAGGTGCAGGGGGTCGCCTCTGTATAAAAGGTTTTTGTTCAGAGTACGCACGTTTCTAAACAGAGTTCGCCTGACGCTGGCATAATCTACGTTGGGCCCAAAAAGAGCTGCCAAGGGCCCAGGGTATGTCTCGTGCGACGGCTTCCACAGCGTGAAAACCACGTCTTAGAAGTGAGGCTCCCAATGTAGTGAGATACCACATTTATAGTGATACGTTTGTTCAAGACAATCGTGTACAAAAGATAATGGGAATGGACTTGGAGAGGGTCTTGGTTCGAACCCCAGCACCGGCAACAACTTTTGATTCTTTTTTCTCTTTGTTTGTTGCTGTCTGTGTTTCCTTCTTTCTTTGGTAGAAAACTTGGTACAGCGCTAGTGGCGTCACAGGAGCTAGATCCCTTCTGACTGGTCCAAACGTTGGTCATGCGACTAACCGGCTCCGACAATGGGAATCCTGTTGACTACTACCGCAACGCAGACAACGACACAGGGTCCACAAAGACAGCTCTGCTGTAATTGCCAAAGACGCTGACTAAAAGGCAACTAAATACCTCACGAGTGATTTCCTGCCTTTCAGGCTCGGGGTGAACAACGGGCTTGGTGTGTGAGTAGTACGTGTGAATAACAAAAGCGAAGGCATTAATAGAAATAGTGCCAAGCAATACGACAGGGCTCGTAATTGAACAATTTAGAAACCACATATATAGTTACAAAAGGAGATAAAATACTCATGTCATGACAACAGCGATGATTGAAGCGCACAATACACAAAGGTGCTCAATACATTCATCAAAATCACAGACCCATTAAGCGGTACCATAGACAAACTTTATACATCAAAATGAAGCAAAGCATGACAATAACAGTTCTGTGGAATCAACAAACGCCTATAGTTGGTACACTTATTCTTTGATTATACATGTACCCGTTACTATACTGAATTGTTAATACGCACCCACACGTGCTTTTTTTCAAGGCGCATGTAGAGGTGACTCTCGATTACAGGCTGCAACAGCGCCATTAGTTGATGCACGCTTCCCGGAGGAAGTTTGAGGGGACGCGCATGCTAATACTTTTCAAAATGGCAGAGTGTAAGGCGAGTACAACAACACATCTCCAGCGCGGGCGTAGCCATCCGTGTTGGGGTGAACTGGCAGAAACACAGCAGCAACCAACAAAGACTGAATAAAGAAGAGAAAAACAGAGGCGCATACTCGCATCGCTATCTATCTATCTATCTATCTATCTATCTATCTATCTATCTATCTATCTATCTATCTATCTATCTATCTATCTATCTATCTATCTATCTATCCGGAGAAAGGGATACGTGACTGTACGTGGTTATGAAAGAGCGGATATGAGCACGCGCGCGCTTTCTTTTCTTTTTTTTTCGTTTGTGCGTAAATCCGAGCGTTGTCGCGGATCTTTGTCGGTGAAAAGTTCTCGATGTGGCATGTCGGTTTTTGGCACTGTCTGACGTTTTCCTTCCTTTGCTACCTCCGTTTTATTGAAACATCAACCACCCCAAAATATATCATCGGCACCTCAATGCATTGAGGTTCCATTGAGGTTCCGTGGGGCTCGCGCGCCATATGCTCAAAGCGTGAACTGAGAGTGAGCTGAGCAGTATGGTTTACGCATCTTTTTGTTGAAGATTGTCGCGGAATGACATTGCCTCTAGGCGGACTAATTGTAGATTCACGGTATTCACGCACATGCGACGTAAGAAGTTCTTCGACCCCTTCCGAAGAAAACCAGGAGGAGATCGCTTTCTAATCTTGGAAACACCAGTTTTGTGTCTTCCCACGCGAGACCCGGCTTGATTCTTGGAATACCGAGACGCGGTGCTGCGGGTCAGCAGTGCAGGTGCACACAGGGGAGTACACGGTAGCACAGATAAATGGGCGAGTTGGTACGTAATCATGATTAAGAAAACGGCCCAGCACACACAAACGATATACTAGTGCATGGTAACGTTGCCGCTTTTTACCGATCGGTTTATAAACAAGGGAGCGCGGGTAGGCTGCGTTAGGAGGAGCTCATAGTCACTGTACTCTAGCGGGAAGAAATGCCGCTAAGTGGTTACCGCCGAAAGAGCACCCACTCGGAGTAACTATAGTTTCAAGGCCGCTGTCAGCGGGCCTGGGAAACGAAAATGACCGCGACCGCTTAGTGATAGATGGGTCCTTGTTTGCTTATTACCTTCGGTGCGTGTTGAAACGGCGCTACTCATAGCCCCACGGGCTGGTCATCTTCTGAGAGCTTATGTGACGAATTTTGGAAGGCCACGTGCAGCACACCGTCCGGCGGGCAGGCAAGGGTTTAAGTACGTGTTCTAGCCTGGCTACCGTTGCCAGCGGACATCAAGAGTGAGACGCCAGTCCTAGTGCATGGGAATGGGAAATAACACGTACTGCACGGTAAACGTATTCTCTTAGTGTTGTGAATTATGTTCTCTGAACCGATATTGTAATGAAAGTCTTGGCGTCATCGGTTGAGACTGTGTGGACCTTGTGTGTGATTGGTTTGCTCGTAACTCTTTGTTTACCAAAGGGCTCAACAAGAAGTGTTTTTGTAGTAATGAAAGAGTGAAGGTTCAGGCTTGGAGCCGGGCAGACGCTTTGACCTTTCAACGAAACGTCCCCTTCACCGGCCAGATACGTTTCCTTCGCGATGCCACCGTGTGCACTCGAGTCATCGAAGGGCTCCGACAACGGACCGTTCAACACCTACGAGGAATTAACCATGGCCATCTGATGGCTTTGCCGACGAATTATATAACGTTGGACTATTTCCTTATTTCTATTGCGTATAAGGAATACTATACAATTGTGTGTTCAATTTGTACAGCAGCCCCACATTCATGCGATGGCAAAATGACATTGATGTGTAGGAAGTAAATAAATAAATAAATAAATAAAATGTGTCATATGCATCATTTCATCAGACGCCAACCAAAACATGACGTCTGTAATAAAAAATGGCGTATCTTACATATGGAAGATTCGCAGCAGCATAACAGCACAACCAAAGTAGCAAAAACGTGCACGTGTGCTACTGAGCATGGGTCTAATTCTTATGAGATCAAGGCATGGTAAAAACAATATCTGACGTGAACTACAATGTAACAAATGGACCGATTATTCGTTATGCGAATGAGAAAGAACAAGCAAACCATACCTGCACTTTCTTCTTCATGGCAACAGAATCTATAGATGCCGCAGGAGGTAAGATGATGTTCCATGATTTTCGAACGTCCAGTGAAAGATGTCTACAGTGTGTCCATCCTTCAGGACGACCCGGGATTGCTGTTCAGACTGGCTCAGACAAAGCGAAAGACTGCTGTCCCTCCCCCTGTCATCGGTCTCGCCCCGCTCGCTTCCCTGCGCCCCTGCGGGCGCCTGAGAGTCTAACATA
This sequence comes from Hyalomma asiaticum, assembly GCA_013339685.2. Taxonomy (NCBI): domain Eukaryota; kingdom Metazoa; phylum Arthropoda; class Arachnida; order Ixodida; family Ixodidae; genus Hyalomma; species Hyalomma asiaticum. The sequence goes on from CM023481.1 coordinate 207,505,431, forward strand.
GCCTCCGTCGTGTAACACCTGCCACTGCCCGCTTGCTTTGTCGAGCAGTCTACCGAGTACAAAATGCCAGTGACACCGAGGCCCACACATGACAGCCGTCACCGCATTCTCAGAACCAGTGCGCTGAGCGACGATAGCAAAGCGCGTTTTGACAGTTCGAACTTCGAAGGGAGCCGCAGCGGCGAGATCTGAAGGGACGAAATGAATCTCTCGGTTCGCTGCGGTTCGGCCTGCGTTGCCGTTACAAGGCTGGTTGAGAGTCGGAATATTTTTTTCTCCAGTCAAGAGAGCGGCCGCATTGACTGCATCGGTCAAAAGGATGCTTCGCCCTCGTCGAAGCCTCGAATAGAGAGAGAGTAAAGGAATGGTGTTTTTAGGGTGCCTTTTTTTTTTTTGAGTGAGCGGGACTGATAAGAGGAAAGCAGGGACTCGATGCTTGGCCCCGGCCGTTGCAGCCAGGCCTACCCGCACTGCATGTGGAACGCATGTGGAACGTTTACAAAAGGAAAGTCGTTCCCTTTGCCGTTACTCGTAAATGTAACGTGTTACCGTTACAGTTCCACCAACCCTTGAAGGAACGATGGCCGTTCCTTCGTTCCTCCAAAAAGGAACACTAGTTCCAGGACCGTCGTTCCAAGGAACGGTGTTCCGTACAACACAGCTCTCTATAGTCTGTTTCAGAAGTACCGTCCAGCACTGTGGAGGCTACAGCCCTCTTCGGCCAATCCAGAGGACGAATGCATGTTAAGCTTGTCCTTCCGCGGCTCGTCATCTGCCAATGGCGAGCGCTGCAGTGGCACCTGCAGCCCTGAAAGGAGGAAGATGAAGCGGGGTGTGCATGTCCGAACAATGGCATTTCGTCTCTCTTCGGAGGGATTCTGTGCTCGATGGCTTCGTAGCCTTGGCTATGCTGCACGGAAGTACTGAAACAGACTATATGTATTCTGCTGATAACGGACGTTCATCAAATACCCGTTTTTCGGAGGTCTTACAGAACCAACAACAAACTAAAGGCAGCAAATATATAGAGCCCGCGAAAAAAGGGAGACATTTGACGATACATAGCTCATTAGCGTGTCACGTCGTCGCGCAGCTTGGAAAGCTAATTAAGGTGACTAAATATGCACACATATTTTGTATGCGCCGAGGCTGAACTGAGAAGTTTTTCAGTGATTTTGTCTTTAAACGAGACGCACATTATAAGCGCGCCTAAGCCAGTTCGAAGAGCTCCTGCGTTTACTTTCGGAACTTGAAACAAAGCTCGTGAATTTGGTCAAGGTGCAAAATAGAAGCGATTCGTTTCCTTTCTGCTGCTTCCCTATCCTACCTCTTGTTCTGACTCTTTTGTAAACACGTGCCATAGTATGCATGATTAACGGAACTTGTCACGGTATGCTTCATCTACGTCAGACTAAAAAGGGCAGCTGTATGTACGTGAGCCACATGTAAGAAGACGTTCCTTAATACTGCCCTTCTGCGGCTTTGAGCGCTGTGGCCGCGCTCGCGACATGTCGGTGTAATTAACGAGCTTTTTAGAAGCCCGCGCTCTTGACGCCGTCACAACCCCAACAACACTACGCGGAACACTAGCCGCGCTGAAAGATGAACGGGTGAAGCGCGATAACCCGACAAAAACAAGTCGGCGAGTGCTTTTGGAATGAAGCCACAAGTATAGTTCACCAGCGGCCACGAATACTTCATTTTGTTGGCGGCATGATTAACCATCCACTGACGATGCCCACGGCCTTTGTCAGACGTTATGAACCCTCGAATATGTCTCTCTGAATGTGATAAATTAGCACCCGCACTCGCCGGCACAATATACCGTCTTATTCTCAAGCTCAAAGGAGCGAACAATGCTTCCTTCTCCTTCAGTATAGCCTATATGAGAAATCCTAGCCAGGAGACTTTACCTGCACATATCTCGAAAACCGCCAGTCAGCAAACTTCTACTTGGGATGAAAGACGTAATTGCATAGCCTTTCAACTTCCTTATCATTTCTTC